>CM064511.1:28995878-29418613 GCA_032716605.1 Paralithodes platypus | reverse complement strand
AGATAAGGATAAGCCTCTACACGTTTCCTTTTTAACCGCGGTTGGAATTACGACATAGCAGTCAAAATAGACAAGTCGTCATTGCAATTAGGTTAATAGCCTTGACGTTGGATTTTCCAAGACTACTACCAAATAGTAGGTTTTCCTATTTGGTAGGTTGGGAGGTACGTCAAACCTCCCAATTTAAATATTAACAGGACTACTTTTAGAGCAATTACCAATTGTTTGTGTAGGTCTAATAGAATCGTTTTTATTTACCATAAATACTTTGTATATTGGACAATGTACTGAATAGAATTTGAGAGTAATATATCTGTAATATTCATGACTATAGAAATAGAGTGATATTTTGATGACTGCGATTTAAAAAATTCAATTCACTCGATGGCAACAAATTTAGGTTTGGTGCGAACCAAAGGCGGGAAAAATAGCAGACAAATTTTTTATTTCCCCCCATTAGTCCGAAAGAGCGAGGTTCTACTGTATTTAAAAAAAATTTACGGTGCAGCCTCATCGTATTACACACTATCAGTCAATTACTGTACAGTAATTGATTTAATCCATTGTCATTATTTTCACGGGTGGATGGGACTCGTTAGCCTTGGTCGCAACCCATGTAAGGGAGAAAACCTTATAAATATCCGGGTGGATGGGATTGATACATACAACAAGCTAAATAACTCAATGTTTCTCTTGTTTTCTTGATGCCTAGTAAGGCTTTTGATAGGGTGTGTCACACAACCTTATTTGAAAAATTAGTTAACAGGGGAGAGCCGAGCTATATTGTTAGGATACTTATTTTCTGGTATGCTAATCAAAAAATGTGTGTAAGATGGGGCAACATCCTGTCAGGCTCTCTCGCCATAACCAATGGTGTTAGGCAGGGATGGATATTGTCCTCCGAATCTTTTCAACGTCTACATGGATGATCTTAGTCTGGAGCTGAACAAGACACGCACTGGGTGCTGCATTGGCAGCACCATTGTAAATCATCTCATTTATGCTGATGACCTAGCCTTAATCGCGCCAGTGCAGTTCTATGTGAAGAGATGTAGTAGGAGTTTCTAGGTGGAACACCAAAAATGAGTCTTGCGGCCGCTGTTAATAACAGACTAAACTTTCTTTAAAATATAATTTGGAAGACCCACCCACAGTGCATTGCAATAATCAACAACGAGAGAAGACCACTGATGAACCAACGTCAGGAGGCAACGTCTGGTTATAAACGGCTTCACCAAATAGAGATTTCTGATGTGCAAGTAACAAACTTTTAACTATCTGGTTTACATGCTCTTTGAAATCTAATCGGGAGTTCACATATACACCCAGATTCGAACAAAGTTGGCCGGGTCGCAGCTGAGATCCACCCACATTGATGGAGAGGGCACCCAACTATATCATCAGCTCTTCTATTTCCTCTGATGATGAGAATATCAGTTTTACCATCATTTAGTTTAAGTTTTCTCGCTCTCATCCACTTCTTGATATCAGACATCATCAATTCCATCTTACTCCGTATATCAACTATATTTGTGATTCTCACATAAATCTGGGTGTCATCTGCATAAAAGTGAAAGGTGACATTATGTGCACGAAGCAGAAGAGACAAACTGCTGATATAAATTATAAATAGGATAGGACCTAAAACTGATCCCCTGCGGAACACCATACTGCAGGGGTATCGAGTCCGAGACCACTTGATTTACCATCACACTCTGGGATCTACCTGACAAGTACGACCCAAGAAGCAAGAGAGCGGAGTCACGCACCCCACAATCATAGATCACTCAATAACAACTCGTGATCCACTGTGTCAAAGGCCGCAGAGAGATCAAGCAAGACCAATAGTGAGGCCACACCATTGCAAATGTTCTCAACTAGATCATTATGTACTCTTATCAATGCTGTTTCAGTTGAATGATGCTGTCGGTAAGCAGACTGAAAAATTGGGATAGTTTTCATTCTGCTGAAGTAGTGGTTGTAATTGATCAAGTATTGCATGCTCTAATATCTTTTGATATGAAGGACAGGTTGGAGACATGACGATAGTTCAACATGTTCTCAACATCAAGTCCAGGTTTCTTTAGAGTAGGTCGGAGTTGTGCATGCTTTTCAGAATGTGGGAAGGCTACCTTCAGAGAAGCACTTATTAATTATTTTGGAAATAAACTCAACTGTGTGATCATAGACTCTTGGTAGCTTGGAAACATTTATGGGATCCAACGGGCAAAATGTTTTATTGAGGTTTCTTATGTAGGATGAGATCATGTCCACCTCTAACTGAGTGAATGGATGAGAGGACATGATTAGGAATGTGTCGGGGTTGGAGTACAACTGAAAGTTCTTCACCAACAGAAGCATCATCCAGTTCCTGTCTTATGCGAGTTATCTTGCCAGCAAAAAATGCCACAAAGTTGGCAGCCAACTCGGCATCAGGTACAGAAGGTCTTAAGCTGACTCTTGTTTTTCCAAGTAAACTGTTTACAATTGAAGCCGTTACCACACGAGGCAACTTTTCCCTGATAATACACTTTCCTTCTCATCTTTGACTGTGTGGACCACAGCTCTTCTGGCTGACAGATATTGCAACCATGTAGAGTCTGTTTTATTTTTCCGCCATTCACGTTCAGCTCTTCTACGCGCTCTTCTAAGAAATTTAACTCGAGTGCTATACCAGGGTGAATCATCTCGTACTATGATTTTCTTCTCTACTCTGGACAGTGATGATCGAACACTAATTTAAGTGCATTTCCATGTACCTCCACCAGCTCATCTGAAGTAAGGTTGGAAGTATCAATACTTCCCAAGTACTGTTTTACTTCACTGCTAGCCAAATTTTGGTCTGTATTTTTATAATTTCTAAATCTGATTACTTTTTCATGTGTGAGTGGCTTAGGGAAATCAAAGCTGAAAGTAATCAAAGCATGATCAGAGGTATTAGGGTCCGCATTCTCAACATCAACATCCAGAACACCACCACAACCCACAGGAGAGAAAACCAAGTCAAGGGTGTGTCCTAAGATATGAGTTGGGTGGGACACATGGTTTACAAAATTGTTCTGATCAGTCAACTCAAGGAACTCAGGAGAGAATGGCTTCAGATGAGGGCTGTCAACCCAGTAATTAAAATCTCCACACATCAAAAGTCTTCCGGTTTTAGCAGAAAATTCCTCGAGAAACTGCCCAAACTCTTCCATAAAACCCCTATCTGTGCCACGATGGCCAGGCCTATAGACAACTGCCATTCTTAGAATTTGTTGATGGAGTTTTATTTCCACTTCCAACAGTTCATAATAAAGAGGGGCTGGGTTATGGCTTATTTGCAAGATATTCACCAGAGATGTGGAGTAGACAACTGCCACTCCACCACCCGGATGATCTCCCCTAGGCCTAGGAACATTTATTATGGAATGGGTTTTAGGCAATGCCGCCTGGATAATATTCAGATCTGACTCGAACAACCAGGTCTCAGTGAGACATAATACATCAAGGTTACGTTCATCCAAGATCTCGCAAATATGATCCATTTTTTTACGCAAGGAACGAACATTCAACAGACCCAGTTTCAACCGGGTCCCGTGTGCATTTTCAGTTTTTTGAACCTACAAAATTGGTGTTTTCAATAACTTTATTTCTCTGAGCTGTCATTAGAGGACTATTTCTACTTGAGGCGAAATGATTTGGCGGCTCCGTAACTGATGTGGAGCTCACACAATTTATACATTTGGGGGAAGTCTTGTTGGTGCAGTCTTTTGAGTTATGAGTACCGGCACAGAAGTTGCATTTTGGATCCTCATCTTTCCGATAACACCTGTTACTGGTATGGCCAAAGCCCTGGCAATGGTAACATTGTGTTACCCAGAAGCGATCGTATGCACGACACCTCACAAGTCCAACATACACAGAATTGCCATCATCCACAATGGAAGAGCGTATTTCAGGTGACATTTTTACTACCGCAGTCTTTGTGTGTGCATCACTCTTTTGCTTGGTGAATAGCAAATTCATAGCTAAGCCATCGTCGACCAGGGACTTTATTCTTGGGTTCTTGTGGAGGATGCTGGGAATGATCTCATTATCCTCAGCGTCATTAGCAATGCCTACCAGAGTCATTTTTGGCATCATCTTCTTTGGTTCGGAGACACTGAAGGCACTGTCCACCCCCAAACACTGATTGATGGCCCTTCCTGCATCTTCTTTGGCTTTCTTGGATGGAAGTCGTACCACCAGTACACCTGAATCAGTTCTAGTTAACTTGTTAACCGGAACCGAAGCCAAAGCAGTCTCGATTGCCTTTGTATCTGGTGGGCTTACTGGCTCGGAGGATCGGTCTTTTGGCTTCACTACCAGGACCTGATGGTCCCAGACAGTTTTTTTCTTTCCACCATCTACCACCTCAGTGGTGCGTTTGGTCGGCTCCTTTTTGGTCTCTTAAAATGTTTGCTGAACTATCTTGGCAAACAAGGGAATGTCGGGGGCAGCAACTTTAGTCTCAAGGATATCCATTCTGTTACCAATACTCTCTATCTCCACGGCCACCGCAGCAAGGTCAACCTTCACTTTGTTTACAATGGCAGTCTTCACTTCACCAACTAGGGCAGCCGTCAGGTCATCCAAGGTCTGCTGACTAATTGCTGCATCCTTTGCAGCCATTTAAATCCAGGTTTCTTCTTTGCAAGTACTCTGAGGTCCTCATCATCAACATTTATACAGTTAACGTGAAAATAGGTACCACACGAGTAGCAGCCCAGCAATTTGGCCTTGCCCACAACCTTCCCACAACTACAACTCTGCTTGCTTGCTGCCATTTCAGTGGAAGTAACCAATAATTAAAAACAAGAACACCTGTATTTCGTATCTGATTAAAAATAAGAGAAAACCCTAGTTTAAAAAAAACGTGAAAATAACTACCTGGGACAGACCCCAGGTAGCGCCGTCCCCGTCAGTGCCACCACAATGGAAAAAAATTAAAATGGAAAAGAAATAAAGGGAAAGTGGTATCTGCAAGGTCACCGGGGGCAGGTGGGGATCGACTTGGCTACCCTTTGGGTGTAGCCCAACCGAGATGCGTGGAGAGACCACCCACAGGATGGCACATGTGTGTGGTGCAAAAACTTTAACCAATTTGCACACTGTTTTTAGCTTATAGCAGTGACAATACAATTTCCACGGTACTCAGCAAGACCCTATTGGTTACGATACTGCCACTGCGCAAAGCTATCGAATTTACAAATTTCCCGCCAATCCCTAAAAAATTTCCGCCAATTGCTGATGCGTTAAACGCTACCTAGCGTCCCTCCGTCCCCCCCCCCCCCCCCCCCCTCTTCCAGTCAGTCCAGTTTGCGCGGCGCCATAGTTGACCTGTTCTAAAGTTGTGCTCGTCTCGCTCCAACATTTTGTTCTACCTTCCGAAGTTGGTGGTGTGTTACGCCTTTCATGATGTCAACCCAAGCCTCAGGTACTGGAGAAGGGAGTGGTGAGAATGGAAACATGCATGAAAGGAAGACAAAAGTTCCAGTGAAGTACGCGTGTTGGAAAAAAATTAATAAATATACGGCAGAGGATAAAGCGAAAGTGATTGAACTAATTGACAAAGGCCTAAAGAACTGTGAGATAGTGAAAATAACTGGGTTTCCCGAGGGGACAGTGCGTAACTTTAAGAGACAGAAAACTGGCACATCCCAGTAGCCTAGCCTCCCTGCCTCGGATATCCTATACATCGTCTAACCTACACCTCATTATTCACTCACAGGTTGGTTTATTATTATTTGTTCTGATAATTAATATATTACATTATTTGAATATATTTTATGTCTCAAAATAGCACTCGGAAGGGTAAAAATAGTGAAAATGGGGACTCGGTATAAATTTTGGCACCAATTACCATTTTTCCCATTAGTTTATGTATTCATATCTAATGAATCTGGATCTAACGCGATTTTTTCGGCACCTATTATTCGTTAGATACGAGATTCCACTGTATGTGAAAAATTTGGAATCGAACATTCAGTCAAATTTAATCCTATAAAGAGCAATATCATATTTAAATCTAACCTATTGAAATCAAAGCTACCTAAATTCCATTTGTATGAAGAAATTATAGAAGAAGTAAGTAAAGTAAAGTATCTAGGACACTATATTTCAAGTGATCGCTCAGCTGATGAGGATATGGGTCGTCAGCGAAGGCAACTTTACATGCAGGGAAATTCAATATTAAGAAAATTTCATATGTGCACATGGGATACAAAAATAACATTGTTCAACTCCTACTGCTCACCAATGCATACAGCACAACTATGGTGGAACTATAAGAAAATGACAGTGAATAGACTAAGTATCTCATATCACAATATCATGAAAGTGTTTCTAGGGCTCTCAAAATATGAGAGTACAAGTACGCTATGTGCCTATATGAACTTACACTGTTACCAATCACTCATTAGAAAGCTAACATATAAATTCATTCAGCGCCTTAACACTTCTGAGAACAGTATTTTTTTTTTTTTTTTTTAAGAGACAATGAACGGAGGAAGGAAAAACACAGATAAAACAAAAAGGTCCATGTGCCTAAAGGCATCCTCCATTCATAAAATGTTTGTAACAACTGGATTTAAACATTTGTTGATTGTAAGTTTGTGGAAAGCAATTCGAGGGAAGTGAATTCCAAAGAGTAGTAGCTCTGGGGATAAATGAATTCTGATAAGCAGAAGTTCTGCATTGTGGAGGAGAAAGTGTAAATTCATGGGCGCTCTCAGCTGCCCTAGTTCTACGGGGAAAGATGTGGAGAGGCGGCACAATTGAAGCAAGTTCCTCGGAACAATTGCTGTGAAAATATCTGTAGAATAATGCAAGGGATGCAACGTTTCTTCGTATGGCTAATGTAGGAAGGTCCTGTGTGATTGCAGGGTTATTGATTAATCTAATAGCTTTATTTTGAATTTTGTCCAACTGCCCCAATGCAACCACTCCACTTCCACCCCACAGAGGTGAACAGTAATCCATCTGAGAGCGCACATGACTTTTATATATTACGGCCAACTGCTCGTCAGTGAAGAATTCTCGAACTCTGTACAGGAGTCCCAGTTTTTTAGAGGCATTCTTAGCAATGCTTCTAACATAATGTGTCCAGCTCAAGTTAGTAGTTAATGTTACACCGAGAATGTCAATACTAGGGAAGTGGGAATATTTACATCATTAAAAATATATGGGAGTCAGTGAGATTCTGTCGGTTAGAAAATTGAATGTACTTGGTTTTCTGTGCATTAAAGGAAACTAGATTCTCTTGTCCCCATTCACTAATTCTAGAAAGGTCCCGGTTCAGAGAAATTGCAGTGTTTATTTTTGAATTTATAAGATCGGGTTGGGTGAAAGAATTGGTAAATGTGAAGGAACTGTGGAGTGTTGAGTCATCTGCGTAGGAATGTATTGGATTATGAGTGGTAGATATGAGATCATTGATATGAATGAGGAACAGAGTTGGGGCCAAAACTGATCCCTGGGGAACACCAGCATTTATTGAGTGAAATTGAGAATAAAGGCCATCTACCATTACACGTATTTTTCTGTTATGAAGATAAGAAGAAATTAGTGGAACTAATGATGCAAGGCCGTAGTGTGACATCTTCGACAATAAGGATTGATGCCAGACTCTATCAAATGCCTTTGATATATCCAGTGCTATTGTATGTGTTTCACCATGTTGGTCTGTAGCTTGGTTGATTTGATGCGTAAGAAGGCAAAGAATGTCTGCAGTTGATCGACATCGTCTAAAACCATATTGCCTATCATTGATTAATTTATTATTCTCCAGATGCTTAATTATGTGATTATTTAATATAATTTCAAAAACTTTGCCAAGAGTGGAAGTTATAGCTATTGGTCTGTAGTTTGATGGATCTGAAGAGGCACCTTTTTTAGGAACTGGATGGATGTTTGCTTCTTTCCAGGGTACTGGGAAGCATGAGGTATGAGTACACAGACGGAAAAATTTTGCCAATACAGGAGCGAGCACCAAGGAGCAATTCTTAAGTACTATTGGAGGAATTTCATCTGGACCAGGAGCCTTATCTACTGAGAGATTCTGCAAAATAGTTTTGACATGTCTGGTGTGGATCTTAAGTGAGGGAATTTCAGGTGAATTAAAATTAAGTACAGGGACATCTTGATTTATGTCCACTAAGGTTGAGTTGGTGGAGAAAATATCTGCAAGAAGGTTAGCTTTACCTCGTGGGTCACTTACAAGATTGCCAGTCGGAGATTTTAATGGTGGAATGGATGAAGCAGTAGTGAAGTTGGATTTGAATGAGTTAAGAGTAGACCAAAATATTTTGTTATCATTGGGATTATTTAGAAGTTTATTTGCCTGCTTATGGAGAAAGTTTGATTTAGTTAGGTTTAATACAGTTTTGGCATGATTTCTGATGTTTCTAAAGTAATTAAAGGCTTCATGTGTTTTTGATCTTGTGTATGCATTGTAGGCTATTGCTTTTTGTTCAGTTACTCTAGCACAATTATGGTCAAACCATTTAGGTGAATTAGATCTTTTACTGTACTTTTGATGAGGAATAAAAGTTTCCATTCCAATTTTTACAAAATCTTGTATGTGGCTCAAGGTGGAGTGTGCATCATTAGAAAAGAAAGAGGTCCAGGGAATATCAATAAAGAAACCTTGAAGACCCTCCCAGTCTGCCCTATCGTAATGCCATTTAGTCACCAAAACAGGTTCAGAGTGGGAAGGTGTGGTAGGTGATAGACATTAAAATCATTAAAATGCTACAAACTCCAAGCATAGTGTACACCTCTAGGATCCAGGCACACTGGAGGAAGTTGCTCTATATTTAACCTTAAGTAATGATTTCAGGTCTGTTACTCTACAGAATTAGCATACCGGTACTGAACCTCATAGTGCAGTACAGTACTGGTATTCCTATACTGTACTGTAGCAATATTTGGAGGTTTGACATACCTCCCAACCTACCAAATAGGAAAACCTACTATTTGGTAGTAGTCTTGGCAAATCCAACGTCAAGGCTATTAACCTAATTGCAATGACGACTTGTCTATTTTGACTGCTATATCGTCATTCCAACTGCGGTTAAAAAGAAAACGTCTAGAGTCTACTCCTTATCTTGCTCTAGGAGACGTACATTAACCAAAACTACCACCGAAGGTGAAAAAAACCATAGAAGAGAAGAAAAAGGGGTTTACCTTAGTTACCACTTAAGGCCCATCCCGTGTTCCGTCATGTGCAGATCCCTGTCGAACGTGCGCATGAGCGACCCTCTCTTGTCATCACATCTCACGTCAGCAGAAGAACGCGGATGGGCAGGGGTCCGGCGCGAGGGAGGGTATTATGTACGTTGGATTTTCCAAGACTACTACCAAATAGTAGGTTTTCCTATTTGGTAGGTTGGGAGGTACGTCAAACCTCCCAATTTGTTAGTAGTCTTGGCAAATCCAATGTCAAGGCTGCATAACAAATAGGAGGAGGACATCCAAGCCCAACCTACCAAAAAACCAATGCATAAAACAAAATTATGAATGACAAAGACACAATTTAAACAAGAGAGTTTAATAAAAGAGTGAAAAACTGAGGAGTAGCTAAAAAGAACAGTTTTAACACATGCCCGTCATTCATAGTAATGCAAAAACATAGACTTGTCTTAAACCAAAAAGATACTGTACCCAAAATCCCTTTTCTTCCAAAACCAACAAAAACACTGAACACAAGAACAAAACACAATTTTCAATGTGGCAAAAACACATGTACTGGAACAATACATAATCCCAAACTTGCAATCCAGTGTTGCAAACCCGTACACCCCCCCCCCCCCCTTTGTCAAATAAACCAAAGGAAAAGAATGAGGGACAAGGGGGGAAGACCAGGGATCTTCACCAGAGCACCAGGAAACACGACCCCCGAGAGCAATCACCGGCCGAGGGGGTCGAACACTGGACACGGAGAAGTAGGAGGAGATGAAGGAATTGATAGAAGACCACAAAACCGCTGAGGCGATGGCAGGTAAGGATCGACATGGCAGGAACCAGAAGGAGGCAGCAAAGGATCTGACACCGTGCGCAGAACCCCTACAAACAGGGTGACGGGCACGAACGGTCCGACAAACGTGGCTGCCCATCTGCACCTGCGAGAGCCTCCCACCTGTCCGAGGAGACACCCACACAGCAGTACCCGAAGGCGGCGCCACAGACGCAACAGAGGAGTGCAAGGCTGACACCGGGTACAACACATGGCGAGGATGCCCACGCCGTAAAGCCTGGACGGCGAAAGGCTGGAAAACGGGGGCCTCCCTCCCATGCGTGGTAACAAAAGGAGGGGAGGAGGCGAACGAGACGCCATGCAAGGACGGGGAGAATCGCACACAGTCCCGGGGCCGTGACAATGCCGCTAGTGCAGACACCCGATCCCCAGTGGCCAGAGCAACAAGGAAGAGTGGACGCCCGAGCAACGGAACCGGTGTAGCGGCCCTTGTTTACGTGGGTGAAGCCAGAAGGACTAGAGCCCGCCCCAGATCCCACTGTGGAGGGACCTGGCGCGGAGGCGGTCGATCCCGGAATGCAGCCGGCAGGAAGGAATCCAGCTCCTGCGGCGGAACGACCAGCCCAGCGACGGACCCAAAGACCCCCCGGACGGCAGACAAGTGGGTACGTATAGCGTCGACTTGAAAGCGACGTGTACGGAAGAGGTGAAACAAGGAGCGTAGGACGAGGGAAGGAGAGCCAACTGGCAGGCGAGTGTCCTGTAGCCACCTAGGAAAAGACCTCCAGCGGGATCCGTAAGTCCCCCAAGGAGAAGACGGCCAGGAACGCTGCAGGAAGTCAGTCAGGGCCCGGCCGGGGACCGGGAGCCACCGTGCCTCATGAACAAGCACGGTGCGAAGGCCAACGAGGTCCGCAGGTCCCCAACCTAGCTCAAGTGGAATTCGGAGACAGGTAGAGGGACCGGACTCGGGCACCACCGCGGCAACCGGGCGTACCAAGCCTGTGCCGGCCACAGAGGCGCGAGGAGCCAGACGCAGCCGCGGTACAGCCGCAGCCTCGCGAAGACTGGGCACATCAACAGCGCGTCTGGTGGCGGAAAGATGTATATCGACCGCCACCTGTACCAGGCTACCATGAAAGCGCCCGGACCCCCCCCCGGAGCGCGAGGCCGGAGGGAGAGGCCAGAGGCAACTGGCGCGGCACCCCCGATGCGAACAAAGCGACCTCCGGAACACCTCAGGAAGCCGCGAGGTCGGCGAACACAGTCCGTTGCATCGCCCATTCTACAAGAACGCCCTGCCCTCTCGACAGGGCGGCCGCCCACAGGGTGGCAGGCCCGGGCAGGGAGGAGACATGCAAGGAGAAGGGGTGCCGGTCCGTGAGGAAGAACAACTCCACCGAGACCCCCAATAGAGTCAACGACCTGGAGGACCCCCGCATTAGGAAACAGTGGACAGCTGTCTGAGTGTCCAACCCGAAGGCCACCGACTTACCCCGAAGGGCCAGCGCGTGGTCCCGCAGGAAGAACAAAGGAACCAACAGTCCGAGGGCATAGACGGGGAAGTGGAGGGAGACCCACCCATCTGCCGGGAAGTGGACGTCCCAGGTCCGATCGGGAACCTCACCCAACCTCGCTCGACGTATCTGTGTCTACCCAGACCGTCGGCGGGGGGGCGGACCATGGCACAGCCGCAGAGATCACGCCCCGAGCAACCCAACGACCGAAGCGTCTGCGAACGGTACGCGGGAGCGGCAGGAGCCGATCCATAGGGGCAACGGAAACACCGCGGTGCCCATGAGGAGGAGGCGGCGTAGCCAGAGGCTCCTAAGGGAAGGGGCAGAGCGGCCCAATGCAGCGAACCCACTAACAAGTCCCAGAGCCACCCCGGGAGGGAGACCGAGTGCAACACGGTGAAGACCTTCCACCGAAGGTGCACCGCGGCCGGCAGACCCCGGGTCACCGTAGCGCCGGACAAAACCCATGCAAGACCGACCCATGGCACGACACGCAACGGGGTCAAGCATGACTAGGGAACATCGAAGGGGAACCCTAACCGTGCGACGTGGCGAACGACTGTGAGGGCGTCGCCAATGCACAGTTCTAGGGCTTCGGAAACTACCAACCAATCGGCCAAGGAAAACAGGATCTGGAGCCCGCTCCTGAGGAGTGGACCCAGAGCCCGCCCCACCAGTGCGGAGAAGATCCGCGGCGCGATGTGGAGACCGAAGGGAAGGCCGTCGAACAGGAACACACGATCGGAAGTCCGAAAGGCCAAGAATCGCTGGAAGCGAGGATGGAGAGGAACGAGCCAAGACGCATCCTGGAGGGCCAGCGACACTACCCACGACAGAGGGCGCAGGGCCAGGCGTACCAGGGGTACCGGCAGCATCCGAAACCGTGTGTGCACGATGTGCCCGTTGAGGGCCGACAGATCCACCACCGGTCGCATCGCGTCGCAGTTAGTCTACGGTACCAGAAAGACACGGGAGAGGAAAACCGGGTGACCGGCGGTCAACTCCCTCGACGCTACCCAGCTCGGGCATGGAAGTGAACACGTGGGCCACCCCTGAAGAGATGGGCCGGCGTCGGTGACAAGAGCGGAGAGGGGGTCTGGACGTCCACCTCCAGGTGAGACCCCTCCGCGCAACCCGCCGCCCCCAACGTCCCTCGCGGCCACTGAGGGGCGCAAGGGCGAAAACAACCCGAGGGAGCACCCGAGAGGAGGGGAGCGACCCGGTCGGCCAGGCGAGAAGGAGAACAAGGAGGCCGACCCAGAGAACCTACACATTGTGTTGACGTGGAGGTACCCCCGGTACGGGCCGTGCGGGCATGAGCGCCACGTTGACCTCCTCTACCCCCCCCCAACCTCGTCGAAAAGGGCGGGCCACCCCAACCCCTGGCCGTCGCGGGGCTGACCCCGTCGGAGGGCGGCTGGAAGTGGAAGGCCGGCCAGCCCCGACACGGCGGGGATGAAAGGGGGCAAGAACAGAAGTGCGAGGCGGAACCGACGCACTTGCCTGCAACGTCCCAGTCCTGCGCCCGTGCAAGGCGGCAGCACTTGCAGCAGGACCCTAAAGAGGACCGGCAGAAGGACGGCACTGAGAAGACCCCGCCGCGCGACACAGCGCATCGGTGCGTGTCGTAAGCAGGGGCCGCCGACAGAGAAGTGTAGCATGCCCAAGCATCCTGCTCAAAAAACCCCGACCTATATAGCGCAGAGTACAACAAACCCTGACGAATATCCAAGGGGGCTGGCCGGCAGAATGAGGACCGTACCGTCGGGCGTTGCCGAGTTGCCGCGCACAAAACCGCCTTCAGCTCGGGAACCAAAGACACCGCGAGCCGAAGGTGGATCCGCTGAACGTGGTCCAAACCCTCGCGAAGATCGCCTGGCGCAGACACCTCGATAAGCCGCAGGTGGTGAACAGACGTCCGGAGGGAACCTAAAGACAAGACAATAAGTCCGTCACCCTCTGTCGCAAGGGAAAATCCTTGGCGACAGAGGGCTGATCCGGGTGAGAGAAGAACGGGGTAGCAATAGAACAAAGTTCAAGAACGGGCGCGCTTATCCAGGACCAGAACGCGCCGTCCAACCCGCCGACAGACACAAGAGGAGGCAAAAGCAGTGATGACTCCGGGGGAGGGATGGAAGGAGAGCCGTCGACGGATCGGTCGGTGAAGTCGAAGGCCTCAACAAACCAGGCCTCCAATGGGAGAGGGAGCCCGAGCAGGATGGCTAAGCCAGGCGTACCTGCGTCGCACAAATCCGTCCCATAGGAGGACAGACCCGTCAACACAGCCAGGGACTAAACAGCCGGAAGGATGTCAGGGCGGCCGAAGTCTGACCAGAGCGTAGGCCTGCAGAAGGGAGGAGGACCGTAGCAGGGATAGGTAGGGTGAGGCGCTGAGGGTGTGTCACCGCCAAGAAGCGCGAGAAGAGGGAGTCTTGCATCGACTCCAAGCGCCCGTCGATGCGTGACACAACCCAGCCCTGCATAGCCGACAATCGATCCGAGAGAGGCGACCCCCCCCAAAGATTGGTCGGCCCGCAGGGGTGAGCGGGAGCGAGACCCACGACACGAATCAGCAGCGTCGCTGCCCAAGGAAGGCGAGCGACGACGGTTGTGTCGCCGGTGAGGGACTCGTCCCCGATCACGAACGGCCGAGGGGGAAACAGCACCATCCCCCTCTTCCAGCGACACGTCAGCTCCTGAGAAATGGGACCCCGAAACCTCGCTAAACCCCACCGAGGCAAGAGGAGGGGTACCCCCCTGGTGAGACGGTAAGTGAAGGTCAGGAAGATAAGAATGAGGAGGAGCAGGACGACGGGAGTGGGAAGGCTGGCCGGGTGAAAGGAGGCCAGAAGGAGCCGCGGGGGGAAACAGAGCAAGGATCCCCGGGGCTGAGATAACAGGGCGGCCCGACACCGAGGCGGAGGAGGGAGGGACCTCCACCGTGGGACGAGACCGTGAAGGAAGAATAGGCACTGAAGCAGGTGAAGTAGAAGCAACGACATCCAGGCGGACCCTCCTGGACAGTGTAGGAGGAGGGAGCAGAGGGCCAGCTACAGCATGAACAACCGCGCGCGAAGAGGACAACGTAAGAGGAAGTCGTCTGGGCTGGGGAAGCGGGCGGAAGGGAGTAGAGCCCCTATCCGTAGAGGCCAGGGGAGGGCGCACAGGGGCAGAGCCGCTAACCCCGGCCTCAGGGCGAGAACCATGACGAGGGCGATGGGCATCGTCAAGGCGATCAGGAGGACGACGAGGGGCAGTAGAGGACGGAACACGAGGCGAGCGAGAGCTGTGGACGGAGCCGGGGAACCCCCCGACGATGTGACGACCGGCTGCGGGACCCAGGGGAGAGGGCCCGAGCAGGGAGAGGGCCAGGTGAACGGCCTTCAGTCGGGTCAGGGATACCCAGGGCGACGCGGATCCGGTCGGCAACAAAGGCCGGGGAACGGTGGCCCACAGTCCTAATGTGGCGGGAGACCATCGTCCACACCGACAGAGGCCACAGCCGCCGCCGAGGAACCAGGGCTATGGTGCACCACATCCACCAGGGCCAGACACGGGCCACACAGAGCAGGGAGGTAGGCCGTAGAGGACACACAGTGCGAATGGCGCAAGCAGGACTTGTGGCTCACCAAGCACGGGGAGCTACAACCATGGCGAAAGCAAGGCAGCCTACCTGCACTGGAAGAACACACACCATAATCAGCACGTCGAAGGAGTAAGTGGAGAGAATGTCCAAGAAGAACCAGGGAAGGAGCATGGGGAAACAGGAACACACATGCAAACAGGGATCCGTACTCACCCCAAACCGGGAGCACAGAGGTAGGTGAGTAGGGCGGGCGAGGTGGAAGAGCACTAGCTGAACCAGCAAAGATGGAGAAAGTGTTAACCACCACTCAACATCTTACATGCAGGGCCTATAACACCAGTAAAGTGCACACACCAAATAGTATCAGGCAACAAGATGACATAAAAAAGGTCAATAGTGAAAGCCAACTATTACCGCAAATTTGCGGGCCAATGGAGGCATAACCGTACCGACACCACCCTCCCGCAATTTTGCGTACCCCCCCAGCGATCTCTGCCGCAAATTTGCGGGGAGCCGAAACGTCCCAGAAGACCGAATCGAGCTCCCGCAAATTTGCGGGACCGGCCGAGATGGTCCGGCGCCGAAAAAAGCGAGAGGAGCGTCTAGGGAATACCAAAAAAGGCCACAAAAAATGCGTCATCTCCTTATGAACTCCAAGCAATGATGGCCATCAAGCTGAGCAGTGTCTTCCTTGAATTTATCCTGACTCAACCGGTAATGGGAGAGGCAAGGAAGACACACCAGGGGAGAGGAGGCACATCCCCCAGGAACCACCCAACCCACAGAGATAGAGCAAAGCCCATGACGAGAAGTGGCAGGGAGGGTGGTTTCGCACAAACAGGGGCCCCCGTGGGGTACCCCTGGATTGGGCAAAAGACTATGTAGGTAGTAGGGGTAGGCAGCCCCGCCCAGGGAAGTACTACCGCCAAGGTTTCGGGAGACTCAGGGAATAGCCTGAATTCCATTTTCTCTCGCAGGCCTTGGTAGCTGGATACATATCTTTCTGCCTCACACATCAGGGGTATCAGGAAAACCCTCTTTATAAAACATACACATCCAACTTCACGACATTACCCTACATTGGTATCCTCTATCCATAAAACACTACTCTTCCCACTACATATCATACATGTAACACCATACACCTTACCCAATAAATATGGCAGTACAATTGTTAAGAGCAAACCTGGTGGTCCCTCGGATATCCACTCCCGGCAGGGTTGGGTCATTGACACAGGGCCCTCCCGGTCGTCATCATGCGACTGTGTCAAGAGCATTGCAACGTCCCAAAGCTGCTCGTCGGTGCAGCTTTTTCTTTAGCAATATAAGGGGACTTCACTCTAACATCAATTCTGTACACCAATTTCTTCAAGCAGAATCCCCTACTCTCCTTTTTTTGACAGAGACTCAAGTAACATTCACATCTGACACGTCTAGATTTAATTTTCCAGGTTATCAACTGCTCCAAAATTTCAGACCTAAAGGAGGTGTATGTTGCTTCGCAAAATCTGAAATTGCCCTGGAGGAGGTTACTAGTTTCAATTGTCCCTATTTTGATTATTCTATATACAAATTAATTTCTGCTGGTAAATTTAAATACATATGTTGCATCTACCGTTCCCCAAATACTCCTCCAGAGCAAAGTATTTTTTATTCTCTGTCCTCACAACTCAGTGTCCTCAACTTAAATGATTCTTCTGAAATCACTGTGTTGGGTGATTTTAATGTCCATAATGTTGAATGGCTCACTCATTCAGCCAGGACTGATGATGCTCTTGAATGTGAGCTATTTGCAGACTCATTTAATCTCACTCAACTAGTCAACCAACCCACCCGTGTACCAGATAATCCTAATCATAATTCCCACCTACTGGACTTATTTTTAACAACCAATTCAGAAAATTATGATGTTACAGTGAGGTCCCCGCTTGGATCTTCTGATCACTGTCTGATACAGGCCACCTGTCTATCACCTACCACACCTTCCCACTGAACCTGTTTTGGTGACTAAATGGCATTACGATAGGGCAGACTGGGAGGGTCTTCAAGGTTTCTTTATTGATATTCCCTGGACCTCTTTCTTTTCTAATGATGCACACTCCACCTTGAGCCACATACAAGATTTTGTAAAAATTGGAATGGAAACTTTTATTCCTCATCAAAAGTACATTAAAAGATCTAATTCACCTAAATGGTTTGACCATAATTGTGCTAGAGTAACTGAACAAAAAGCAATAGCCTACAATGCATCTATCTATCTATCTATTGCCTGACGCCGTGATCCCCGAAGGGGTGGCCACGAACGAACCGCCCCATGCACCTCTGTCCCCAGTCAGCCGACGCCCCTCCCCCCAACCAGCACCACCTTCGTTCATGTACTTCCTCACTCCATCCTTCCACCTCATATTCGGTCTACCTCTCCCCCTCTGTCCCTCCACCTCGCTCTCATACACCCTCTTAGTCATTCTCTCGCTTTCCATACGTTCCATATGGCCGAACCATCTCAAGTTGTTCCTTTTCACACTTTCCAGCACATCTACCTCCACACCACACCTCCTTCTTACTTCCTCATTAGTCTGTCTATCCCTCCATGTAACTCCGCACGCACTCCTTAAGTAATTCATTTCCACTGCTCTCACTCTTGGGTCTGAGTCTCTCAACCAACGTCCATGCTTCGCTTCCGTAAGTCAGTGTCGGGATTACCACACTGTCATGCAAGGACTTCTTCACTTCCATACTGACCACCCTATTTTTTGTTACTGCTTTTAGCGTTCCTACACCCCTCTTCCCCTGTTGTACCCTCTCCCGCACCTCTTCATCCATAGTCCCATCTTTACTCAACACACTGCCCAGATACTTAAAGAGTTGACGATCTCCATAGCCTGACCGTTCAGCTTCACCTCACACTCTGTGACTTCACCCCTTTCGAAGACCATAACCTTGCTCTTCCCCGTATTTACCTTCAAATTCCGTTTTTCGCACACTGTTCCAAACTCATTTACCAGACCCTGCAACTCCCATTCATTATCACTCATCAGAACTGTATCATCCGCAAACAGCAGTATAGGTAGCTTCCACTCAATTCCCTCCCTTTTCAGCGATACACCAACATCCACTGCTCTTGATAGTATTTCTTTCATAACTCCATCCATATACAGTAAACAACCACGGGGACATCACACACCCCTGTTTCAAACCAACATTCAGGTCAAAGAACTCGCTCTGCTCACTCTCCACACGTACTGCCGCCTTTGCACCCTCATACATGCTCTTCACTGCTTTCAGCAACTTGCCCTCTACTCCGTATATTCTAAGTACTTTCCACAAACCTTCTCTATCCACTCTGTCATAGGCCTTCTCCAAGTCCATAAAGGCAACATACACCTTTTGTTTCTTCTCCAGATACTTCTCCACACAACACTTCAGGGTAAAAATCTGATCTACACATCCTCTTCCCTTCCTAAAACCTCCCTGCTCGTCGCCTATCCATTTCTCCGTTCTCACTCTCACTCTCTCAATCCACTACCCTACTGTATACCTTCCCTACTACGCTTAGAAGACATATTCCTCGGTGGTTACCACACACTCCTCTTTCCCCTTTGCCCTTATATAGGGGGACTATTATGCCAGTCTTCCAGTCATCGGGTGCACTCCCCTTCTCCCATGCTAGTTTGCACATTTTCCATACCCATTCTATCACTATCTCACCACCATACCTCAACATTTCCCCACACACTCCATCTGTTCCTGGTGCTTTCCCCAACTTCACTCTTTCATGGCTTCCCACACTTCTGACCTCCTGATCCCCACCTCCTCCTCCACTACTTCTCTTCTTCTCCCTCCCATACCATATCCAGCTATGTTTGCTGGCTCTTCATTCCTTTCATTTAGCAACTCACTGAAGTACTCCCTCCATCTTTCGACTCTCTCTTGCTTCTCGGCTAGCATTCTCCCATTCTTATCTTTCACACCCTTACTGTTTCCCTTGCTACCTTCCCTAACTTTCTTGACTTCTTTCCAGAACAGTTTCCTACTCCTCCCCTATGTTCCACTCAAATTCCTCGCAAATTACTCATTTTCTCTTCTCTTACTTCCTTGCACTACTCTCTTCACCACCCTCTTACTCTCCACGTACCTCGCTCGTTTCTGTCTCTCGGAATCTCCATTCCCTCTGCTACCCAACCATTCTCTATATGCTTTCTTCTTTTTTTCCACAGCTATTCGTACCTCTTCTGTCCACCATGCTGTACCTTTCACTCCCCTCCCTCTTCTCCTCACTCCACACACCTCCTCACATGCTGCACAGATCTCATCCTTAAACACCTTGCTCATCTCCTCCACTTCCTCCATAACTTCCAGGTCGAACCCACCTAGTCGTCTTTCCACTGCTCTCCTGTACTCCTCCCTGATTTCCTCCTGCAACCTCTCCACCCTCCTCACCATTCCACCCTCCTCTCGCCTCCCTCCCGCTCTCCTCACCCACTTCTTTTGTATCCTAACCTTAGCTACCACTACATAATGATCAGACAGACCCCCTCCAATACCCCTATACACCCTAGCATCCATCACAGATTTCTTCATTCGTTCACAATGCATACACAAGATAAAAAACACATGAAGCCTTTAACCCTTTCATGCATATGACGCAATTTTGAGCCTGTTGGGGATACTTTAAAGCCTTTGTTACCATCGGGTATTTAGAAACCTTTAGTTTAGTTACTTCAACCTCTGCAGTTGTCTTTGAGTTAGCTGTGGGCAGAAAACTAATTTTGGAGAAGTAATTATAAGAGAGAGAACTCTATTTCTTATTGCTAATCTGGCAACCTCTGCATCATATGAGTCTTAAGGGGTTAATTACTTTAGAAACATCAGAAATCATGCCAAAACTGTATTAAACCTAACTAAATCAAACTTTCTCCACAAGCAGGCAAATAAACTTCTAAATAATCCAAATGATAACAAAATATTTTGGTCTACTCTTAACTCATTTAAATCCAACTTCACTACTGCTTCATCCATTCCACCATTAAAATCTCCGACTGGCAATCTTGTAAGTGACCCACGAGGTAAAGCTAACCTTCTTGTGGATATTTTCTCCACCAACTCAACCTTAGATGAAATAAATCAAGATGGTCCTGTACTTAATTTTAATTCGCCTGAAATTCCCTCACTTAAGATCCACACCAGACATGTCAAAACTATTTGCAGAATCTCTCAGTAGATAAGGCTCCTGGTCCAGATGAAATTCCTCCAATAGTACTTAAGAATTGCTCCTTGGTGCTCGCCTGTATTGGCAAAAAAATTCCGTTTGTGTACTCATACCTCATGCTTCCCAGTTCCTGGAAAGAAGCAAACATCCATCCAGTCCTAAAAAAGGTGCCTCTTCAGATCCATCAAACTACAGACCAATAGCTATAACTTCCACTCTTGGTAAAGTCTTTGAAATTATATTAAATAATCACATAATTAAGCATCTTGAGAATAATAAATTAATCAGTGATAGGCAATATGGTTTAGACGATGTCGATCAACTGCAGACATGCTTTGCCTTCTTACGCATCAAATCAACCAAGCTACAGACCAACATGGTGAAACACATACAATAGCACTGGATATATCAAAGGCATTTGATAGAGTCTGGCATCAATCCTTATTGTCGAAGATGTCACACTACGGCCTTGCATCATTAGTTCCACTAATTTCTTCTTATCTTCATAACAGAAAAATACGTGTAATGGTAGATGGCCTTTATTCTCAATTTCACTCAATAAATGCTGGTGTTCCCCAGGGATCAGTTTTGGCCCCAATTCTGTTCCTCATTCATATCAATGATCTCATATCTACCACTCATAATCCATACATTCCTACGCAGATGACTCAACACTCCACAGTTCCTTCACATTTACCAATTCTTTCACCCAACCCGATCTTATAAATTCAAAAATAAACACTGCAGTTTCTCTGAACCAGGACCTTTCTAGAATTAATGGATGGGGACAAAAGAATCTAGTTTCCTTTAATGCACAGAAAACCAAGTACATTCAATTTTCTAACCGACAGAATCTCACTGACTCCCATATATTTTTTAATGGTGTAAATATTCCCACTTCCCCTAGTATTGACATTCTCGGTGTAACATTAACTAACTTGAGCTGGACACATTATGTTAGAAGCATTGCTAAGGATGCCTCTAAAAAACTGGGACTCATGTACAGAGTTCGAGAATTCTTCACTGACGAGCAGTTGGCCGTGATATATAAAAGTCATGTGCGTTCTCAGATGGATTACTGTTCACCTCTGTGGGGTGGAAGTGGAGTGGTTGCATTGAGGCAGTTGGACAAAATTTAAAATAAAGCTATTAGATTAATCAATAACCCTGCAATCACACAGGACCTTCCTACATTATCCATACGAAGAAACGTTGCATCCCTTGCATTATTCTACAGATATTTTCACAGCAATTGTTCCGAGGAACTTGCTTCAATTGTGCCGCCTCTCCACATCTTTCCCCGTAGAACTAGGGCAGCTGAAAGCACCCATGAATTTACACTTTCTCCTCCACAATGCAGAACTTCTGCTTATCAGAATTCATTTATCCCCAGAGCTACTACTCTTTGGAATTCACTTCCCTCGAATTGCTTTCCACAAACTTACAATCTACAAATGTTTAAATCCAGTTGTTACAAACATTTTATGAATGGAGGATGCCTTTAGGCACATGGACCTTTTTGTTTTATCTGTGTTTTTCCTTCCTCCGTTCATTGTCTCTTAAAAAAAAAAATTAAAGGATGGAGGTGAAACAAGAAGAGAAAACAAAAACCAGTAAATGAAACTGGTGAGAAAAAGGGTGGCCTAGCCGTGAGCAGAGAATGTGTCAGGGGCGAAAAACCCTGTGGTGTGAAGGAGGGGCCCCCGTGGGGTACCCCTGGAGTATCACGAACCACCTGTCGCCCAGGCCCTTGAGACACAGTGAAGGACTCGAAAGGGGGGACTCGGGAATAACGCTAATAATGCGGCCGACACAAACTCTACAAACAGCACCGCCACCAACGAAATCTCACATTGTTTACCAACGGTACACCTAGGCTATGAAAAAATGAAAACTCATAGGGGCATAGCAATCCCTGAATGAGAAAACGAGCTAGGCTAAATTAAGCTAAATGCTAAACTATGCCCAGACTAACAGGAAAAAAGAATATGAAAAGAGAAAGAATGAAAAACATATGAGGAACGCCAGGCGCCCCCGTACCTTCGGTAGGCTATTTCCACACGCGTCTCCATTATACACACTTAGGAGCCCATTTACGTGTGCCCTAGATCACGTAACATCTGTCTAACAAAAAAGAAGGCCAGATAAGCCGAAACGAACCGAAACAGGGTGAATTAAAGGAGCACAACAAAAGCGACTTCATTCAATGGAGCGCGTGAAAAAATTATGACAAGAGAGGGTCGCTCATGCGCACGTTCGACAGGGATCTGCACATGACGGAACACGGGATGGGCCTTAAGCGGTAACTAAGGTAAACCCCTTTTTCTTCTCTTCTATGCTTTTTTCACCTTCGGTGGTAGTTTTGGTTAATGTACAACGTCTCCTAGAGCAAGATAAGGAGTAGACTCTAGACGTTTTCTTTTTAACCGCGGTTGGAATGACGACATAGCAGTCAAAATAGACAAGTCGTCATTGCAATTAGGTTAATAGCCTTGACGTTGGATTTGCCAAGACTACTAACAAATACTGTACCGGAAGCTAAATGATGTGAGGCATGGTACTGTACACAATTAGGACAGTGGTTTTGGTAACACAGTAGTTTGAAGAAGAAGAAGAGAAGTAGTGGAGGAGGTGGTGGGGATCAGGAGGTCAGAAGTGTGGGAAGCCATGAAAAGAGTGAAGTTGGGGAAAGCACCAGGAACAGATGGAGTGTGTGGGGAAATGTTGAGGTATGGTGGTGAGATAGTGATAGAATGGGTATGGAAAATGTGCAAACTAGCATGGGAGAAGGGGAGTGCACCCGATGACTGGAAGACTTGCATAATAGTCCCCCTATATAAAGGCAAAGGGGAAAGAGGAGTGTGTGGTATCCACCGAGGAATATGTCTTCTAAGCGTAGTAGGGAAGGTATACAGTAGGGTAGTGATTGAGAGAGTGAGAGTGAGAACGGAGAAATGGATAGGCGACGAGCAGGGAGGTTTTAGGAAGGGAAGAGGATGTGTAGATCAGATTTTTACCCTGAATTGTGTTGTGGAGTATCTGGAGAAGAAACAAAAGGTGTATGTTGCCTTTATGGACTTGGAGAAGGCCTATGACAGAGTGGATAGAGAAGGTTTGTGGAAAGTACTTCGAATATACGGAGTAGAGGGCAAGTTGCTGAAAGCAGTGAAGAGCATGTATGAGGGTGCAAAGACGGCAGTACGTGTGGAGTGAGCAGAGCGAGTTCTTTGACCTGAATGTTGGTTTGAAACAGGGGTGTGTGATGTCCCCGTGGTTGTTTACTGTATATATGGATGGAGTCATGAAAGAAATACTATCAAGAGCAGTGGATGTTGGTGTATCGCTGAAAAGGGAGGGAATTGAGTGGAAGCTACCTATACTGCTGTTTGCGGATGATACAGTTCTGATGAGTGATAATGAATGGGAGTTGCAGGGTCTGGTAAATGAGTTTGGAACAGTGTGCGAAAACGGAATTTGAAGGTAAATACGGGGAAGAGCAAGGTTATGGTCTTCGAAAGGGGTGAAGTCGCAGAGTGTGAGGTGAAGCTGAACGGTCAGGCTATGGAGATCGTCAACTCTTTTAAGTATCTGGGCAGTGTGTTGAGTAAAGATGGGACTATGGATGAAGAGGTGCGGGAGAGGGTACAACAGGGGAAGAGGGTTGTAGGAACGCTAAAAGCAGTAACAAGAAATAGGGTGGTCAGTATGGAAGTGAAGAAGTTCTTGCATAGCAGGGGAGAGGATGATAACCTACTGAAAGCAATGGAGGAGATAGATAATAGAGAGAACAAATATAAAATTTTGATTGGAGATTTCAATTTGCCAAGGATCAACTGGGCAAATTGTACTACTCCAGCGGGACAGGGTAGTCTGGAAAATAAGTTTATAGAGAAAGTGAGAGATTGTTCTTTAACGCAACATATTGTAGAGATGACAAGATATAGAGATGGGACGCAGGGGAGTGTACTTGATTTGATTTTTAGCAATGAAGAGGATATAGTGGAACATGTTAATGTGGATAGCCCTATAGGTCGTAGTGACCATGCCTGTATAAGCTTTAGTTGTAACATTAAATCGGAGAGGGATAATAAAAGCAATAGAAAAATATACATGTATGATAGAGCAGATTATGAGCTGCTGAGACGGTGTTTGGACATTGACTGGGGGGAATATTTGAACGGTGAAGACGCTGAAGGAATGTGGAGGAAAATTAGAGTCAAACTGGAGAATGCTGTATCCAAAAGTGTACCAGTAAGGGAATATAAGGATAAAACAAAATTGAGGAACCCAGAATTGCCAATGAAAAGAAAGCTTTGGATATTGATTAGAAGAAAGAAACGATTGTGGGAAAGATTAAAATTGTTAAAAAAGAACAGGGGGTCTAGTATAGAGGCTAAGGAAGTGGATCTGGAACGTAGACAAATAAACAATAAAATAAGGTGGGAAACAAGGAGGGGGGTGAAGGAGAGGGAGAGAGAGATAGCTAGAAATGTGAAGGATAATCCAAAAATATTCTGGAAGTACATTCAGGAAAAATTAACAAGAAGAGTAGGGAGCCCAGGGCTGGTGGGGGGGTTGAATGATGGGAGTAGAGCGGAGACTGATAAGGAGAAAGCAGAGGTGCTGGGGAAATACTTTGGGGGGGGTACTAACAGTGGAGTCGGAGGATGCAGTGCCTACTATTCCCATCAAACAGGCACCGGCGCTAGAACTAGTAGAGTTTTCCCATGCTAGAATAAGAAGGGCTATAGAAAAAATGAACAGAAGTAAGTCACCGGGACCGGATGGGATACACCCAAGAATCATAAATGATACGGAGAAATGGAAGGGGGATATTGGTGAGAAAGTTAAGGCACTGTGTGTAATGTGTGGTGTGATAGGTGGGGAAGGGAATAGGCCTAGCGAAGGAAGTGAATGCAGGCCTTTTTTGGCAGTTAATGAGAGCCTAGAGATGTTATTGAAAAGGGTAGATGAACTGGGAGCAGAGAATATGGCATTGAAGGAGCAGCTGAAGGAATACGAAGGACGTTTCACGGAAGTAAAGGAGTCGACTGCATGGACGGTGGTAGGTAAACAAAAAGTCAAGGATTTGGAGGATATTATGAAAGAGCAAAAGGAAGAAATGAATATGACCAAACAAAGTTTTGAGAGTGCAGTTGTCGGGGTCATGAAGAACAAGGAGAGTGTCGTGAGGGAGGCCATGGACAGGGATAGGGGTGTAATCTTGTATGGAGATATAGAGACTCATATGAATGATAATGGAGTGAGAAAAGTGAGGGATATGGAGACAGTGAAGGAGGTCTTGAAAGGTGTGGATGAGGACGAATATGGATGGGAAGGGCAGGTGGAGGAGATCAGTAGGATAGGTAGATATAAAAGGGGAGAGATGAGACCTATAAGGGTACAGTTTAAAACTAGGGTAGTGGCGGAGACTGTGACAAATTTTAGTTGGAGGCTAAATACAAATGATAAACTGAAACACATAAGACTAAAGAAGGATTTGAGTATAGAACAAAGGAAAAAAATTAAGGAATTACAAGAAAAGGCTGATGAAAATAATGGAAAGTTGGATGAGGAGGAAAAGAGAAATTTTTACTGGAGAGTGAGGGACGGAAAAGTGAGGAAGTGGTTTATAAGAGTAGAAAGGAGGGGGAGATCAAGGAGGGGAGAGAATGTGATGAGAGTTGTGACGGAGGAGGAGAACGGGGTGGAGGTGTCACAGGGGAGAGACAGGAGACAAAGAGGCAGACCCAGTAGTGCTAACAGGGGAGTAGGGTACGGACTGGAGGAGCGGGATGGTGTAATTGCTGGAGGAATGGTAGATGGATTAAGGATTATGTTTAGTAATGTGGATGTGTTTACTCAGGACAAGAAAAGAGAACTGATATGTAGGTTGCAGGATGAAGAGGAAAAACCTGATATCATAGCCCTACAGGAAGTAAGACCAAAAAATGTTAGAATTGAGAGGGAACTGGTGGAATATAGTTTGGAGGGTTTTGAGTTATATGAGAGAAATGCTATTAGAGCAGATGTTGGAAGAGGACTGTTTATTTATGTAAGAAAAGAGCTCAAGGTTAATGAGGTGGATATGAGACAGCAGTATTGTGAGTATTTGTGTATTGAAGTAAAATGTGTAAGAGGATCAATTCTAATTGCCTCTATATATAGAAGCCCAAATAATAGCAGGGGAGAGGATGATAACCTACTGAAAGCAATGGAGGAGATAGATAATAGAGAGAACAAATATAAAATTTTGATTGGAGATTTCAATTTGCCAAGGATCAACTGGGCAAATTGTACTACTCCAGCGGGACAGGGTAGCATGGAAAATAAGTTTATAGAGAAAGTGAGAGATTGTTTTTTAACGCAACATATTGTAGAGATGACAAGATATAGAGATGGGACGCAGGGGAGTGTACTTGATTTGATTTTTAGCAATGAAGAGGATATAGTGGAACATGTTAATGTGGATAGCCCTATAGGTCGTAGTGACCATGCCTGTATAAGCTTTAGTTGTAACATTAAATCGGAGAGGGATAATAAAAGCAATAGAAAAATATACATGTATGATAGAGCAGATTATGAGCTGCTGAGACGGTGTTTGGACATTGACTGGGGGGAATATTTGAACGGTGAAGACGCTGAAGGAATGTGGAGGAAAATTAGAGTCAAACTGGAGAATGCTGTATCCAAAAGTGTACCAGTAAGGGAATATAAAGATAAAACAAAATTGAGGAAAAGAACTAACCCAGAATTGCCAATGAAAAGAAAGCTTTGGATATTGATTAGAAGAAAGAAACGATTGTGGGAAAGATTAAAATTGTTAAAAAAGAACAGGGGGTCTAGTATAGAGGCTAAGGAAGTGGATCTGGAACGTAGACAAATAAACAATAAAATAAGGTGGGAAACAAGGAGGGGGGTGAAGGAGAGGGAGAGAGAGATAGCTAGAAATGTGAAGGATAATCCAAAAATATTCTGGAAGTACATTCAGGAAAAATTAACAAGAAGAGTAGGGATCCCAGAGCTGGTGGGGGGGTTGAATGATGGGAGTAGAGCGGAGACTGATAAGGAGAAAGCAGAGGTGCTGGGGAAATACTTTGGGGGGGTACTAACAGTGGAGTCGGAGGATGCAGTGCCTACTATTCCCATCAAACAGGCACCGGCACTAGAACTAGTAGAGTTTTCCCATGCTAGAATAAGAAGGGCTATAGAAAAAATGAACAGAAGTAAGTCACCGGGACCGGATGGGATACACCCAAGAATCATAAAGGAAGGAGGGGAGATGTTAGTAGAGCCATTGAAAATGTTATTTGAGGTATCGTTTAATACAGGACAAATCCCGATGGACTGGAGAGAGGCGAACATAACAGCTATATTTAAGAAGGGAAAGAGAAATGACCCAGGGAATTATAGACCAGTCAGTTTGACAAGTGTTGTGTGTAAACTAATGGAAACGGTAATTAGAGAAGGAATAATGGATCATATGAAGTCAAACCAACTTTTCAGTGGGAGACAGTTCGGATTCTTGCCGGGGAGGTCGACGGTACTACAGCTAATTAAGGTGGTAGATGATTGGATGCAAATTCTAGAAGATGGTGATGTAATAGACGTGGTATATTGCGATTTATGAAGGCCTTCGATAAGGTCCCACATAAAAGGTTAATAGAGAAAGTTAGAAGCTATAATATAGGGGAGAAATGTGTGAAATGGATAGAAGCCTTCCTGAAAGATCGGAGACAGAGGGTATTGGTGAATGGAATAGGCTCGGGGTGGAGGGAAATTACAAGTGGGGTACCTCAGGGATCTGTGTTGGGACCACTGCTGTTCGTTATATTTATCAACGACTTGCCTGAAGTTATAACTAATGGAAGTGAGGTATACCTGTATGCGAATGACACTAAACTGTATAGAAGAGTGAGGAGTAAGGAAGATATGGGTTTTCTTCAAGGAGATGTGGAGGGCATGAAGGGATGGTCTGAGCATTGGTTAATGCCATTTCATCCAAAAAATTGCAAGTACATGCGGATTGGGACCAGCAAGATAGACAAGGTAGGATACAGTATGTATGAAGCGATGGAGGAAGTGAGTGCAGAAAAGGATATAGGAGTAGTGATAGACAATAAGTTAAATTTCTCAGAACATTTAGCGGAAAAGATAAACAAAGCCAATAGAATTGTAGGGCTGATAAGGAGGACATTTGTGTCACTTGACGAAGAAATCTTCAGGAATCTATATACAGCGCTGGTTAGGCCGCACCTGGAATATGCAAACCAGGTGTGGGCTCCATATATGGTAAAGGATATAGAAGCAGTGGAGAAAGTGCAGAGGAGAGCTAGCAAGCTGGTACCAACGTTGAAGAACGCGGGCTATGAGCAGAGGTTGAGGACACTGGGGCTTCCGACACTGGCATATAGGAGAAAGAGAGGGGATATGATAGAGACTTTTAAGATAGTGTCAGGAAAGTACGATGAGGATGTGTGTGAAGGTATCTTCTTGATGCGGGAGGGAACAAGAACGAGAGGACACTCTAAGAAAATTTACAAAGAAAGAAATAGGCTTGAGAAGGCGAAGAACTCATTTTGTGATAGAGTGGTAAATGAGTGGAACGCACTGCCCCATTATGTAGTCGATTCCGAATCAATAAGGGAGTTTGAAAGTAATCTTGATAAAGCATGGGGAAGACAAGATTTGAAGTTTGATTATAAAACAAAAATACAGAATAGTAAAAATGTTGCGTCTGCTACCACCGCCGCCAACACCGTGAACGACCGCAGCAGTGCAAGTACTGGTACTGAGCTGGATACACAGGCATAGTTTGCCTTTTTCCAGAGGATCTACTGTAAGAAACTGTAAGAAATGACAGTGTGGTAATCCCGACACTGACTTACGGAAGCGAAGCATGGACGTTGGATGAGAGACTCAGACCAAGAGTGAGAGCAGTGGAAATGAATTACTTAAGGAGTGCGTGCAGAGTTACATGGAGGGATAGACAGACTAATGAGGAAGTAAGAAGGAGGTGTGGTGTGGAGGTAGATGTGCTGGAAAGTGTGAAAAGGAACAACTTCAGATGGTTCGGCCATATGGAACGTATGGAAAGCGAGAGAATGACTAAGAGGGTTTACGAGAGCGAGGTGGAGGGACAGAGGGGGAGAGGTAGACCGAATATGAGGTGGAAGGATGGAGTGAGGAACTACATGAACGAAGGCGGAATTGGTTGGGGGGAGGGGCGTCGACTGACTGGGGACAGAGGTGCATTGGGGCGGTTCGTTCGTGGCCACCCCTTCGGGGATCACGGCATCAGGCAATAGATAGATAGATAGATAGTAGTTTGATGACCACTGTTTTTGGTTGAGGCAGTGCTGTGAACTACATGATAGCAAGCTTGGTATTATTTTTATTTTGTTTATTTTATGTAGCCTATGTACAGAAGCTTATATTTGTTAGTCTATCTATCTATCTATTGCCTGACGCCGTGATCCCCGAAGGGGTGGCCACGAACGAACCGCCCCCATGCACCTCTGTCCCCAGTCAGTCGACGCCCCTCCCCCCAACCAGCACCGCCTTCGTTCATGTAGTTCCTCACTCCATCCTTCCACCTCATATTCGGTTACTCTCCCCTCTGTCCCTCCACCTCGCTCTCGTACACCCTCTTAGTCATTCTCTCGCTTTCCATACGTTCCATATGGCCGAACCATCTCAAGTTGTTCCTTTTACACTTTCCAGCACATCTACCTCCACACCACACCTCCTTCTTACTTCCTCATTAGTCTGTCTATCCCTCCATGTAACTCCGCACGCACTCCTTAAGTAATTCATTTCCACTGCTCTCACTCTTGGTCTGAGTCTCTCAACCAACGTCCATGCTTCGCTCCGTAAGTCAGTGTCGGGATTACCACACTGTCATGCAAGGACTTCTTCACTTCCACTGACCACCCTATTTCTTGTTACTGCTTTTAGCGTTCCTACAACCCTCTTCCTGTTGTACCCTCTCCCGCACCTCTTCATCCATAGTCCCATCTTTACTCAACCACTGCCCAGATACTTAAAAGAGTTGACGATCTCCATAGCCTGACCGTTCAGCTTCACCTCACACTCTGTGACTTCAACCCTTTCGAAGACCATAACCTTGCTCTTCCCCGTATTTACCTTCAAATTCGTTTTTTCGCACACTGTTCCAAACTTTACCAGACCCTGCAACTCCCATTCATTATCACTCATCAGAACTGTATCATCCGCAAACAGCAGTATAGGTAGCTTCACACTCAATTCCCTCCCTTTTCAGCGATACACCAACATCCACTGCTCTTGATAGTATTTCTTTCATAACTCCATCCATATATACAGTAAACAACCACGGGGACATCACACACCCTGTTTCAAACCAACATTCAGGTCAAAGAACTCGCTCTGCTCGCTCCACACATACTGCCGCCTTTGCACACCCTCATACATGCTCTTCACTGCTTTCAGCAACTTGCACTCTAATCCGTATATTCTAAGTACTTTCCACAAACCTTCTCTATCCACTCTATCATAGGCCTTCTCTAAGTCCATAAAGGCAACATACACCTTTTGTTTCTTCCAGATACTTCTCCACAACACAATTCAGGGTAAAAATCTGATCTACACATCCTCTTCCCTTCCTAAAACATGCTCGTCGCCTATCCATTTCTCCGTTCTCACTCTCACTCTCTCAATCACTACCCTACTGTATACCTTCCCTACTACGTAAGACATATTCCTCGGTGGTTACCACACTCTCTTTCCCCTTTGCCCTTATATAGGGGGACTATTATGCCAGTCTTCCAGTCATCGGGTGCACTCCCCTTCTCCCATGCTAGTTTGCACATTTTCCATACCCATTCTATCACTATCTCACCACATATAAACATTTCCCCACACACTCATCTGTTCCTGGTGCTTTCCCCAACTTCACTCTTTTCATGGCTTCCCACACTTCTGACCTCCTGATCCCCACCTCCTCCTCCACTACTTCTCTTCTTCTCCCTCCCAGTAGTAGTCTTGGCAAATCCAACGTCAAGGCTATTAACCTAATTGCAATGACGACTTGTCTATTTTGACTGCTATGTCGTCATTCCAACCGCGGTTAAAAAGAAAACGTCTAGAGTCTACTCCTTATCTTGCTCTAGGAGACGTTGTACATTAACCAAAACTACCACCGAAGGTGAAAAAAGCATAGAAGAGAAGAAAAAGGGGTTTACCTTAGTTACCGCTTAAGGCCCATCCCGTGTTCCGTCATGTGCAGATCCCTGTCGAACGTGCGCATGAGCGACCCTCTCTTGTCATAATTTTTTCACGCGCTCCATTGAATGAAGTCGCTTTTGTTGTGCTCCTTTAATTCACCCTGTTTAGGTTCGTTTCGGCTTATCTGGCCTTCTTTTTTGTTAGACAGATGTTACGTGATCTACTTACTTGTTACTTGGTGTGGAGTTTCTCAGCCGCGCTCCGTCACTAGATGTGACGCTCGTCGCAGCTGCCCTTTAAACCATCTAGCACTTGTAGTCTTGTCTCACAGTGCCATCTTCTAAGTCATAACACTCCCTGAACAAATGTGTTTTTAGTGACTTTTTAAAGGCCTTTATGTTCGCACACCTTTTCACATTAACTGGTAGATTATTATAAAGTCTCGGTGCACTCTTTTCGAAGGTGAAAAGGGCACACGTAAATGGGCTCCTAAGTGTGTATAATGGAGACGCGTGTGGAAATAGCCTACCGAAGGTACGGGGGCGCCTGGCGTTCCTCGTATATGTTTTTCAGTCTTTCTCTTTTTATCTTCTTTTTTCCTGTTAGTCTGGGCATAGTTTATCTTTTAGCTTAATTTAGCCTAGCTCGTATTCTCATTCAGGAATTGCTATGCCCCTATGAGTTTTCATTTTTTCATAGCCTAGGTGTACCGTTGGTAAACAATCTGAGATTTCGTTGGTGGCGGTGCTGTTTGTAGAGTTTGTGTCGGCCGCATTATTAGCGTTATTCCCGAGTCCCCCCTTTCGAGTCCTTCACTGTGTCTCAAGGGCCTGGGCGACAGGTGGTTCGTGATACTCCAGGGGTACCCCACGGGGGCCCCTCCTTCACACCACAGGGTTTTTCGCCCCTGACACATTCTCTGCTCACGGCTAGGCCACCCTTTTTCTCACCAGTTTCATTTACTGGTTTTTGTTTTCTCTTCCTGTTTCACCTCCATCCTTTCATAGTCCTTTGCCCAATCCAGGGGTACCCCACGGGGGCCCCTGTTTGTGCGGAACCACCCTCCCTGCCACTTCTCCTCATGGGCTTTGCTCTATCTCTGTGGGTTGGGTGGTTCCTGGGGGATGTGCCTCCTCTCCCCTGGTGTGTCTTCCTTGCCTCTCCCTTTACCGGTTGAGTCAGGATAAATTCGAGGAAGACACTGCTCAGCTTGATGGCCATCATTGCTTGGAGTTCATAAGGAGATGACGCATTTTTGTGGCCTTTTTTGGTATTCCCTAGACGCTCCTCTCGCTTTTTCGGCGCCGGACCATCTCGGCCGGTCCCGCAAATTTCGGCTCCCCGCAAATTTGCGGAGATCGTTGGGGGGTCCCGCAAAATTGCAGGAGGGTGGTGTCGGTACGGTTATGCCTCCATTGGCCCGCAAATTTGCGGTAATAGTTGGCTTTCACTATTGACTTTTTTTATGTCATCTTGTTGCCTGATACTATATTGGTGTATGCACTTTACTGGTGTTATAGGCCCTGCATGTAAGATGTTGAGTGGTGGTTAACACTTTCTCCATCTTTGCTGGTTCTGCTAGTGCTCTTCCACCTCGCCCGCCCTACTCACCTACCTCTGTGCTCCCGGTTTGGGGTGAGTACAGATCCCTGTTTGCATGTGTGTTCCTGTTTCCCCATGCTCCTTCCCTGGTTCTTCTTGGACATTCTCTCCACTTACTCCTTCGACGTGCTGATTATGGTGTGTGTTCTTCTAGTGCAGGTAGGCTGCCTTGCTTTCGCCATGGTTGTAACTCCCCGTGCTTGGTGAGCCACAAGTCCTGCTTGCGCCACTCGCACTGTGTGTCCTCTACGGCCTACCTCCCTGCTCTGTGTGGCCCGTGTCTGGCCCTGGTGGATGTGGTGCACCATAGCCCTGGTTCCTCGGCGGCGGCAGTGGCCTCTGCTTCCCTTCAGTCGGTGTGGACGATAGTCTCCCGCCACTTTTGGACTGTGGGCCACCGTTCCCCGGCCTTTGTTGCCGCCCGGATCCGCGTCGCCCTGGGTATCCCTGACCCGACTGAAGGCCGTTCGCCTGGCCCTCTCCCTGCTCGGGCCCTCTCCCCTGGGTCCCGCAGCCGGTCGTCACATCGTCGGGGGATCCCCTGCTCCGTCCACGCTCTCGCTCGCCTCGTCGCCCGTCCTCTCCTGCCCCTCGTTGTCCTCCTGATCGCCTTGACGGCGCCCATCGCCCTCGTCATGGTTCTCGCCCTGAGGCCGGGGTTAGCGGCTCTGCCCCTGTGCACCCTCCCCTGGCCTCTCCGGATAGGGGCTCTACTCCCTCCCGCCCGCTTTCCCTGCTCGTACGACATCCTCTTCCTTTGTCCTCTACGCGCGCGGTGGTTCAGGCTGTAGCTGGCCCTCTGCGCCCTCCTACACTGTCCAGGAGGGTCCGCCTGGATGTAGTTGCTTCTCCTCCTACTTCACCTGCTTCGGTGCCTCTTCTTCCTTCACGGTCTCGTCCCGCGGTGGCGGTCCCTCTCTCCTCCGCCTCGGTGTCGGGCCGCCCTGTTATCTCTGCCCCGGGGATCCTTGCTCTGTTTCCCCCCGCGGCTACTTCTGACCTCTTTTCCGCCAACGGCCATACCACGTTGCACCGCTTCTCGTCCGGTCAGCGATGTTCAGCAACGTAGGGTCTGGTTCGTCCTTGGATTGGTGACCGCCTGGGAACACCAGCTGCTGTCTTTTCACCCGGCCAGCCTTCCCACTCCCGTCGTCCTGCTCCTCCTCCTTCTCTCCCTGACCTTCCCTTACCGTCTTGCCCCTCCTCTTGGCTCGGTGGGGTATAGCGAGGTTTCGGCGTCCCCTTTCTCAGGGGCTGCCGTGTCGCTGGCAGAGGGGGATGGTGCTGTTTTCCCCTCGGGCGTTCGTGTTCAGGGACGAGTCCCTCAGCGACGACACAACCGTGGTCGCTCGCCTTCCTTGGGCCATGACTCTGCTGGTTCGTGTCATGGATCTCGCTCCCGCTCGCGCTCACCCCTGCGGGCCGACCATTCTGGGGGAGGTGGTCGCCTCTTTCGGATCGATTGTCGGCTATGCAGGGAAGGCTTGTGTCACGCATCGACGGGCGCTTGGAGTCGATGCAAGAGTCCCTCTTATCGCGCTTCTTGGCGGTGACACACCCTCAGCGCCTCACCCTACCTACCCCTGCTACGGTCCCCCTCCCTTCTGCAGGCCTACGCTCTGGTCAGACTTCAGCCGCCGGGACATCCTTCAGGATGTTCAGTCCCTGGCTGTGTTGACGGGACTGTCCTCCTATGGGACAGGTTTGTGCGACGACGGTACGCCTGGCTTAGCCATCTTGCTCGATCACCCTCTCCCATTGGGGGCCTGGTTTGCTGAGGCCTTCGACTTCGCCGCCGTTCCTTCGCCGGCTCTCCTTCAGTCCCTCCCCCGGAGTCATCACTGCTTTTGCCTCCTCTTGTGTCTGTCGGCGGGTTGGACGGCGCGTTCTGGTCCTGGTTCAGCGCGCCCGTTCTTGAACTTCGTTCTATTGCTACCCCGTTCTTCTCTCACCCAGTTCAGTCCTCTGCCGACAGGGTTTTTCCCTTGCGGCGGTGGTTGCCGAACTTCTTCTCTTGTCTTTTGGTTCCCTCCAGACTTCTGTTCACCACCTGCGGCTTATCGCGGCGTCTGCGGCTGGTGGTCTTCGCGAGGGCTCGGACCGCGTTCAGCGGGTCCCCCTCCGGCTCGCGTTGCCCTTGGTTCCCGAGCTGAAGGCGGTTTTGTGCGTGGCACCTCGGCACCGCCGGACGGTCCGGTCCTCGTTCTGCCGGACAGCCACCTTGGATATTCGTCGGGGTTTGTTGGACTCTACGCTCTCTCCGTCGGGGCTTTTTTGCGCGGGATGCTTGGGGCCGCTACGCTTCTCTATCGGCGGACCCTGCTTACGACACGCTACGACGCGCTGTGTCGTTACGCGCTGTGTCACGAGCGGGGTCTTCTCAGTCCCGTCCTTCTGCCGGTCCTCTTCGGGGTGCTGCTGCTAGTGTTGCCGCCATGCACGGGCGCAGGACTGGGAGGTTACGGGCCGGTGCGTCAGTTCCGCCTCGCCCTTCTGTTCTTGCCCCCTTTTTCATCCCCGCCGTGTCGGGGCTAGCCGGCCTTCCACTTCCGGCCGCCCTTCGCCGGGGTCAGCCCCGCGTCGGCCAGGGGTTTGGGTGGCCCGCCCCTTTCGACGAAGTTGGGGGGGGGGGGGTAGAGGAGGTCAACGTGGCGCTCATGCCCGCACGGACCATACCGGGGGTACCTCCACGTCAAAACAATGTGTAGGTTCTCTGGGTCGGTATCCTTGTTCTCCTTCTCGCCTGGCCGCCCGGGTCGCTCCCCTCCTCTCGGGTGCTCCTGCGGGTTGTTTTCGCCCTTGCGCCCCTCGGTGGCCGCGAGTGGCGTTGGGGGCGGCGGATTGCGCGGAGGGGTGTAACCTGGAGGTGGACGTCCAGACCCCCTCTCTACTCTTGTCTCCGACGCCGGCCCATCTCTTCAGAGGTGGCCCACGTGTTCCCGTCCATGCACGAGCTGGGTATCGTCGAGGGAGTTGACCGCCGGTCACCCGGTTTTCCTCTCCCGTGTATTTCTGGTACCGAAGTCGAACTGCAACGCGATGCGCCCGGTGGTGGCTCTGTCGGCCCTCGCCGGGCGTTTCGTGCACACACGGTTTCGGATGCTGCCGGTACCCCAGGTACGCCTGGCCCTGCGCCCTCTGTCGTAGGTCGTGTCGCTGGCCCTCCAGGATACGTCTTGGCTCGTTCCTCTCCATTTTCGATTCCAGCGATTCTTGGCCGTTCGGACTTCCGATCGTGTGTTCCTGTTCGCCGGCCTTCCCTTCGTGTCTCCACATCTCGCCGCGGATCTTCTCCGCACTGGTGGGACAGGCTCTGGGTCCTCTCCTCAGGAGCGGGCTCCAGCTCCTGTTTTCCTTGGCCGATTGGTTGATAGTTTCCGAAGCCCTCGGACTGTGCGTACGCGAAGCCCTCACAGTCGTTCGCCACGTCGCACAGTTAGGGTTCCCCATCGATGTTCCCAAGTCACGCTTGACCCCGTCGCGTGTCGTGCCATGGCTCGGTCTCGCATGGGTTTTGTCCGGCGCTCCGGTGACCCGGGGTCTGCCGGACGCGGTGCACCTTCGGCGGAGGGTCTTCGCCGTGTTGCACTCGGTCTCCCTCCCAGGTTGGCTCTGGGACTCGTTAGTGGGTTCGCTGCATTGGGCCGCTCTGCCCATTCCCGTAGGGGGCCTCAGGCTACGCCGCCTACTCCTCATGGGCTCCGAGGTGTTTCCGTTGACCCCTATGGATCGGCTCCTGCCGCTCCCGCGTACCATTCGCAGACACTTCGGACACTGGGTTGCTCGGGGCACGCTCTCTGCGGCTGTGCCCTGGCCCGCCCCCCCCCCCCCCCCCCCCCCCCCGCCGACGATCTGGGTAGACACCGATGCGTCGAGCGAGGTCGGGTGGGGTTACCCATCAGACCTGGGCCGTCGACTTCCCGGCAGATGGGTGGGACTCACGCCCCTTACCCGTCTATGCCCTCGACCTGTTGGTTCCTTTGTTCCTCCTGACAGACCACGCGCTGGCCCTTCGGGGACAGTCGGTGGCCTTCGGGATGGACGCTCAGACAGCTGTCCACTGTTTCCTCATACGGGGGTCCTCCAGGTCGTTGACTCTATTGGGGGTCTCGGTGGAGTTGTTCTTCCTCGCGGACCGACGCCCCTTCTCCTTGCATGCCTCCTCCCTGCCCGGGCTTGCCACCCTGTGGGCGGCCGCCCTGTCGAGGGGGCAGGGCGTTCTTGTAGAATGGGCGATGCACCGGACTGTGTTCGCCGACCTCGCGGCTTCCTGAGGTGTTCCGGAGGTCGCCTTGTTCGCATCGGGGATGCCGCGCCAGTTGCCTCTGGACCTCTCCCTCCGGCCTCGCGCTCCGGGGGGGGTCCGGACGCTTTCATGGTAGCCTGGTACAGGTGGCGGTCGATATACATCTTTCCGCCACCAGACGCGCTGTTGATGTGCCCAGTCCTCGCGAGGCTGCGTCTGGCTCCTCGCGCCTCTGTGGCCGGCACGGGCTTGGTACGCCCGGTTGCCGCTGTGGTGCCCGAGTCCGGTCCCTCTAACTGTCTCCGGCTTCCACTTGAGCTAGGTTGGGGACCTGCGGACCTCGTTGGCCTTCGCATCGTGCTTGTTCATGAGGCACGGTGGCTCCCGGTCCCCGGCCGGGCCCTGACTGCCTTCCTGCAGCGTTCCTGGCCGTCTTCTCCTTGGGGGCTTACGGGTCCCGCTGGAGGTCTTTTACTAGGTGGCTACAGGACACTCGCCTGCCAGTTGGCTCTCCTTCCCTCGTCCTACGCTCCTTGTTTCACCTCTTCCGTACACGTCGCTTTCAAGTCGACGCTATACGTACCCACTTGTCTGCCGTCCGGGGGGTCTTTGGGTCCGTCGCTGGGCTGGTCGTTCCGCCGCAGGAGCTGGATTCCTTCCTGACGGCTGCCTTCCGGGATCGACCGCCTCCGCGCCAGGTCCCTCCACAGTGGGTTCTGGGGCGGGCTCTGGTCCTTCTGGCTTCACCCACGTATACAAGGGCCGCTACGCCGGTTCCGTTGCTCGGGCGTCCACTCTTCCTTGTCGCTCTGGCCACTGGGGATCGGGTGTCTGCACTAGCGGCATTGTCACGGCCCCGGGACTGCGTGCGATTCTCCCCGTCCTTGCATGGCGTCTCGTTCGCCTCCTCCCCTCCTTTTGTTACCACGCATGGGAGGGAGGCCCCCGTTTTCCAGCCTTTCGCCGTCCAGGCTTTACGGCGTGGGCATCCTCGCCATGTGTTGTGCCCGGTGTCAGCCTTGCACTCCTCTGTTGCGTCTGTGGCGGCGCCTTCGGGTACTGCTGTGTGGGTGTCTCCTCGGACAGGTGGGAGGCTCTCGCAGGTGTGGATGGGCCGCCACGTTTGTCGGACCGTTCGTGCCCGTCACCCTGTTTGTAGGGGTTCTGCGCACGGTGTCAGATCCTTTGCTGCCTCCTTCCGGTTCCTGCCACGTCGATCCTTACCTGCCATCGCCTCAGCGGTTTTGTGGTCTTCTATCAATTCCTTCATCTCCTCCTCCCTCTCCGTGTCCAGTGTTCGACCCCCTCGGCCGGTGATTGCTCTCGGGGGTCGTGTTTCCTGGTGCTCTGGCGAAGATCCCTGGTCTTCCCCCCTTGTCCCTCGTTCTTTTCCTTTGTTTTATTTGACAAAGGGAGGGGGGGGGTGTACGGGTTTGCAACACTGGATCGCAAGTTTGGGATTATGTATTGTTCCAGTACATAAGTGTTTTTGCCACATTGAAAATTGTGTTTTGTTCTTGTGTTCAGTGTTTTTGTTGGTTTTGGAAGAAAAAGGGATTTTGGGTACAGTACCTTTTTGGTTTAAGACAAGTCTATGTTTTTGCATTACTATGAATGACGGGCATGTGTTAAAACTGTTCTTTTTAGCTACTCCTCAGTTTTTCACTTTTATTAAACTCTTGTTTAACTTGTGTCTTTGTCATTCATAATTTTGTTTTATGCATTAGTTTTTTTGGTAGGTTGGGCTTGGATGTCCTCCTATTTGTTATGCAGCCTTGACGTTGGATTTGCCAAGACTACTAACAAATTGGGAGTTTTGACGTACCTCCCAACCTACCAAATAGGAAAACCTACTATTTGGTAGTAGTCTTGGAAAATCCAACGTACATAATACCCTCCCTCACGCCGGACCCCTGCCCATCCGCGTTCTTCTGCTGACGTGAGATGTGATGACAGGAGAGGGTCGCTCATGCGCACGTTCGACAGGGATCTGCACATGACGGAACATGGGATGGGCCTTAAGCGGTAACTAAGGTAAACTCCTTTTTCTTCTCTTCTATGCTTTTTTCACCTTCGGTGGTAGTTTTGGTTAATGTACAACGTCTCCTAGAGCAAGATAAGGAGTAGACTCTAGACGTTTTCTTTTTAACCGCGGTTGGAATGACGACATAGCAGTCAAAATAGACAAGTCGTCATTGCAATTAGGTTAATAGCCTTGACGTTGGATTTTCCAAGACTACTACCAAATAGTAGGTTTTCCTATTTGGTAGGTTGGGAGGTACGTCAAACCTCCCATTCTCCACATGCTTATACCATCCCAGTCTACTTGTACGCATCTCCTCGCTAATACTCCTTATATAATATGTTAAGTATATAGGGGATTATAGGTAATAACACAACACATTAATTATTGGATAAGTGATAATAAGTATAAACGTACAGGTATATAAGTACAGATATAAGATAAGGCTTGTAATAAAAGCCTTAGGAGCAAGGTGATATATGACTTGTGTGATCTAATATATCTAGGGGATATAGGAGCTTGGCTATAGAAGATGAGTCTGAGTCTAGAGTCTAGAGGGAGTAAAGAGCTCTGACTCTCTCTGGCTGAGGTCTGTTGAAGTCTAACTGAAGATGCCTGAGTAAGAAGGCATCGACTGGGTTCAAGGATGCTGAAGCAACACAGCATCAACTCAGCATTCTGGTATGACGTAGGACCGGATAAATACCTTATACAGTTTACATTTACAGAGGAAATGGGTGTTGATTTAAGTGGAAGTAACAACAAATATATTATATGTTAAAAAGATAGATAAAGTTATAGGGAGTTCAATAAATGAAGAATGTTTAATAAGAATGTTGAGAGTTTAAAAGTTACAGGGATAAAGGCATATAAGCAGTGAGATATATGTATAGCAATATATATGCAGGGCTTATAATGTCATACTACATTCGCCGGGGGGTAAAAGAATTGATCTCACCATGATCAACTATAGTACAAAAAAAAATGACTAGTCTGTTGACACATCACACCGTATCAAAATTGTCCATTAGACCTAGATCAAGGGTGTGAGCTACCAACAAATTAGAATAAAGGTTTATGTTAAATAATATAAATATATAGTTGAGTATAAGGAGAAGATTACAACTGCTATATATAACACATGGCAGGTGTAAACTTACATAGTAATACAATTTTACATCTGACAGTGGAAAGAAATAATACCCTAAGCTGTTCCACTGACGATATAAATATATATACATATAAAGAAATATATTAAAAAAAATAAAGAAAGAACTTAAAGTGCTCTATTCCTCGCGTAGGCTTCAAGAGCAGCAATGCGAAGATTCAGGCGAGAAAGAGCAAACCAAGAGACACCTAGGATGATGATGATAATGAGCATAGGAGTACCAATCGCTGGGATGGCAATGTAAGGGTGATAGTATTTAACAAAATCCATAGGTAGAATTGACTTGTTGATCAATTGAAGGGTTTTTAAATCAGGTGAGTTGATGTGAAGTTTAGATATATTAGCTGAGATATTTGGGAGAGTGAGAAACATATCGTTCACGTTGTATAGTTGATAGAGTTCAGTAAGGTGGTAATTTGTGGGGTAAATGGTTACCTTGGAAGAGGTGATAGAGCAAGTGTCAGGTATAATGATGAGACCAGAAATTACCTAATTGACTAATTAACTAATTGATTGTTGAGGAAAAAGGAGAAAGGAGTGATCATGTAATGAGCGAAGGAAATGGATGATGCAAATGGAATAATAAGCATATATTCATAGTTATACATGTGGACATCTATATATCCATATAATAGTTCAATTTGGTCAAGCGGGAACACTGGTAAAAGGCGGAAGTCATTGCCGGCCTGAGTGATGATTTTCCTCAGACTACTCAAGGGAAGAAGATCTGAGCTCACTATACCGTGTTCAGCATCGTTGAGGGCGGTTAAGAGTCTACTAAAGTCTGACTCTAATTTCATAGAGATAAAATAAATGTTGTCAAGTTGGGTAGAGATTTCTAGAATGTTTTCAAGAAATGAGGCAATATCAGAGAGTTCATTAATGGTAGATTCCGCTTTACTCATGAGAGATTGTAAGTCGTTAACATGAGTAGAGATTTCATTAATAGTGTCTATTTGGATCTCCACTAACTTTTCTTGGCTTCTGAGGGTATTTTCTACTTCACCGATTTTATCAGCGATGGCGTTCACTTGGTCTTCAGTAGCTGTCCCGAAGAGAGAAGACAACAGGTAACCTCCTGCATCAATAAGTCCTCTCCTGTTTCTAAGTCTAGCTCGTTTGGATTCTGACCTTGGTTTGACCGGATTTTTAGAGACTATTTGAATGAACAAGTAATCTAAGGTGTTTTTCACCACATTAGTTCTCCAAAGTAACTGAGTTAGAGTTGCGTTGTGATTGCTATGTTTGATGTTTGAGTGATTCAGAAACACTGTCAAAATAGAATCTGAACTTCTTAAGGCATTGATAGCTTTCGCCAAGGTCGGGGCCATAACACTCAGGTCGACGTTGGTGAATTTTACTGCCATAACATCCGAAACCAAGGTCATCCTACCTGTAGGACTAACTATCGCGCCATTCGAATGGATGGCAAAGGTGCCCATCAGGTGGACAATCAAGACAATCAAAAGAATCGGGCCACACCTTCCCTTGGTCATCCTGGGGGTTAAAAGGAGTATACAAATAACAGTAAATATTATAGAGGAGTAAAACAAAAAATATAACTTGGGAGTGTAAATAATAATTGGAGTTTGAGATTTAAAGGAGTAAAATTTGAGTAAAAAATTGAGATAAATGTGAACGCTATGAATAATGCGGACACAAGGAGTAATGTGAACACAGGGAGTAAAGTGAACACAAGGAGCAATGCGAACGCTTTTAGATAATGCGAACGCTGGGAGTAGCCACATCTAAACATGAAATATGAGATATCTATGCAAAAATAAATAATGGACAACAATTTGGCCAAGAGTACACTAAATATATTCACAAGATAAATACATAGTTAAATAGAATATAGGCAAACTTGGTGTATTATGAGTAGAAGATATTAGGTTTAATATTATTCTGAAATAGAAGTTGAGTTATAGAAGTATAATCCACTAGAACATTGTTTACACTCCTAGTTCTAAGATTATAATCATGGGTCGTGGCTTGTAGGATTTTATCAGGGGATTGGTTGATGGGTATGATATCTTTGTCCATATTTTCTTGGACACAGTTTAAGTTTCTGTGCACTAATTTGAGGTGGTTAATGCTACTCCTGGATTCTTTACCTTTCTCCAGATGTCTAATGACTGCAATGTTGTGGCGAATACTGATCACACGATAGGGGCCTTCGAACAGAGGGTCTAGTTTATCAGCCCTGTCGTGAATTCTTGAGAACACAATGTCTCCAGGTTTCAGTTTTTGTTGTCTATTAGATTTGTGATTGCTTTTTATCATTTGTTCTTTGGTTAAGGTTAGTTTATTCATGACTTGTTTATGAATTCTTTTAAAGGTGTTTATATGATGAGTTATGAAATCCTGAGTATATATGGGTTTAATCTGTTCATTGAGCATGTGGGGTAGGTGTTTGTCTTCTCCAAAGACGATGAAATGAGGGGATTCACCTGTGGAGATATTAGGCAGAGAATTCATAGTGCATTCCACAAAGGGGATAAATTCGTCCCAAATTTCATGATCCCTGTCAAGACAAATGTTTTTCAATTCATGGAGTATTTTACGGTTAGCTCTCTCAACTAGGCCGTTACTCTGAGGTGAGTAAGGGGCAACCCTGATGTGCTCTATCCCGTACTCATCACACATCTTAGACATAGTCTCGTTCACAAACTCCCCGCCATTATCTGAAAGAATAAATTTAGGTGAGGGTTATTTACAAGAGTTTTAACGATAGTATTGGCTTCCTTATCAGGTATGGGAGAGAGAATGGAGTACCTAGAGAAATGATCCGAGGCTACGAGAAGATAATTCATACCACTGTTAGTCTTAACAATTTTCAAAAGGTCTATGGCAATCAACTGGAAAGGTTTCTCTGGGACAGGATAAGTTTTGATATTAGCTTGGGGTGTAAGCTTAGGGTTAATTCTGGCACAGTTCTCGCAAGCGTCTATGTGATTATCTATGTCAGATTTCATGGACTTCCAGTAGAATTGTTTTTGAGCAATGAGCATAGCCCTTTCTTTGCCAGGATGACCGACAAATTTAGAACCATGAAGATGAGGGAGTATTTCTTCTACTTTATTGTTGGGTACAACTAACTGCAGAATGTTCCTTTCAAGTTGATGTTTGCCTTTGATGAGTTGATTACGAAATAGCGTGTTATCAATTAGAGTGTAATCTTCTAGGTGTTGGTTAGTTTCATTATTCTCTAGAGCAAGAATGATCTCCCACAACTTGGGATCACCTCTCTGAGCTGTGGACATGTCTTCATTAGCTAAAGTCATCGTGTTTAAATGTGCACAAAGTACCGGATTACGAGAGAGAGCATCCGCTACGACATTTTTGTGACCTTTAATGTAGAGTATCCTAGGGTTGAAACTTTGTAATATGTACTTCCACCTTGCGCGTGGCAAGGTCGCCATATAATATGTTAAGTATATAGGGGATTATAGGTAATAACACAACACATTAATTATTGGATAAGTGATAATAAGTATAAACGTACAGGTATATAAGTACAGATATAAGATAAGGCTTGTAATAAAAGCCTTAGGAGCAAGGTGATATATGACTTGTGTGATCTAATATATCTAGGGGATATAGGAGCTTGGCTATAGAAGATGAGTCTGAGTCTAGAGTCTAGAGGGAGTAAAGAGCTCTGACTCTCTCTGGCTGAGGTCTGTTGAAGTCTAACTGAAGATGCCTGAGTAAGAAGGCATCGACTGGGTTCAAGGATGCTGAAGCAACACAGCATCAACTCAGCATTCTGGTATGACGTAGGACCGGATAAATACCTTATACAGTTTACATTTACAGAGGAAATGGGTGTTGATTTAAGTGGAAGTAACAACAAATATATTATATGTTAAAGAGATAGATAAAGTTATAGGGAGTTCAATAAATGAAGAATGTTTAATAAGAATGTTGAGAGTTTAAAAGTTACAGGGATAAAGGCATATAAGCAGTGAGATATATGTATAGCAATATATATGCAGGGCTTATAATGTCATACTACATTTATACCTAAGCGTCTCCTTAACTCATCATTAGTTATTATAGGTGAACAGTGCGTTATAGTAGGTTTTCCTATTTGGTAGGTTGGGAGGTACGTCAAACCTCCCAATTTGTTAGTAGTCTTGGCAAATCCAACGTCAAGGCTGCATAACAAATAGGAGGAGGACATCCAAGCCCAACCTACCAAAAAAAAACAATGCATAAAACAAAATTATGAATGACAAAGACACAATTTAAACAAGAGAGTTTAATAAAAGAGTGAAAAACTGAGGAGTAGCTAAAAAGAACAGTTTGAACACATGCCCGTCATTCATAGTAATGCAAAAACATAGACTTGTCGGAAACCCAAAAGGTACTGTACCCAAAATCCCTTTTCTTCAAAAACCAACAAAAACACTGAACACAAGAACAAAACACAATTTTCAATGTGGCAAAAACACTTATGTACTGGAACAATACATAATCCCAAACTTGCAATCCAGTGTTGCAAACCCGTACCCCCCCCCCCCCCCCCCCCTTTGTCAAATAAAACAAAGGAAAAGAATGAGGGACAAGGGGGGAAGACCAGGGATCTTTGCCAGAGCACCAGGAAACACGACCCCCGAGAGCAATCACCGGCCGAGGGGGTCGAACACTGGACACGGAGAGGTAGGAGGAGATGAAGGAATTGATAGAAGACCACAAAACCGCTGAGGCGATGGCAGGTAAGGATCGACGTGGCAGGAACCGGAAGGAGGCAGCAAAGGATCTGACATCGTGCGCAGAACCCCTACAAACAGGGTGACGGGCACGAACGGTCCGACAAAAGTGGCGGCCCATCTGCACCTGCGAGAGCCTCCCACCTGTCCGAGGAGACACCCACACAGCAGTACCCGAAGGCGGCGCCACAGACGCAACAGAGGAGTGCAAGGCTGACACCGGGCACAACACATGGCGAGGATGCCCACGCCGTAAAGCCTGGACGGCGAAAGGCAGGAAAACGGGGGCCTCCCTCCCATGCGTGGTAACAAAAGGAGGGGAGGAGCCGAACGAGACGCCATGCAAGGACGGGGAGAATCGCACGCAGTCCCGGGGCTGTGACAATGCCGCTAGTGCAGACACCCGATCCCCAGTGGCCAGAGCGACAAGGAAGAGTGGACGCCCGAGCAACGGAACCGGCGTAGCGGCCCTTGTATACGTGGGTGAAGCCAGAAGGACCAGAGCCCGCCCCAGATCCCACTGCGGAGGGACCTGGCGCGGAGGCGGTCGATCCCGGAAGGCAGCCGTCAGGAAGGAATCCAGCTCCTGTGGCGGAACGACCAGCCCAGCGACGGACCCAAAGAACCCCCCAGACGGCAAACAAGTGGGTACGTATAGCGTCGACTTGAAAGTGACGTGTACGGAAGAGGTGAAACAAGGAGCGTAGGACGAGGGAAGGAGAGCCAACTGGCAGGCGAGTGGCCTGTAGCCACCTAGTAAAAGACCTCCAGCGGGACCCGTAAGTCCCCCAAGGGGAAGACGGCCAGGAACGCTGCAGGAAGTCAGTCAGGGCTCGGCCGGGGACCGGGAGCCACCGTGCCTCATGAACAAGCACGATGCGAAGGCCAACGAGGTCCGCAGGTCCCCAACCTAGCCCAAGTGGAAGCCAGAGACAGGTAGAGGGACCGGACTCGGGCACCACCGCGGCAACCGGGCGTACCAAGCCCGTGCCAGCCATAGAGGCGCGAGGAGCCAGACGCAGCCGTGGTACACCCGCAGCCTCGCGAGGACTGGGCACATCAACAGCGCGTCTGGTGGCGGAAAGATGTATATCGACCGCCACCTGTACCAGGCTACCATGAAAGCGCCCGGACCCCCCCCCCCCCGGAGCGCGAGGCCGGAGGGAGAGATCCAGAGGCAACTGGCGCGGCACCCCCGATGCGAACAAGGCGACCTCCGGAACACCTCAGGAAGCCGCGAGGTCGGCGAACACAGTCCGTTTCATCGCCCATTCTACAAGAACGCCCTGCCCTCTCGACAGGGCGGCCGCCCACAGGGTGGCAGGCCCGGGCAGGGAGGAGGCATGCAAGGAGAAGGGGTGTCGGTCCGCAAGGAAGAACAACTCCACCGAGACCCCCAATAGAGTCAACGACCTGGAGGACCCCCGCATTAGGAAACAGTGGACAGCTTGTCTAAGTGTCCAACCCGAAGGCCACCGACTTACCCCGAAGGGCCAGCGTGTGGTCCCGCAGGAAGAACAAAGGAACCAACAGTCCGAGGGCATAGACGGGTAAGTGGAGGGAGACCCACCCATCTGCCGGGAAGTGGACGTCCCAGGTTCGATCGGGAACCTCATCCAACCTCGCTCGACGTATCTGTGGCTACCCAGACCGTCGGCAGGGGGGCGGTCCAGGGCACAGCCGCAGAGAGCGAGCCCCGAGCAACCCAGCGACTGAAGCGTCTGCGAACGGTACGCGGGAGCGGCAGGAGCCAATCCATAGGGGCAACGGAAACACCGCGGTGCCCATGAGGAGGAGGCGGCGTAGCCAGAGGCACCCTAAGGGAAGGGGCAGAGCCACCCCGGGAGGGAGACCGAGTGCAACACGGCGAAGACCTTCCACCGAAGGTGCACCTCGGCCGGCAGACCCCGGGTCACCGTAGCGCCGGACAAAACCCATGCGAAACCGACCCATGGCACGACACGCGACGGGGTCAAGCGTGACTTGGGAACATCGAAGGGGAACCATAACCGTGCGATGTTGCGAACGACTGTGAGGGCGTCGCCAATGCAGTCCTAGGGCTTCGGAAACTACCAACCAATCGGCCAAGGAAAACAGGATCTGGAGCCCGCTCCTAAGGAGAGGACCCAGAGCCTGCCCCACCAGTGCGGAGAAGATCCGCGGCGCGATGTGGAGACCGAAGGGAAGGCCGTCGAACAGGAACACACGATCGGAAGTCCGAACGGCCAAGAATCGCTGGAAACGAGGATGGAGAGGAACGAGCCAAGACGCATCCTGGAGGGCCAGCAACACTACCCACGACAGAGGGCGCAGGGCCAGGCGTACCAGGGGTACCGGCAGCATCCGAAACCGTGTGTGCACGATGTGCCCGTTGAGGGCCGACAGATCCACCACCGGTCGCATCGCGTCGCAGTTCGTCGACAGTACCAGAAAGACACGGGAGAGGAAAACCGGGTGACCGGCGGTCAACTCCCTCGACGCTACCCAGCGCGGGCATGGAAGTGAACACGTGGGCCACCTCTGAAGAGATGGGCCGGCGTCGGTGACAAGAGCGGAGTGGGGGTCTGGACGTCCACCTCCAGGTGAGACCCCTCCGCGCAACCCGCCGCCCCCAACGTCCCTCGCGGCCACCGAGGGGCGCAAGGGCGAAAACAACCCGAGGGAGCACCCGAGAGGAGGGGAGCCACCCGTTCGGCCAGGCGAGAAGGAGAACAAGGAGGCCGACCCAGAGAACCTACACATTGTGTTGACGTGGAGGTACCCCCGGTACGGGCCATGCGGGCATGAGCGCCACGTTGACCTCCTCTACCCCCCCCCCCCAACCTCGTCGAAAAGGGCGGGCCACCCCAACCCCAGGCCGTCGCGGGGCTGACCCCGTCGAAGGACGGCCGGAAGTGGAAGGCTGGCCAGCCCCGACACGGCGGGGATGAAAGGGGCAAGAACAGAAGTGCGAGGCGGAACCGACGCACTGGCCTGCAACGTCCCAGTCCTGCGCCCGTGCAAGGCGGCAGCACTTGCAGCAGCACCCCGAAGAGGACCGGCAGAAGGACGGGACTGAGAAGACCCCGCGCGCGACACAGCGCGTCGGTGCGTGACGTAGGCAGGGTCTGCAACGACACAGCGCGTCGTCGCGTGTCGGAAGCAGGGGCCGCCGACAGAGAAGCGTAGCATTCCCAAGCATTCTGCTTAAAAAAAAACTACGTATATAGCGCAGAGTACAACAAACCCTGATGAATATCCAAGGGGGCCGGCCGGCAGAACGAGGACCGTACCGTCGGGCGTTGCCGAGTTGCCGCGCACAAAACCGCCTTCAGCTCGGGAACCAAAGACACCGCGAGCCGAAGGTGGATCCGCTGAACGCGGTCCAAACCCTCGCGAAGATCGCCTGGCGCGGACGCCTCGAAAAGCCGCAGGTGGTGAACAGACGTCTGGAGGGAACCTAAAGACAAGACAATAAGTCCGACACCCTCTGTCGCAAGGGAAAAACCTTGGCGACAGAGGGCTGATCCGGGTGAGAGAAGAACGGGGTAGCAATAGAACAAAGTTCAAGAACAGGCGCGCTTATCCAGGACCAGAACGCGCCGACAGACACAAGAGGAGGCAAAATCAGTGATGACTCCGGGGGAGGGACTGAAGGAGAGCCGTCGACGGATCGGTGTGTGAAGTCGAAGGCCTCAGCAAACCAGGCCTCCAATGGGAGAGGGTGACCGAGCATGATGGCTAAGCCAGGCGTACCGGCGTCGCACAAACCTGTCCCATAGTAGGACAGACCCGTCAACACAGCCAGGGACTGAACAGCCGGAAGGATGTCAGGGCGGCTGAAGTCTGACCAGAGCGGAGGCCTGCAGAAGGGAGGGGGACCGTAGCAGGGGTAGGTAGGGTGAGGCGCTGAGGGTGAGTCACCGCCAAGAAGCGCGAGAAGAGGGAGTCTTGCATCGACTCCAAGCGCCCGTCGATGCGTGACACAACCCAGCTCTGCATAGCCGACAACCGATCCGAGAGAGGCGAGCCCCCCCAAGATTGGTCGGCCCGCAGGGGTGAGCGTGAGCGGGAGCGAGACCCACGACACGAACCAGCAGCGTCGCGGCCCAAGGAAGGCGAGCGACGACGGTTGTGTCGCCGTTGAGGGACTCGTCCCCGATCATGAACGGCCGAGGGGGAAACAGCACCATCCTCCTCTTCCAGCGACACGTCAGCTCCTGAGAAAGGGGACCCCGAAACCACGCGAAACCCCACCGAGGCAAGAGGAGGGGTACCCCCCTGGTGAGACGGTAAGTGAAGGTCAGGAAGAGAAGAATGAGGAGGAGCAGGACGACGGGAGTGTGAAGGCTGGCCGGGTGAAAGGAGGCCAGAAGGAGCCGCGGGGGGAAACAGAGCAAGGATCCCCGGGGCTGAGATAACAGGGCGGCCCGACACCGAGGCGGAGGAGGGAGGGACCTCCACCGTGGGACGAGACCGTGAAGGAAGAATAGGCACTGAAGCAGGTGAAGTAGGAGAAGCAACGACATCCAGGCGGACCCTCCTGGACAGTGTAGGAGGAGGGAGCAGAGGGCCAGCTACAGCATGAACAACCGCGCGCGGAGAGGACAACGTAAGAGGAAGTCGTCTGGGCTGGGGAAGCGGGCGGAAGGGAGTAGAGCCCCTATCCGTAGAGGCCAGGGGAGGGCGCACAGGGGCAGAGCCGCTAACCCCGGCCTCAGGGCGAGAACCATGACGAGGGCGATGGGCGTCATCAAGGCGATCAGGAGGACGACGAGGGGCAGTAGAGGACGGACGACGAGGCGAGCGAGAGCGTGGACGGAGCTGGGGAACCCCCCGACGATGGGACGACCGGCTGCGGGACCCAGGGGAGAGGGCCAGGTGAACGGCCTTCAGTCGGGTCAGGGATACCCAGGGCGACGCGGATCCGGTCGGCAACAAAGGCCGGAGAACGGTGGCCCACAGTCCTAATGTGGCGGGAGACCATCGTCCACACCGACGGAAGGGAAGCAGAGGCCACAGCCGCCGCCGAGGAACCAGGGCCATGGTGCAGCACATCCACCAGGGCCAGACACGTGCCACACAGAGCAGGGAGGTAGGCCGTAGAGGACACACAGAGCGAGTGGGGCAAGCAGGACTTGTGGCTCTCCAAGCACGGGGAGCGACAACCAAGGCGAAAGCAAGGCAGCCTACCTGCACGAGAAGAACACACACCATAATCAGCACGTCGAAGGAGTAAGTGGAGAGAATGTCCAAGAAGAACCAGGGAAGGAGCATGGGGAAACAGGAACACACATGCAAACAGGTATCCGTACTCACCCTAAACTGGGAGCTCAGAGGTAGGTGAGGAGGGCGGCCGAGGCGGGAGAGCACTAGCAGAATCTGCAAAGATGGAGAAAGTGTTAACCACCACTCAACATCTTACATGCAGGGCCTATAACACCAGTAAAGTGCATACACCAATATAGTATCAGGCAACAAGATGACATAAAAAAAGTCAATAGTGAAAGCCAACTATTACCGCAAATTTGCGGGCCAATGGAGGCATAACCGTACCGACACCACCCTCCCGCAATTTTGCGGGACCCCCCAACGATCTCCGCAAATTTGCGGGGAGCCGAAGCGTCCCAGAGGACCGAATCGAGCTCCCGCAAATTTGTGGGACCGGCCGAGATGGTCCGGCGCCGAAAAAAGCGAGAGGAGCGACTAGGGAATACCAAAAAAGGCCACAAAAAATGCGTCATCTCCTTATGAACTCCAAGCAGTGATGGCCATCAAGCTGAGCAGTGTCTTCCTTGAATTTATCCTGACTCAACCGGTAAAGGGAGAGGCAAGGAAGACACACCAGGGAAGAGGAGGCACATCCCCCAGGAACCACCCAACCCACAGAGATAGAGCAAAGCCCATGAGGAGAAGTGGCAGGGAGGGTGGTTTCGCACAAACAGGGGCCCCCGTGGGGCACCCCTGGATTGGGCAAAAGACTATGAAAGGATGGAGGTGAAACAGGAAGAGAAAACAAAAAACCAGTAAATGAAACTGGTGAGAAAAAGGGTGGCCTAGCCGTGAGCAGAGAATGTGTCAGGGGCGAAAAACCCTGTGGTGTGAAGGAGGGGCCCCCGTGGGGTACCCCTGGAGTATCACGAACCACCTGTCGCCCAGGCCCTTGAGACACAGTGAAGGACTCGAAAGGGGGGACTCGGGAATAACTCTAATAATGCAGCCGACACAAACTCTACAAACAGCACCGCCACCAACGAAATCTCAGATTGTTTACCAACGGTACACCTAGGCTATGAAAAATGAAAACTCATAGGGGCATAGCAATTCCTGAATGAGAAAACGAGCTAGGCTAAATTAAGCTAAAAGCTAAACTATGCCCAGACTAACAGGAAAAAAGAATATGAAAAGAGAAAGAATGAAAAACATATACGAGGAACGCCAGGCGCCCCCGTACCTTCGGTAGGCTATTTCCACAAGCGTCTCCATTATACACACTTAGGAGCCCATTTACGTGTGCCCTAGATCACGTAACATCTGTCTAACAAAAAAGAAGGCCAGATAAGCCGAAACGAACCTAAACAGGGTGAATTAAAGGAGCACAACAAAAGCGACTTCATTCAATGGAGCGCGTGAAAAAATTATGACAAGAGAGGGTCGCTCATGCGCACGTTCGACAGGGATCTGCACATGACGGAACACGGGATGGGCCTTAAGCGGTAACTAAGGTAAACCCCTTTTTCTTCTCTTCTATGCTTTTTTCACCTTCGGTGGTAGTTTTGGTTAATGTACAACGTCTCCTAGAGCAAGATAAGGAGTAGACTCTAGACGTTTTCTTTTTAACCGCGGTTGGAATGACGACATAGCAGTCAAAATAGACAAGTCGTCATTGCAATTAGGTTAATAGCCTTGACGTTGGATTTGCCAAGACTACTAACAAATACGATATTTGAGACGATTGTATATGCAAAAGATTAAATCAGAGAAGCATGGAAGGCACACTATGAACGATTGCTAAATGTAGAGTTTGAATGGGATAAGGAACAGCTTAGTATCGAATAAACAATATCTGGACCCCCTCCTTTGAAAGCACCAGCTGTAGTGAGCGATGCAATCAATAAAATGAAGGATGGTAAAGCTCCAGGGTGCTCAGACATTGTCGCTGAGATGATAAAAGCCTCAGTGGAGACTGGTGTCAGCTTAGTAACTGAGATGATAAATACCATTATTAAAGATGAGAAAATCCCTGAGGATTGGCACAAAAGTGTAATAGTAAATACAGTAAAACCTGCCCATCCAGACTAATTGGGGGAGAACCCTGTCTGGATCTGCCAAAAGTCCGGATTTATATTCAGCCATCCAGACAAATCTGGATGGCTGAAACATGAGTCCGGATATCTAACTTAACCCTCCTGGCCCGGGCAGGCTCTCCTAATGACGGAGCTCGTATCCGGGCGATCTGGTCGAATATCAACAAAAGTAAACTAAGGCTAATCTCGCTTGATATATGACCTACATTAATCAAACATATATCGAAATGGGCGCCTTACCTTCCTGCGTAGAATGGCGTTGAGTAGAGCTCTCTAGCTCAACTGGTTCCAGAGTGATGGTGATGGAAGTGGAGGTAACTTTTTCCGCGTATTTACCTCGGCGCGTCCGAACACTCAACCGCGGCCCCGGCTACGACGCCCAGTTGCACTCGTCGCTCCACCCACAATTATGCCAGGAAGCGATTTGATAGTGTTTTATTGGTTATTCTGTCATTTATTATATTTATTATGTTATTTTCACTCAATAAAGTAATTTATATGAACTTATTTGTGTCTCTGTCACTTATTACTTCGTTTTATTATTATTATTATGATTATTAGTGTCACTTTCACTGGACTTTGATAATTGGTAGTGTCATTTCCCCTTTTATGTATTGTTAGGTAAGCTAATAATATATATAGTGTCACTGTCACTTATTCATATTGTTATGAAGGCACTTATTATTACTTGTGTGCGTCTCTTTCACTTATACTTAGTTTTATTATTATTATACTGTCACTTTGACTGGCCTAGGCTTATTGAGTGTCATTTTCACTTATTTATTGTTAGAAATATATATTTTAGTGTCACTTTCACTTGTTCATATTGTTATTGAAGGCACTTATTACTTATGTGTCCTTTTCACTTATACTTAGTTATTATTATTCTTAGCCTACATTTGAGTGTCACTTTCACTGTTGTCACTTCCACTTCAAAAGTTTGTTAGAGTGTGGAAGTCGTTGAAGCAGGTGCCAGCACACAGTCCAACTTGACACTCGAGGCATTCCCAAGTGGTTTTTGTGGGTTTGCGGGGTCTGCGAGTTGTGTGGCTGCACACATGGCACCTCTTCTGACCCCTAACATTACTACCTGGTGCTTTGAAAGGAAGGGTGCTGAGCTGGTGCTTCCTGAAGAATTCAGCACACCCCGTTCTGTCAAGGTGGCCTGGTCCTTGTATTGGCCTGCCTGGTGTACCCGCATGTTTAGCCAGGAGCTCAAGTAGCACCTGCTTGTGGAACTTCCGCAGGGACTTGTACTTCTTGGCTCCTGGAGTCCTCAGACGGTGGATGTTGTAGGCATTGAGGATCGACATATCTACCGTATGCAGGATAAACTTCTTGTACCACCTGCAAGATGTTCGCAGGCAGTCGATGAAGCCCATCTGCATGTCGGACTTGTCAATGAGGCGCATGTTGATGTTATAATCCAGGACCGCAGCTGGTTTTTGGATGGGGTTCTTGGTTGTTCGGTCCACCTTCCCTGTGGCGACCATCTGGGCCTTGTGGCATGTGGTGAGGAGGTTGACCTTGCGCTGGTCATGCCAGTGGATGGAGAGGATGGGGCCACTCTTCTTGTGGAAGATGTCAGCCTTCTTCGTCTTGGTTGGGTAGCCTGGCATGCCCTTCCTTTTGCCCTTGACTGTGCCGACAGTTCCGGTCTTGCGGTCATGGAGGTACTGTACTTGGTCAGGAGAGGCGACGTGTAATAATTATCTGTGTAGAGGATGTGGTTATTATTGAAGTGCCTCTCCATCATCTTCTTCACTACAGCGCCACCAAAACCAATGAGAGGGTCAGTCACAACTTCTCCAGCCTTGCCGCTGTAGACTATAAAGTCCAGCACATACCCCGTCAAGCAGTCGCAGAGGATGAAGAGCTTGATGCCGAAGCGGTGTCTCTTGGGCGGGATATACTGTCGGAAGTGCAGCCTACCACGGAACAGGACCAGAGACTCGTCGAGGCACATCTTCTGGAAAGGAATCAGGTATGTGGTGAACCGATGACGTATCATGTCATACAGCTTCCTGATCTTCCATAATGAGTCGGGAAGGTGAACTGCCATGTTGTTTGTCAGGTGGAGATAGGAGAGGATGTCGAAGTACCTGTCCCTGGACATGTATTTGCCAAATGATGGAGTCGTTATGATGTCGCCAGTGATCCTGTAGTCAGCCAGAACGTGCTTCCTTATATGAGTCATCAGCATTGTGAGTGCCAAGAACACATATAGTTCTGCCACAGTGAGAGCTCTCCATGCCACCATCTTGGCACTGGTCTTCCTCCCAAGAAAGTTGGCACAGATAGCATGGTGGTGATTTGTCTCTTTGACGAGGTATTCCATGACTTCATTGTCATAGAAGCCACAGAAAAGTTCACTGGGGGTAGCATCTGGGCCACAGGGATATGCTGGTGACACCCCAGAACCCATCTGTACCTCGTCAAAGGCAGGACAATCTGGCTCAAAATCAGCTCCATCTGTCCACACAAACAGGTCGGATGCTGATGCTCGAGGTCGTGCTGCAGCAGGCACACGCCCTGGACGTCCTGGCACACGCCCTTGGCCAGGCGGACACCCAGGCGGACGCCCTGCACGCTCACGCCCAGGCCCAGGCCCAGGGGCAGCGGCGTCGGCAGGCTGACCACGTCCACGACCTCGCCCTCTCCCTCGATTTGTCGGCACATCCTCTTCCTCTTCCTGTTCCTCTTCCTCTTCCTCCTCAGGCGACGTCAGGTCATCTGGGGCAATGTTGGGACGACATCCTCCTCAGGAGACAATTCTGGTGAAGAAGTGACCGGGCATCGGCGGTGTGGGGCGCGGGAGGCTGCGGGAGCTTCAAGAATGGGGAGCCGAGGCCTCGGGAGTTGGGCTCCTTTTGCGGCGAGCCGAGGGCTTTTCAGCAGGAAATAATGCTCTGCGGTGTGTTGAGGCCTGTGGCACATCACCAATACCACTTGAAGAGGCCCTTTGGTCATCCTGAACGAGAGATGAAGGCGAGGGCTGTGGGTGACCCACGCGGCGTCCCGTGTCAAGGTGTCGGGACAATGGAATGCGGGTGGTTGCTAGGCCAGGGTCGGCGTCATTATCGCTATCTTCAGCTTCCCTATGCTTTTCTGCGGCTGCCCTGCGTGCTTTTTTAGCTGCACTTTTGATCAATGATTGTTTGTAGAAATATTTGCCCACTTTCAAGGGCGTACGGGCAGGCAAAGGGGAAGGTCCTGGGGTAGGGCTAGGGCTAGGCCTCGGCTGACCTAGCAAAGATGGCGAGGGGGTAGGCCTAGGTTCTAGCACACTGGGAAGCTCAATGGCACCTTCCTGAAACACTTCCACATCAGGATTATCACTACTGTCTCCCCCCTCAAATAAATCGACATTATCGTCGTCTCCAAAGCCCACGAAATCGTCTTCACTTTCACTTTATAAATTGTACCTTGTCCACCAAGCTTTCGCCACTGCTCTCTTCATCACTTTCAAAAAGTTGTCGCTGTATAGCGCTATCACTCAACAAACGCTTAACTTTCTTTTGTTGAGCTCTCTTCTCGGTTGGAACAGGCGTTGAAGTTGCGAGTGGGGTAGCACTGGGGCCCGCGGGAGGTTGCAACGAATCGGACACGTCGGAATTTTTTTTTTCAGTATTACTCGCATTGGCGGCCACGTACGAACTGATAACACTAGTAGTTGAGGCTTGGTGGCGCTGCGGTCGCTCCTACCATGCCAAAATTGGCCGCGCAAATTTTGAAGCACGCTTTCAAGCACAAAGATTTTAAAATGACACCCGGGTTCCGGCCCTTTTGTTTTGGTGTCATTTTAAAATTACACCCGGGCTGGAAGGGTTAAACAACCAGACTTAGGTTTCAGCCATCCAGACAAATACGGATGGCTGAGTGCTGACATACAAGTCTGGATATCAAACTCCGATGTACAGCCCCTTCTGAAACTGATTACAATGTTCCCCCAGTATACACTGACCCAAAGCTTGTAATTGTTAAGTACAGTAGGGGCTCACATAGAACGTGTTCGCATAGAACGTTCTATGTGACCTAAAATATTGTTCCAAAATTTTCGTTAGGAACGAATGTGATCATATAGAACGATTTTGCCATCAAAGTAGGGCAAATCCGAGGAGTTTTCATATAGAGCGCCGAAATATCGTACAAAACTTACAAAATATCGTACGCTCCTGACGGAAATTTACGCTTACAGTGAACATTGACGATATTGGGCCACCAAAATGCCGCGATCATATAGAACGAAATCGCATAGAACGGCCTCGTTTATCGACCAATTTCTCGTTCTATGTGAGACCCTACTGTATACTGAAGATATAAATGATACTCGATTGTACAAAGTATGCCTAGGCCTATGCTTTTTTTTTCTTTTTTTTCAAAGTATGTGCACCGATGCCCATCAGTAAAAAGTCTCTTTATTAAACAAAGACTTTCCAATACAGTTTATACCACTAACACCATCTACAAGCTATATTATCCCTAATTTAATTCAATTTAAGTTCACAACGTTACGAGATTAACGGATTCCCGATTTTCGGCACTTTAGTAAACATAGACCGATGCTCAGCTGATTGGTGGTACATTGGGAGGTTTGACACTCTCCCAATACCAAATAAGGAAAACCTTCTATTTGGTAGGTAGCCTCGGAGTATCCAACGTAGAGCTATATACTTATTGTATAATTCTGTTCCGCTCTGGAGCGGGCAATTATCGTAATCACTAGCGCGATTAAATCGATAACATCTAGAGTAGCATCTTACTCTCTCTACTAGGTACGTTGTACACACTTTTGAGGCTACTATTTTAAAGGAAATGAAAATATTGATGAGAGAGAAAAGAGAAAATTGCAGAACATTGTCCATCCTATCTGGCTCCTTAAGCCGTTGTCACGGGTCCACCGCACAACCCGACCAGGTTCATTAGATCATCCAGGTATCAAGTTAATTAGACCAGATTGGATGGGCAGGGGTACGGTGTGAGGGCGGGATACTATGACGTTGGATACTCCGAGGCTACCTACCAAATAGAAGGTTTTCCTTCTTTGGTATTGGGAGGGTGTCAAACCTCCCAATTTAGTAGTAGCCTCTACGTTTCCAACGTAGAGCTAGAGTAACAAATTTGAGGCGGACATCCAAGCGAAAAAACACAAACTTAGCCCTTAGGAAATATCAGGACCATGGAAAGACCGACTTAAACAAGAGAGTTTATATAAAGAGTGTACAGACAGGTGCATATCAAGAGAGGTCAAGTACAGTCAAATCTTATTCCATGAGATAACTTACCCTAAGACAAAGAATTATGCATTTCATAATGATGAATATATAAATTCCAGGATGCCCCCCCCCCCCCTCCTTCCGGAAGAAAGCAGGACGACCCATACTGTAACGAGTAAATACCGGCATACGCCGAATAGGAGTACCGTACAGGATGTGACGAGAAACTACATGAGCAGTGTCAGTGACGAGCACTAAAAGCCTTATGAGAAAAGTTCAGTGGTATGAGGACAAGACATACCAAAAGAATGTAGTATACTTAAGACTAGAAAGTATATCAAAAGCTTAGCCCAGTTATTAATCTTTAACATTAATACCCATACCCATAAGTATGGGTATAGTGCAATACCCTTCCCTTCCCTCCCCCCCCCCCTCCCCCTACCCCCAATAAGGGAAGGACAGGACAGGAGAAGGACAAGAGACAGAAGGAACCCTGCAGGTAAACGCCGAGGGAACCTGTAGGCCCAACGCACTACAAGGATGCCCCGGTCTGTCGGTGGACAACGACAGAGAGGAGGAGACAAATGTGGTGGGGGAAGACCTAAGCCCTGTGTCGGCAAAGTCCAGGCGAGAAAAATCAAGTAAAACCTGAATGTAGCAGCGTACGAACGGACGGCATGAGCTGTGCCCTGAACGTACGGGTTACTGGCCCGAAGAACCCGACACAGGCGAAGTCCCACAGCACGGCGATCAAGCCTCTTATCGGACGTAGGAGCCACCCGTAATGTCAACCCCGACACTGGCCTGGCCGAGTACACATACGTATGCAGGGTTTGAACCGGGCATAACGGACGATGAACCCTACCACGTGTGGAATCCGGTACAGGAAAGGCCTAAAAAGTGTAAGAGGCAGACGAGAGCAGTGGGAGAGCCTCCGCCAGAGACCACTGAGGAGGAATCTGATGCGGGGTAGGCCTAAGCCCAAAGCAGGCCCGCATGAGGAAATCCAATGCCCTGTGAGGAACGACCAACCCCGTGAATGACTCAAACGGTACCCAAATGGCCGACAGGCGGGTCCTAAGCGTGGTGCATATGTTGGGACGCATCTCAAAAATAACCAAATGAGGTAGGGAAACACGAACGCCACCGACAGGCGTGTCCGTGATGTGTTGGTCATCCCAGAAGGAAAACCGTGCCAGTGAGAGACGGAAGTCTGCCACTGAGAATGTGTCCAGTGGAGAGGATTTGACAGTCAAAGATCGACTAAACGTCGACAGCCACCCTGCCTCACAAACATCCACGATGTGAAGGCCAACGAGGTCCCTAGGTCACCAAGCGATCCCAAGTGGAAATCGGGGAACGATAGGGGAACAGGACTCGGGCGCCACCGCCACAGCTGAGCGGACCAGGCGTGTGCCGGCCAGATGGAAGTGAACAACCAAACACAGTCCATGTACCCACTCAGCCTGTGGAGGACTTTGCACATCAAAAAGGGCGGCGGGTGGCGGAAACACATCGAATACGGTGTGTTGGAAAGACCAAACTACCCGGGTGCTCTGTCCCATCGACAGAGCAACCACCCATAGGTTGGCAGTCCCGGGTAGGTAGGTTACACACAGTGCGACGGTGTAAAGGAGTGCGTGGTAAAACAAGTACCCTGCCAGGTCTTGAAGAACGAAAAGACTACGCAGTCACCTGACTCAGGGTGACAGGCGTGCTCGACCTGTCCCAGTCGAGGCCCGCCCACGGCACATCGTGCGACGGTGGAAGGCAGGACTCGGGAACGGCGACTAGGAAACCGAATCGAGGAGCGAGGAGGAACAAGGCGAGCGTCGTGTACACAGAGTGTGGGAGAGTTCGCGGAGAAGATCCCACCCACCAAGGAAAAATAGGAGCGGAAGACCCCGAGTGAGCAGGGGAGGCAAGGCCAGTCCGGCGAGGGTCGTAAAGACACGAGGGGCGACATGGAGACCGAAGGGTAAACCGCCAAACGTGACATAATTAGAGTCATCAATACGAGGCACGACAGGTCGACCACCGGTCACAACACCTCGCTGTCCGTCACGGAGACTAGAAAGACATGCGACAGGAAGCCCCGCTGGTGAGGCGAGACTTCCCGAATAATTCCATCCACGTGCATGGACAGAAGAACTTAGGCGACGTCTGGGGAGACAGGCCGATGTCACGCAGGTCGCCGAAGTGGAAACGTGGACCGGCACCTCGAGGACAGACCCCGCCGTAGTACCCGGCGTGCCCACGAACGGCGAAGCTAAACCGAGAGTGGGGACGCAAGAGCCGGTAGGGGCCCCGAGTCTGGCGGCCTCGTTACGAGCCGGTCTGCCGACCTCAACTAAGAGGAAGCGGTTGAGGAGAGACGTGACATCCCAAGCGGACGGGGAGCGAAGAGCCCCGCAGCAGCAAAGAGGGAAGACCCCTGCCATGCAGGGGCAGAGAATAGCCCCTCCAGAGGGAGCACAGAAAGCAACAGCGACGTGCGGACCTCAGCCGGCGCCAGTGTACAGAAGGAAAACCACAGAGACTGGCGACAACGCGCAGCCTCATGGAAGGGACACTGAATGAAGCCGACGGAGGCGATGGCGAGCTGCAGTTGCACTCGCCCGAATTGGGCCCCACCCTTCCCGAGCACCCCAGTCGGACAGGCTACAATAAGCCTGAGGGGAAGCCGAGCTTGGTGCAGTCGCTCGAAGAGGGTGGAGAGCATGCGAGCAGTGCGCCGCCAGGGCTTGTGAACTCGTTCCAGGGCACCCTTCTCTGGTGGCGTGAAGGAACGTGGCAGACGTTCAGAAAGATAACGGAGGAGCAAAGAACCAGGCCCAAAATGGAGGTGAAACCCCGGATGAAGGCATGACGAGGCTCGACCCGGAGGAGCAGCCTACAGGAGGGAGTGGTGAAGAACCCATCTCCGACCGAAACCCCGAAGTCGACGCCCTCCGTCAGCCACAAGAAACAGGAAAAGAGAAACTATGGAATGACACTACTGAAACTCATACGAGGCCGACAGAGTGGGCGCGTCGACATGTACGTCGTGTCGAGCAAAGGCTTCGAGCTGTACCTGCCAACTCGCAGGCACCGGGCACACCCCTTGGGCATGTGTAAGAGCTCGTTCCGGGCGGGATGCCGCCACGTTCCCCCACGATGACGGCTTCCCGTAAAGGGAAGGGAAGCGACGTCCGTTAGGGACCGGAAACGTCCCGAGGGACGGAACGTGAACAGGCCGACCAACCAACCCCAGGCTACATGCAGGGAGCATGACTAAAGAAGTCGATGCCGCCTGGGAGCGAGTGGGAGGATGGACAACCGGAGCAGCAACCACAGGGAGAGCAGGTTACGTAGGCAAGAACACCGCCCAGTACGGAAGCACGCCCGGAGATCGTACAGGGGAAGAGACAGGGCGGCGTGGAGCCGTACACCGTCGGCGACGTGGTGAAGTAGAGCGGCGTCTCCCCTACGACCCGGCGTCCTCGGAAACAGTAGGGACGTCCGAACGAGGCACCGGGGGAAAAACGTTCAGGCGCCAGGGAGACAGCAGAGGGAAGGGGAAAAGCATGGCACGCACCCCTTCGTCTAGGAAGCGCGGAAACCGTCTGAGGTGGTCCTTGACAGAGAGAGCGAAACCCCGATCATGTAGCTCAGAGGCAAGACCTCGCCTCTACAGCGTCCGGGAACATAGGACGAGACCCAAAGGTCAATATCGACGAGACACGGTCTACACCTCCGAGGGTTAAACCCATCGCAGTTGGAGCACGAGACATGGGTAGGACTCTCCATGTCCCAACGGGCATGGCAGGACGGGAACCCCCATGGTGTGCGCAGGGAGGAAAGGACATCCTCATTGCAACTTGAAAGGAAAAATATACCGATGTCCCATGTATGAAGCGCCCCAGGCAGAGCAGGGGAAGAAGGCAGGCGGGCCACAAAGAGTTACCACAGGTAAATAGGAGGGACGGTTAAAAGATACTGATGTCCCATGTATGAAGCACAGGAAATGTGTGCAAGCCCAAGATTGGGAAAAACCCTTGAATTCGTGATAGGAGAGTACCCCCTTCCCCTGTTGAGGAAGGGAAGGACGAAAAAGGGGGGCCCTTCGAAACAGGCACGAGGGCAGAAAAGTGCACAAAAGTGGTCACTACACCCTGCAAATGGAGCACCTTTCATGAAAGTGAGTACCCCCCCCCCCCTTGTGCGTGGTGAGGGGTGAAGAGGGACCCTCCATGCGGAGGGTCAGGGAGAGACCAGGCGAACCAGCAAGTTCAAAGAACCCTGTGCAAGTCCCGAGAGGGAAGGCATGAAAAGCCTTATAATGGAAGAGGATAATAATAATACCCAAAGGTTGAAGGTACTGAAGAGAAGAAGACGCCCAAGGGTACCATCAGAGTAGAGTGGGAGCACAATCCGATGAAAAGGAGAAGTCCGTGAACTACTGCAACCGAGTCCCTATACAGAGGCAAGGCAAAGCACCCTAGCACCGACCCAGAGAGGAGTGGACCAGAACGGGCCGCTCCGCTCGGGAGCGGAAATCCGCCCTGGAGCGGGATGTAGGACGAATGTAGGATGGGTGGAACTCACCACCCGGTGAGGAACCCGTGGCGAGAGCAGAGCGAAGTAGACATACTACACTGGAACCAGAAGAAAAAAAACCTGTGAAGACCCTGTGTAGGCCATGGGAAGGCATGCATGCATGTCATCGACAGTAACAAGAATAAAGCCTGTTTGTAAGCACCATGAAAATAAAGGCCATGGCAATGCACGCATGTATGTCATTGGCAGAGACAAGACGAAAGCCTGGTCGGAAGCACCACGAAAAAACCACTGAAAGTCGATGAATCCTTAAGAAGAAGGCCAAAGAGTGCCCCCGAAATGGGAGGCCAGGCAGGAGTATCAGTCATGAGGTCATGCACAAAATAAAGATCAGAGATCCCAGAATAGGCTACAGGCACCAGGTCAGGGAGTAGCCTAAAAACTCTCACTAGGCCTGGAGACTGGAGTCCCGTCCAATGAAGGAGAGTGCTCCTCCCCCCCCCCCCCATGTCCTCCTGGAAGTTAAAGCTGAAGAGAACCCTCCAAAAGGAGGATCAGGAAGGCCATAGGGGAACCAGCACCCAGCAACAGGCCAAAGAGCCCCAAACCCCAGGTCAGAAAAAACCAAGGGGTAGGCTCAACCCTCTGAAGAACTGAAGGAAACTCCACCCCAATATATAATGGAGACCGATACCTTAAGGCCAGTATCAGTGAAGAGGTCCTGTAGGTCAGAAAGCACAGCCTGGTAAAAAGGAGCATTAAAATACGTCTTAATGGAAGTGCAGGACGACCAGTCTAGGCCTAAACTGAGGCAAGAGTAGCGCGACCGTAAACGGCAACGTCCGATCGAGAAAAGTACCGACATCGAGCGGGAACGTCCGCGTTCCAAGGCGGGCGGAATCGTCCGTATACGGACTCGTACGTTCAGGCGCGGAAAGTGGAATGAGATGGCAGTAGTGCGTGAGGGAAAAGGCCCGTCCGAGAGCGGAGAGGCCCAGATGGGCCCCGCCGTAAGCCGAGGACCCAGGAAAGGTAGCCTGGCAAGTCACAGTAGACGTGGGAGCATCTGTGGGTAACAGACAGTGTGAAAACAGACCTCCGACATAGAACGGAAAGTCCCGTTCTAGAGCGTCTGTGGGTATCAGTCAGTGTGAAAACAGACCTCCGACATAGAACGGAAAGTCCCGTTCTAGATCGGAGGGGCCCAGTGAGACCATGGGACCGTATATGAAAGGGCCGACCTAGAGCGGGAAGTCCCCGACCCAGGGCGGAAACCCATCGGTACGTGTCTGAGAGGTCTGCGGCACCATGAAGGTGGAAGGCCAGTAAAAGAAAAGTCCCTTCCAAAAGCGGAGGGGCCCAAAGGTAATCCTCCTAAAGTCACATCAGGCGCGGGAGAGCCTGTGGGTAATCAAGTGCACGACCGTAGTGGGGGGCAGTAGACAGAATAAAAACTCATCAGAACGGGCTACGTTCGCGGTTTTGTGGGACTGAGGCCAGGTAGACAGCACTGGAGCCGTCAATCAAAAAGTGAGCATCGTATGCCAGATTGAGGTTGCCACAGTGTTAAAATCCAAACGCCCCCCCCCCTAGGCTAGGCCAAAACTCGGAAGTTAGCCTATTCGGCACTTGAGTCAGTAATATATGAAATTACAGGGAGCCACTAGGTACCGTACCCTTGATGAGGGTAAGCAACAAGGGATCGTAGCGACAGGAAGACAGAGCACTGGGGCCGCCGATCAATACAGGGGCAGAGTATGCCAGATTGAGGAGGCCACAGAGTTGTACACCAAACGCCCCCCGTCTAGGCTAGGCTAAAAAAGTGAGCCTAGTCGGTACCTGAGCCAGTAATATATGAAAATACAGGGAGTCGCCAGTTACCGTACCCTTGATGAGGGGAAGCAACAAGTGACCGAAGCGTCAGGTAGACAGAGCACTGGGGCCGTAATATCAATACAGGGGCAGATTAGTCTATGCCAGATGGAGGAGGCCGCAGAGTCGCAGTCTAAACCACAACGCCCCCCTTCAAGGCTAGGCCAAAAACGGAAGTTAGCCTATTCGGTACTAGAGTCAGATTAATAATGAATTGGAATAGGCTAGGCGAAAAAACGGAAGTTAGCCTATTCGGTACCAGAGCCAGTAATATATGAAATTACAGGGAGTCACCAGTCACTGTACCCTTGATGAGGGTAAGCAACAAGTGACCGAAGCGGCAGGAAGACAGAGCACTGGGGCCGTAATATCAATACAGGGGCAGAGTATGCCAGATTGAGGAGGCCGCAGAGCCGCAGTCTAAACCAAAACGCCCCCCATCAAGGCTAGGCTAAAAACGGAAGTTAGCCTAATCGGTTCTGGAGCCAGTAATATATGAAATTACAGGGCGCCACCAGTTACTGTACCCTTGATGAGGGATATAAACAATACCGTAGGAGGGGCAGTAGACAGAACAAAAACTGTCAGACAAAAACTCATCAGCACGGGTTACGTTCGCGGTTTTGTGGGACTGTATTTACCTAATTGTATTTACCTAATTGTAGTTTACAGGAGTTGAGCTAATCTCGTGTTGTCCCGTCTCTCAGTCTACTTTTTATCCAATTTTTTCTTGAAAATATGGATATTCCTTGCCCCTACCACCTCCTCCTCCAGCCCATTCCATTTGTCAATACATCTATAGGGGAAGCTAAACTTCCTGATATCGTTCTTGCAGGTAGGTCTTTTTACTTTGTAGCTGTGGCCTCTAGTTATTCCTGTATCCATAATTAATATATCCTCCCTATCCAGCCTCTCCAGCCCCCGGGTGCATTTGTACATCATTATCATGTCTCCCCTCTCTCTCCTCTCTTTTAGACTCGGTAGATTTAATTTGTCTAGCCTCCCTTCATATGGCAGTTCTCTGAGACTTGGAACCAATCTAGTAACTGCTCTCTGGATTCTTTCTAACTTGTGAATATGCTTCTTTAGATGCGGGGACCACACCACTGCTGCATACTCCAATCTTGGTCTAATCATACTCTTCATAATTTTCGCTACCATGGTCTCATCCAAGTAGTTCAGAGCAACTTTCATATTCCCGGCCATTGCATACATTCCGCTAAAGAGCTTGTTAATATGTTTCTCTGGCGACAAATTATCTTGTATAATCAACCCTAAATCCTTTTCTTTTTCGGCCTTGCTAATTATATTATCTCCCATCCTGTACTCCCAATTTGGTCTATTCACACTTCTTCCCATATTTAACACATGGCATTTACTTATATTAAATTTCATTTTCCACTTGGTGCTCCATTCGTATATTTTATCTAAATCCCCTTGCAGCTCCTCACAACTACTTTTATTTGTTATTTGTCTCATAATTTTTACGTCATCTGCAAACATTGACATGTAGGAGTTTATGCCTATCGGCAGGTCATTCACGTACATAAGGAACATGAGAGGTGCCAACACAGATCCCTGCGGCACACCACTCTCAACTTTCCGCCACGATGAGTAAGTTCCTCTAATGTTGGTCCTCATTTCCCTATCTGTTAAATAGCTCTCCATCCATTTCAGCAAACTCCCCCTGACACATCCTAGCGTCTCAAGCTTAGATAACAATCTCTTATGTGGTACCTTATCGAATGCTTTGGAAAGGTCTAAGTAGACGCAGTCCACCCATCCGCCTCTTTCTTGGAGTACATCTATCACCCTACTGTAATAACATAGCAAACTGGTAACACAAGATGTCCCTTCTCTGAATCCAAATTGCTTTGGGGTTATTATCTTCTTTCTCTCCAACATTTTCATCCATCTCTTCCTAATTAGCTTTTCACAAATCTTGCATACAATACTAGTAAGTGAAACTGGTCTATAGTTTAGAGGGTCCTCAGGGTTTCCATTCTTGTATATCGGAATGATATTAGCTCTTTTCCATTCAACAGGAACCTGTCCTTTATCTAAGGAAGCTTGAATTATGTCCCTCACTGGCTCCACTAATTGCTCTGCACACTCCTTTAAAACCCAAGCAGACACTTCATCCGGTCCTATAGCTTTCCTTACTTCAAGTCCTCTCATCGCAGATAACAGCTCATCTCTAGTTATTTCAATCTTACTAAGACCACTCTCCAGTACTCCCGCCTGTGGTTCGTCAAAACCTTCCTCTCTAGTAAAAACTGACCCCAATTTGTTATTCATTACCTCGCACATGTCCGATACATTTTCATACGTCCTAGCATCAACTCTTAATTTAGTAATTTTTTTTTTTTTTTTTTTTTTTTTTTTTTTTTTTTCTATGAGGATTGAGGCAAAGGCATAACTGCCTATAGCGAGTGCCTCCCCCATAGTTGAAAGAGTGACAGGGCCAAAATCAAGGGACGTTCGAGCCAAAATGCCTGGACACACGGAGTTTGAAGCAATTTAAGTCATAGGAAGAGGGAAAGACTGATTCTGGGAGAGAGTTCCAGAGCTCAGCTGTTGAGTAGAAGAAAGTTTGAGAGTAACGTTTCACTCTTGGGTTGGAGAGTTGCACAGAGTAGGGGTGGGATTGAGTTGCAAGACGGGTACCACGTGCCCTACGTAAAGGAGGTGGTATGCACTGGGATAGCTCTGAGGAACACTGATTATTATAGTAGCGATAGAATAGCGAGAGAGATGCAACATTGCGGCGGAGAGAGAGAGATTGCAGAGAGTTGGTGAGTGGACGGGAGTTAATGATACGAAAGGCTTCCTTTCAACTTTGTCTAGGAGAGCAGTGTGAGAGGAACCTCCCCACACATGTGAACAATACTCAATACAAGGGCGCACTATGCCCCTGTACAGAGCAAGAAGCTGTGCAGGGGAAAAGAACCCCCTAAGGCGGTTGAGCACACCCAGCTTCTGGGAGGCTGCCTTAGCAAGACTGGTAATATGGTCCTTCCAAATGAGAGCAGAAGAAAAAGAGACACCAAGAATATTGAGAGAAGATGAAGGGTTGATTTTTGTATTGTTGAAGAATAAGGGATAGTCCGCTGGGAGATCCTGACGGGTAGATAGATGGAGAAATTGGGTTTTGGAAGCATTAAAGTTAACAAGGTTTTCTCTGCCCCAATTGGAAATAGTATTTAGATCAGAATTTAAGAATTCTATGGCTTCATTACGTTTGTCGTTGAGGGATTGCTGGCTGGGGCGTTCTGAAAAACTAATGGAGTAGTGCAAGGTTGAGTCGTCTGCGTATGAATGGATGGGAATTAAGGTACAGTTAAGGAGATCATATATAAAAATGAGAGAGAACATAGGAGATAGGGCAGAGCCATGAGGGACACCGGAGGTTATAGAGTGAGGAAGTGAACAAAGACCGCCCCCAACCGCGGCCATGGAAAGGCCCGGAAGGAAATTAGAGACAAAGGCACAGATGGAGGGATAGAAACCGAAGGAGGGTAGTTTAGAAATTAAAGATTTATGCCAGACTCTATCGAAGGCTTTCGATATGTCTAGTGCAATAGAAAAAGTCTCACCGAAGTCCCGAAAGGAGGATGACCAAGAGTTAGTAAGATATGAAAGAAGATCACCAGTAGAGCGACCCTTAAGGAAGCCATACTGGCGATCTGAGAGCAGATTATGAGAAGAGAAATGCTTAAGAAATTTGGAAGCAAGAATAGTTTCAAAAACTTTAGAAAGACAAGAGATAAGAGCAATTGGACGATAGTTGGAGGGTTGAGAGCGGTCACCCTTCTTTGGGACAGGTTGAATGTGAGCAAACTTCCAGCATGAAGGGAAGACGTTAGAGGATAGACAGAGACGAAAGAGTTTGCCTAGGCAGGGAGTCAGCACGGAAGCACAGTTTTTGAGAACAACAGGAGGAACACCGTCCGGACCGTACGCCTTATTAGGTTAAGCCCAGAGAGGATAGAAAGTACATCTTGAGAAGAGATTAGGATATTAGGCATAAGTAAGAGACAGGAGGGCGGAGAGGAGGAATAGCACCGGAATCATCCAAGGTGGAGTTTCTAGCAAAAGTTTGAGCGAAGAGTTTAGCTTTGTCAGAGGAAGAAGTGATGGTTGTGCCATCAGAGTGGGAAAGGGGAGGGAAAGACGAGGAAGAGAAATTGTTGGAGAGGTTTTTGGCTAGATGCCAGAAAGCTTGGGAAGAGCTAGAGTTGGATAGTTCAGTGCATTTATTATTGATGAAAGAGTGTTTGGCAAGTCGAAGAACAGATTTGGCTTGATTCCGGGCAGAAACATATGAAGAATGAGAGTCTTGAGTTTTAAGGCGTCGGTACCGTTTGAATGCTTCCTCCTTATTGCGGACAGCAGTAGAACAGGCGTGAGTAAACCAAGATTTTTTAGCATTAGTCTGAGAGAAAGAGAATGGAATGTATGCTTCCATGCCCGATAGGATTACCTCGGTAATGCGTTCAGCACTCTCCGAGGGTCCTCGGCCATGGAAGCAGAAATCATTCCATGGGAAATCAAAGAAGTACTGCCGAAGAGCCTCCCAGTCGGCAGCGCCAAAGTGCCACAAGCGCCGCCGGCTAGGAGGATCGGGTGGCTGTACTGGAGAGATAGGACAGGTGACAGAGATAAGTTTATGGTCGGAGGAGCCCAAAGGAGAGAAAAGATCGACAGTAAAAAGAAGGTTAGAAGTTAGAAACAGGTCAAGAATGTTGGGCCGATCTCCGATGCGATCCGGGATACGGGAGGGTTGCTGAACTAACTGCTCTAGGTCATTTAGGATAGAAAAGACGTAGGCTTGTTCACCAGGTGGATCAGTAGTGTGAGAGGAGAGCCAATGGCGGTGGTGAACGTTGAAATCTCCTAAGATGGAGATTTCTGAGAAGGAGAAATGGATAGAATGTGTTCCACTGTAGAGTTTAGATAGTCAAAGAATTTGGGAAAGTTGGTAGAGTTAGGGGAAAGATAGACAGCACAGAAATATTTAGTAAGAGAATGACAGGAAAGTTTGAGCCATAAAGTTGAGAATTCAGAGGAGTCGAAATCGGGAACACGAGAGCAAGTGAGTTTGTTGTGCACATATGCACAACATCCGCCTTTGGCTTTGAAACTAGGATAGAGAAAGTAGGAGGATACAGAGAAGGGGTTGCTGGATGTTGCTACAGACACCTGAGTTTCGGTGAGGAAGAGAAGATCAGGTTTGTAGGAGGAGAGATGGTGCTCAACAGAGTGAAAGTTAGAGGAAAGTCCGCGAATGTTGCAGAAATTAATAGAAAGAGTAACAGGCCGAGGTCCAGGTAATTGTGTGGGGTCGTCAGGGGATGGTCGGTCGGGTGAGGGGGGATTTATGGTCCCCCCCCCTGGGGACTCCGAGGCTGGGCTACAATTCATAATTTTTTTTTATTTTTTATTTTGGTGTGGAAGAATGAAGTGTGGTGTGCATGTTTAGTGTAGTGAAGTGGATAGGAGGAGGTGTTTGTGAGAGCTAGCTGGATTGCTCTCAGTGTAAATGAGGCACAAAGAAAATCAGTAAGAGAGGCCAAGCAAGTGAAACAGGAGTTCCAGCGACTCTTTATCACATGCCTATAACCTCACCTGGGTCTAGCCCTGATCGATTGGTGCCTACAATCTCCCCACACTAATCTCCCCACTTTACCTTCAACTTACTGTTTATATATTTATAAAATAATCTAGGGTCACTTTCACATTTATTTACCATGTTCTTCTCATAGTTCATTTTTACTTGCCTAATTATGTTAACATATCTATTCCTCTCCTGTTTATATTTATTCTGATTACTCTCAGTGTTCCTTCTTCTTAATCTAGCCCAAGCTGCATCACGCCTACCCAAAGCTCTTTTGCATTTCAAATTAAACCAATCTTTCTGCTTAGTAAAATTTCCAGTTTTATATCTTGGGACAAACAGATTGGTTCCTACTCTATAAATTTCGAGGAATCTACTATATTTACCTTGTACGTCCTGTTCCTTCAAAATAAGATCCCAATCTACTCCCTCTAAATATCTCTTCAAGGATACATAATCAGCTTTACTATAATTTAATCTGTCATTTATGTAGCTATTGTCTAATCTATTGGCATTACTCGAGGTCAACTTCCATTTTAGTAATAGGTGATCACTTTTACCTACAGGACATAGATAGTTTATATCACTAATTTCGTGAGGATCCTTTGTAAAAATCAGATCGAGTTTAGAAGGTTCGTTATTACCCCTCATTCTTGTATTTTCCTTCACATGTTGTGCAAGTACATTTTCCGTAACCAACTCCACTAGCCGACTTCCCCAAGATCTCTGATTTGGCCCTGCATCTCCCAATTCCCAATCAACCTCACTACAGTTGAAATCTCCTACCAAGATCAATCGATTCTTCCTTAAAAGCAATCTTCTCAACGACTGAATCATATCCTCGACCATCTCCTCAAACTCCAACTCCCTCCATGCTCTGGTCTTTGGTGGCATGTAAGCTACTTCTATGTCTAGCTTTTTTCCTTCTATATCATTGAGTTCAACTGCCATTATTTCTGCCTTGTCATTATTTAACTCCACTTGCTTTGCTGTCATAGGGTTCTTAACTAATACTGCCACTCCACCTCCCCTTTTTCCCTTTCTATCATATCTTCATATATTATATCCTTCACTAAACACTATATTGCTGTCAAAGTCCTGGTTCAGCTGTGTCTCCGTCAAACAGACTATCTGTGGTTGATCCTTTCTTAGTATATCATCCAATTCTGCCTTTTTACTGTTTATTCCATCTATATTAGTGTAGTAGCACAGTATATTGGAATCCTCCTCCTTGTTTCTCTTCCCTCCCTGCCTCCTATCAGGTTCACCTCCTCCTCCATCCTTTCCCTGACCTACCTCCACATTCCCTGCTAGTTCTATTCTCCTCCCCCCCCCCCCCTCCACAATCTCCCGCCCCTCCCTCACCATCTCTCCGTCCTCGGGCTGATCCACTACCTGACTCACCGTCTCCATCCCCTGCTCCTCCCTCACCATCTCTCTGTCTTCGGTTTGATCCACTACCTGACTCACTGTCTCTATCTCCTGCTCCTCCCTCACTATCTCCTTGTCCCCGATTTGATCCACTACCTGACTCACTGTCTCCTTGTTCATTTCTCCTCGTATTTTCCGTTCTTTCTGACTCTGAGTGTACCACTTCTTTAGTTTCCCTTCCTTTACTCTCCAAAAAAAAATCCTTTTCTCCTCATCTGACAATTTTAGATTTTCATCGTCAGCCCTTGCTTGAACTTCTCTCAACTTTTCCCTTTCCTCTATGCTTAAGTCCTTTTTCACCCTAATATGTTTCATTCCAGTACAACTGTTTAGCCTCCAGCTTACAATGGTTAATGCTTCAACCACTGACCTAGATTTAAACTCTTCTTTTATCGGTCTCATCTCACCCTTTTTATATCTTCCTAGCCGTCTTACTTCGTCCAGTTCTTTCCCCCAATCACAGCCTTCGTCTAGACACTCCAATATTTTCTTTACTTTGTCCTCATCCCTTCCCCTTCTTTCCCTCATATCTGCTAAATGTTCTTCAATGTCTCCAAAAATTATTATGCTTTTACCTCTATCTACAGTTTCCCTCACTACCTTTTCCTTGCTCTTCAAAACCTGCACTACATTCTTCTCAAACTCTCTTTTCTCTTTTTCTCTCTCTTCCACCTGCTCCTTCATGATTTCTTCCAATGCATCCACCTTAGCATTCCCCACCCTTGTCCACTCATTTTTCTCCTCACTTATTACTCCCTTTACTTTCTCACTTAAATGGCCCTCATACTCCTTTAGCTGCTCCTTGAGTGCCATGTTCTCTGCCTCCAGCTCATCTACTTTCCTTATCACAGCATCTAGGTTAGCAATTAATGGCCCATCTGCAGTTGCTACTGAACTGGCTCCACATATTTCTGTCAGTGACTCCACCTTCACACCTATATCTCTCCTCCAATTCATAACTCCATAACTCCCTTCCATTTTAACAGACCCATCATCTGTCTCTTCACCACAGTCAATTGATCCTCCACTTCATTACCCTCTGCCAGAAATCCCTCAAATTCATACCTCTCTTCATCTCCCAATAAACTCTGCCTCCGTTTGCCTTGGCCGGCCATTGTTTGTATTTTTGTAGCCTACAGTTAAAAATATACAAAACACTTAATAAAATTACAGTAAAATTAAACTACTACCTGGGATAAACCCAGGTAGCGCCGCCCCCGTTTGTGTTACCCTATCTTGAAAAAAGAATAAATGGAAAAAATAAATAGAAATGGGTGTTTGCGAGGTCACCACGAGCAGGTGGGTGATTACCTTCCTAAGAAGGTAACCCAACCGAGGTGTCGCAAGTACTAGGCAAAGATGAAATTGAAAACTTTAACCATGAAAACTTAAACCGTGTTTTGGGCCTTCAGCAGTAGCAGATGCGTCACTCGGAAAACTAAACCTCATTGGTTACGATACTGCCACTGCGCAAAGCTGTATCTGTATCCAGGAAAGACAGAGCACCGGGTCTGTTAATCAAAAAGTGAGTAATGTATGCCAGATTGAGGTTGCCACAGTGTTGAAATCCAAACCCCCCCCCCACCCTCCCTAGGCTAGGCCAAAACTCGGAAGTTAGCCTAGTCGGTACTCGAGGCAGTAATATATGAAAATACCTGGCGCACTAGTTCCTGCCCTCTTGATGAGAGTCAGCAACAAGTAAAAAGACCACCAAAAGGGATCGGCCCTACAAGGGTCAGCGCCCCCCTTCCAACTAACTAGAAGGGCACAAGTAAGCCTAGGCCTAATTTCGCAAAAAGAAAAGCAAAAATAAAGGCAGTGACAAAAAACTATAATGACAAGAAGCTTACTAAAGCCAAAACTAAAGCCACCGCAAGTGAAATGAATACAAAAGGCAAAGCCTAAATGAACGAGTGTCGCCCAAGCGGCGACGCATGCGCAGATGGCAAAAAATTAAGTAACTTCCAGTTTCGACGCTACACTCCAAGAAAAACACATTTGAGCCCATTTTTTAGCGTGCCTACAGCACGTATCATCTGTCTAGAATCACAGGTACCTTAAATAAGGCCCACAACTCCCCCAAAGGGGAGGTGACAGGTGTGGTAGGCACAAAAACAGAGCACCAGAAAAAGTGTGTTGGCATAGAGTGTAGCGCGAAAAGGAATGATCTAATGAACCCGGTCGGGTTGTGCGTTGGACCCGTGACAACGGCTTAACCCTTCCTACCCGGTCTGCCTTAGGTAAGGACAGCTCGAAAGAAGGGCCGCTACCCGGTATGCCTTACCTAAGGCAGCAGCTTAATAGCCTAATTAAGCTTGGTCTGAACGCCGTGCGTACGACGTATGTCAACAAACCCAAGCGTTGCGTCACCGCACCTCCGAAAACAAGAAGGAGAAGACTCTTCAATGTTATTGTTCTGGCGTCAGACGAAATTAGTGTCTAAAAAGCCCCCATATTGGCAACATCTCTGCAATATTGGCTCCACTGAAATCGTCATCACAATTGAACCAGTTGACTTACAGAGCTCTATTCAACGCCAAAATACAGATTGAAAACTGCACTACGATTATAGATGAGTGGGAAAGTTCTAGCAGTGAAAATAAATATAAATACGGTAGCCTAGGCCTAGACGTTTTTCAGCCATTTCGCCCGGGTAGAGGCGACCGTCATTGGGTAAGACAGCCCGGGTAGGAAGGGTTAAGGAGTCAGATAGGATGGACAATGTTCTGCAATTTTCTCTTTTCTTTGTCATAAATATTTTCATTTCCTTTAAAATAGTAGCCTGAAAAGTGTGTACAACGTACCTAGTAGAGAGAGTAAGGTGCTACTCTAGATGTTATCGATTTAATCGCGCTAGTGATTACGATAATTGCCCGCTCCAGAGCGGAACGGAATTATACGATAAGTATATAGCTCTACGTTGGAGACGTAGAGGCTACTACTAAATAATAAATTGTCAATATTGAGCTTTTATATATTATTGTTTTCGATAGGAATCAATATTGACAATATGATTCACAGTTGAACAGGTGCATTTGATTTTCATATTGACAAATATCACACAATAGATTAGGTTCATATTTGTTTTTAAAAGAAAACTTCAAAAACAAATATGAACCTAACCTATTGTGTGATATTTGTCAAAATGAAAATGAAAATCAAATGTACCTGTTCAACTGCGAATCATACGAAGACCTATACAAAGATCTGAGAGGCAGGGGCAATTTGAGGGAAATATTTGAACAAAATGACTTAAAAAGGGTAGAGACTAAGAACAGCTTTAAAAAGGAGGGAGACTCGTTAATTTGAGAAAAGAAATATATAAGTAATATGAAAATGTTTAACAAATACTAATAACAATAAGGAAACGGCCATCGTTCATAGAACGAACTCCTGGATGGGAGAGTGCGCCAAAAACAACAACAACAACAACAACAATAATACTGTATATGCTTTTATATATTATTGTATTCGATAGGAATCAATATTGACAATATATGACTAATAGTATCTCCCAAAATCATTAAAAATGTACCAGCGGCTCGCTGGTGTAGTGACTAGCGTCTTGGACTTCTACCCAGAAGGCCCAGGATCGCGCCCACGCTCGGCGCATTAAAGATTTTTCGCAAGCACTGAATCAATTTATTGGTGGCTCCTTACGTCAATGACGTAAGAGCCTATGGTAATATGGCCTCGTTCCGGGCTCCTCTGAGCCCGGGTTAATCCTGATCACTACGGTCGAGAACCAATATCTTCTTAGGGGGTACCCCTTAATCATTCCTAAGGTACGTCATTGAGACGGAGCCACTGAAAAGTGAAAAATAAAAGAAAAAGGAATAGTACAGTTCAAACGCCGCGCCACTTGCGCATTCAGATCTTCCTCTGTTCCAATGAGCATGCCTTGAAATCCCAGTTGGCCTTAAACTGGCCTCTCTTGTCCGTAGGCCATAGGAGGCAGACAAATTTTTCTTATCTCCACCACAGTGTTTATATAGCCCCTCTTCGACGCGAAATCTTTGTCCATAGTGAGTTTTTATGCAGTTGTAATAGTATATGCGTCTAAGAAAGTATGTATATGGACTAATTTTCACTTGTAAGCCTGTGAAGTAAGATCTTTCGTCTGGCTGGCCTACGAACGTGCCATTCAAGAAGCCACTTTCCACAGAGCCGCTAACTATTATGTTTTATCTCGTTTGTTCGTATCACACGAACCTCGGCTCTATAGCTACAGTGTCTTAGTGTTCTGTAAATTTGTTTTTGAAGTGTAATTCGTCAGTTTTTCCCTTAAGTATCAGTGTTTTATAAAGTGCCCTATCCCTTTTAACTATATCGGCTGACAGTAACCTCTGGTTGTGCCCTGGCCAGGGTTTACTCGTCACGCCACCGAAATTGTTTATTGGGGACAAAAAGTGCTTTCATTATTTACATTCAAGCATCTTTTAATTTAATTCGTTTAGACAGTAACCGCTGGTTGTGCCCTGGCCAGGGTTTACTCGTCACGCCACCGAATTTGTTTATTGGGGACAAAAGTGCTTTCATTATTTACATTCAAGTCTCTTTTAATTTATTCCGTTTAGTTTCCACTCTAGTCGGTCACAATTCACTCTTCATATTTATTACCTTCAAGTTTTGTCACATGACAATGTTTCCTATAAACCAGCATTACATCAACTAGGGATCGGATTTGTATTATCCCGCGGGTTCTGCTCATCTAAACATTCGTATATATAAATTTATTTTTTCCCAATGAGCTCCCATAATAATATCATAGTTGCCCTTGTCCCACCACAATGGAAAAATGATGTAAGACATGCTGATAATATTCCAATTACCCAGGTAACCTAAACCCATCACAAAGGGTCCGGTACCAAGACCCGGCCACCGGGACCGCCAGCAGGGTGGCAGTCCCGAGTGCCCAATCAGGCGGGAGACACCAGAATACCATTCAAGACCAAATCCCCGGTTTGATATTATTCCAATTACCCAGGTAACCTAGACCCATCACAAAAGGGTCGGGTACCAAGGCCCGGACACCGGGACCGCCAGCAAGGTGGCAGTCCCGAGTGCCCAATCAGGCGGGAGACACCAGAATACCATTCAATACAAATTCCCGGTTCCCGAGTCATTATCTCAACAAACCCCGGTCCCCAAGACCCGGGTTTTCAAGACTGCCGGGCAGGGAAATCCACCCAAACAGGCGGACAACACTATGTTACCATACACTCATAATTTCCCCGGTTATCCTAGTCCTCATTTCGATGAAACTCTGACACCAAGACCCGGCAACCGGGACTACCGAGTATGGCGAAAGTCCCGGGTACCCGGATGGTCTGGAAAGACATTACTACCATATAAATATAACCCAAGACTCCCGGGTTTTTCCCTAGGACTTATATTTATAAAACCAGAGCACCAAGACCCGGTACCGGAACTACCGGGTATGACAACAGTCCCTGGTACCCAGATATCCCCAGACTAGAATAGGTCTTTTTATAACCCACAACATCCGGCCGGATACCATCAAGCTATGAACCGGGTACTCTAACACTAGGCTAGGCCTAAGCCTATCCCTTCAACACCAGGTACCCTAAGAGAAGGGCCCCAAATACAGGATTCAAATAGAAATTATTACTGAGTACTCTTGGTTAAACCATACTATAGTAAGCTAATTAACCTTAACCCGTTGAGCCCCGGCTAGTTATAATATTTTGTTCACCCCAGTCCCAAGCCATTTTCACTTTTTTTTTTTTTTTGCTAAAATGGAAGACAAGGATGAGAAATGAAAAAAAAAAAAAAAAATCACCTCTGCCTTTTTTTTGGGGGGGGGGGGGGGTGCCTCAAAAAAATGTGTTGAGCCAAAATGGAAGAGAATGGTGAGAAATGAAGACATAAATAAAAAAAAAAATCATTTCGGTCATTTGGGGGGCGGGGGGGGGGGTTTCAATAGTTCGTCTCCCCCGCATGACCACCCGCCCGGGAGCACTAGGGTAAAAACTGAGTATGGCATTGTACGGCATACATCCTAAGGAGTATCTCACATAAATCTCAAGCCTCTAGCTCCCATACGACCGGAGTAATGAAGGTTCAAAGTGGCGGTGAACTAGGGGTGTAAACTATCCCCACTAAGCCCACCACCACCAGCCGCGCGGCTGTCTCGGCCCGCTCACACCTACTGGCCCGGCTCCCACACACACTACGGTACCTCCCCCTTCTATTCTCCCGCCATTTCCTACCTTACGAGCCACGTAAGTGTTTTTTATATGTCGGACGCACGTGATGCGTCGCTGGGAGTTGGTGATCAAAGACTGCCGACGCAACACGTGCGACGCTGGGTCTCACCGGGTTAAACATGTTAAACAATATTTAACAAAATGTTCAGAATTAAGTCAAATACGAGAACTTATGATAAACACATCTGTATAACCAATTAAATTAAAGTAAATCATGCAAGGCTAGACCCTAATCCTAGCCCAAACAAAGTAAACCTAATAAGAACAATGCTTACCTCATTATGCAACATTGACTCCTTGATATTTCAACAGGCTCAGGCAAGACACGACATTACAGAGGAGGAGCTCTGATCATCAATTAGACCTACCCCCTCCATACCAAGAGATACCACAACAGGTCCTGTACATTATCCCGGACTCCAAGCCCTTGACAGCCCGAGCCAAGCCACCTGTGGGCCCCGGCCCACACCTAACAAACCTGCAATATCAGGTGAGTCTACGAGTCAAATCTTTAGACGTTTGTTCTGGTCCACCGGCTAAGATTATTCCCACTAATTACTTAATTTAATTAATTTACAGGGGTAGGCCTACGTACAAAATTTTAGTTTTCAGGAAACAAACACAAATTGTCTTCCCTCTCTAAAAGAATCCTTTTGTTTTCTTTTCTCCCCTCTCGTCAGGGCCTACATGCAACCATAGAAAAAAGCTAAGGTGCAACAAACAGAAGTCCTCATTCTGGAAGACGATTTCTCCTTCAGAGGGTTCTCCTCCCCGGAACCCTCACCAGCCTACATGGACAGTATCACAGTACATGAAATGGACCCTCCCGAGGACTCAACCCTATGCTCAAGCAGGGATTGCACCACATTATCCCTTACAGCTCATAATCTCTGCCCCTATCATGCTAGGTGTATTGATAGGACAAAAGCTAGGTGGAACCCTAAAGTTTGTGACAGGTGTAATTATTACATAGCTAAGTTCCATAACCCACTTTCTACACTAGCCCCCGACACATGTAAGAATATTCTGAAAGCTGTGTGGCATGCGGTAAAATCGTATATTTCAGGTACATTGAAGAAACACCCAGAAATTGCAAACCCAGAGTACGTAAAATTCTTAGAGATATCCGTAGCTAGATCCCGTAGCTCTTCCTCATCACACGACAGGAAAAAGTCACATTCTAGCAAGAAGAGAGAGAGGTCAACCAGCCCCCAGTCGTCCAGTAAAAGACACAAACATACAAGGAAACCCCATGCCAAAGAACCACCATGCATCCAGACTGAACCAGGCTCTGAGGAGGTCAACCCCTCCCCACTATCCCTAGACAAGTGGGCGGACTCTATGGATCAACAATTTGAACTAACCCCCTTACCTACCCCTACCGAACCAGCTCCCCCTCATACAATCAAGATATGCACAAGAGCGGAAATACATACCCCAGGACACTTACCTTACCATTCCACTCTGGCAGAACCAGACCAAGTAGGGTACAGTACAGTTGAAGAAGATCAACATACAATACCCCCTGAAGATACCCAAGAACCCTATGATATGGCCGACGACAGAATAGAGTGCTACGACATCATTTCCAGCAGCCACACTGACGAAAGTTGGAATGACAAGGACTCCCACACTTATCAGGGAGACCATTCAGGAGAAGACCCTCACCAGTCTGACATAGACTCAAGACTGAGCCCTCGTAATGACTTATGGAGAGAGATGAAAGATACTTTAAGATCATTGACCAACGAGTTAACGGACAACTTACATCATAAATTGGCTTCTATGGATAAGGCTATCCAGGACCTTCAATGTAGGACCCTGTCCCCATCCATGCTACAACCAGCCACACCCGACCCAGTCCCTCTAGCTCAGATACCTGCCCAGCCAAAACAGCATGATCAGGAATTAACACCCACTCCGTCATCCTCCACTCAGTCCAGTCTTCAAGCCACTGGCCTTCCCAGTAACCTATTCCTGTCCCATATTCGTCCCCCCCCCTATTGAACAGGAACCGGAAATCTCCAAGAAACCCTTCCCTCTTCTGTTTGGGGACTCCCGTCACTGGAAACAAATACCAGTGGAAACACCTGAAGATGCGGACACAGGCCATCCAGAACTGATACCAGTCCCAAATGACTGGGTGATCGAAATGGACGAACTGCGTCACCTCCGGGCAAAAGACGCACATAACCAAGTACTGGACGTAATCATAAAACCTTTCCCGTCTATGTCAGACGCTAGGTACTTTACGTTCACACAGACATCCGCAGTCCCCTCGGGAAAACGCTTCAAACCATGGTCGGATTTGAATAAAGCCGATGGGCATAATGCCATTAAATCTTTATCCACTCTCGCAACAGACATACAATGCTCCACAAAAATGTCCGAAAGTAAAATTCCCATGCTGGAGGTTTCATCCTTAGGCTATGGCCCATGGTCAGAATGGGTATCTGGGGCAGAAAAATTTGCCCTTTCCAGTATGGATACTACACCCCAAAGAATCCCACAAGATGATCATCAGTTTGCCACAATGTATGTGCACAACTCCGACTCCATTCCCCAGGGGTTCTGGGATTATCTCAGAGCTCCAAAGATAGTATGCAAGCCATCCAATGACCCCATGATCTCGACACCTACTCCAGCGCTCATCGACAAGGATTTTAGACTACGCCAAAAAGCCCACAGACTGTTATCAAGCTTCATCACATGGCAGAAGCTCTCTAATTCCATGAGACAGGTGGCAGATTCCATCGCTGAACAAAAATCCAGAACAGCTCTCCATCTCATCAGGAGAGCATCTCTCGTCAACTCTCTAATGACCACGGGTGATGTCAAGACTGCTATTTATGAAGCAGCCAGAGCAAGACAAGATATACGCATCCACTTGTCCAAGAAAATGCCAAAAGATATCGCCGCTCGAGTCCTCCTCTCACCCCTATTCACCAGCAGATTAATGCCCCAAACAACATGGAACGAAGTCCACTCCCTACTACTACGACCCGAGATAGCAACGTCAAGACAGTCTCAAGCATATAGACAAGGCCACCCTAGTAGGTTCCACCCTCACTCTCACCCTCACCGGGGAAGGGGGAAGGGCCAGTTCCCCCCTCGCCAATATACCCCTCATACATTTCAGACGCACAGGGGTAACTCATCAAGCAACAGAGGGCACAGAGGACACTACCAGGCCAGAGGTCGAGGCTCACCAAGGACCCAACCATCACCCTACACACGACCTCCACCAAAACAACAAAACTACGGGTCACAACAAAGACCTCAACATACAGGACGTCAGACTCATCAAGCAGGACGCCATGCTCCCAACCACCAGAAACCACAAGGTCACCACCAATCCACCAACTCTTACCAAACGACCCAGGATCCAAAAAACTGACTTTCCAGGAGGCCATCAACCAATAAATGGCCCGGCATTCGACAGGCCAATTCAGGGAAAATTTCCAGCATTGGCTTCAAAGATCCTGGGCAAAGAGAGTGGTAAAGAAGGGCCTCACATGGAAATGGCTGGCAAGACCCCGCCTCAGAGCTCAGCCCAACAAGATACAGCTATCTCCAGAATTGGTAACAGTGATAAACCAAATGTTAACGGACAAAGTTCTCACTCACCCTCCAGAGGGCACACCAGTTTTTCTGTCACGCATGTTCCTCGTCCCAAAAAGAGACAGCCGGCAACTAAGACCCGTGATAGACATGTCCCTTCTCAACAAGTCAATTCACAATACAAAATTCAGAATGCTAACTATCTCCCAAGTAAGGCTAGTACTACAACCAAAGGCCTGGATAATTACCCTGGACCTGAAAGACGCCTACTGGCACATCCCAATAGCAAAAAGATACCAAAAGTTCCTAGCTATCCCATTCAGAAACAAAGCAGTAATGTTCACCAGAATGCCCTTCGGTCTGAACATAGCCCCCAGAATTTTCACCAAGATAGTCAAACAAGCTCTCCTCCCACTACTCGAAAATGGAGTAAAGATCCTGTTCTACCTAGACGACTGGTTGATTCTCGGGTCCACACCTCTCCAATGCCAAGAACAAACCTTGAAAGTAGTACAACATGTTACAAAGCTGGGCTTCAGAGTGAACCTGGAGAAGTCAATGCTCACTCCCTCACAATCAGCGGAATGGGTAGGCTTAATCTGGGACACACAACTCCAAACGATAAAGCAAAGCCCAGCCAATGCCAAACGTCTACAATTAAAACTGTTCAGAGTATTACATGCGAAGAATATTACCAGGAAACTTTGGGAATCTTTGATGGGCTCACTAAATTGGGTACAAATGACAGTACCCCTAGGCCGCCTCAGACTGAAGAGACTAATCTGGCTAGGCAACAAAGCCTTCCCTCTAACACCTCACAATTACCCACTCGCCATCCCAAAGAGGATCCTACATCTCCTGGCTTTTTGGACAAGATCTCAAGTACGGGAATCGGTGACACACTGGTCAGATCCACCTCCCACCTTATGGATAGACACAGATGCCTCGAGCCTGATAGGATGGGGCTACCAGTCAACAGAAGGCCATCAGAACCACGGGAAATGGACCACACTAAGTCAGTATCACATCAATGCCAAAGAGCTAGCAGTTCCTCTATTCTTTCTCAGGGACCATGCGACGTCATTGACCTCCAGATCAATAGCGTTCCGGATGGACAATACGGCTTCCGTAACTTGCTTAAAGAAACAAGGCTCCACCCGGTCCAGGATCCTTCAAGACCTCTCAGAAAAGATATTCTTTCTAGCCCAGAAATACTCCATAGTAATCCACGCAACATACCTGCCAGGGGTCTCCAATCTATGGGCCGACGCTCTATCCAGGGGAAAGAGCACTTCAGTGGAATGGGCCCTCAAACAAGAAACGTTCAACCAATTAGTGCTACCACTTTCACCACAAATCGATCTGTTCGCATCTCTTCAATCAACGAAACTCCAGGCTCACATTTCTCGGGACCTCAAGACACGGGAGGGAGGCCCGGATGCCTTCACAGTAGACTGGAACAGTTGGACATCGATTTACCTCTTCCCACCCCCAGACACCTCACTAATGTGCAAAGTCATTCACCACCTCAGATCGTTCCAGGGACAAGTAACCCTGGTCGCTCCAATGTGGCCTACTCAAGCGTGGTACACTCAACTTACTCAATGGTGCAACAACCCCCTGCAACTCCCCCTAACAGATTTCCACTTGGAAGAAATTGGGAACCTGCAGACCTCGCTCAATTTTGCTATGTGGACATTCTCAAATCCAAGTGGCTCCCATCCTACGACGAGGAAGTCACGGACAAGCTCACGAACCAGTACACAGCTTCCACTCTGAGACAATACAGCTCTCACTGGAAACAATTTACAACGTGGGTTGTAGATACTAACCAGAAGAACCCATCAGCTTCCTTGTTATTGAAATACCTAAATTACTTGTTTGAAACTAAGAATCTAGCAGTTAACACACTTAGAAACCACCTGTCGGCAGTGAAGGAACCCTTCCTCACGCTTACCGGTCTATCCTTACCCCAGAAAGACGAACAAGGGTTTATGAGAGCTTGCTTCAAACTCAGATCCCCAAATCGTCAGCTACTTCCTCAATGGTCAATCTCGAGGGTCCTAGCATTGTTACAGTCTAGGCCCTACTCGGTGAAACCAAACATAGAGAAGAAACTCAAGAAGTGTGTATTTCTGATGGCCCTAGCAACTGGCCATAGGGTCTCAGAATTGGCGGCCATGGCAAGGTCCCCAAACTGTCTACAGTTTGCCCCTAATAACGACTCTGTACATATTGCACCTGCACCAGATTTTATCGCAAAAAACGAGCACCAGGAACATATCTTTACACCTTTCTCCATTCCTGCCTTGAAAAAAGGAAGGATACACCATGCACTATGTCCTGTGAAAGCATTATATACCTACTTTAAGTCTGTTATCCCTAGGAATAAGGAACATTTATAGGTTTCTCCAGATGGCTCATCAAGGTTGGGGAAAAAAGTTTTAGCATCCACGATAGTAGATGTAATTAAGGAGGCAGACCCCCAGGTGATTGCCAAAGCTCACGACGTCCGCAAGTGGGCCACTACCATCAGGTTCCTCAACAACTTTTCAGTAGAAGATATCTCTCAAACAGGTCTCTGGTCCTCGAGCAATACTTTCCTATCCAGATATTTGTCAGTACACCTGGAGAGACCCAATTTACCATGCATAGCTTTAAGGCAAAAACATACCCCTTGAGGGCATTAAGTAGTCTGTTGTATCTGATTCAACACTTTTATTACCAGTCCAACAGCATAAGAGAGAGTGTGCCCTGACAGTCATTATAAATGGAAAGAAAAGAGGGGGGCGTGTTGAAGTCCCATGACGAAAAGGCAGGTCACACAATCTGAAACATATAACAAGAATGTTATGACCACATGATATCTATTACATAGCAATACCTATGTCTATTGCAACTACAAATGTTTAAAATTATTTTAGTTTTTACGCTAAATTGATGAGATAGATTACCAGTATGTATTCACATCTCAATAGTTCTGTTTCTATGAAATAAGGCTTCTTTTAATGGTACCCGCCTTATACTGTATATTTGTTCTTACTGTTATACCTTTTATAAGTAAATACATGTCACAGTTCATATATTAGTTCTCAGTCTTCCTTTTATTTTGTTTTATAGCTAAAGAGCATCTGAAGGTCCCTCCACCGGTCGTGATATGCTAGGCTCTTACGTCATTGACGTAAGGAGCCACCAATAAATTACGGTTTTGACAACCCGTAAGGGGAAGAAGGAAAAACTACTATTTATTGGTGGCTCCTGAAGTCAATGACGAAATTGCCCTCCCTCCATCCCCTTCCCATTCACATGCTCAATTTGGTATATACTTTAGAGGCCAGTTTAAGGCCAACTGGGATTTCAAGGCATGCTCATGGGAACAGAGGAAGATCTGAATGCGCAAGTGGCGCGGCGTTTGAACTGTACTATTCCTTTTTCTTTTATTTTTCACTTTTCAGTGGCTCCGTCTCAATGACGTACCTTAGGAATGATTAAGGGGTACCCCCTAAGAAGATATTGGTTCTCGACCGTAGTGATCAGGATTAACCCGGGCTCAGAGGAGCCCGGAACGAGGCCATATTACCATAGGCTCATTGACTTCAGGAGCCACCAATAAATAGTAGTTTTTCCTTCTTCCCCTTACGGGTTGTCAAAACCGTATTACCATCCCTCATGAGCAAGGGGATGGGGTAGTAGTACAGGACCCCAATGGAAATACGCCTAATCGGCCTTATTGGGCTATCCTTAGCTGGCTTAGCATGCGCTAGCTTTAACACCTTACAGTGATCGTAGAAGGATGGTTCGGGTGTCATTGGAAAGCTCAATTTACGCCCTTTCAGGGATACATACTTGTATTACACTCTGGGTCTTGTTTATGCATGAAAAAGAGCACGGAAATAACCCCATTTATGGTAAAAAAAAAAAACGCTGGGCGGCACAGTGAAATATACTCCACCACCCGCTCGGTGGTGGAGTATATTTCACTGTGCTGCCCAGCGTTTTTTTTTTACCATAAATGGGGTTGTTTCCGTGCTCTTTTTCATGCATAAACAAGACCCAGAGCGTAATACAAGTATGTATTTCTGAAAGGGCGTAAATTGAGCTTTCCAATGACACCCGAACCATCCTTCTACGATCAATGGTTGTCTTGCAACGATCGTACAACCGAAGGGCAAAATCGCTAAAATACGGTTATTTCTTTATATAATTACGTATGTAGCGAGGGAGTGAGGGTAGATGTAAGTGGAGTACATCTCAGTCGGTCCATGGCGGCCGTGGCGAGCGGTCATGAGGTAACCCAGGCTCCTCCCGTCGCTCGTCTCTCTCTCAGAGCCAATATTGCGCCAAAATTGCACACAGACTTAAGTCGGGCCCCGCCACATAGTCCAAATTTTTCGATACGGACTTAAGTCGGGCCCCGATAGACAAGGGTTAAGAACTATTATTATTATTATTATTATTATTACTCTCTCTTTACTACAGTGTCGTACATCGAGAATGAGTGATCGTGAATCTCGTAAGGTAGTGAGCTTAAAATTACTTGAATAGGGGATAATAATGCTTGTTTGATAGTGTTGGTGGCATAAACTGTATTGAAAAGAGGACTTTGTGGAGGAGCTGTATTATAGAGAACAATGTACAGTAATTGGGATAATAGGCACCGCCTATACCAAACGCAGGATGTAAAAAAGACGCTCGGTGCCTTGTTTTCGTCTCACTCGTTTCCGGATTAATTTTTATTTTTCCCAAGCCATCCAGACAAATTTGGTTGGCTGAAACATGAGTCTGGATTGAAATGCCTGTCCGAATCTCTTGGGTTTCCGGATCTGAGAGCACCGAATTGGCAGGGTTCTACTGTATATACAAAGGAAAAGGGGATGCGCTAGATAGAGGTAATTATAGGGGCCTGAAAATGCTTGACCAAATCATGAAGGTCTGTGAGAGAGTCTTTGAGGGTTTGATCAGGCAAAGCATCTCCATTGATGATATGCAGTTTGGTTTTATGCCAGGACGTGGTACAACCGATGCTATCTTCATAGTCAGGCAGATACAGGCAAGATACTTACCGGTACTAAAAGGCAGGGATCTTTACTTTGTGTTTGTAGACCTGGAGAAGGCCTTTGACAGGGTGCTTAGAGATGTTGTGCAGTGGGTTATGAGGAAACTTGGTGTGGAAGAGTGGCTGGTGCGTGATAATGAAGATGTATGAGGACTCGCGAACTGCGGTGAGGGTGAAAGGTGTACTGAGTGAGGAGTTCATCAGGGTTCAGTGTTAATCCCCCTCCTCTTTATTATGGTCCTGTTTTATGCAGACGATATAGTCCTAATAGCTGACAATGTGCAAGATGCTGAGGCCAAATTCAGAAGATGGAGAGAGGGCATGGCGAGCAAGGGTTTAAGAGTCGATATTAACAAAACCAAGGTTATGTATTGTAGATTGAGACGAGGCAATGTGGAAAAGAGCGGTGCATACCCATGTGCAGTGTGTGGGCGCTAACTCAATTCGGTGTAGCATCTGTCGTTGCACCATGGGAGTAAGTGCTGTAGTAGAATAAAAGGACCCCTGCTGAAGGATAAGTCAGAAATCGAGAAATTTGAGTGCATAGTGTGCAAGGGCAAGCTTGTGTTAAATGATGATCCTGTGGCTGTGAATTTTGGAAATGAGTCATTAGAGCTGGTGGACAAGTTTTGTTACCTAGGAGATACCATCTCTGTCGGTGGTGGAGCCGAGGCTGCCACTGTCGCTGGAATTAGATGTGGCTAGGGGAAGTTCAGAGAACTGCTAATTCTGACCATGAAAAGAATGCCTCTTCCCCTGAAAGGAAAGGTGTATGTCTCATGTGCTAGAAGTGCAATGACGTATGCCTCAGAAACATGGGCCGTTAAAGTAGAGGATGTCAACACCAGTGACTATGCTGACCCCAGTCTCCCCTGAGGCCTTTATCATCTCGGCGACAATGTCGGAGCACCCTGGAGCTTTACTGTCCTTCATTGGGAGGTTTAACGACCCTCCCAATACCAAATGAGGTAAACCTCCTATTTGGTCGTAGCCTCGGAGTATCCAACGTAGAGCTATATACTTATCGTATAATTTTGCTCCGCTCTAGAGCGGGCAATTATCGAAATCACTAGCGCGATAAAACGATAACATCTAGAGTAGCACCTTACTCTCTCTACTAGGTACGTTGTACATACTTTGGAGGCCACTATTTGAAAAGGAAAATAAGAAAATATTGATGAGAAAGAAGAGAAAATTACAGGATTTTAGGCCATCCTATCTGGCTCCTTCAGCCGTCATGACGGATCCACCCCACTACCCGACAGGGTTCATTGGGCATTCTCGGTATCAAGTTACAAGAGACAAGATTGGATGGGCAGGGGTACGGCGCGAGGGCGGGATACTATGACGTTGGATACTCCGAGGCTACGACCAAATAGGAGGTTTACCTCATTTGGTATTGGGAGGGTCGTTAAACCTCCCAATTTAGTAGTAGCCTCTACGTTCCAACGTAGAGCTAGAGTACCAAATTGGAGGCGGACATACAAGCTGAAAACACAAACTTTAGCCCTTAGGAAATATCAGGACCATGGAAAGACCAACTTAAACAAGAGAGTTTATAGAAAGAGTGTACTGACAGGTGCATATCAAGAGAGGTCAAGTACAGTCAAGTCTGATGACATGGGATAACTAACCTAAGACAAAGAATGCTGCATTTCATCATAAAATATGAAGTCCAGGATGCTCCCCCCCCCCCCCCCCCTTCTTCCGGACGAAGGCAGGAAGACCCAGAATGTAATGAGTAAAGACTGACATACGTCGAAGAGGAGGACCGTACAGGGGGTGACGAGAAAAGACATGAGCAGACACAGTGACCAGCACTGAAAGCCATGAGAAAAGTTCAGTGGTATGAGGCCAAGACCTACCAACAGAACGTAGTATACTTTAAGACGAGAAATTATATCAAAATCTTAACCTAGGTATTAATCCTTTAACTTAGGTGCAAGTATGGGTATAGTGCAATCCCCCCCCCCCCCCTTTCCCCAATAAAAGAAGAACAAGAAGGGAGAAGGATAAGAGACAGAAGGAACGCTGCAGGTAGACCCTGAGGGAACCTGCCGGCCCAACACACTACAAGGACGTCCCGGCCTGCCTGTGGACATGGCCAGAGAGGAGGAGACAAACGTGGTGGGGGAAGACCAAAGCCCTGTGTCGGCAACGTTCGGGCAGGAAAGATTGTGTAAAATCTGAACGTAGCAGCAGACGAACGGACAACATGAGCTGCGTCCAGAACGTAAGGGTTACTGGCCCGAAACTACCGACACAGGCGAAGTCCCACAGCACGTCGACCTAGTCTCCTACAGGTCGGAGGCGCCACCCGTAAAGGCAACCCCGACACTGGCCTGGTCGAGTACACATACGGACGCAGGGTTTGAACCGGGCATAACGGATGATGAACCCTACCATGTTTGAAAGCCGGTACAGGAAAAGCATAAAAATGGGAGCGTCGCGTACGGTCGTAGCAACCAAACGAACAGACGGAGCCAAAGTAACTGACTCAAGGACGGGAGAACGATGTAAGGAAAGTCGGACCCTAGACCTGGCAGTCATCTCCGGGGACTCCTTCACCTGTCGCCAAAGCCATAAAGAACAATGTCACGTCACGGAAGTGTGCAGGCGTGGGGTAATGAGCGTAAGAGGCAGACGAGAGCAGTTCGAGAGCCTCCGCCAGAAACCACTGAGGAGGAAGCGGACGCGGCGCTGGACGAAGCATAAAGCAGGACCGCAAAAAGAACCCAAGTCCTAGGGAGGAACGACCAACCCCGTGAAAGTCTCAAACGGTACCCGAATGGCCGACAGGCGGTTCGTAAGAGTGGTGCAGATGTCGGGACGCTTCTCAAGATTAACCAATGGAGGTAGGGAAACACGAACTCCACCGATGGGCGCGTCCGTGATGGGTAGGAAACCAAGAAGGAAAACTGTGTCAGTGAGAACCGTAAGTCTGCCATGTAAAAGGAATCCAGGGGAGAGGATTTGACAGTCAAAGAACGACTAAACGTAGGCATCCACCCTGCCTCACAACATCCACGATGTGAAGGCTAACGAGGTCCCTAGGACACCAATCGATACCAAGTGGAAATCGGAGATCGCTAGGGGAACTGGACGCGGGTACCACCGCTTCAGCCGAGCGGACCAGGCTTGGGCCGGCCGGATGGGCGCGACAACCAAATGAAGCACAGGTACCCTCTCAGCCTGTAGAGGACTTTGCACATCAAAAAGGGCGACGGTTGGTGGAACACACATAAACCGACCGCCACCTGCGCCAGTCCTTGCTGAACGCGACTGGTACCTCCGCCGGAGGAGTAATCCAGCGGTACAGGAACACAGGCAACCCGGTCGCCTCGCAGGAGGCGAACAAGGCCACCTGTGGAACACTCCAGGAGGCCGCTAGGTCGTCGAACACTGTGTGTTGGGAAGACCATACTACCCGGGCGCCCTGTCCATTCGACAGAGCATCCGTCCATAGGGCGGCAGGCCCGGGCAGGGAGGTTGCATGCAGTGTGACGGGCTCCCGAGCCTCGTCCAGATCCACATGTATGGCATGAACCGGACGTAGGAGGCGGGAATCGTCGGCGATATGGGGAAGGAGAGCGACGTCACACCGTTGTTTCGGCGTCCTCGGAAACCGCGAGTAAGCCCGAACGAGGCACAGGAGGAAAGGCGGCCTGGCGCCACGGAGACAGCAGAGGTAAGAGGACGCATGGCGCGTACCCCACCGTCTTACGAAGTGTGGAATCCAATGGAAGTGGTCTTTGACATAGAGAGCAATTCCCGACTACATAGTGCAGAGGCGAGACCTCGCCTCCGTGTCCGGGGAAGGAGGACGAGACACAAAGGACAATATCCACAAGCCACGATCTATATCTCCGAGGGTGAAAACCATTGCGGCTGTAGCATGAGATAAGGGGAGGACACTCTCTACGCCCAACGGGCATGGCAGGACGGACACACCCATGGTGTGCGCAGGAAGGAAGTGATATCCTCCTTGCAAACGGAAAGGAAAAAGATACTGCCGTCCCATGTAGGAAGCCCAGGAAGTGTGTGTAAGCATAATAATGTGAAAAAACGGTAAATCCGTGACAGGAGAGTACCCCCTTCCCTTGTGTAGGAAGGAAAGGACGAAAAAGGGGGACCCTTCGAACGGAAGGCGAGACAGGAGGATAATGCATGGGTGCACAAATACTGGAATAAAAACTCCTGAAAAGGAACAGGCACAAGGGCCGAAGGACGCACAAAAGTGCTCACTACACCTCGAAAATGGAGCACCTTTCATGAAAGTGAGGGGGGGGGGGGGGTCCCCCCCCCCCTGTGTGAGGCGAGGGGTGAAGAGTGACCCCCCATGCGGAGGGTCAGGGAGAGACCAGGCGAACCAGCAAGAGCAAGAACCCCAAAAAAACCCGGTAAGAAAAGACCAAGGGGCAGGTGCAAATCCCCAGAAGGAAGGCATGAAAGCCTTATAATTGAAGAGGATAATAAGAATACCCAAAGGGTGAAGGCACTGAAGAGGAGAAGACGCCTCTTCTCCACCCTACCATCAGAGTAGAGTGGGAGCACAGTCTGATAAAAAAGAGAAGTCTGTGAACCACTGCAACTGAGTCCCTATCCAGAGGTAAAGCAAAGCACCCTAGCACCGACCCAGAGCGGAGTGGTCCAGAATGGTCCCCTCCACTCCGGGGCGAAAACCGCTCGGGAGCGGAATGTAGGAGGAAGGGCCCTCGCCGCCCTGGAGCGGAAATGGAAGCTGCGCACCAGAGCGGAGAGCGTTGCACGCTGCAGGAGCGGCCCAGGAGGCCGAGGGAGGCAATGGAGCGAGATGGTGCCAGTAGGAAGATGAATGACCTAGCCTAGGGAGGCAAGGGAGCGAGACGGAGCCAGTAGTAAGATGAATGACTGCAACAGTAGGAAGATGAATGACGGCAACGGAGAGCCCATCCAGAGGCAAGGCAAAGTCCACCGAGAACCGACCCAGAGAGGAGGGGGCGGAAATCCCGCTCTGGAGCAGAAAGTAAGCTCCGCTCCAGAGCGGAGAGCGGCATAGGACAGGTGAGGAACCGGGATGGTGTCAGGAGAAGTACGGAAGAGAACTGGCCAAGAGCGGGAATTTCCGCTCGAGGGCGGGGCAGATGTAGTGCAGTCGGATGGGAGAGGCTTGAGGCATCAGGAAGGGTGAAAGGGAAAACACCCAAGAGTTCCGTCAGAATAGACTAGCAGGACAGCTGACGTGGAAGCATCCACGGAAATAAAGAGACAGTCACCGCTCCAGATCGGATCGTCCGCTCCAGAGCGGAGGCGCCGCACCAGGGAGGAGCGGGCGTAGGGTAGCCAAACGTCAGAGGCCCGTAGGTACCAGTAAAGGTGAAAGGCCAGGAACATCCAAGAGTCCCAAAAGAATCGTCTAGCACGATAGCCGACGTGGGAGCCTCCCTGGGTAAAAACATCAGAGATGTACATCCAAGCGTCCCAACTGAATGGTCTAGCATCACAGCTGACGCGGGAGCGTCCGCGGGTAAAGAACAGAGGCAAAGCATAGGCCCGACCGAGAGGAGGAGAGAGCCCACCCTAGGGCGGAACGGGCCCCGTGAGGCCCTAGCTCAAACGCCAGAGGCCCGTAAGAAAAACATGCCCAACTGAAGTGGAGAGGCCGAAAGGGTCCCGCGCAGCAAAGCCAAAGACACCGTTGAAGGACGTCAGGCAGATTGCAGTAATAAAGGGAGCGGTCTTATAGGAGAATGTGTCGAGTCATAGGACCGACCAGGAGCGGGAGTCATCCACGCACCAGGGCGGAGCGAGCCGAGTACAGCCCGTCCGAGAGACCTGCGGCACCGGGAATGGAAGGAAAAAGACATCCCAAGGGATTGGTGAGCACAATGGAGGTTAAGACAGTGTCTCAGGAACCTTAAGGTATTGGGGAGCCCAACGTAGGGAAGACTGTGCCTGAGGAACCGCAAGGTATGAGCGAGGTCAAAGTAGGTGAAGACGGTGTCTCAGGAACTCAAGGCATTGGGGAGCGCAAAGTAGGTTAAGACCGTGTCGCAAGAACCCCAAGGTATAGGGGAGCACAATGTAGGGGAAGACCGCGCCTCAGGAACCTCAAGGTATTGGAGAGGTCAAGATAGGTGAAGACTGCGGCTCAGGAACTCAAGGTATAGGGGAGCTCAATGTAGGTTAAGACCGTGTCGCAGGAACCTCAATGTAGGTTAAGACCGCGCCACAGGAACCTCAAGGTATTGGGGAGGTCAATATAGGTGAAGACTGCGGCTCAGGAACTCAAGGTATTGGTGAGTTCAATGGAGGGTAAGACCGTGTCGCAGGAGCTGGAAGCAGACGAAAACTGGGGCCCTGCAAGAAGGTTTAGGAAATCCGGAGACAGCCAAGCAAGAGCAAGCCTAGGAGGCAATAGGGTCGAACAACCAAAACGCAAGGTTGAAGCACAGGAGGAATGGGAGGAGGACGCTCCCAGCCCCCCGCCATCAGTGCAAGCATCCCGTGCAGGGAGGCAAACCGTGCAGCGTAAGCCTCCTCAGCCCTAACCTGGGCCTCCTGGACGGCCCGAAGAGGAAGGACCCATCCAGGGTCTGCGGTCGGTGACGAGGAAAATGAAGAGATGGGCCGGCGACGGTTCCGACGGCTGGGCGACCGACGAGGCGACGGAGTAAAGGAGAAAGACTCCCGGGGCGAGTCATCAACCACTACGACGTCGGACACTTCATCGCTCCCGCCACTCAGTCCCACGAGGTCACAGGCAGCCCCCACCTGACCAGACCCTAAAACCGCCACACTGGCGCCGTGCACTGCCAGAGGTACGGGTCCACTCTTCCGAGCAGGAGAAGGCAGGCCACACGGAATGTCAGACCCGACAAAGCCAGGAGAATCCGGGAGACCATCGCGGACAAGAAGAGGAGAGGCCGAAGCAAACAGAGCCCCCGCCTCCGTAGGAGGGGGAGTAGGCGGTAACGGTGGTAGCAGAGCCAACGGCAACGATGGCAGAGGAGCCGACGGGAGACGTCCGGCGGCCTGCGACGCCCCTCACCCAGAGCAGCCCATGGGTGGGACGACGACCAGGTGAAGTTGGGCGAGACTCAAACGTCATAAAGTTGACGAGACACGGGCCACCCCGTCTGGGGGTGAAGCTATCACGGCAGTAGCACGCAGCATGGGCGGGGCACCCAGTATGCCCAGCTCCCATAGCCGGACGGGCACACCCATGGCGCGCGCAGGCAGGGAGCGACATCCGCACAGTAAGCGAAGGGAGAAATGAAAGAAGTCCCAGACGAAGCTCAGAGAAAGAGGATGCATAAATTGAAGGAAGGTATGACAGTATGCACAAAAAACACACAACAGATACCAGGCATTATGATAGGTACATAAAAGTAATAACCCCCCCCCCCCCATGTGGAGAAGGACGGAGACGGACCCCCCCATGTGGGAGGGCCAAGCATACATCATAAGCAGCAACAGTCCGAAGAACCCCAAAAAACCCAGCTCAGAAAAGACCAAGGTGCAGGTTCAAACACCCTGAAATAAAGCATGGCAGCCATATAAGAACCGAAAAGGGTACCTGAGGGTGAAGGGATCGAAGAGGAGATGGCAGGCCAAGGGACCAAGCAGTGCAGAGCGGGAACACAGCCTGATGTAAAGGAGAAGGTTATGAGACACAGTAACCGACAAACCCCAAGTACAAACAAGGCAATTTGTTAGTAGTCTTGGCAAATCCAACGTCAAGGCTATTAACCTAATTGCAATGACGACTTGTCTATTTTGACTGCTATGTCGTCATTCCAACCGCGGTTAAAAAGAAAACGTCTAGAGTCTACTCCTTATCTTGCTCTAGGAGACGTACATTAACCAAAACTACCACCGAAGGTGAAAAAAGCATAGAAGAGAAGAAAAAGGGGTTTACCTTAGTTACCGCTTAAGGCCCATCCCGTGTTCCGTCATGTGCAGATCCCTGTCGAACGTGCGCATGAGCGACCCTCTCTTGTCATCATTTTTTCACGCGCTCCATTGAATGAAGTCGCTTTTGTTGTGCTCCTTTAATTCACCCTGTTTCGGTTCATTTCGGCTTATCTGGCCTTCTTTTTTGTTAGACAGATGTTACGTGATCTAGGGCACACGTAAATGGGCTCCTAGTGTGTATAATGGAGACGCGTGTGGAAATAGCCTACCGAAGGTACGGGGGCGCCTGGCGTTCCTCGTATATGTTTTTAATTCTTTCTCTTTTCATATTCTTTTTTCCTGTTAGTCTGGGCATAGTTTAGCTTTTAGCTTAATTTAGCCTAGCTCGTTTTCTCATTCAGGAATTGCTATGCCCCTATGAGTTTTAATTTTTTCATAGCCTAGGTGTACCGTTGGTAAATAATCTGAGATTTCGTTGGTGGCGGTGCTGTTTGTAGAGTTTGTGTCGGCCGCATTATTAGCGTTATTCCCGAGTCCCCCCTTTAGAGTCCTTCACTGTGTCTCAAGGGCCTGGGAGACAGGTGGTTCGTGATACTCCAGGGGTACCCCACGGGGGCCCCTCCTTCACACCACAGGGTTTTTCGCCCCTGACACATTCTCTGCTCATGGCTAGGCCACCCTTTTTCTCACCAGTTTCATTTACTGGTTTTTGTTTTCTCTTCCTGTTTCACCTCCATCCTTTCATAGTCTTTTGCCCAATCCAGGGGTACCCCACGGGGGCCCCTGTTTGTGCGAAACCACCCTCCCTGCCACTTCTCATGGGCTTTGCTCTATCTCTGTGGGTTGGGTGGTTCCTGGGGGATGTGCCTCCTTTCCCCTGGTGTGTCTTCCTTGCCTCTCCCTTTACCGGTTGTGTCAGGATAAATTCAAGGAAGACACTGCTCAGCTTGATGGCCATCATTGCTTGGAGTTCATAAGGAAATGACACATTTTTTGTGGCCTTTTTTGGTATTCCCTAAACGCTCCTCTCGCTTTTTTCGGCGCCGGACCATCTCGGCCGGTCCCGCAAATTTGCGGGAGCTCGATTCGGTCCTCTGGGACGTTTCGGCTCCCCGCAAATTTGCGGAGATCGCTGGGGGGCCCGCAAAATTGCGGGAGGGTGGTGTCGGTACGGTTATGCCTCCATTGGCCCGCAAATTTGCGGTAATAGTTGGCTTTCACTATTGACCTTTTTTATGTCATCTTGTTGCCTGATACTATTTGGTGTGTGCACTTTACTGGTGTTATAGGCCCTGCATGTAAGATGTTGAGTGGTGGTTAACACTTTCTCCATCTTTGCTGGTTCTGCTAGTGCTCTTCCACCTCACCCGCCCTACTCACCTACCTCTGTGCTCCCGGTTTGGGGTGAGTACGGATCCCTGTTTGCATGTGTGTTCTTGTTTCCCCATGCTCCTTCCCTGGTTCTTCTTGGACATTCTCTCCACTTACTCCTTCGACGTGCTGATTATGGTGTGTATTCTTCCAGTGCAGGTAGGCTGCCTTGCTTTCGCCATGGTTGTAGCTCCCCGTGCTTGGTGAGCCACAAGTCCTGCTTGCGCCACTCGCACTGTGTGTCCTCTACGGCCTACCTCCCTGCTCTGTGTGGCCCGTGTCTGGCCCTGATGGATGTGGTGCACCATAGCCCTGGTTCCTCTGCGGTGGCTGTGGCCTCTGCTTCCCTTCCGTCGGTGTGGACGATGGTCTCCCGCCACATTAGGACTGTGGGCCACCGTTCCCCGGCCTTTGTTGCCGACCGGATCCGCGTCGCCCTGGGTATCCCTGACCCAACTGAAGGCCGTTCACCTGGCCCTCTCCCGGCTCGGGCCCTCTCCCCTGGGTCCCGCAGCCGGTCGTCACATCGTCGGGGGGTTCCCCGGCTCCGTCCACGCTCTCGCTCGCCTCGTGTTCCGTCCTCTACTGCCCCTCGTCGTCCTCCTGATCGCCTTGACGACGCCCATCGCCCTCGTCATGGTTCTCGCCCTGAGGCCGGGGTTAGCGGCTCTGCCCCTGTGCGCCCTCCCCTGGCCTCTACGGATAGGGGCTCTACTCCCTTCCGCCCGCTTCCCCAGCCCAGACGCCTTCCTCTTACGTTGTCCTCTCCGCGCACGGTTGTTCATGCTGTAGCTGGCCCTCTGCTCCCTCCTCCTACACTTTCCAGGAGGGTCCACCTGGATGTCGTTGCTTCTACTTCACCTGCTTCAGTGCCTATTCTTCCTTCACGGTCTCGTCCCACGGTGGAGGTCCCTCCCTCCTCCGCCTCGGTGTCGGGCCGCCCTGTTATCTCAGTCCTATCGCCAGCAGGACTGGCGCCCGCTCCAGAGCGGAACAATCGTAGAGGAGAACCAGGTGAAAACAGGAGGGCTAGGGCAGCAGGAGGGAAGGCCTAGGACCGACCAGGAGCGGGACTGACATCCGCTCCAGAGCGGAACAAGCGTAGAGTAGAACCAGGTGAAAACAGGAGGGCTAGGGCAGCAGGAGGGAAGGCCTAGGACCGACCAGGAGCGGGACTGGCGTCCGCTCCAGAGCGGAACAGGTGGAGGAGAGACCCGGTGTAGAAGCCAAAGTGAAGAAGGAGCCCAAGGGGGCCCTGTCCAGAGCGGAATAGAAATCGCTGCAGAGCGGAGATGTCCGCTCCAGACCGGATTTGTCCGCCCTCGAGCAGAAAGGGAGATGGAGGTAAATACCAACCAAAAGGCTCAACCCAAGTGCACAGCAGGACAGCTGGCAGGGGAGCTTGCATGAGCAAAAATAAAACAGTGCAATGCAGAGGACCGACCTAGAGACGGATAGTACCATCCTAGGGCGGAGCGGGTCCAGAGTGACCCGACCACAGCAGCCAAAAAAGAGAACATGTCGGAAGCAAAGGACCGACCTGGAGCGGGATTTGTCCACGCTGCAGGGCGGAGCGGGCGCGGAGCCCTTCCCAGAGACCCGCGTCACCAAAAAGGGTGGAAGGGACGACAGTTCAAGGCATCGTAGAGCTCAAAGGAGGTGAAGACCTCAATGTATGAGGGAGTTCAATTAAGGGGAAGACTGTGTCTGACGAACTCAAGGCCTAGGGGAGTGCCAACAAAAGAAGGGAGAGACAGCGCGGGAGCGAGCGTCAGACGAAAAAAGGGTGCCCCACAGAAGGTTTAGTAAAACCAAAGCGTCATACCCCTGCGAGCCTAAGGTGGTTTAGGAAAACCAGAGATCGGCAAGCAAGAGCGACGAGGCAACATTGACGGTCCACCAAAAGTCCCTTCTCCCCCTTCCAAAAAGTTAGGCTAGGAACATGAGGCCTAGCCCTGGCGCCCCCCTCCAACTAAAAGTTGGGCTATTAACAGGGGGCCTAGCCTTGGTTGAGTGGCAGATAAAAAAAAACAACACAGGGCACACTCCAATGCGAAACATTCATGGGAAGGTAAGCAAAACATAAGGCCAAAATAACCTGTCAAGGCAAGGGGGGCTATGCCCCCTTCATCACAAATGAAAGTGCACAAGTTTGCGCAAAAACCACGCAATGAAAGCCGAAAATAAGCACAAAGCGTAATAGAACCTACCAGGTAAACAAAACTAAGCCACCGCAAGTGAAAATGATGATAAAAACTGGCAAAGGCCTAAATTGGGAGGTTTGACGTACCTCCCAACCTACCAAATAGGAAAACCTACTATTTGGTAGTAGTCTTGGAAAATCCAACGTCAAGGCTATTAACCTAATTGCAATGACGACTTGTCTATTTTGACTGCTATGTCGTCATTCCAACCGCGGTTAAAAAGAAAACGTCTAGAGTCTACTCCTTATCTTGCTCTAGGAGACGTTGTACATTAACCAAAACTACCACCGAAGGTGAAAAAAGCATAGAAGAGAAGAAAAAGGGGTTTACCTTAGTTACCGCTTAAGGCCCATCCTGTGTTCCGTCATGTGCAGATCCCTGTCGAACGTGCGCATGAGCGACCCTCTCTTGTCATCACATCTCACGTCAGCAGAAGAACGCGGATGGGCAGGGGTCCGGCGTGAGGGAGGGTATTATGTACGTTGGATTTTCCAAGACTACTACCAAATAGTAGGTTTTCCTATTTGGTAGGTTGGGAGGTACGTCAAACCTCCCAATTTGTTAGTAGTCTTGGCAAATCCAACGTCAAGGCTGCATAACAAATAGGAGGAGGACATCCAAGCCCAACCTACCAAAAAAAACAATGCATAAAACAAAATTACGAATGACAAAGACACAATGTAAACAAGAGAGTTTAATAAAAGAGTGAAAACTGAGGAGTAGCTAAAAAGAACAGTTTTAACACATGCCCGTCATTCATAGTAATGCAAAACATAGACTTGTCTGAAACCAAAAAGGTACTGTACCCAAAATCCCTTTTCTTCAAAAACCAACAAAAACACTGAACACAAGAACAAAACACAATTTTCAATGTGGCAAAAAACACTTATGTACTGGAACAATACATAATCCCAAACTTGCAATCCAGTGTTGCAAACCCATACACCCCCCCCCCCCCCCCCCCTTGTCAAATAAAACAAAGGAAAAGAACGAGGGACAAGGGGGGAAGACCAGGGATCTTCGCCAGAGCACCAGGAAACACGACCCCCGAGAGCAATCACCGGCCGAGGGGGTCGAACACTGGACACGGAGAGGTAGGAGGAGATGAAGGAATTGATAGAAGACCACAAAACCGCGGAGGCGAAGGCAGGGAAGGATCGACGTGGCAGGAACCGGAAGGAGGCAGCAAAGGATCTGACATCGCGCGCAGAACCCCTACAAACAGGGTGACGGGCACGAACGGTCCGACAAACGTGGCGGCCCAGCTGCACCTGCTAGAGCCTCCCACCTGTCCGAGGAGACACCCACACAGCAGTACCCGAAGGCGGCGCCACAGACGCAACAGAGGAGTGCAAGGCTGACACCGGGCACAACACATGGCGAGGATGCCCACGCCGTAAAGCCTGGACGGCGAAAGGCTGGAAAACGGGGGCCTCCCTCCCATGCGTGGTAACAAAAGGTGGGGAGGAGGCGAACGAGACGCCATGCAAGGACGGGGAGAATCGTACGCAGTCCCGGGGCCGTGACAATGCCGCTAGAGCAGACACCCGATCCCCAGTGGCCAGAGCGACAAGGAAGAGTGGACGCCCGAGCAACGGAACCGGCGTAGCGGCCCTTGTAAACGTGGGGGAAGCCAGAAGGACCAGAGCCCGCCCCAGATCCCACAGCGGAGAGACCTGGCGCGGAGGCGGTCGATCCCGGAAGGCAGCCGTCAGGAAGGAATCCAGCACCTGTGGCGGAACGACCAGCCCAGCGACGGACCCAAAGAACCCCCCGGACGGCAGACAAGTGGGTACGTATAGCGTCGACTGGAAAGCGACGTGTACGGAAGAGGTGAAACAAGGAGCGTAGGACGAGGGAAGGAGAGCCAACTGGCAGGCGAGTGGCCTGTAGCCACCTAGTAAAAAACCTCCAGCGGGACCCGTAAGGCCCCCAAGGAGAAGACGGCCAGGAACGCAGCAGGAAGTCAGTCAGGGCCCGGCCGGGGACCGGGAGCCACCGTGCCTCATGAACAAGCACGATGCGAAGGCCAAAGAGGTCCGCAGGACCCCAACCTAGCCCAAGTGGAAGCCGGAGACAGGTAGAGGGACCGGACCCGGGCACCACCGCGGCAACCGGGCGGACCAAGTCCGTGCCGGCCACAGAGGCGCGAGGAGCCAGACGCAGCCGTGGTACAGCCGCAGCTTCGCGAAGACTGGGCACATCAACAGCGCGTCTGGTGGCGGAAAGATGGATATCGACCGCCACCTGTACCAGGCGACCATGAAAGCGTCCGGACCCCCCCCGGAGCGCGAGGCCGGAGGGAGAGGTCCAGAGGCAACTGGCGCGGCACCCCCGATGCGAACAAGGCGACCTCCGGAACACCTCAGGAAGCCGCGAGGTCGGCGAACACAGTCCGTTTCATCGCCCATTCTACAAGAACGCCCTGCCCTCTCGACAGGGCGGCCGCCCAAAGGGTGGCAGGCCCGGGCAGGGAGGAGGCATGCAAGGAGAAGGGGTGTCGGTCCGCGAGGAAGAACAACTCCACCGAGACCCCTAATAGAGTCAACGACCTGGAGGACCCCCGCATAAGGAAACAGGGGACAGCTTGTCTGAGTGTCCAACCCGAAGGCCACCGACTCACCCCGAAGGGCCAGCGCGTGGTCCCGCAGGAAGAACAAAGGAACCAACAATCCGAGGGCATAGACAGGTAAGAGGAGGGAGACCCACCCATCTGCCGGGAAGTGGACGTCACAGGTTCGATTGGGAACCTCACCCAACGTATCTGTGGTTACCCAGACCGTCGGCGGGGGGGTCGGTCCAGGGCACAGCCGCAGAGAGCGAGCCCCGAGCAACCCAGCGACCGAAGCGTCGGCGAACGGTACGCGGGAGCGGCAGGAGCCGATCCATAGGGGCAACGGAAACACCGCGGTGCCCACGAGGAGGAGGCGGCGTAGCCAGAGGCTCCCTAAGGGAAGGGGCAGAGCGGCCCAATGCAGCGAACCCACGAACGAGTCCCAGAGCCACCCCGGGAGGGAGACCGAGTGCAACACGGCGAGGACCGTCCACCGAAGGTGCACCGCGGCCGGCAGACCCCGGGTCACCGTAGCGCCGGACAAAACCCATGCGAGACCGACCCATGGCACGACATGCGACGGGGTCAAGCGTGACCTGGGAACATCGAAGGGGAACCCTAACCGGGCGATGTCGCGAACGACTGTGAGGGCGTCGCCAATGCACAGGCCTAGGGCGTCGGAAACTACCAACCAAACGGCCAAGGAAAACAGGAGCTGGAGCCCGCTCCTGAGGAGAGGACCCAGAGCCTGCCCCACCAGTGCGGAGAAGATCTGCGGCGCGATGTGGAGACCGAAGGGAAGGCCGTCGAACAGGAACACACGATCGGAAGTCCGAACGGCCAAGAATCGCTGGAAGCGAGGATGGAGAGGAACGAGCCAAGACACATCCTGGAGGGCCAGCGACACTACCCACGACAGAGGGCACAGGGCCAGGCGTACCAGGGGTACCGGCAGCATCCGAAACCGTGTGTGCACGATGTGCCCGTTGAGGGCCAACAGATCCCCACCGGTCGCATCGCGTCGCAGGTCGGCGACGGAACCAGAAAGACACGGGAGAGGAAAACCGGGTGACCGGCGGTCAACTCCCTCGACGCTACCCAGCTCGGGCATGGAAGGGAACACGTGGGCCACCTCTGAAGAGATGGGCCGTTGTCGGTGACAAGAGCGGAGTGGGGGTCTGGACGTCCACCTCCAGGTGAGACCCCTCCGCGCAACTCGCCGCCCCCAACGTCCCTCGCGGCTACCGAGGGGCGCAAGGGCGAAAACAACCCGAGGGAGCACCCGAGAGGAGGGGAGCGACCCGGTACGCCCAGGCGAGAAGGAGAACAAGGAGGCCGACCCAGAGAACTACACATTGTGTTGACGTGGAGGTACCCCCGGTACGGGCCGTGCGGGCATGAGCGCCACGTTGACCTCCTCTACCCCCGCCCCCCCCAACCTCGTCGAAAAGGGCGGGCCACCCCAACCCAAGGCCGGCGCGGGGCTGACCCCTGCGAAAGGCGGCCGGAAGTGGAAGGCCGGCCAGCCCCGACACAGAGGGGATGAAAGGGGCAAGAACAGAAGTGCGAGGCGGAACCGAAGCACTGGCCAGCAACGTCCCAGTCCTGCGCCCGTGCAAGGCGGCAGCACTTGCAGCAGCACCCCGAAGAGGACCGGCAGAAGGACGGGACTGAGAAGACCCCGCGCGCGGCACAGCGCGTCGGTGCGTGACGTAAGCAGGGTCCGTAACGACACAGCACGGCGTTGTGTGGCGGAAGCAGGGGCCGCCGACAGAGAAGCGGAGCATTCCCAAGCATCCTGCGTAAAAAAACCAGACGTATATAGCGCAGAGTACAACAAACCCTGACGAATAACCAAGGGGGCCGGCCGGCAGAACGAAGACCGTACCGTCGTGCGGTGCCGAGTTGCCGCGCACAAAACCGCCTTCAGCTCGGGAACCAAAGACACCGCGAGCCGAAGGTGGACCCGCTGAACGCGGTCCAAACCCACGCGAAGATCGCCTGGCGCAGACGCCTCGAAAAGCCGCAGGTGGTGAACAGACGTCCGGAGGGAACCTAAAGACAAGACAATAAGCCCGTCACCCTCCGTCGCAAGGGAAAAACCTTGGCGACAGAGGGCTGATCCGGGTGAGAGAAGAACGGGGTAGCAATAGAACAAAGTTCAAGAACGGGCGCGCTCATCCAGGACCAGAACGCGCCGTCCAACCCGCCGACAGACACAAGAGGAGGCAAAATCAGGGACGACTCCGGGGGAGGGACGGAAGGAGAGCCGTCGACGGATCGGTGTGTGAAGTCGAAGGCCTCAGCAAACCAGGCCTCCAATGGGAGAGGGTGACCGAGCATGATGGCTAAGCCAGGCGTACCGGCGTCGCACAAACCTGTTCTATTGAAGGACAGACCCGTCAACACAGCCAGGGACTGAACAGCCGGAAGGATGTCAGGGCGGCTGAAGTCTGACCAGAGCGTAGGCCTGCAGAAGGGAGGGGGACCATAGCAGGGGTAGGTAGGGTGAGGTGCTGAGGGTGAGGCACCGCCAAGAAGGGCGAGAAGAGGGAGTCTTCCATCGACTCCAAGCGCCCGTCGAAGCGTGACACAACCCAGCCCTGCATAGCCGACAATTGATCCGAGAGAGGCTACCCCCCCCCCCCCCCCCCCCCCCCAGATTGGTCGGCCCGCAGGGGTGAGCGTGAGCGGGAGCGAGACCCACGACACGAACCAGCAGCGTCGCGGCCCAAGGAAGGCGAGCGACGACGGTTGTGTCGCCGTTGAGGGACTCGTCCCCGATCACGAACGGCCGAGGGGGAAACAGCACCATTCCCCTCTTCCAGCGACACATCAGCTCCTGAGAAAGGGGACCCCGAAACCTCGCGAAACCCCACCGAGGCAAGAGGAGGGGTACCCCCCTGGCGAGACGGTAAGTGAAGGTCAGGAAGAGAAGAATGAGGAGGAGCAGGACGACGGGAGTGGGAAGGCTGGCCGGGTGAAAGGAGGCCAGGAGCCGCGGGGGGAAACAGAGCAAGGATCCCCGGGGCTGAGATAACAGGGCGGCCCGACACCGAGGCGGAGGAGGGAGGGACCACCACCGTGGGACGAGACCGTGAAGGAAGAATAGGCACTGAAGCAGGTGAAGTAGGAGAAGCAACGACATCCAGGCGGACCCTCCTTGACAGTGTAGGAGGAGGGAGCAGAGGGCCAGCTACAGCATGAACAACCGCGCGCGGAGAGGACAACGTAAGAGGAAGTCGTCTGGGCTGGGGAAGCGGGCGGAAGGGAGTAGAGCCCCTATCCGTAGAGGCCAGGGGAGGGCGCACAGGGGCAGAGCCGCTAACCCCGGCCTCAGGGCGAGAACCATGACGAGGGCGATGGGCGTCGTCAAGGCGATCAGGAGGACGACGAGGCGAGCGAGAGCGTGGACGGAGCCGGGGAACCCCCCGACGATGGGACGACCGGCTGCGGGACCCAGGGGAGAGGGCCCGAGCAGGGAGAGGGCCAGGTAAATGGCCTTCAGTCGGGTCAGGGATACCCAGGGCGACGCGGATCCGGTCGCCAACAAAGGCCGGGGAACGGTGGCCCACAGTCCTAATGTGGCGGGAGACCATCGTCCACACCGACGGAAGGGAAGCAGGAGGCCACAGCCGCCGCCGAGGAACCAGGGCCATGGAGCAGCACAACCACCAGGGCCAGACACGTGCCACACAGAGCAGGGAGGTAGGCCGTAGAGGACACACAGAGCGAGTGGCGCAAGCAGGACTTGTGGCTCTCCAAGCACGGGGAGCGACAACCAAGGCGAAAGCAAGGCAGCCTACCTGCACTAGAAGAACACACACCATAATCAGCACGTCGAAGGAGTAAGTGGAGAGAATGTCCAAGAAGAACCAGGGAAGGAGCATGGGGAAACAGGAACACACATGCAAACAGGTATCCGTACTCACCCTAAACTGGGAGCACAGAGGTAGGTGAGGAGGGCGGCCGAGGCGGAAGAGCACTAGCAGAACCTGCAAAGATGGAGAAAGTGTTAACCACCACTCAACATCTTACATGCAGGGCCTATAACACCAGTAAAGTGCATACACCAATAGAGTATCAGGCAACAAGATGACATAACAAAAGTCAATAGTAAAAGCCAACTATTACCGCAAATTTGCGGGCCAATGGAGGCATAACCGTACCGACACCACCCTCCTGCAATTTCGCGGGACCCCCCAACGATCTCCGCAAATTTGCGGGGAACCGAAATGTCCCAGAGGACCGAATCGAGCACCCCGCAAATTTGCGGGACCGGCCGAGATGGTCCGGCGCCGAAAAAGCGAGAGGAGCGTCTAGGAAATACCAAAAGAGGCCCAGAAAAAAAGCGTCATCTCCTTATGAACTCCAAGCGACGATGGCCATCAAGCTGAGCAGTGTCTTCCTTGATAATATCCTGACTCAACCGGTCAAGGGAGAGGCAAGGAAGACACACCAGGGGAGAGGAGGCACATCCCCTAGGAACCACCCAACCCACAGAGATAGAGCAAAGCCCATGAGGAGAAGTGGCAGGAAGGGTGGTTTGGCACAAACAGGGGCCCCCGTAGGGTACCCCAGGATTGGGCAAAAGGGTATGAAAGGATGGAGGTGAAAACAGTAAGGGAACACAAAAACCAGTAAATGAAACTGGCGAGAAAAAGGGTGGCCTAGCCGTGAGGAGAGAATGTGTCAGGGGCGAAAAACCCTGTGGTGTGAGGGAGGGGCCCCCGTGGGGTACCCCAGGATATCACGAACCACCAAGCGCCCAGGCCCTTGAGACACAGTGAAGGCTCGAAAAGGGGGGACTCGGGAATAACGCTAATAATGCGGCCGACACAAACCCTACAAACAGCACCGCCACCACGAAATCTCAGATCGTGAACCAACTGTACACCTAGGCTATGAAAATATGAAAACTCATAGGGGCATAGCAATTCCTGAATGAGAAACAAGCTAGGCTAAAATAAGCTAAAAGCTAAACTATGCCCAGACTAACAGGAAAAAAGAATATGAAAAGAGAAAGGAATGAAAAACACACATGAGGAACGCCAGGCGCCCCCGTACCTTCGGTAGCTATTTCCACACGCGTCTCCATTAAACACACTGAGGAGCCCATTTACGTGTGCCCTAGATCACGTAACATCTGTCTAACAAAAAAGAAGGCCAGATAAGCCGAAACGAACCTAAACAGGGTGAATTAAAGGAGCACAACAAAAGCGACTGCATTCAATGGAGCGCGTGAAAAAATGATGACAAGAGAGGGTCGCTCATGCGCACGTTCGACAGGGATCTGCACATGACGGAACACAGGATGGGCCTTAAGCGGTAACTAAGGTAAACCCCTTTTTCTTCTCTTCTATGCTTTTTTCACCTTCGGTGGTAGTTTTGGTTAATGTACAACGTCTCCTAGAGCAAGATAAGGAGTAGACTCTAGACGTTTTCTTTTTTAACCGCGGTTGGAATGACGACATAGCAGTCAAAATAGACAAGTCGTCATTGCAATTAGGTTAATAGCCTTGACGTTGGATTTGCCAAGACTACTAACAAATAATAACACTCGCCGAAGGGCGACGCATGCGCAGAAGCGTGACCAACCAGTTTTGACGCCATACTCAAAGTAACACACCTAAGAGCCCATTTGAAGCGTGCCTACATCACAGATCATCTGTCTAATAACCTTAGGTACCATAAATAAGGCCCACAACTCACCCAAAGGGTAGGCGACAGGAGTAGAAGCACAAAAATCGGGCACATAGAAAACAGCGTGTGTGGAGGCTTGAGTAGCGCGAAAAGGAATGCCCAATGAACCCTGTCGGGTAGTGGGGTGGATCCGTCAAGACGGCTGAAGGAGCCAGATAGGATGGCCTAAAATCCTGTAATTTTCTCTTCTTTCTCATCAATATTTTCTTATTTTCCTTTTCAAATAGTGGCCTCCAAAGTATGTACAACATACCTAGTAGAGAGAGTAAGGTGCTACTCTAGATGTTATCGTTTTATCGCGCTAGTGATTTCGATAATTGCCCGCTCTAGAGCGGAGCAAAATTATACGATAAGTATATAGCTCTACGTTGGAACGTAGAGGCTACTACTAAATTTTATTGATTGCGCTGCTCACTGCAGCTGGTGCTATCAAAGGAGGGGGTACAGATATTGGTTTTTCGATACTAAGCTGTTCCTTATTCCATTTAAGCTCTACATTTAGCAATCGTTCATATTGTGCCTTCCATGCTTCTCTGATTTTATCTTCTGCATACACAATCGTCCCATTATCGTTTCTAACGCACTGTTCACCTATAATATCCTTACTGTAATTTTTAACTCGCCTAGCTAGGTTGAAGATCCCATTGGGATTGTTCGAGGACCAGGTCCTTAATGGGAGGTTTGACGTACCTCCCAACCTACCAAATAGGAAAACCTACTATTTGGTAGTAGTCTTGGAAAATCCAACGTCAAGGTTATTAACCTAATTGCAATGACGACTTGTCTATTTTGACTGCTATGTCGTCATTCCAACCGCGGTTAAAAAGAAAACGTCTAGAGTCTACTCCTTATCTTGCTCTAGGAGACGTTGTACATTAACCAAAACTACCACCGAAGGTGAAAAAAGCATAGAAGAGAAGAAAAAGGGGTTTACCTTAGTTACCGCTTAAGGCCCATCCCGTGTTCTGTCATGTGCAGATCCCTGTCGAACGTGCGCATGAGCGACCCTCTCTTGTTATCACATCTCACGTCAGCAGAAGAACGCGGATGGGCAGGGGTCCGGCGTGAGGGAGGGTATTATGTACGTTGGATTTTCCAAGACTACTACCAAATAGTAGGTTTTCCTATTTGGTAGGTTGGGAGGTACGTCAAACCTCCCAATTTGTTAGTAGTCTTGGCAAATCCAACGTCAAGGCTGCATAACAAATAGGAGGAGGACATCCAAGCCCAACATACCAAAAAAAAACAATGCATAAAGCAAAATTATGAATGACAAAAACACAATTTAAACAAGAGAGTTTAATAAAAGAGTGAAAAACTGAGGAGTAGCTAAAAAGAACAGTTTTAACACGTGCCCGTCATTCATAGTAATGCAAAAACATAGACTTGTCTTAAACCAAAAAGGTACTGTACCCAAAATCCCTTTTCTTCCAAAACCAACAAAAACATTGAACACAATAACAAAACACAATTTTCAATGTGGCAAAAACACTTATGTACTGTAACAATACATAATCCCAAACTTGCAATCAAGTGTTGCAAACCCGTACTCCCCCCCCCCCCCCCCCTTTGTCAAATAAAACAAAGTAAAAGAACGAGGGACAAGGGGGGAAGACCAGGTATCTTCGCCAGAGCACTAGGAAACACGACCCCCGAGAGCTATCACCGGCCGAGGGGGTCGAACACTGGACATGGAGAGGTAGGAGGAGAAGAAGGAATCGATAGAAGACCACAAAACCGCTGAGGCGATGTCAGGTAAGGATCGACTTTGCAGGAACCGGAAGGAGGCAGCAAAGGATCGCACATCGTGCGCAGAACCCCTACAAACAGGGTTACTGGCACGAATGGTCCGACAAAGGTGGCGTCCCATCTGCACCTGCGAGAGCCTCCCACCTGTCCGAGGAGACACCCACACAGCAGTACCCGAAGGCGGCGCCACAGACGCAACAGAGGAGGGCAAGGCTGATACCGGGCACAACACATGGCGAGTATGCCCATGCCGTAAAGCCTGGACGGTGAAAGGCTGGAAAACGTGGGTCTCCCTCTCATTCGTGGCAACAAAATGAGGGGAGGGGGCCAACGTGACGCCATGCAAGGACGGGGAGAATCGCACGCAGTCCTGGGGCCGTGACAATGCCGCTAGTGCAGACACCCGATCCCCATTGGCCAGAGCGACAAGGAAGAGTGTACGCCCGAGCAACGGAACCGGTGTAGCGGCCCGTGTATACGTGGGTGAAGCCAGAAGGTCCAGAGCCCGCCCCAGATCCCACTGTGGAGGGACCTGGCGCGGAGGCGGTCGTTCCCGGAAGGCAGCCGTCTTGAAGGAATCCAGCTCCTGCGGCGGAACGACCAGCCCAGCGACGGAATCAAAGACCCCCCGGACGGCAGACAAGTGGTTACGTATAGCGTCGACGTGAAAATGACGTGTACGGGAGAGGTGAAACAAGGAGTGTAGGACGAGGGAAGGAGAGCCAACTGTCTGGCGAGTATCCTGTATCCACCTAGTAAAAGACCTCCAGCGGGACCCGTAAGTCCCCCAAGGAGAAGTTGGCCAGGAACGCTTCAGGAAGTCAGGCAGGTCCCGTCCGTGGACTGGGAGCCACCGTGCCTCATGAACATCCACGATGCGAAGGCCAACGAGGTCTGCAGGTCCCCAACCTCCCAACCTAGCGCAAGTGGAAGTCGGAGACAGGTAGAGGGACCGGACCCGGGCACCACCGCGTCAACTGGGTGTACCAAGCCCGTGCCGGCCACAGAGGCGCGAGTAGCCAGACGCTTCCGCGGTACAGCCGCAGCCTCGCGAGAACGGTGCACATCAACAGTGCGTCTGGTGGCGGAAATATGTATATCGACCGCCACCTGTTCCAGTCTACCATGAAAGCGTCCGGACCCCCCTCCGGAGTGCGAGGCCGGAGGGATAGGTACTGAGGCAACTGGCACGGCACCTCCGATGCGAACAAGTCGACCTCCGGAACACCCCAGGAAGCCGCGAGGTCGGCGAACACAGTCTGGTGCAGTGCCCATTCCACAAGAACGCCCTGCCCTCTCGACAGGGCGTCCGCCCACAGGGTGGCAGTACCGGGCAGGGAGGAGGCAGGCAGGGAGAAGGTGTGTCGGGTCGCGAGGAAGAACAACTTCACCGAGATCCCCAATAGCGTGAATGACCTGGAGGACCCCCGCTTTTGGAAACAGTGGACAGCTGTCCGAGTGTCCATCCCGAAGGCCACCGACTTTCCCCGAAGGGCCAGCGCGTGGTCCCTCAGGAAGAACAAAGGAACCAACAGTACGAGGGCATAGACGGGTAAGGGGTGCGAGTCCCACCCATCTGCCGGGAAGTTGACGGCCCAGGTTAGATTGGTAACCTCACCCTACCTCGCTCGACGCATCTGTGTCTACCCAGATCGTCGGCGGAGGGGGCGGTCCAGGGCACAGCCGCAGAGAGCGTGCCCCGAGCAACCCAGTGTCCGAAGGGTCTGCGAATGGTACGCGGGAGTGGCAGGAGCCGATCCATAGGGGTCAACGGAAACATCGCGGTGCCCATGAGGAGTAGGCGGTGTAGCCTGAGGCTCCCTAAGGGAATGGGCAGAGCGGCCCAAGTCAGCGAACCCACTAACGAGTCCCAGAGCCACCCCAGGAGGGAGACCGAGTGCAACACGGCGAAGACCATCCGCCGAAGGTGCACCGCGTCCGGCAGACCCTGGGTCACCGTAACGCCGGACAAATCCCATGCGAGACCGACCCATGGCACGACACGCGACGGGGTCAAGCGTGACATGGGAACATCGATGGGGAACCCTAACTGTGCGACGTGGCGAACGACTGTGAGGGTGTCGCGTACGCACAGTCCTAGGGCTTCGGAAACGATCAACCAATCGGCCAAGGAAAACAGGATCTGGAGCCCGCCCCTGAGGAGAGGACCCAGAGCCTGCCCCACCAGTGTGGAGAAGATCCGCGGCGCGATGTGGAGACCGAAGGGAAGTCTGTCGAACAGGAACACACGATCGGAAGTCTGAACGGCCAAGAATCGCTGGAATCGAGGATGGAGAGGAACGAGCCAAGACGCATCCTGGAAGGCCAGCGACACTACCCACGACAGAGGGCGCAGGGCCAGGCGTACCTGAGGTACCGGCAGCATCCGAAACCGTGCGTGCACGATGCGCCCGTTGAGGGCCGACAGAGCCACCACCGGTCGCATTGCGTCGCAGTTCTACTTCGGTACCAGAAAGACACGGGAGAGGAAAACCGGGTGACCGGCGGTCAACACCCTCGACGATTCCCTGCTCGTGCATGGATGTGAACACGTGGGCCACCTCTGAAGAGATGGGCCGGCGTCGGTGACAAGGGCGGAGTGGGGGTCTGGACGTCCACCTCCAGGTTAGACCCCTCCGCGCAATCTGCCGCCCCCAACGTCCCTCGTGGCCATCGAGGGGCGCAAGGGCGATAACAACCCGTGGGAGCACCCGAGAGGAGGGGAGCGACCCGGGCGGCTAGGCGAGAAGGAGAACAAGGAGACCGACCCGGAGAACCTACACATTGTTTTGACGTGGAGGTACCCCCGGTACGATCCTTGCGGTCATGAGCGCCACGTTGACCTCCTCTACCCCCCCCCCCCCTCCCCCCAACTGCGTCGGAAAGGGCGGGCCACCCCAACCCCTGGCCGTCGTGGGGCTGACCCCGGCGAAGGGCGGCCGGAAGTGGAAGGCTGGCCAGCCCCGATACGGCGGGGATGAAAAGGGAGCAAGAACAGAAGTGCGAGGCGGAACAGACGCACTGGCCTGTAACGTCCCTGTCCTGCGCCCGTGCATGGCGGCAGCACTTGCAGCAGCACCCCGAAGAGGACCGGCAGAAGGACAGGACGGAGAAGACCCCGCTCGCGACACAGTGCGTCGTTGCATGGCGTAAGCAGGGTCCGCTGATAGAGAAACGTAGCGTCCCCAAGCATCCTGCGCAAAAAAGACCCGACGTAGAGAGCGCAGAGTACAACAAACCCTGATGAATATCCAAGGAGGCTGTCCGGCAGAACGAGGACCGTACCGTCCGGCGGTGCCGAGTTGCCACGCACAAAACCGCCTTCAGCTCGGGAACCAAAGACACCGCGAGCCGAAGGTGGATCCGCCGAACGCGGCCCAAACCCTCGCGAAGAACGCCTGGTGTAGACGCCTCGAGAAGCCGCAGGTGGTGAACAGATGGCTGGAGGGAACCGAAAAGACAAGATAATAAGTTCATCACCCCCCGTCGCAAGGGAAAATCCCTGGCGACAGAGGACGTATCTGGGTGAGAGAAGAACGGGGTAGCAATAGAACAAAGGTCAAGAATGGTTGCGCGTATCCAGGACCAGAACGTGCCGTCCAACCCGCCGATAGACACAAGAGGAGGCAACAGGGACGACTCCGGGGGAGGGACTGAAGGAGAGCCGGCGACGGAACGGTCGGCGAAGTCGAAGGCCTCAGCAAACCAGGCCCCCAATGGGAGAGGGTGATCGAGCAAGATGGCTAAGCCAAGTGTACCGTCGTCGCACAAACCCGGCCCATAGGAGGACAGTCCCGTCAACACAGCCAGGGACTGAACATCCTGAAGGATGTCCCGGCGGCTGAAGTCTGACCAGAGCGTAGGCCTGCAGAAGGGAGGTGGACCGGAGCAGGGGTAGGTAGGGTGAGGCGCTGAGGGTGTGTCACCGCCAAGAAGCGCGAAAAGAGGGAGTCTTGCATCGACTCCAAGCGCCCGTCGATGCGTGACACAACCCATCCCTGCATAGCCGACAATCGATCCGAGAGAGGCGACCCCCCCCCCAAGATTGGTCGGCCCGCAGGTGCGAGCGTGAGGGGGAGCGAGACCCAGGACACGAACCAGCAGCGTCGCGGCCCAAGGAAGGCGAGCGACGACGGTTGTGTCGCCGCTGAGGGACTCGTCCCCGACCACGAACGCCCGAGGGGGAAACAGCACCATCCCCCTCTTCCAGCGACACGGCAGCCCCTGAGAAAGGTGACCCCGAAACCTCGCGAAACCCCACCGATCCAAGAGGAGGGGTACCCCCCTGGCGAGACGGTAAGTGAAGGTCAGGGAGAGAAGAAGGAGGAGGAGCAGGACGACGGGAGTGGGAAGGCTGGCCGGGTGAAAGGAGGTCAGAAGGAGCCGCGGGGGGAAACAGAGCAAGGATCCCCGGGGCTGAGATAATAGGGCGGCCCGACACCGAGGCGGAGGAGGGAGGGACCTCCACCGTGGGACGAGACCGTGAAGGAAGAATAGGCACTGAAGCAGGTGAAGTAGGAGAAGCAACTACCTCCCGGCGGACCCTCCTGGACAGTGTAGGAGGAGGGAGCAGAGGGCCAGCCACAGCATGAACAACCGCGCGCGGAGAGGACAACGTAAGAGGAAGTCGTCTGGGCTGGGGAAGCGGGCGGAAGGGAGTAGAGCCCCTAACCGTAGAGGCCAGGGGAGGGCGCACAGGGGCAGAGCCGCTAACCCCGGTCTCAGGGCGAGAACCATGACGAGGGCGATGGGCGTCGTCAAGGCGATCAGGAGGACGACGAGGGGCAGTAGAGGACGGGCGACGAGGCGAGCAAGAGCGTGGACGGAGCTGGGGATCCCCCCGACGATGTGACGACCGGCTGCGGGACCCAGGGGAGAGGGCCCGAGCAGGGAGAGGGCCAGGGGAACGGCCTTCAGTTGGGTCAGGGATACCCAGGGCGATGCGGATCCGGTCGGCAACAAAGGCCGGGGAACGATGGCCCACAGTCCTAATGTGGCGGGAGACTATCGCCCACACCGACGGAAGGGAAGCAGAGGCCACTGCCGCTGCTGAGGAACCAGGGCTATGGTGCACCACATCCACCAGGGCCAGACACGGGCCACACAGAGCAGGGAGGTAGGCCGTAGAGGCCACACAGGGCGAGTGGCGCAAGCAGGACTTGTGGCTCGCCAAGCACGGGGAGCTACAACCAAGGTGAAAGCAAGGCAGCCTACCTGCACTGGAAGAACACACACCATAATCAGCACGTCGAAGGAGTAAGTGGAGAGAATGTCCAATAAGAACCAGGGAAGGAGCATGGGGAAACAGGAACACACATGCAAACAGGTATCCGTACTCACCCTAAACCGGGAGCACAGAGGTAGGTGAGTAGGGCGGGCGAGGTGGAAGAGCACTAGCAGAACCTGCAAAGATGGAGAAAGTGTTAACCACCACTCAACATCTTACATGCAGGGCCTATAACACCAGTAAAGTGCACACACCAAGATAGTTTCAGGCAACAAGATGACATAAAAAAGGTCAACAGTGAAAGCCAACTATTACCGCAAATTTGCGGGCCAATGGAGGCATAACCGTACCGACACAACCCTCCCGTATCTTTGAGGGACCCCCCAGCGATCTCCGCAAATTTGCGGGGAGCCGAAACGTCCCAGAGGACCGAATCGAGCTCCCGCAAATTTGCGGGACCGGCCGAGATGGTCCGGCGCCGAAAAAGCGAGAGGAGCGTCTAGGGAATACCAAAAAAGGCCACAAAAATGCGTTATCTCCTTATGAACTCCAAGCGATGATGGCCATCAAGCTGAGCAGTGTCTTCCTTGAAATTATCCTAACTCAACCGGTAAAGGGAGAGGCAAGGAAGACACACCAGGGGAGAGGAGGCACATCCCCCAGGAACCACCCAACCCACAGAGATAGAGCAAAGCCCATGAGGAGAAGTGGCAGGGAGGGTGGTTTCGCACAAACAGGGGCCCCCTTGGGGTACCCCTGGATTGGGCAAAAAGACTATGAAAGGATGGAGGTGAAACAGGAAGAGAAAACAAAAACCAGTAAATGAAACTGGTGAGAAAAAGGGTGGCCTAGCCGTGAGCAGAGAATGTATCAGGTGCGAAAAACCCTGTGGTGTGAAGGAGGGGCCCCCGTGGGGTACCCCTGGATTATCACGAACCACCTGTCGCCCAGGCCCTTGAGACACAGTGAAGGCTCGAAAGGGGGGACTTGGGAAAAACGTTAATAATGCGGCCGACACAAACTCTACAAACAGCACCGCCACCAACGAAATCTCAGATTGTTTACAACGGTACACCTTAGGCTATGAAAAAATGAAAACTCATAGGGACATAGCAATTCCTGAATGAGAAAACGAGCTAGGCTAAAATAAGCTAAGAGCTAAACTATGCCCAGACGAACAGGAAAAAAGAATATGAAAAGAGAAAGAATGAAAAACATATACGAGGAACGCCAGGCGCCCCCGTACCTTCGGTAGGCTATTTCCACATGCGTCTCCATTATACACACTTAGGAGCCCATTTACGTGTGCCCTAGATCACGTAACATCTGTCTAACAAAAGAGAAGGCCAGATAAGCCGAAACGAACCTAAACAGGGTGAATTAAAGGAGCACAACAAAAGCGGACTCAATCAATGGAGGCGTGTGAAAAAAATGATAACAAGAGAGGGTTGCTCATGCGCACGTTCGACAGGGATCTGCACATGACGGAACACGGGATGGGCCTTAAGCGGTAACTAAGGTAAACCCCTTTTTCTTCTCTTCTATGCTTTTTTCACCTTCGGTGGTAGTTTTGGTTAATGTACAACGTCTCCTAGAGCAAGATAAGGAGTAGACTCTAGACGTTTTCTTTTTTAACCGCGGTTGGAATGACGACATAGCAGTCAAAATAGACAAGTCGTCATTGCAATTAGGTTAATAGCCTTGACGTTGGATTTACCAAGACTACTAACAAATTGCCTTTTTTAGCATTGTAAATAACTCCTCTGTCAGTTTGTTTAGCTGCCTGGTATTCCTCCTTACTGCCACCCTTCTTCCATGCTTTGAAGCATCTCCTTTTCTCTTTCACAGCATGTTCTACCTCATCGTTCCACCACCAGGAGGTCTTATTCCTGGGATGGCCCTTTGTTTTCCCACAGACTTTGTCAGTGGCAGCGAGAAGGCTATGCTAAGGAAATTCCATTGACTATTTACATCGCTAGGCCTAGCTTCCTTATTTCTATTAATTTCCTCCAGTTCACTATGAAACCTATCCCTAACTTCCTTGTTCTTCAGCAGTCACACTCTCCTTTTGGGCATGTATACCTTCTTGCGTTCAGGATCTCTGTATAAGCTCATGTCGCACACAAGTAGCTTATGCTGGGGGGGATACATTCTTCGCCCGGGATAACCTTTACATCTCGAACCAATTTCCATTCTTTCCTGTTAACCAAGAAGTAATCTATCTGGCTACTGGCTGGAGACCCCAGAGTTATATGTGACCAGATGGCTCTGTCTTTTCTTGAACTTTGTGTTACACACAACCATGTTGAGTGCGTCGCAGGACTCCAGTATATATTCACCTTCCAGAGACCAGATGGCTCTGTCTTTTCTTGAACTTCGTGTTACACACAACCATGTTGAGTGCATCGCAGGACTCCAGTATACTGTATATTCGCCTTCCAGATTCCTCCTTCCGTAACCATTTCCTCCATGTGCTCCCACATGACTATTCAGGTCCCCTCCCAGGATTGTTATTTCATTCTCAGAGAGGCCTGAAATGACACTGACAGTGTAATTCCAGAAGTCCTCTTTTATCTCTTTCTGTAGGCCAGCCTGTGGGGCATATGCAGATATCACATTCAAAATTCTTTCACCAACTTTAAACTTCAAAACAATCAGCCTTATACTAACTTTCGTAATCTGAAGCACACTTTCCACCCACTCTTCAGCCACCAGAACACCCACTCCTTTCACTTTATCAGTCTCAACCCCCTTCCAGTAGATCCTATATCTTTTCTTTCTTCCAACAATCCACTGTGGCCCATACCCTTTCCAGAGTGTTTCCTGGGTACAGCGGACGTCCACTTGCCTCCTCTCACACATCTCGGCCACTTCATTTGCATGCAGATTCAAACTACAGTGGAGCCCCCACTTAGCTCCTAATCGGTTCCGCAGAAATCGAGCTAAGATTGAAACAGCCAAAATCGGGGCACTGTTCTTATGGGGAAAATTCTAATCGGTTCCGTGCTCATTCTAAAAGTTGCACTTTTTCCCAGTTTTAGCCTATGAAAACATGTTTTTTGTCTACATAAAGTAGGCCTAAATCTTATGCATTGTAAATAATAATGTAGACATGGCTAAATAACAGTCCTAACCATAAAACTTAGGTGCATTTTAAATACTGTAGATTGGGGATTGTTTCTATCATGGGAATTGTTTAGGCCTAGGCTAGGCCTAGGCTCCAAATTCGTCCAGTCACCCCTCAAGTACCCATTTCGCCCCAAATACATCCTATAAATACATACAGTATTATGAGGAAAATACGTATAAATACATATTATGAGAAGATTACTTACCACACAGACTTTATTTTAAATCATTGTCATATTTAGCCTAGCCTAACTTCGTCGGCATTTCCACCGCTTTCTTCCATGGACTGTGTTTTGAGCATGAATTTCCTTCATTGCTACCACCAGGCCCACCATCCCCATCACCAGATGTACTAGAGGTTATAATAAACGCAAGAGATAAGGGGTTCTATCTATCTATCTATCTATTGCCTGACGCCGTGATCCCCGAAGGGGTGGCCACGAACGAACAGCCCCCATGCACCTCTGTCCCCAGTCAGTCGACGCCCCTCCCCCCAACCAGCACCACCTTCGTTCATGTACTTCCTCACTCCATCCTTCCACCTCATATTCGGTCTACCTCTCCCCCTCTGTCCCTCCACCTCGCTCTCATACACCCTCTTAGTCATTCTCTCGCTTTCCATACGTTCCATATGGCCGAACCATCTCAAGTTGTTCCTTTTCACACTTTCCAGCACATCTACCTCCACACCACACCTCCTTCTTACTTCCTCATTAGTCTGTCTATCCCTCCATGTAACTCCGCACGCACTCCTTAAGTAATTCATTTCCACTGCTCTCACTCTTGGTCTGAGTCTCTCAACCAACGTCCATGCTTCGCTTCCGTAAGTCAGTGTCGGGATTACCACACTGTCATGCAAGGACTTCTTCACTTCCATACTGACCACCCTATTTCTTGTTACTGCTTTTAGCGTTCCTACAACCCTCTTCCCCTGTTGTACCCTCTCCCGCACCTCTTCATGCATAGTCCCATCTTTACTCAACACACTGCCCAGATACTTAAAAGAGTTGACGATCTCCATAGCCTGACCGTTCAGCTTCACCTCACACTCTGTGACTTCACCCCTTTCGAAGACCATAACCTTGCTCTTCCCCGTATTTACCTTCAAATTCCGTTTTTCGCACACTGTTCCAAACTCATTTACTAGACCCTGCAACTCCCATTCATTATCACTCATCAGAACTGTATCATCCGCAAACAGCAGTAAGGGGTTCAGGCACAAAAAAGCTTGCATACAGTTTAGTTTACACAGATACCAGTGGATTGTAAGCGTCTGCTTAGTGATGACGTCATACAAAGATGGCGGCATCTTGCGCATTTGACGATCGGATCTAGGATTCACTCGGATTTCGTCTCTAAGCGGCAAATACCTGGCAGATTCTTTTAGTTATGTTAAACTTTTTTTATTGTTTTTGTTTGTTTTCTAGTTTTATGTCGAGTTTTTCACTTTTTGCTCTTTTTTCGGGTTTCGACTGGGATTTTTGTGCGAAGATTGAAGCTTTTAGAGCGAAAATGGAAATTGGGAATATTTGGTGTGTGCCGCGAAATTTGAAACAACGAAGACTGCTGTGGCGAAAATGGGGGCTCCACTGTACCAACATTCACACTAGTAATAGGGGTGTCTCTGGTGATAGCTGTCCCCCTGGTATCTGAAAGGGGTGTGGTCCCCCTGTAATAGGGGTGTCTCTGGTGATAGCTGTCCCCCTGGTATCTGAAAGGGGTGTTTCCGGGTGGATGGGACTCGATAGCCTTGGCGGGCAACCTATCTAGGGGAAAAAACCCTACACAAATTACCGATGGGCGACATGCTAATCGGTGCCACTTACAGGGGGCGATTTCTATAACAGATAACAGCAAGTCTGAGACTGGGGGGCATTTGTCCGTATCCTGTGCGGTTTTGGAACATCGGATTACGTTGTTTCTCTTTAGGTCGAGTCATAATTGGTGATTAGGCTGGCAATTGGGCATCCCCCCCCCCCCCCCACAGAACTCCAGCTCCAGTCTACCCCTGGAACCATTCCCAGCACCTTCCCCCAATAGATTAAAAGGGGGTAGGATCCAGAGGCCCCAGTGCGCCCCACCAGAACCAGCCGCAGGGACACGCCCCATTGCGCGTACATGGCACTAAGACTGGTCTGGTATTTTACACCCAATGACAGGGCAGCCTCCTGGAGCGCTACCACCAGGTTTGGGCCCATATACTGTTGGGCGGAGAGTGCCAGTCTGGAGAAATGCTACGCACTGTACCCTCTGGATCCATTTCATCCAGGTTGGGGCCAATGCGCCAGGTACAGGTCCGGAGGGAGCGACGTCCACCGACAGTGTGCCGCCATTAGGCAACTTGGACTAGAACAAAGCCCTCTGACAGTGCTGCCATATGAAACACAGCCAGCGCCAATAACAAGGTTTCATTGTATAGTAATGGCTGTTGGTCCACAAGTCTAACACCATCCCCCCCTATTAGTCGCCTTGTATGACACGCAGTAGTATGCACAGGGCATATTTATTTTTACCCCCCCCCCTGGGGGTAAGGGGAGATGGGTTGTTTTTCTGGTCCCCCTTCATGTTTAGCCCCATTAATTTTCAGATCATAAGCTGCTTGACCCATTAGTTTGGCAATTTTAAGACCTTTCACCCCATTTTTTGTCAATACCTGTATTAAGACTCGTGTCATTTAGGTGTCTTATTTTTTCCTGGCGAGCGATATCGAGCCTGTAATTCAAGAGCAGTTTTCTAGTGAAAAATGTACAAATTTATCTTGGGCAGATGGTTTTTAAAGCTTGATTGAGGTCTAGGGAGGAAACTAAAAGAATATATAAAAAGATACATAAATGACCAAATAAATACGCACATTTGGCAATGAGGCACTGGAGATCGTTGACAAGTTTTGCTACTTGGGAGATCCCATGTCCGTGGGACCGAGGCCGCCAATATCGCCAGAATTAGATGTCACTGTGGAAAATTCGGAGAACTGTTGCCACTGCTTACTATGAAAAGACTTCCTCTACCCTTCGAGGGAAAGGTGTATGCTTCATTTGTTAGCAGCACAATAACATGCTTCAGAAACGTGACCTGTTAAAGCGGATGACATCAACAGGATGGAACGCATCGAGATGTGAATGGTGATAAATGTATGAGGGCAAACTGCAAGATAGAACATCTAGTGAAGATCTGAGGAGACAGTTAGGAATCAAGCGTATTTCTGGTAGATTGGACCCCACTTTTAATGTGACCTCTTCAAATTTTTCACCATTCACTCCCAACTTCATCTATTTATCTATTGCCAAACGCTTTGATCTCTGAATGGGTGGCCATGAATAAATCGCCTCCGTGCTCCTCTGTTATCCATCAGCCGCCCAACACCACTTTCACTCGTATACCTTTCAATTCCATCTCTCCACCTCGCTTTCAGTTATCATTGAACGGTGAAGCCTGTGAGGTCTCGTTCCAGTCTAGGGGGTGAGACATGTGAAGCACTTTTAGCTCCAACCTGCCCCTGCCATCTTGCCTTTGCAGGATGCATGGGGCTTAGTTGCCCACTCACGGCTTAAAGCAGCCCCATCTCTGAAGCTGCCTCGCTCCAGTGCTTCACTGTCTCATCTCCTAGACTCGGACACTCCTCAGAATGTCGCCTATTGAGCAATAAACTCGCTAGGCATTGTCCCCCTTTAGCATATTTTGAATATGGGAATATTCATAGAGTGCTATTTAATCAAGGAACAATGAGGGTATTTATTGGCGTTTCTCTCGTCAGTTACTTAAGAAAATTTAAAGGATCATCTTGTGAAAATAATTTTGTGTAAATGTTTTATTTAACCACGATACTTACCATTTTTACTTGTCAAGTATTTTTTTTTACTCCTTAACTCCCGACTATATGCCTATCTGTGTTTTGCAGCAGTTGAAGTGTGACTTAACCACAACCCCAACTGTGAAGAGCACGGACTACTGCCGCCTGGTGTGGGCCAAGATGGTGGGCTGGAAGGAGTGGCCAGGTCAGTTAGTCAATACTCGTGCTATCACGCAAACTCCAATCTTAAACCCTTTCTTATAGATGAATAAGCCTCAGGGGAGACTGGTGTAAACTTAGTCACTGAGTTGATAAACACCATTATTAAAGATGAGAAAATCCCAGAGGATTGGCTCAAAAGTGTAATAGTAAATATATACAAAGGAAAAGGGGATGCGCTAGATAGAGGAAATTATAGGGGCCTGAAAATGCTTGACCAAATCATGAAGGTCTGTGAGAGAGTCCTTGAGGGTTTGATCAGGCAAAGCATCTCTATTGATGATATGCAGTTTGGTTTTATGCCAGGACGTGGTACAACCGATGCTATCTTCATAGTCAGGCAGATACAGGAAAGATACTTACTAAAAGGCAGGGATCTTTACTTTGTGTTTGTGGACCTGGAGAAGGCCTTTGATAGGGTACCTAGAGATGTTGTGCAGTGGGCTATGAGGAAACTTGGTGTGGAAGAGTGGCTGGTGTGTGTGATAATGAAGATGTATGAGGATTCGCGAAGTTCGGTGAGGGTGAAGGGTGTACTGTACTGAGTGATGAGTTCGCAGTCCGTGTTGGAGTCCATCAGGGTTCAGTGTTAAGCCCCCTCCTCTTTATTATGGTCTTGGAGGCGCCGTCTAGAGTTTTTAGAGGCGGACTCCCGTTGGAACTGTTTTATGCAGACGATTTAGTCCTAATAGCTGACAGTATGCAGGATGCTGAGGCCAAATTCAGAGAGTGGAGAGAGGGCATGGCGAGCAAGGGTTTAAGAGTCAATATTAACAAAACCAAGGTTATGCATTGTAGATTGAGACGAGGCAATGTGGAAAAGAGCGGTGCATACCCATGTGCAGTGTGTGGAAAGGGAGTGGGCGTTAACTCAATTCAATGTAGCATCTGTCGATGTTGGGTACACCATGGGAGTAAGCGCTGTAGTAGAATAAAGGGGCCCCTGCCGAAGGATAAGTCAGAAATAGTGAAATTTGAGTGCGTAGTGTGCAAAGGCGAGCTTGTGTTAAGTGATGATCCTGTGGCTGTGAATTTTGGAAATGAGTCTTTGGAGCTGGTGAACAAGTTTTGTAACCTAGGAGATACCATTTCTGCCGGTGGTGGGGCCGAGGCTGCCACTGTTGCTAGAATTAGGTGTGGCTGGGGAAGTTCAGAGAATTGATGCCAATCCTGACCATGAAAAGAATGCCTCTCCCCCTGAAGGGAAAGGTGTATGCCTCATGTGTTAGAAGTGCAATGACGTATGCCTCAGAAACATGGGCCGTTAAAGTAGAGGATGTCAACAGAATGGAGCGTAATGAGATGAGAATGGTGAGATGGATGTGTGGGGCTAGGCTACAGGATAGAATAAAAAAGTTTGAGCTGAGGAGACGTTTAGGTATAAAGAGTATTAGCGAGGTGATGCGTACAAGTAGACTGGGATGGTATGGACATGTGGAGAGAATGGATGAACAAAATTGGGTGAAAAAATGCAGGTCTGTGATTGTGGAGGGAGCTGCACCAAGGGGTGGACCGAGGAAGACCTGGGATCGGACTATACGCGCCGATCTCAAATTCAAGAACTTGACAAGTGAAGCAGCCCTTAACAGGGTTGCCTGGAATGCCGCCATTAGGACAAGAGACTGAAACTGCACTGATGTGTGGAACACTCAGTCTTAAAATTGTATGTATGTATGTATGTATGTTATTTATCAGTGGTGTAGGTTGAAATACAGTATTATTCCCCAGAACGTCGGACTAACTTGACTAATTCCTATGTGACATAGTGCGTTGTATATGTGCGATTAGGGAAACAGAAGATGTAATCATGGTGATGTACTGGTGATTTGTGTACTTTTAGAGTTTTCTTCCACATTTACTCTGACTGTTCCTTTTACTTCTATATTTTCTAGATCTCAAGTGACGGCGTCTCTTCCGTGGATTGACCTCCCAATCTACCAAGATTGGAAGCCAAAGCGTCACATTTTTCCTTTGCCCCTCAACTTTCTCTTCATAATTGCTGAGGGGCACAGGGCCCTGGGTGGGGCTTTGGTTTCCCGGGCGTTTCCGCACCCTCTCGGCTCCCCGCCATGGAGTGGCTTCGGTCACCCAGGCTTTATTGTGGTTAGCAGGGAGGGTTCTGTGGGGGCGCTCGGTTATGGCCTTGGCCTTGCTCGGGGCCTTGGGGCTGTTTGGCCAGGCAGCTTGGGGAACAACAACAACAACATAGCAATTTTGATTAGTTCTTTTGCCTTTATATTGTCTTTGTCCTATTTTTTTTTTTTTTTTTTTTTTAAGTTTTACAATTTAAATACCTGACATTTTTATGCAACTTAGGAAGGACATGTGTATCTATCTTTTCCCAGATGACTCAATTCCCGAAGGGGTGGCCTTGAATGAATTTTCTCCATGATCCTCTATCCTCCATCTGCTGGCACCTCTTCTCCCACCCTACACCACTTTGACTCATGCCTCTCAACTTCATTCTTTTATCTAATTCTCGGTATACCTATCCCTCTCTGGCCTTCCACATCACTCATATATGAATATATATTTAGTCATTCTCTCACTCTCCATACACTCTACTGTACATGACCAAACCACCTCAAGCTGTTCCTCTTCACACACTCCAGCATTCTATATCCACACCACATTACTCTCGCACTTCCTCATTATCTGTCTATGTCTGCATGTGATCCTATACACACTTCTAAAATAACTCTTATGACTCCTCTCACTTTTGATTCATGTTTCTCCAACAACATTCATGCTTCACTCCCGTTAGCCAGTTTCGGGATCACCACACTATCATTTAGTGACTTCTTTACTTCCATGCTCACTTCCCTAGTGACTTCTTTACTTCCATGCTCACTTCCCTATTCCTAGTCATTGCATTCAGCATGCTTATAAGCCTTTTCCCTTGCTTCCAGACCCTTGCTTCACTCTGGCTTCCATTTTATCCTCCAAACTCCCAGCATTACTCATCACACGGCCCAAGAACTTAACCCTCGCAGACCGGTCTCGCCTTCTATAGGATAGCCCCGAAACCCGGGGGATCTGGCCGAAAAAAGTTGTAATAGGCTAGCCCTATCTTTGTTATTTTAACTGCTAGAGAATTCATACGTATTCAATATCAAAACGTAGCCCTGTTTCGTATCTGTAGACTGGCGTTAAGTAGAGCTCTCTAGATCAACTGGTTAAGTTGTGATGATGATTTCCGTGGAGAAAGTTTTGAGGCGATGTTAGCAATAATCAAACAATGACTAAGACTAATTCTTGTTCTCCAAAACAATAACAATAAAAGTGCGACTTCTCCTTGTTCTTGACGGTGCGCGTCGCTCCGACCGGCTGTGTTTAAATGCGTCGGACGCACGGCTTTCAAAACACGCTTAACCCTTCCTACCCGGTCTGCCTTAGGTAAGGACAGCTCGAAAGAAGGGCCGCTACCCGGTATGCCTTACCTAAGGCAGCAGCTTAATAGCCTAATTAAGCTTGGTCTGAATGCCGTGCGTACGACGTATGTCAACAAACCCAAGCGTTCGTCACCGCACCTCCGAAAACAAGAAGGAAAAGACTCTTCAATGTTATTGTTCTGACGTCACGACGAAATTAGTGTCTGAAAAGCCCCCATATTGGCAACATCTCTTCAATATTTGCTCCACTGAAATCGTCATCACAACTGAACCAGTTGACCTACAGAGCTCTACTCAACGCCAAAATACAGATTGAAAACCGCACTACGATTATAGATGAGTGGGAAAGTTCTAGCAGTGAAAATAAACATAAATACGGTAGCCTAGGCCTAGACGTTTTTCAGCCATTTCGCCCGGGTAGGGGCGACCGTCATTGGGTAAGACAGCCCGGGTAGGAAGGGTTAATAGGCTTTCAAGCTTATGGAGCTCATGAGCCCATCCGGTCTCTATGGCGCGAGTTTGTTTTGGGCTCCTCAGAGCCCAACTGAGTACCGGGGGTTAAATAAGCCGACATTTCCCATTACCTGGCCATTCAAGCTTATGTCAAACTCTGTGACGGCATTCTCAAAGACTTTTACCTTACTCTTTTAGACATTTTGTTTCTCGCACACAATGCCAAACATATTCTCCAAACACTGCCAGTGCGGCCAGCCGATATTCCCAGCCGGTAGTGCTTGTGGCAGTTTAGCGCTGCTGACTGGGAGGCTCTTCGGCGGTACTTCTTTGATTTCCCATGGAATTATATTTGCTTCCATGGCCGGGTACACTTAGAGTGTGCTGAACGCATTACCTAGGTAATAATCTCTTGCATGGAGGCATACATTACATTTACTTTGTCTAATGCAAAAAGATATTTTGGTTTACTAATGCTTGTTCTACTACTGTCGGCAATACTGTAAGGAGGAAGCATTCAATCGGTACCATCACCGTCAAAATCAAGAATCTCTTCCTTTTTTATGTTTCTGCACGGAATCAAGCCAAATTCGTTCTTTGACTTGCCAAAAACATTTTTTACGAATTAAAATATGTTCTGAACAATATAATTCTAGCTCTTCTCAACCTTTCTGGCAACTAGTCAAAAAAACTCTTCAAAATTTTTACTTCCTTGTCTTTCCCTCCTTTCTTCCACTCTGACACAGCTGAACCCTTCGCTCGTTATAACTTTCACTAAATACTCCAACTTGGATGATTCTGGTGCTATTCATCCCTCTCCACCCCCCTCTCTTTTTTTATGCTTCATAATATCCTAATCTCTTCTAAGGATGTACTTTCTGCCCTCTCTGAGCTTAACCCACTGAGCACTAGGCAATACAGTATAATATAAATGTACACTCCAGGACCAGCAGGTTGTCAAAAAAGTAAAAAAAATCAAAAATCCGGAAAACACCTGGAATGGGTTAGAAATGAAGGAAAAAAAACCCCGATCCCCTAGGTCATTAACCCCTCCTGCCCGGTTGTCATTTTAAAATGACACCGCGGCAGATGGGTAGGAGCCCGGGTGTCATTTTAAAATCCGTAAGCTTTAAAGCCTATTAACCCTCCAGCCCCGGCTATGTATTATATATATATTCCCCGAAACCCGGGGGTTTTGGCCGAAAAACGTCTACACCTAGGCTACCGTATCTTTGTTATTTTGGCTGCTTCCGCATTCCCGTGCATCCCCAATCGTAGATGTGTTTCTTACCTGTAGAATGGCATTAAGTAGAGCTCTCTAAGTCAACTGGTTCAGTTGTGATGATGATTTCATTGGAGATAACTTTATGGCAAAAACAGCCACTTTACACTACTTTTCGATACTTAACCCATCCAACCCGGAAGGGCTCTTGAACGCCCATAACAACCTCAGCCCGCGCAACCCGGAAGGGCTCTTGAACGCCCATTGCTTGCATGCGTGCTTTCGAATGCCGCGCGTACATTTTTGGTATCATGGGACGGTAGGTGGCGCCACCAGGCGTAAACGACGCCACAGCAACAGTATCTACCCCGACGCCATCATGGACAGTACGCCAAATAGTGATTCCGCTGTGTCCGATACCGTGCTTCCTACGACGCCCTTGCTAGTTCGTCGCGCCTTACCCCGACGCCATCGCCTAAATGTGTTATCTCCCGGAGGTATTGAGACGACATTGAGACTTTATGAGCGAGCTGATGCCAAGCATGATGTTGATGATGAAGTCAGTGACGACTCCAGTAATTATAAGTCGAGTGATTATGGCCATGAGAGTGACAAAGAAGAGCAATTCCTGGGATTTGCGAGAGAACATGACAGTGATGAGAGTGATGAAGGTGATGTACCAGTTGTTGAGGAAGCTGGTTTACCTAAAGACAGTGAACTTGAGAGAGTGAGTGAGTGGGAGAGTTCAAGGTCACTCACCAAATTTCGCATAAGTGACACGACTCCAAGCCCTTCCCCAGGTAAATCGCCTTTCAAGCTACATTTGTATAAGCAGAAAATACTTGAGAAGGCGGCCGCGGCAGCTAGGGAACAAGCAAAAATACTTGATGAGGCTGTGAGTGAGGGTCAGCGTGGTGACCCTTCTCGTCCGCCATTGTCTCCCTTATCTACCCACGCCACCCAAGATGACCCGGATGCCCCGCATTCTTCCCCACCACCCCCACCATTGCCAAGGGTTGAGGACCCCCCACTTTCGGCCTATTTGCCTCCTAGGTCCCCCGACAGGAGACATACTGCTGCCGAAAAGGGGAAAGGTAGGAAATATACCAAAAAAAATTAAGAAAAGTAAGAGAGTTTTGTTCGAGGCTCCCGCGGCGTCCACCCCTGCCGGCCCCAGCCATACGTCCCCGCAACTTTCCCCACGGTCCTCCCCACCTCTCCCGCCTTCAACATGTCTTCCTGAAGAAGTCTTTGAGCTCGCATCACCAATACCTGGGCCTAGTGACAGTGAAACATTGCTTTCTGTCACTCGTCGCAGGCCAAGGAGCCCAGGACCTCGGGGGGACACAGCCTCACCTTCCCCACCTCGCCCACCCGCACGCCGCCCACGCATCACTGGTTCCCCGCCAGATTATGTGGGGGCCACTGATGATGAAGGGCACCTCTCTGAAGACTCTGGCCATGATTACATAGGTCCACCGTCAGGGCAAGATGACCACTCTGACGATGACTATATGGACATCGACGACCCTTGACCCATCCGCTTGGCCCGGCGTCGTGCTGCCCGTCGTGCTGCCCGCCGCCCTGGCCGACGCCCTCGCCGCCCTAGGGCGCGCGCCTCCCGAGTTGGCCGTGGGCGTGCTGGGCCACCAGCTGGAGCTCCTCGTCAGCGTAGACAAGACCCATTCTACGTTTTTCAGTGGCAAGACGTAGTTGATGAGGATGGATACAACCCTGATGTGCCAGTTTTTGATGAGGTACTGGAGGGTTCAGGCATTACCCCCAATTTTCCTGCAGGCCCCAATGCTCCACCACACGAACTATTTGAGGCCTTCTTTGATGAGGAGGTGGTAGGCTATGTTGTCAAAGAGACAAATAAGCAGCACCAATTCCAGGTCCACTTTTTGGGCAAGGTGACCAAGGGCCACATGAGGCAGTGGACCCCAGTGACTCATAAAGAGTTCATGGTGTTCCTGGCACTCACCATGCTAATGCCTCATGTCAAGAAGCATAGGTTGCCTGACTATTGGATCACCAATGATCTCATATCCACCCCTGCCTTCGGGAAATATATGTCTCGCGACCGGTACCTTGATATCCTCGCAGCGCTCCATCTTGTCACCAACACCGACGTCCACCTCGGTGACAAGCTGTGGAAGATTAGGACGTTGTATGAGATGATGCGAGAATGCTTCACCTCCTACTTCAAGCCCTTCCGCAAGGTCGTCATTGACGAGTCTCTTGTACTGTTCCGGGGAAAACTCAGCTTCCGGCAGTACATCCCCTCAAAAAGACATCGCTTTGGCATAAAATTCTTTGTGCTGTGCGACTGCCAAACTGGCTATGTCCTGGACTTCCTGGTCTACAGCGGGAAGGAAGGGGACTTGCTTGTGGACCCCTCATTGGCTTTGGCGGAGCAGTGGTGCAAGCCATGATGGACCGCTACTTTCACAAGAATCACGTCCTCTACACGGACAATTATTACACGTCCCCCACTCTCTCACAGTACCTGCATGAGCGCAAGACGGGGACTGTAGGCACAGTACGAGGGAAAAGGAAGGGCATGCCACCTTTCCCTCCAAAGACCAAAAAAGGTGATGTGTTCCGGAAGAAGTCGGGGCCCATTCTGGCTATCCACTGGCACGACCAGCGGAAGGTCAACCTCCTGACCACCATCCACAAGGGGGAAATGGTGGAGACTGGCAAGGTGGATCGCCGCACCCAGGCCAGGGTGACCAAGCCCGATGCTGTCCTGGACTACAATATCAACATGAGGCTGGTGGACAAGTCCGACATGCAGATAGGCTTCATTGACTGCCTGCGTACCTCGTGCAGATGGTACAAAAAGTTCTTTCTGCATATGGTGGACATGTCAGTTCTGAATGCCTACAATATACAAGCTTCGGAATGTGAACACACCCATGAAGTTCAATAGCCTGCGGAGGTTCCAAAAGCAGGTGTTGACGGAGCTCCTGGAGAAGTATGCTACGCCACAGAGGGCAGTGGCACATCCTGGGCCCGCCGTTATTGACCGCTTGCAGTGTGCTCAATACGTGATTAGGCACAGGCTTGGTTCCATGCCTCAGAATGAATCAGGAAGAACACAGCAGAAGCGGTGCCATGTCTGCTACAACAGCAGGGTGAGGCCGAGGCCAGGTAAAAAGTCAACCATGGAGTGTGTGGAGTGCAAGGTGGCACTCTGTGCTTTAGAGTGCTTCTTTGATTACCACTCCAAGCTGGAGTTCTAATAATCATAGTGAAAGTGCCAAAGATAATGACAATATGTACAGTATATATATAGGCAAAAAGTGGAAGTAAACCAATTTATTGTTATACAAAAGTCATGTACTATGAGTACACTTATACAAATACAATTACACCATAATAATATGTGAAAGTGACACATATGTATATACCAAGTGACATTCATATGATTAGAACCTATAGAAATAGAAATCAGTGAAAAAAGACACAATAAATTGTATATAAAACGTTTACAAATCATATAACTAAGTGAAAGTGACACAAGACCTAATATTTGATGGCCAAAGTATAATAAACACCTGTGATAACGAATAATCAGTGCCTAATACAACAATAACCTACCTCAATTACTAATAAAATGTACGGTATCGAGTGAAAATGAGCATTATCAGTGAGAGTGACACTCTCTAAAGCATATTTGTCAAAGTGAAAGTGACACAAGACCTAATATTTGATGGCCAAAGTATAATAAACACCTGTGATAACGAATAATCAGTGCCTAATACAACAATAACCTACCTCAATTACTAATAAAATGTACGGTATCGAGTGAAAATTAGCAATATCAGTGACAGTGATACCCTAATAAACATATTTTATATAATTGGCCTCAAAATAACTAGAAAAATATCAAATAAACATCACATTCACAATATCAAACACTAAAATCGTCTAAGGGAGATAAATACTTTGGCGCGACGAGCGGCTAGGTGCGTCGTAGCCATGGCCGGGGCGACGCGTCCGAACGCGGGAAGAATTTGCCGCCGAAAAGCACTCTTCTTCCCGCGCTCACCATTATGCAACCAGAGGGGCTAGAGACCTCTACTCAACGCCATTCGACAGAGGAAGGTTTGTGGAACATTATTCTTTTTTATTCACAACATTACATGCCATATTCATTGACTTACAGAGTAGTTAACATAGCCCAAAGATCGTCAAAACACCCGGTACCGCAGCACAGTCGCAAGCTATAGCCCCCGGGGCTGGAGGGTTAACAACAACATACAGGCACACACGAACAAGCGACGCACTCCTTGTGGCCGGAGATGCGGGGCGTCGGTCCAGCCGGCTGTTGTTTACATGCGTCGGACCGACGCCTCGCACACCAAGCTCACAGGCTTTCAACCACTGGGCGTTCAAGAGCCCTTCCGGGTAGCTCGGGTATGCTTTTTTATGGGCGTTCAAGGGCCCTTCCGGGCCTGATGGGTTAAGCGTGGTTTGAAAGCTGTGCGTCGAACCGTATGTAAACAAGCCGGTCAGAGCGATGCGCACCTTCCAAAACAAGAAGGAGAAGTCCGACTTTTGTTGTTATTGTTTTGGAGAACAAGAACAAATCTTTGTTATTGTCTGATATTGGGAGGTTTGACGTACCTCCCAACCTACCAAATAGGAAAACCTACTATTTGGTAGTAGTCTTGGAAAATCCAACGTCAAGGCTATTAACCTAATTGCAATGACAACTTGTCTATTTTGACTGCTATGTCGTCATTCCAACCGCTGTTAAAAAAGAAAACGTCTAGAGTCTACTCCTTATCTTGCTCTAGGAGACGTTGTACATTAACCAAAACTACCACCGAAGGTGAAAAAAGCATAGAAGAGAAGAAAAAGGGGTTTACCTTAGTTACCGCTTAAGGCCCATCCCGTGTTCCGTCATGTGGAGATCCCTGTCGAACGTGCGCATGAGCGACCCTCTCTTGTTATCACATCTCACGTCAGCAGAAGAACGCGGATGGGCAGGGGTCCGGCGTGAGGGAGGGTATTATGTACGTTGGATTTTCCAAGACTACTACCAAATAGAAGGTTTTCCTATTTGGTAGGTTGGGAGGTACGTCAAACCTCCCAATTTGTTAGTAGTCTTGGCAAATCCAACGTCAAGGCTGCGTAACAAATAGGAGGAGGACATCCAAGCCCAACATACCAAAAAATCCAATGCATAAAACAAAATTATGAATGACAAAGAAACACAATTTAAACAAGAGAGTTTAATAAAAGAGTGAAAAACTGAGGAGTAGCTAAAAAGAACAGTTTTAACACGTGCCCGTCATTCATAGTAATGCAAAAACATAGACTTGTCTTAAACCAAAAAAGTACTGTACCCAAAATCCCTTTTCTTCCAAAACCAACAAAAACATTGAACACAATAACAAAACACAATTTTCAATTTGGTAAAAACACTTATGTACTGTATACATAATACATAATCCCAAACTTGCAATCGAGTGTTGCAAACCCGTACTCCCCCCCCCCCCCCTTTTTCAAATAAAACAAAGTAAAAGAAAGAGGGACAAGGGGGGAAGACCAGGTATCTTCGCCAGAGCTCTAGGAAACACGACTCCCGAGAGCTATCACCGGCCGAGGGGGTCGAACAATGGACATGGAGAGGTAGGAGGAGATGAAGGAATTGATAGAAGACCACAAAACCGCAGAGGCGATGTCAGGTAAGGATCGACTTTGCAGGAACCGGAAGGAGGCAGCAAAGGATCGCACATCGTGCGCAGAACCCCTACAAACAGGGTTACTGGCACGAATGGTCCGACAAATGTGGCGTCCTCTCTGCACCTTCGAGAGCCTCCCACCTGTCCGAGGAGACACCCACACAGCAGTACCCGAAGGCGGCGCCACAGACGCAACCGAGGAGTGCAAGGCTGACACCGGGCACAACACATGGCGAGTATGCCCACGCTGTAAAGCCTGGACGGTGAAAGGCTGGAAAACGTGGGTCTCCCTCTCATTCGTGTCAACAAAATGAGGGGAGGGGGCTAACGTGACGACAGTCAAGGACGGGGAGAATCGCACGCATTCCTGGGACCGTGACATGGCTGCGAGTGCAGACACCCTATCCCCAGTGGCCAGAGCGACAAGGAAGAGTGTACGCCCGAGCAACGGAACCGGTGTAGTGGCCTGTGTATACGTGTGTGAAGCCAGAAGGCCCAGAGCCCGCCCCAGATCCCACTGTAGAGGGATCTGGCGCGGAGGCGGTCGTTCCTGGAAGGCAGCCGTCATGAATGAATCCAGCTCCTTCGGCGGAACGACCAGCCCAGTGACGGACTCAAAGACCTCCCGGACGGCAGACAAGTGGTTACGTATAGCGTCGACTTGAAAGTGACGTGTACGGAAGAGGTGAAACAAGGAGTGTAGGACGAGGGAAGGAGAGCTAACTGTCTGGCGAGTGTCCTGTATCCACCTAGTAAAAGACCTCCAGTGGGACCCGTAAGTCCCCCAAGTCGAAGTCGTCCATGAACGCTTCAGGAAGTCAGTCAGGTCCCGTCCGTGGAATGGTAGCCACCGTGCCTCATGAACATCCACGATGCAAAGGCCAACGAGGTCCGCAGGTCTCCAACCTGGCTCAAGTGGAAGTCGGAGACAGGTAGAGGGACCGGACTCAGGCACTACCGCGTCAACTGGGCGTACCAAGCCTGTGCCGGCCACAGAGGCGCGATTAGCCAGACTCTGCCGCGGTACAGCCGCAGCCTCGCGAGGACTTTGCACATCAACAGTGCGTCTGGTGGCGGAAATATGTATATCGACTGCCACCTGTTCCAGTCTACCATGAAAGCGTCCGGACCCCCCTCCGGAGTGCGAGGCCGGAGGGATAGGTACTGAGGGAACTTATGCGTCGCCTTCGATGCGAACAAGTCGACCTCCGGAACACCCCAGGAAGCCGCGAGGTCGTCGAACACAGTCTGTCGCATTGCCCATTCTACAAGAACGCCCTGTCCTATCGACAGGGCGTCCGCCCACAGGTTGGCAGTCCCGGGCAGGTAGGAGGCATGCAGGGAGAAGGTGTGTCGGTTCGCGAGGAAGAACAACTTCACCGTGATCCCCAACAGAGTCAATGACCTGGAGGACCCGTGCTTTTGGATACAGTGGACAGCTGTCTGATTGTCCATCCCGAAGGCCACCGACTTTCCCCGAAGGGCCAGCGCGTGGTCCCTCAGGAAGAACAAAGGAACCAACAGTTCTAGGGCATGTATGTGTAGGTGTGTGTGTCCCACCCATCTTCCGTGATGTTGATGTCCCAGGTTTGATTGGTAACCCCACCCTACCTCGCTCGATGCATCTGTGTCTACCTAGATCGTCGGCGGGGGGGGGGGGGGCGGTCCAGGGCACAGCCGCAGAGAGCGTGCCCCGAGCAACCCAGTGTCCGAAGTGTCTGCGAATGATACGCGGGATCGGCAGCAGCCGATCCATAGGGGGCAACGGAAACACCTCGGTGCCCATGAGGAGTAGGCGGCGTAGCCTGAGTCTCCCTAAGGGAATGGTCAGAGCGGCCCAATTCAGCGAACCCACTAACGAGTCCCAGAGCCTCCCCGGGAGGGAGACCGAGTGCAACACGGCGAAGACCTTCCGTCGAAGGTTCACCGCGTTTGGCAGACTCTGGGTCACCGTAGCGCTGGTCAAATCCCATTCGAGACCGACCCACGGCACGACACGCGACGGGGTCAAGCGTGACTTGGGAACATCGATGGTGAACCCTAACTGTGTGATGTGGGGAACGACTGTGAGGGTGTCGTGTACGCACAGTTCTAGGGTGTCGGAAACTATCAACCAATCGGCCAAGGAAAACAGGATCTGGAGCCCGCTCCTGAGGAGAGGATCCAGAGCCTGCTCCACCAGTTTGGAGAAGATCCGCGGCGCGATGTGGAGACCGAAGGGAAGGCTGTCGAACAGGAACACACGATCGGAAGCCTGAACGGCCAAGAATCGCTGGAATCGAGGATGGAGAGGAACGAGCCAAGACGCATCCTTGAGGTCCAGCGACACTACCCACGACAGAGGTCGCAGGGCCAGTCGCACCTGGGGTACCGGCAGCATCCGAAACCGTGTGTGCACGATGTGCCCGTTGAGGGCCGACAGATCCACCACCGGTCGCATCGTGTCGCAGTTCATCGCCGGTACCAGAAATACACGGGAGAGGAAAACTGGGTGACCGGCGTGCACTCCCTTGACGATTCCCTGCTCGTGCATGGATATTAACACGTTGGCCACCTCCGAAGAGATGGGCCGGCGTCGGTGACAAGAGCGGAGTGGGGGTCTGGACTACCATCACCTGGTGAGACCCCTCCGCGCAATCTCCCGGCCCCACGTCCCTCGCGGCCATCGAGGGGCGCAAGGGCGAAAACAACCCGTGGTAGCTCCCGAGAGGAGGGGAGGAACCCGTTCGGCTAGGTGAGAAGGAGAACAAGGAGACCGACCTGGAGAACCTACACATTGTTTTGACGTGGAGGTTCCCCCGGTACGGTCCTTGTGGTCATGAGCGCCACGTTGACCTCCTCTACCCCCCCCAACTTCGTCGAAAAGGGCGGGCCACCCCAACCCCTGTCCGTCGTGGGTCTGACCCCGTCGAAGGGCGGCCGGAAGTGGAAGGCTGGCCAGCCCCTTCACGGCGGGGATGAAAGGGAGCAAGAACAGAAGTGCGAGGCGGAACCGACGCACTGGCCAGCAACGTCCCTGTCCTGCGCCTGTGCTTGGCGGCAGCACTCGCAGCTGCACCCCGAAGAGAACCGTCAGAAGGACGGGACTGAGAAGACCCGGCCCGCGACACAGCGCGTCGTTGCGTGTCGTAAGCAGGGTCCGCCGACAGAGAAGCGTAGCGTTCCCAAGCATCCTGCTCAAAAAGCCCCGACGTATATAGCGCAGAGTACAACAAACCCTGACGAATATCCAAGGGGGCCCTCCGGCAGAACGAGGACCGTACCGTCTGGCGTGGCCGAGTTGCCTCGCACAAAACCGCCTTCAGCTCGGGAACCAAAGACACCGCGAGCCGAAGGTGGATCCGCCGAACGTGGTCCAAACCCTCGCGAAGATCGCCTGGTGCAGACGCCTCGATAAGCCGCAGGCGGTGAACAGATGTCTGGAGGGAACCTAAAAGACAAGATAATAAGTGCTCCACCCTCTGTCGCAAGGGAAAATCCTTGTAGACAGAGGACTTATCTGGGTGAGAGAAGAACGGGTGAGCAATAGAACAAAGTTCAAGTACGGGCGCGTATCCAGGACCAGAACGTGCCGTCCAACCCGCCGACAGACACAAGAGGAGGCAAAAGCAGTGATGACTCCGGGGGAGGGACGGAAGGAGAGCCGTCGACGGATCGGTTGGCGAAGTCGAAGGCCTCAGCAAACCATGCCTCCAATGGGAGAGGGGTATCGAGCACGACGGCTAAGCCAGGCGTACCGTCGTCGCACAAACCTGTCCCATAGGAGGACAGTCCCGTCAACACCGCCAGGGACTGAACATCCTGAAGGATGTCCCGGCGGCTGAAGTCTGACCAGAGCGTAGGCCTGCAGAAGGGAGGGGGACCGTAGCAGGGGTAGGTAGGGTGAAGCGCTGAGGGTGTGTCACCGCCAAGAAGCGTGATAAGAGGGAGTCGTGCATCGACTCCAAGCGCCCGTCGATGCGTGACACAACCCACCCCTGCATAGCCGACAATCGATCCGAGAGAGGCGACCCCCCCCAAGATTGGTCGGCCCGCAGGGGCGAGCGTGAGCGAGACCCACGACACGAACCAGCAGCGTCGCGGCCCAAGGAAGGCGAGCGACGACGGCTGTGTCGCCGCTGAGGGACTCGTCCCCGAACACGAACGCCCGAGGGGGAAACAGCACCATCCCCCTCATCCAGCGACACGTCAGCTCCTGAGAAAGGGGATCCCGAAACCTCGCTATACCCCACCGTGTCAAGAGGAGGGGTACCCCCCTGGCGAGACGGTAAGTGAAGGTCAGGGAGAGAAGAATGAGGAGGAGCAGGATGACGGGAGTGGGAAGGCTGGCCGGGTGAAAGGAGGTCAGAAGGAGCCGCGGGGGGAAACAGAGCAAGGATCCCCGGGGCTGAGATAACAGGGCGGCCCGACACCGAGGCGGAGGAGGGAGGGACCTCCACCGTGGGACGAGACCGTGAAGGAAGAATAGGCACTGAAGCAGGTGAAGTAGGAGGAGGAGAAGCAACTACATCCTGGCGGACCCTCCTGGACAGTGTAGGAGGAGGGAGCAGAGGGCCAGCTACAGCATGAACACCCGCGCGCGGAGAGGACAATGTAAGAGGATGTCGTCTGGGCTGGGGAAGCGGGCGGAAGGGAGTAGAGCCCCTATCCGTAGAGGCCAGGGGAGGGCGCACAGGGGCAGAGCCGCTAACCCCGGCCTTAGGGCGAGAACCATGACGAGGGCGACGGGCGGCGTCAAGGCGATCAGGAGGACGACGAGGGGCAGTAGAGGACGGGCGATGAGGCGAGCGAGAGCGTGGACGGAGCTGGGGATCCTCCCGACGATGTGACGACCGGCTGCGGGACCCAGGGGAGAGGGCCAGGTGAACGGCCTTCAGTCGGGTCAGGGATACCCAGGGCGACGCGGATCCGGTCGTCAACAAAGGCCGGGGAACGGTGGCCCACAGTCCTAATGTGGTGGTAGACTACCACCCACACCGACTGAAGGGAAGCAGAGGCCACTGCCGCCACTGAGGAACCAGGGCTATGGTTCACCACATCCACCAGGGCCATACACGGGCCACACAGAGCAGGGAGGTAGGCCGTAGAGGACACACATTGCGAGTGGCGCAAGCAGGACGTGTGGCTCTCCAAGCACGGGGAGCTACAACCATGGCGAAAGCAAGGCATCCTACCTGCACTGGAAGAACACACACCATAATCAGCACGTCGACGGAGTAAGTGTAGAGAATATCCAAGAAGAACCAGGGAATGAGCATGGGGAAACAGAAACACACATGCAAACCGGTATCCGTACTCACCCTAAACCTGGAGCACAGAGGTAGGTGAGTAGGGCGGGCGAGGTGGAAGAGCACTAGCAGAACCTGCAAAGATGGAGAAAGTGTTAACCACCACTCAACATCTTACATGCAGGGCCTATAACACCAGTAAAGTGCACACACCAATATAGTTTCAGGCAACAAGATGACCTAAAAAAGGTCAACAGTGAAAGCCAACTATTTCCGCAAATTTGCGGGCCTATTGAGGCATAACCGTACCGACACAACCCTCCCGCAAATTTGCGGGACCCCCCAGCGATCTCCGTAAATTTCCGGGGAGCCGAAACGTCCCAGAGGACCGAATCGAGCTCCCGCAAATTTGCGGGACCGGCCGAGATGGTCCGGCGCCGAAAAAGCGAGAGGAGCGTCTAGGGAATACCAAAAGAGGCCACAAAAATGCGTCATCTCCTTAAGAACTCCAAGCTTGGATGGCCATCAAGCTGAGCAGTGTCTTCCTTGATACATAATCCTAACTCAACTGGTAAAGGGAGAGGCAAGGAAGACACACCAGGGGAGAGGAGGCACATCCCCCAGGAACCACCCAACCCACAGAGAGAGAGCAAAGCCCATGAGGAGAAGTGGCAGGAAGGGTGCCTTATTACAAACAGGGCCCCCCCTGGATTGGGCAAAAGATGATGAAAGGATGGAGGTGAAATATAAAGGAAAAACCAGTAAACGAAACTGGTGAGAAAAAGGGAGGCCTAGCCGTGAGCAGAGAATGTGTCAGGGGCTAAAAAACCCTGTGGTGTGAAGTAGTGGCCCCCCTGGGGTACCCCTGGAATATCACGAACCACCTGTCGCCCAGGCCCTTGAGACACAGTGAAGGCTCGAAAGGGGGGACTCGGGAATAACGCTATAAAGCGGCCGACACAAACTCTACAAACACCACCGCCACCATCAAAATCTCAGAATGTTTACCAAACGTTACACCTTAGGCTATGAAAAAATTAAAACTCATAGGGGCATAGCAATTCCTGAATGAGAAAACGAGCTAGGCTAAAATAAGCGAAAAGCTAAACTATGCCCAGACTAACAGGAAAAAGAATATGAAAAGAGAAAGAATGAAAAACATACACGAGGAACGCCAGGCGCCCCCGTACCTTCGGTAGGCTATTTCCACACGCGTCTCCATTTGACACACTTAGGAGCCCATTTACGTGTGCCCTAGATCACGTAACATCTGTCTAACAAAAAAGAAGGCCAGATGAACCTAAACGGTGAATTGAAAGGAGCACAATAAAAGCGGACTCAAGCAAAGGAGGCGCGTGAAAAAATTATAACAAGAGAGGGTCGCTCATGCGCACGTTCGACAGGGATCTGCACATAACGGAACACGGGATGGGCCGTAAGCGGTAACTAAGGTAAACCCCTTTTTCTTCTCTTCTATGCTTTTTTCACCTTCGGTGGTAGTTTTGGTTAATTTACAACGTCTCCTAGAGCAAGATAAGGAGTAGACTCTAGACGTTTTCTTTTTTAACCGCGGTTGGAATGACGACATAGCGGTCAAAATAGACAAGTCGTCATTGCAATTAGGTTAATAGCCTTGACGTTGGATTTGCCAAGACTACTAACAAATTGCTAACATCGCATCAAATCTCTTTCCACGGAAATCGTCATCACAACTGAACCAGTTGACCTAGAGAGCTAAACTCAACGCCAGTTTACAGATACGAAACAGGGCTACGTTTTGAGGTATGTGTGAATTCTCTAGCAGCTAAAATAACAAAGATAGGCCTAGCCTATTACGACGTTTTTCGGCCATATCCCCCGGGCTCTCAGTGCTGTCATTAAGAAGGCGAGCCCGGGGAGGAAGGGTTAAGGGGTCCTACGGGGTGCCCGAAAGTCGGAATTAACATGGGGAAATGGGTAGGCAAAAACATGTTTTTGCGCGGGTTTTCAACCATCAGCATTGTTGCATGGGATACTTACGCAATTCCCATACAAATCTGAGCCCTCTAGGTGCATAGGACCGGAGTAATTAACCGCGACGCACCCTATGCGGCTCTGGGGGTTAGCGTTACATACATTGCCTATGCATAAGGTGCGTCTCTGGTACTCGAGGGGTTAATACTTAGAAGTGAACCAGATGGTATTCCTCTTGTTGTACTAAAAATGTGTTCTTCTGTGCCGACTCCCATCCTAAGCATAATTTTTCGTCTCTCTCCTCTAATGTCTTCCGTTCTTGCTGGAAGTTTGCTCTCATTTAAGCTGTCCTAGTAAAAGGTGACCTCTCTCAACCCTCCAACTATAGTCCAATTGCTTTCATCTCTTGCTTCTCTAAAGTTTTCAAAACTATTCTTAAGTCAAAATTTCTTGAGCATTTGTTTTCCTTTAATCTACTTTTAGAACACCAGTATGGTTTCCTTAAGGGCCGCTCTACTGGTGACCTTAACGTACTACTAACTCTTGGTCATCCTCCTTTTGGGACTTCGGTGAGACCTTTTCTATTGTGCTAGATATATTGAAAGCCTTCAATAGAGTCTGGCACAAATATCTCATTTCTAAATTACCCTCCTTCGGTTTCTATCCCTCCATCTGTGCCTTTATCTCTAATTTCCTTTCTGGCCACTCCATAGCTGCGGTTGTGGACGGCCATCGCTTGCTTCCTCACCTATCAACCCCGGTGTTCCTCAGGGTTCTGTCTTGTCTTTATGTTGTACGCTTCCGGTTTTGGTTTGCTTGTTTTGCAAGTTTTACATTTTAATTTTAACCCTTTCACGTTTTTATGACACAGATGTTGCCAGATTAGCAATAATAAATAGAGTTCTCTCACTCTTATAATTACCTCCAAAATTAGTTTTCTGCCCACAGCTAACTCAAAGACAACTGCAGAGGTTGAAGTAACTAAACTAAAGATTTCTAAATACCCCTGATGGTAACAAAGGCTTTAAAATATCCCTAAAAGGCTTAAAATTGCATCAAAAATGTGAGAGGGTTAAGACATTAATCATCATCTCAGCTGTACCTCTAGCCCTATCCACTCCTATGCTGATGACTCTACCTTACACTATTCAACTAGTTTTCCACAATGACCCACCATTCAATTACTCCAAAACTCACGTGATGAGGCCATAGCCACCTATCTTCTGATCTATCAACTATTTCCTCTTGGGGCAGAGAAAATCTTTGTTACTTTCAATGCTTCCAAAACCTAATTTTCCATTCATTTACCCGTAGCCATCTTTCACACAACTATCCATTACTCCTCAATAATATACAAATCAACCCTTCATCTTCTCTTAGTATTCTTGGGGTTTCTTATTCTGCTGACCTTTTATGGAAAGATCATATTACCACTCTTGCTAAAACAGATTCCCAAAAAACTTGGTTTGTTCAACTGTCTCCGTGGGCTCTTCACCCCCCACAGTTTCTTGCTCTGTACAGTGCACCCATGTTTCGAGTATTGTTCGCTTGTGTGGGGAGATTCCACCCATACCGCTCTTCTTGAAAAGGTAGTCGAAAGTAATTAGTCTCATAAACTCGCTTCCTCTTACTAATTCCCTACAATATCTTTACACACTGCAATGTTGCATCTCTCATCACTCTTCCACTGCTATTACAATATTCAGTGTTCTTCAGAGCATTCTCAGTGTATACCTCCTCACTTACGAAGAGTGGGAAGCCCCCACCTTTCAACATACTCCCACCTCTATTCTGTCCAACTGTAGCCCATTAGTGAACAAATTTTCCCTCCACTCAGCTTCCTTCCAAATTCCTCCTCTATTCTCATACTCTCCCTCACTATTCTTTCCACCTCTCTTTTTCTCAACATAATGTTTTCTTTTGTGCCTCTCCAGATCTTCATTACCTCTACTGCCCAACAAATCCCTGTATGTTTTTTTTTTCTCTTTAAAGGGATAGGGTATATTTTTTGGTTGATTTTGTCATTATATTTTTAGTTTCCTCTCTAGACCTCCATCAAACTTATAAAAAAATCATTAGATTCCCTTTCGAAATTAATTTGTAAATTTTTTCGATAGAAAAATGTCAAGGCCGAAGGCCGCTTCCTCCACAATTACAGGCTCGCTATCGCTCGCCAGGAAAACAATTGACACCTAAATGGCACGAAAGGTCTTAAAATCGACAAACTAATGGGGCAAACTTCCTAAAATCTCAAATTTAATAGGGCTAAGCATGAGGGAGAAGGGGGTCTAGAAAATCGACTGCTGGTTTCACCTCCTCAGTCCACTATACTTTTCCTTTCATTCATATACCCCTTTCCCTAACCCCACATACTTCCTCAAATGTTACACATAATTATCTCTTCCTTAAACATTTGGCTCACCTCTTCAACTTCCATCATTTGCTCTAAATCAAACCTACCTAGTTCTAGTTATCTTTCTAATTATTTTATTATTATTATTAGTCGGGTGGATGGGAATAGTCAGCCTTCGTTGGTAACTTGTCTAGGGGAGTAAGCCTTCTACAAATCTGTACAGCTTACCTAAGGGTGAAGCAGGTTAGTGGATGGACTAACCGCACACCACTGTTGAAAAGTAGTGCTAAAAAGATATTAAGGCACCAGAGTTCAAAGGACACTAAAGTAAGTGGTCAATCCTGAAAGTCCTTTAATAAACTGGCACAGGTTCTCTTTCTCACAGGGGATAGGTCCACTTGGGGTTGTTTTGTGTATGGCCACCCTCATAAAGGGGAGTGAGGCATCTGGCAATAGATAGATACTATAGATTGTAATACCCTCGAAAAAATCCCGCAACCCCAATACTGTACTACCCGAGTTGACGTCTGGGATAGTGTAAAATAGTCGTTGATGGCGAAGTCTAATAAACCCATCACGTGAATCACCACGCGACTATCACCCGGTTCTTTCAAGGAGAACTAAGGTTACTATCCTATTGTACGTCCGTGGTAGTACAGTTGGTTAGCGCGCGGGTCTGGTTAACCTACGGGTGATATGGTCACTAACCAGGATTCGAACCCTACACCAGGCATCTCAAAACCTGGGGAGTTTTCAGTAGGGTTAAAATCCCTCCAGGGTTCGAGCCCCGCGCCAGGCATCTCAAAACCTGGGGAGTTTTCAGGAGGGTTAAATTCCCTTTGCACCCAGTATTTCATAGATTATTATCATTATTATTATTATTTTTATTTTTAAGACAGAGAGGGAGAGGTGGAAGGATGGAGTGAGGAAGTATATGAACGAAGGCGGTGCTGGTTGGGGGGAGGGGCGTCGACTGACTGGGGACAGAGGTGCATGGGGGCAGTTCGTTCGTGGCCACCCCTTCGGGGATCACGGCGTCGGGCAATAGATAGATAGATAGATTTTATTATTATTATTTTATTTATTATTATTATTATTATTATTATTATTATTATTATGATGTCATGAGTCGGCCACATGGGGTATGTGCCTGAGTACAGTATATGCATACTGTACATTACAGGTTTGACAACCCGAAGGGAAGAGAGGAAAACCTAATATTTAGTAGTGGCTCCGGAGTCAAATGACGTAGTGCCATTAATTTTATATGGCCTATTTTAGCCCAATGGCTAAGCTGGAAGACCCCATACGCCTTCCAAGAAAAATAGAACTATCGTCATAGGTGACACTGTGAAAATACCTATGGTACGTCATTTGAACGGATGCCACTATGAAACGATAGAAAGAAATTGAAAGTAATATTATAATGAAAAGAAAAAGGATTTTTTTTTCCTTTAACTATGTTAATTAGTTAATTCAAGCTGGTGAGTTTCCGTGCGCTTCCCATACGTTTGTTGTCAACCTGGGGCGTCGTCTCGCTGACGCCTTGAAATTGCATTCACATGAATATCAAGATGACAGATGTATGGGAAGGGGAAGGAGGGAGGGCTACTCCTTACGTCATTTGACTCCGGAGCCACTACTAAATTGGGAGGTTTAACGACCCTCCCAATACCAAATGAGGTAAACCTCCTATTTGGTTGTAGCCTCGGAGTATCCAACGTAGAGCTTATACTATGACGATGTAATCTGCTTCGCTCTAGAGCGGCAATTATCGTATACACATAGCGCGAATTAAATCGATAACATCTAGAGTAGCACCTTACTCTCTCTACTCGGTACGTTGTACATACTTTTGAGGTCTTTTTAACCCTTTCACGCTCATATGACGCAGAGGTTGCCAGATTAGCAATAAGAAATAGAGTTCTCTCACTCTTATAATTACCTCTCCAAAATTAGTTTTCTGCCCACAGCTAACTCAAAGACAACTGCAGAGGTTGAAATAACTAAACTAAAGGTTTCTAAATACCCCTGATGGTAACAAAGGCTTTAAAGTATCCCTAATAGGCTCAAAATTGCGTCATATGTCGGAGAGGGTTAATAGAAAATTGAAAAGAAAAAGTTGTCGACTAGGCCATTCCATCTGGCTCTTCACGCCGCTGTCAGGGGCGTACCTTCTAACCCGTTCCGGATTAAAGGGCATCTTGATATCAAGCTACAAAAGAGGCAAGATTGGATGGGCAGGGGTACGGTCTGTGGGAGGGAGACTATGACGTTGGATACTCAGAGGCTACAATCAAATAGGAGGTTTACCTCATTTGGTATTGGGAGGGTCGTTAAACCTCCCAATTTAGTAGTAGCCTCTACGTTCCAACGTAGAGCTTAGAGTACCAAAATTGGAGGCGGACATCCAAGCCGAGAAAACTCAAACATCAGCAATGAGTTAAGGATCATGATAAAGAAAAGACAGACTTAAACAAGAGAGTTTATATAAAGAGTGTACGGACAGGTGCATATTAAGAGAGGCCACGTACAGTCATGTCATGTTCTTTTAGATCTTAACCTAATCGTATGAATGTTACATATCATAATGGTGGATATGGAAGGCAGGATGCCCCCCCCCCCTTTATATGGAGTAAAGTAAGAAGTACTACACCGGATAACACCAAGTGTAAACATCGCTAACAGCACCGTGCACAATGAAAAAAGTGCCGGAGGTGATAAGTGACACCCAGTAGATAAGGGACTGAACACTTAATTCTGTGGACTACTAGAAAACAGTAGGACAAACACCCCAATGACAATGCATGAGCATGACACAAGCGGGTGATGCATAACGAACAGAATGTGATGACGGGAAGAAAGTAATGAAACATAAAATAACATCTACCTTTCAAACATATAATGTAGTAATGAAGGAAATGAAAAACAAGATCCTTAAGCCTAGGGAAGGTCCTTAACCCTAGGTGACATTACATACATATACATGCAACCCAGAGTCCCCCTCCCCCCAAAAGTGGAGCGGACAGGATAGGAGAAAGACAGTAGGGGGAAGGACAAGCATAGAGGAATACCCCTAAGTAACCCTTTGGCCCAACGCAACACAAGGACGCCCCGGCCTGTCTGTGGACATGGACAGATAGGAGGAGACAAACGTGTCGGGGGAAAACCACAGCCCTGTGTCAGCAATATCCCTGAGGGAGTGATTGGGAAGGAAGCGGAGCGTGGCCGCACCCCGAACCAGAGGATTGCTATCCTTAACGACGCGACACAGGCGTAGTCCCACAGCACGTTTGGTCAACCTCCTACCGGGCTTAGGCGCCACCCAGAGCGCCAACCCCGACGCCGGCACAGTGGAATGAACAAATGAATGAAGCGAAAGAACAGGGCACAACGTGTGATGACGACGGCCGCGCTTAAGATCGGGGACCGGGAAAGGCTTAAACACGTGTGCCTCTCGTTCGGTCTTAGCAAGAAAATGAACAGACTTAGCCAAAGTTACCGACCGGAGGATGGGAGCAAACCGCAAGCAATTCTGGGCCCCGAGACATGGCAGCCCACTCCGATACCCTCTCACCCGTAGCTAAGGCTAGAAGAAATAGTGGTTTGTCAAGGAATCTGTCAGGTGTGGGGTGAAGAGTGTAGGCCGCAGACGAGAGCCATTTGAGAGCCGCCACCAGAGACCACTGAGGGGGAATCTGACGCGGGGGTGGTCCGAGCCGAAAGCAGGCTTGCATGAAGAACTCCAGGTCATTCTGAGGAACGACCAACCCCGTGAGGGTCTCAAAAGGCACGCGAATGGCAGATAGGCGGGTCCTAAATGTGTTGGACAGGTAGTGACGCTTCTCAAATAAACAATTGAGGGAGTGAAACACAAGCGCCACTGACGGAGTTGCCTGTGAAGAGTTGTGTAACTATCAAGTAAAGCAGCGCCAGGGACAAGCGCCACTGACGGAGTTGCCTGTGAAGAGTTGTGTAACCATCAAGTAAAGCAGCGCCAGGGAGAGTCATATATCTTCCATGTAGATGGCGTCTATGGCTAATTTAGATAAGTGGACTGTATATTTGATATTGAATAAGTATTAACCATATAGAAATATAATTACCTTTTGATGAACTCAGCTGGTGATTGGAGGATGGCGGAAAATAGGCTAGATAACTGGAAGTGGTTAGTAAACAAAGTATGAAAAGAGGCTACAATAGGCTAGGATAGGCTAGATATTTACGTTAAGTTGTGCTAATTAACAAAGATGATGATGTAGTGACTATATGGAATATGAGATGAAAAGTGAAGCGAAAACACCTGGTGAAATAACTAGAAGAAAGAAGGCTTAGCGTGTGTAGCTGGGACGGAGGTTGGTTGGAGAGTGAGCGAGCGCGTTATGTTCGTCTCTGTCGTGACATACCGCGCACGCGCATAACATATGGAAAATGTATCCCATCTTCTTTATAATGAGATACTTATAAACAATCTTAAATAATACACATATATATATATATGGGAATTATAATCCTACAATACTTTCCCATATACTATTATAGAATAATATATTCTACCCAATCCTGGAACGTTCAACCAAGGTTATGGAAGCGTTCAACTTAAGACTACGGAAAGATACGTAACGCTACATCAACCCAGATTACGTAACATCGAGACTGTTCATACTAGTTTGAGTACACTAAGTATGGACATATTCCCACCAACAGAAAATATACAAAATTTACATGATTAGATTTGCCCGGAGGCAATCTTATCCCGCCAAGCTTGGGAGGATATCTGGGCTGCCTGTCGACGTGGGCGTTCGCCAGACGCGTCAACAGGCTGCGCCGAAGTAGAAGCCAGAGAGGGGACTTCACTGGATAACTGATCCGAGGGGGTGTCCTTGCGATCGAGGTCACCCTCAAGAGGATATAGTCGGACTGTTGGCCGTGTGATTACTCCAGTCCTGGTGCGAACCTTTGCTACCCGAACCTCACCATCACGACCTGGTAATAACTCCTCTATCCGACCCAATTTCCAAAATGCGCGCGGGCCCTCCTCATGGATGGTTACCACGTCCCCTACCCTAGGCCAATGACCTTTTAATGGTGTTAGTTTATTCCTTTGCGCTTCCCTTAAAGTCAACAGATATTCTGTTGACCAGCGATGCCAAATATCTCGCGATAATTTACGAATATATTTGTAGCGGGCCGATATCACTTCCTTACTTATGTAGTCTGGATCTTCCATAGTATCCTCGTCATGCTCTTCTGGAAGATCCCGCAGTCTGTATCCACGTACCAGTACTGAGGGTGTGATTGGGGTAAGGTCTTCCAAATCACCAGAAGCATAGTATAGAGGGCGATCATTTACGGTGGCTTCAATCTCCAAGAGAATGGTGTTGAGTTCCTCAATCGAGATGAGAGCTCTACCCAACACCTTCTTCAGACCCGCCTTCACGATGCCTATGGCTCTCTCCCATATGGCGCCAAACCAAGGCGCTCTGGCGGGAATGAAACGCCATTCGCATTTTACATCCGCTAGGCAGGTCTGAATCTTAGGATTGTTGCTCACTTCTTTGAGATATGTAGATGCCCCTATGAAAGTCTTTGCATTGTCACTCAGCATGATACGTGGATATCCCTGTCTACTGCAGAATCTTCGGAAGGCATGTAGGAAGCTATCACAAGTGAGGTTGGTGACCAGTTCCAGGTGAATTGCCCTGGTAACAGCACAAGTGAAAAGTATCATGTACACCTTAAGATTGGGTGAATCTTTCACAGGGATTGCTCCACTGTAGTCAACCCTGGTAACTTTGTAAGGGTCACCTGGGGTAGTTCGCAGGTTTGGTAAGGGAGGAATTCCGACGGGATCATAATGTGTTCCCTGTACTCTTCTACACTTTAAGCATTTGCGAAGGACTTTCTTGACCACCTGCCTGATTCTAGGCACCCACCATCGTTGTCTTACATAGGTGACTATATGACCAACCCCATAATGACAACAGAGTCGGTGACACCTATCGATGATAAGATGGGTGAAGGGATGATTGGGGGGCAGTAGTATTGGATACTTACTTGCCTCAGAGAGGGCTGCCAATCGTAATCTGCCTCCGCAATGTATCAAGTCCCCCTTCAAGTGTAAGCCCAATTGGTTGATCAGGTTATTCCTAGACTTTGTTCCCTTAACCAGTAATTTATATTCCTGCGTATATATTTCTTGTTGACAGAGCTTATGTAATAATTGATCTGCAATTCTGATCTCCTTCACATTGAGGTAAGCACTACCTGTGGACGGTGTGCCTTTAATTTTTGCTTTTACATTTTCTACAAATCGTATCACCCATGCTGTAACACGTTGTAACTTTTCATAGCTGCTGAATCTATCCCACTCCCATAACCGTGTGTCTTCGTCAGGCACCGAGTCAATTACCGGTGCCACAATAGCAGTGTGTTGCTCGCTCAAATCTATATTTTCTGGCCATTCGTTGGGATCATTAAGCCAGCATGGGCCATTCCACCACAACGCAGAAGATTTGAGAAATTTAGCAGATACACCACGAGTAATGCAATCACTTGGATTCTCTTTGGTAGACACATACCGGAACTGTGCGGTCGGGAGCAGGTTACGAATTTCGTCGACACGGTTGGTGACGTACACTGGTAGCTTCTTACGGCTATGTAACCAGTAGAGCGTAATTTGGCTGTCACTCCATACAACAATCTCTGAGACATTTAGCAAAATTTTAAAGGTTTCCTCTACAAAGTGAACGAGTCTAGCAGCCAACAGAACTGCAGTCAGCTCTAATTTTGGGATGGAAAGGGATTTGATCGGGGCGACTTTCGCCTTCGCTATGACGAGACGGCTGCCACTTGTGTCAACAAAGTATATGGCGGTGCCGTACGCGACCATGCTAGCGTCTGAGAAGGCATGAATGGAAACAGGATGGTCCATGACAACTCTCCGAGGAAAATTAAAACCCTTACAGAGACGAAGATCCGAAATAATGTCATCCCACTCCTGAACCAGATCGCCAGTCAAAACTTCATCCCATCCTAATTTTATCCTCCATAATTGCTGAAGGAATAATCTCGATTTGATCGACACCGGTAGAACTATCCCCAAGGGGTCAAAAAGTTTAGCTGTCATACTCAAGCAAATTCGTTTTGTAATCTGCGAATATTGCGCGTACTGAACGCCGAATGAGAGGGTATCGGTGTCCGTATTCCAAAACAACCCTAGCACTCTAACATGTTCCTGCTGTACAGCCGCCACCCCATCCCGTTGGAGTACAGTCCGCAAAACAGAATTATTAGTCGCCCATTCACGCAAATGTAGATGGGCGTCATTCATAATCTCTCGGACTACAGCGTAGGTATCAACCAGGAAATCTTCTTCATTTCCTGTACCCAGTAAATTGTCTATATACAACCCTGACCGAATCTGATGAATAATCTGCGGATCTGCACTGACATAAGACAAATGTTTCAAAATGGTGGCGTTTAAAAGGAATTGGGAACAAGTCGCTCCAAATAAAACTGCCCGGAACCGGTAACAAATTAGGGGAGAATTCAGTTGCCTCGGATACTTGGGCCACATAAATCGCGTATAGTCCTGGTCGTCTTCATGGAGTCTTAACATGAGAAATGCCTTCTCAATATCAGACACCCAGGCATACTTACCGAGTCGAAACCGAAGCAAAACCTGCGCCAAATCTGGCACCAGTGAGGGTCCAGTGTACAGGCAGTCATTAAGACTAGGATGACGTTCACTCATCTTGGCGGAACAGTCGAAGACAATACGCACTGGCGTAGTTTTGCTCTCCTTGACTACACCATGATGAGCCAAGTAATGCCCGGTATCCGATTTATCAAAAGGCACCTCTTCGATAAAACCCCGAGACACCTGTTCCTTTATGACTTTTGAGTATTCCTCGCAAAAGTCAGGCTCCTTGAGGAATCTTTTCTGAAGTCCCCGAAGACGGCCTATGGCCAAGCCCTTGTTAGATGGCAGCTGATCCTTGGAATTGTTCCAGGGCAGTCTCACTTTATACTGTTGGCTGTCGGGATCGTAGGTAACGGTATCCTCGTACGACGATAGTGCTTGACGCTCAACCAGTGAATATTCCTTAGGGGTTATCCCGATATGATCTAATTCCCACAAAACATTTAAGTCATTTTTGCATGGTGGAATATTGCCAGTGGATATGTATTCGTCCATTGGTGTTACTGCTACTTTCAATACAGTAATTACTTCTGTGCTGGAGCTTGTAGGCTGTGTCACATATGAACCACTGATGGCGTACCCGTACTTGGTAGGAAGCAGAATTAGGCTACCTGACCTTTTATACCCAGGTCGCACTATATCGTAGTAATGATCCGCTCCGATGAGCAGCTCCAGCTGATCTGTGTCCGTTGCGTGAGGATCGGCTAATTTTATGCCTTTACTTTGTAAACTAACCAGTTTAGACTTTAGGTCAATTTCACCTTTATGGTCTGGCAATTCATCAACCACTATTGCGTCTAGATAATGAAATTTACCTCTGTGTTTGTATTGCAGTGCCACAACTTTATATTCCCTAGAGGCCTGTTTCCCGGTAAATCCGTGAAGACATAACTCCTCAGTTCCTTTAGAAATGTAGGAAAGGGAGGATAGAACAGAAGACTTCACAAAGGTCCTCTGAGAACATTGGTCAAGTAGCGATCTGATTTTAACACAATTATTATCCTTACCCTTTACCGGCAGCTGTACGGTGGGCAAGATTACTGTATTTTTACCTGTGGCAACGGACATTGTAGTTGAAGTAGCAGCAGTATGCTCTCTCTTGGTGTTATCCTCCGCTGGTCTACTTTCTTTCCCTTGTTTTTGTGTACACAGGGAATGAAAGTGTTTGCCCTTACAAAACTTGCAGCTTCTTATGTTAGGATTAGTACAACCCGAATGGCCATGGTCTTTTGACAAGCACCCAGTGCAGAGACGTAGTTGACGGGCTCTTTTGACTTTAAGAGGCCCTGTCTTATACTTCATACACTTGTACCATAAATGATTGGTGCCACTACACAGAACACAGTTGAATTTCCTGTACTCACTCTGGGCGGTAAATGTTGCCGTAGCCATGGGTGTACCCTCTACTCTGTCTTGACCCGCCATATTGTACACTTCAGCCTGGAGGCAATGAGTGAATTTCTTATAATCCAGGCTCGAGTCTCCCATTTCCTGTTTTATGGTTTCTTTTAGTGGTGATGGTAACTTATTGACAAGAGTCACCACACAAAATTCCTCCAGACAAATACCATGGCTAATGATTGACCTCATCACACTCTCTGTATTGGCATAGAAGTCCTTCAGGTCAGCTGTTTGGTGTTTGGGTGACACTAATTGATTGAATTTGGTAACATAAGCTGCCTTGATTCGATCTGGATGCCCATATGTCTCTTGCAGGAGCTCAATTGCTGGGGCATAGCTTGCACTTTCGATTATGAATCCTTCGACTAGCTTATGTGCATCACCCTGAAGCTGACCCTTTAGATAGGTGAAGCATTGTATATCTGTTAGGTCGGGATTGTCATGGATGGTACACTTGAACATCTCCCAAAATCCCGACCACATGGTGGCATCACCTTCAAATTTTGAGAGAGTAAGATGGGGTAATTTGACTGCGGATTTCTTTGGCTCTTTCCTGACCTCCTTCTTGACCTCTGTAATCAGGATCCCCTTCAGTGTGGCAACGATTACTTGTATGCCCTCCATATATAGGGTATCCTCTCTGATCACCTCGATATACTCGGCGTCCTCGCAAGTGTCGGCCAGGTCCTCCTGTGTGACCTCATACTTGTCAAGTTGCTTTTGAATACTGAGCAACCTGGCCTCCACCTCCACTCTAGACGCCGAATCAAGGAATTCGTCAATATCAGAGGTCAAGACCGTCAAAGAGCCCTTAAGTCCAGCCCGACGCTTTTGTACACTTTTAGCCATGATTATAGAGGAAGGAATTCTAATTACGTTAAATCAAACTAATAATGCCAGACCGAATAAGTTGCGGCTAACAATACAGTACTCCGAGAAATCAAATTAAATCGTGAGCCGAAAATAAAACACCCTCACAAAAATGCGGAATAAGAATTGTGCGCTATGTAGACAAGCAATCTGGAGCTTTTCAATTTAACTCCTTACGTAATAGTTATGAAATTATAGATTCATTACGCCATAAGTTAAGAAAAGTCGGGAGGGAAATTTAGTACAATACAGTATAGGCCAAAAGTCTCCAGATGTCAAAAAGAGCAGTACCGTTTAAAGTTATAATAAAGTAAAAAAGAGTGTGAGCCTATAGGGTAATTGAAACAGGCTAAACTCACTGGGTACCGCTAATTCTATATTATTAATTTAATAAATGTGAAAATTGTACACAAGAAAAATTCATCTCAAGAAGTCACAAGGAAAAAAAGGTTTGAGTTGGATTAACACACACTCAGCCTATCAGCTATCATAGTACCCCGCCTCCAGGGCACACGACGAGAGAATAATTTAGAATGACATGTGAATTTATAAAGAAGTTATTGGACAGTATAAATTTGATATAGAATTGAATAACCTTACCTTTTGAAATTATTATACAATACAGTATGGATGATTTTAATCTTAGTGCCAATCAAGTGTTATATAATTTGGGCCTAAAGGTTTTACAATCAAAATTTAATTAATATACTGTACCGATTTGAAGGCTTACTATTCCAGGCTATACTGATTGTGTTGATCAACTCTAACGTCATGGTGGGCAAACATCTCGTCGTATGACCTGGCAACCATGGCAAATTCGTCTTGCATAAAGCACCGACGACAGGTGGCCAAGATCTCCGAATAGAGACGCTTTGATGCCTCGTGCGTGAGGTGTACCCCGTCGGGACTGAAGTCAGCCTCAGAGGTATTCATCGACTGATAGCGCTCCCGGGTGAAGGGGATATGGCACTTTAGCCATCGGTTAACCGCATTTCTTATGCGATTAAACTCGTCCGTAGAGACCCCTCGTGGAGCCTGTCGCTTCTCTACCCCAATCACCCGGACTTCTCCTCCCGAGAGCCGCACCACCTCCTCAGCTAGGACCTCAATCCCCTCCGCAATCCCTCTCGGACTGACCCCGCTCCTTATTTCGTTTCCTCCTATCACCAAGAAGGTCAAGTCGGGCTTCAGCTCTAAAAACTGACCCCAGGCTACTGTTGATCTCAAGGTGCTGACGCGGGCACCTGGGGCGGCCAGAGGAGTCACGGAAAAGAAAGGCCTGTGGACGGCTTGGTCCACGTACAAATCCCTGACGTAGGAGTGGCCCAAAATTGCCACCTTCCTAATTGGGCCTGGGTACGCAGGCCTATCAACCACCGCCGGATAATCTTCCCCTACCCCACCACCCGCGGCACCATGACGCCAAAAGCCCTGGGCCATGAGGGATAGACGCAAATACGGCACAAAAAAATATATAACCACGTAGGCTAGGCCACCACCAACACAAAAAGGGGGGGGGGGGGGGGGAAACTAGTGAAAGGTCGAAGGACCAATTATATGGCTAATTTAGATAAGTGGACTGTATATTTGATATTGAATAAGTATTAACCATATAGAAATATAATTACCTTTTGATGAACTCAGCTGGTGATTGGAGGATGGCGGAAAATAGGCTAGATAACTGGAAGTGGTTAGTAAACAAAGTATGAAAAGAGGCTACAATAGGCTAGGATAGGCTAGATATTTACGTTAAGTTGTGCTAATTAACAAAGATGATGATGTAGTGACTATATGGAATATGAGATGAAAAGTGAAGCGAAAACACCTGGTGAAATAACTAGAAGAAAGAAGGCTTAGCGTGTGTAGCTGGGACGGAGGTTGGTTGGAGAGTGAGCGAGCGCGTTATGTTCGTCTCTGTCGTGACATACCGCGCACGCGCATAACATATGGAAAATGTATCCCATCTTCTTTACAATGAGATACTTATAAACAATCTTAAATAATACACACATATATATATATATATATAATAATAAGCATGTTACTTATTTCTCATAAGCGCCAATTTTTCCGAAGAATTCACTAGCGCTCGAAAAGAGAAAGAAAAAAGAACAAAAATCAATGCATCAAAAGAAGGCTCATATACAACACACATTTAACAATCACCAGCAGTGGCAAAATAGCCTAAACTCTATAGCCATCTGTCATGACACCTCTCTCAAGATCATAGCTTCTCTCAAAGAGAAAAGTCTTAAGTTGTCTCTTGAAGCATTCAACAGAACTCAGTTGTCTCATGGACAGCGGCAACCTGTTATACAACCTCGGAGCCATGTAGGAGAATGACCTCTCAAAGAAAGAAGACTGCTGGAAAGCCCTTGGTTCATCAAGACGAAAAGGGTCATTGTCATGACGCACAACTACACCATGGTGTGCCGGTGGGCGCCTGAGCAGCTCCGCAAGGTACCTAGGCTCACCAAATTTGAGAACCTTAAAAGTCACCAAACACAACTTAAATTCTATTCTTGCTCTTACTGGCAGCCAGTGCAGTTCTATGTGAAGAGATGTAGTAGGAGTTCTAGGTGGAACACCAAAAATTAGTCTTGCGGCCCTGTTAAGAACAGACTGAACTTTCTTCAAAATATAATTTGGAAGACCCACCAACAGGGCATTGCAATAATCAACACGAGAGAAGACCAATGAGTGAACCAACGTCAGAAGGCAACGTCTGGTTATAAACGGCTTCACCAAATAGAGATTTCTGATGTGCAAGTAACAACTTTTAACTATCTGGTTTACATGCTCTTTGAAATCTAATCGGGAGTTCACATATACACCCAGATTTCGAACAGAGTTGGCCGGTCGCAGCTGAGATCCACCCACATTGATGGAGAGGGCACCTACCATATCATCAGCTCTTCTATTTCCTCGGATGATGAGAATATCAGTTTTACCATCATTTAGTTTAAATTTTCTCGCTCTCATCCACTTCTTGATATCAGACATCAACAATTCCATCTTACTCCGTATATCAACTATATTTGTGATTCTCACATAAATCTGGGTGTCATCTGCATAAAAGTGAAAGGTGACATTATGTGCACGAAGCAGAAGAGACAAACTGCTAATATAAATTATAAATAGGATAGGACCTAAAACTGATCCCTGCGGAAACCATACTGCAGGGGTGTCGAGTCCGAGACCACTTGATTTACCATCACACTCTGGGATCTACCTGACAAGTACGACCCAAGAAGCAAGAGAGCGGAGTCACGCACACCACAATCATAAAGATCACTCAATAACAACTCGTGATCCACTGTGTCAAAAGCCGCAGAGAGATCAAGCAAGACCAATAGTGAGGCCACACCATTGCAAATGTTCTCAACTAGATCATTATGTACTCTAATCAATGCTGTTTCAGTTGAATGATGCTGTCGGTAAGCAGACTGAAAAATTGGGATAGTTTCATTCTGCTGAAGTAGTGGTTGTAATTGGTCAAGTATTGCACGCTCTAATATCTTTGATATGAAGGACAGGTTGGAGACAGGACGATAGTTCAACATGTTCTCAACATCAAGTCCAGGTTTCTTTAGAGTAGGTCGGAGTAGTGCATGCTTTTCAGAATGTGGGAAGCTACCTTCAGAGAAGCACTTATTAATTATTTTGGAAATAAACTCAACTGTGTGATCATAAACTCTTGGTAGCTTGGAAACATTTATGGGATCCAACGGGCAAAATGTTTTATTGAGGTTTCTTATGTAGGACGAGATCATGTCCACCTCTACTGAGTGAAAGGATGAGAGGACATTATTAGGAATGTGTCGGGGTTGGAGTACAACTGAAAGTTCTTCACCAACAGAAGCATCATCCAATTCCTGTCTTATGCGAGTTATCTTGCCAGCAAAAGATGCCACAAAGTTGGCAGCCAACTCGGCATCAGGTACAGAAGGTCTTAAGCTGACTCTTGTTTTTCCAAGTAAACTGTTTACAATTGAAGCCAACCTCCTCTGGTCGTTACCACACGAGTCAACTTTTCCCTGATAATACACTTTCTTTTCATCTTTGATTTTGTAGACCACAGCTCTTCTGGCTGACAGGTATTGCAACCATGTAGAGTCTGTTTTATTTTTCCGCCATTCACGTTCAGCTCTTCTACGCGCTCTTCTAAGAAATTTAACTCGAGTGCTATACCAGGGCGAATCATCTCGTACTATGATTTTCTTCTCTACTTCTGGACAGTGATGATCGAACACTAATTTAAGTGCATTTCCATGTACCTCCACCAGCTCATCTGAAGTAAGGTTGGAAGTATCAATACTTCCCAAGTACTGTTTTACTTCACTGCTAGCCAAATTTAGGTCTGCATTTTTATAATTTCTAAATCTGATTACTTTTTCATGTGTGAGTGGCTTAGGGAAATCAAAGCTGAAAGTAATCAAAGCATGATCAGAGGTATTAGGGTCAGCATTCTCAACATCAACATCCAGAACACCACCACAACCCACAGGAGAGAAAACCAAGTCAAGGGTGTGTCCTAAGATATGAGTTGGGTGGGACACATGGTTTACAAAATTGTTCTGATCAGTCAACTCAAGGAACTCAGGAGAGAATGGCTTCAGATGAGGGCTGTCAACCCAGTAATTAAAATCTCCACACATCAAAAGTCTTCCAGTTTTAGCAGAAAATTCCTCGAGAAACTGCCCAAACTCTTCCATAAAACCCCTATCTGTGCCACGATGGCCAGGCCTATAGACAACTGCCATTCTTAGAATTTGTTGATGGAGTTTTATTTCCACTTCCAACAGTTCATAATAAAGAGGGGCTGGGTTATGGCTTATTTGCAAGATATTCACCAGAGATGTGGAGTAGACAACTGCCACTCCAACTGCCATATGGGAATTATAATCCTACAATACTTTCCCATATACTATTATAGAATAATATATTCTACCCAATCCTGGAACGTTCGACCAAGGTTATGGAAGCGTTCAACTTAAGACTACGGAAAGATACGTAACGCTACATCAACCCAGATTACGTAACATCGAGACTGTTCATACTAGTTTGAGTACACTAAGTATGGACAGCGTCCAAAGTAGAGTGAATTTGGTAGGTAATGATCGTCCAAACAAGGGGAGCCACCCTGCCTCACAAACACCCACGATGCGAATGCCAACGAGGTCCCTAGGTCTCGATTCGACCCCAAGTGGAAGCTCGAGACCGGCAAGGGCACGGGATCCGGGCACCATCGTATCAGCTGAGCGTACCAGGCTTGGGCCGGCCATAGGGGCGCGAACAACCAAACTATGCCCTGGTACTCTCGCAGCCTGTGGAGGACCTTGCACAACAAAAGTGCGTCGGGTGGCGGAAACACGTACAGCGACTGCCACCTGGTCCAGTCCTCGCTGAAAGCGTCCGGTCCCCCCGCTGGAGTGCGAATCCAGCGGGTCAGGAACACAGGCAACTTGGTCATCTCGTGAGAAACGAACAAGGCGATCTATGGAACACCCCAGGAGGCTGCCAGGTCGTCGAAAACGGTTCGTTGGAATGACCATCATGGTCAGACAGGGCAGACAGAGCGTCTGCCCACAGGTTGGCAGACCCGGGCAGGTAGGATGCATGCAGCGGAATGTTGTAACGAACTGCCTGAAAAAAACAGTTCCTCCGCCAGACCCTGAAGCACCGCGGATCTGGAGGAGCCCAGTTTCAGTATGCAATGAACTGCAGTTATGTAGTCCATCCGGAAGGCCAACGACCTGCCGGGAAGGGCTGGTCCATGACCCCGCAGGAAGAACAACGGGACCAACAGTTTCAAGAAGTTTAAGTGTAAGGGAGTGAGACCTGACCATTTGCCTTGGTGTCGGTGACCCATGATGGACTGGGAGCCCCATCCCACCTCGCTCGACGCATAGGTGTCTATCCAGATGGTCGGCGGGGGCGAAGTCCAAGGCACAGCTCTCGCGAGCTTGCCCCGAACAACCCAGTGTGTCAAAAGCAAATGGATCGAGCGCGGAATCGGACAAAGCCGACGTGGAGGCAACAGTGGGAATGCTTTGTTGCCCAGTTGAATCAGGCGTTTTGATCCCGAGCCTCCGTAGGGGAATGGTCAGACACGCCCAATAGAGCGACCCGATCAACGAGTCCCAGAGTTACCCAGTAATGGAGACCGAGTGCAACGCAGCAAAAAGTTTCCTTCGAATCTGCGAGGCGTTCACCCGACTCTGTCCGACGGTCGCGCTTGCCATGTCCCAGTCCAGGCCTACCAACGTCACGTTTTGCAACGGGGTGAGGCACGACTTGGGAACGTTTATCTTGAAACCTAAACTTGTGATGTGGTGGAGGACAAGGAGAGTGTGTTGTGCACATTGAGTGGGAGAGTCGGCGGAGATGAGCTAATCGTCCAAGTAAAACAGGATCTGAATCCCCGGACGGAGCAGGGGAGTCAGAGCCTGCTGGACGAGTTACGTAAAGACTCGTGGTGCGATAGTGAGACCGAAGGGCAGTCTGTCGAATGTGAACACCCTTGCGTGCAGCTGGAGCGCCAGATAGCACTGGAACCGAGGTGCAAGCGGCACATGCCAATATGCGTCCTTGAGATCCAGGGATATCACCCAGCAGCCGGGACGGAGCGCCAACCGCACCTGACTGATGGTGAGCATCCGAAAGCGGTCGTTCACGATATGCAAATAGATGCACGACAGGTCGACCACCGGTCCCATCGCATCGCAGTCCTTCTGCGGGACCAGAAACACATGTGAGAGGAAGACCCGCTTGAGTGGCGAGACTACCCGAACAATCCCATGCTCGAGCATTGACATGATAACCGTGGCCACGTCTGGAGAGACGTGCCGATGTCGGGGAGGACGTCTGAGGGGGGGCCTAGACCGCCCCCTCCAGGACAGATCCCGCACCACGACGCGACCACGACCGGCGAGGCCATTGCCGATAGTGGGGGTAAAAGAAGTCGGGAGTGTGTGAGCCTCAACACTCGTGCGGGGAGGCGGTCGGGAGAGAAGGGGGAAAAAACCCAGGAAGAACTAGCGGTGTGCTGAGCCAGCATAGTCGGCAGTCTTGCCGCGGCGAGACTGACCACCACGGACACCCCCTCCCCCGTAGCGACCGCGTCCCTAAAATCTGCGCGGAGGATCCTGCGCAGGGTGGCGATGCACCTGCCTCTGGTCGGTACGCCGCGAGGACGCCGCAATGGCGAGCGGACGAGATGGGCGAAGAGACGAGCGGCGGACAGAAGGGTGCATTGCCCGTCCCCTACCCCCTTGGCATCGCCCATCGATGGCACCTCGCCAAGGCTGGCGACCCCTCGGCGGACCGGCCTTCCTCCCACGACCCTGGGAGGAAGCGGCTGCGGGAGGCCGCGACGCCCCAGAAACACGGGGTGCGAATTGTCTCGCAGTCGCAAAGAGGTAAGTCTCTTGCCACGCACCATCCGAGAAGAGACCCTCAGTTGCGAGCTCAAAGAGGAGCAGCTTCGTCCTGATCTCTGCGGGCGCCTTCTTACAGAAGGCCACCCTCAGCGACGGTCTACACTTAGCAGCCTCATGGACGGCACCCTGAAGGTCACCCACTGAGGTCAGGGCGAGCTGCAGCTGCATGCGCCGCAAGGTCTCCCAACCCTTCTTGAGGTCACCAGCAGGCTTCAAGAAGCAGGAGGTGAATCCTCGCCATTTGGAACAGCAGGAGGAGGGTGGAGAGCAAGCGAGCGGCGCATTGCTGGAGCCGGTGATCCAGATCGAGGGCACTCTTCTCCGATAGCACGAAGAAATATGTGGGAGAGACCCTGGACGATGACAGGACTAGCCCAGACACAAAAGTGTTGTCAGGGGGCGGGAGAAAAAGAAGCTCGACGTTGGAACGTAGAGCCCACTGCAAAACCGCGGTCGTGCAGGAATGTTAGCACGACCAGTATGTCGGACGGCAGAGAGCGGCCAAACAATCAGAGGATCACCGAAGACCGCATGTGCGGGGATCCTGGGGTATGCGGCAGACGAACCAGAGAAGGAACTCTGACACTGTTGCCAACCCAAAAAATACCAAGAAGAAGGTTTCACATTTCTGAGATGTTGCAGGAGCCGTGCATGACATGCCGGACCGAATTGGTAACAGTGTGAAGAGTTGGCAACAGCCCCCCATCGACGAAGGCTAGGCCACGAACGCCCCCCCGCCAACAGTCGGAAGAGCTACCCACTAACGGAGGTAACCAGGGCTCTTATCACTAGGCCTCTATGGCCCAGGAAGAGACCCCAATAGGGAAGGGAACCCTAGGAGGAGGCTAAATGAAATAGAAAGAGAGGACTGCGCCCCCCCTTCAGACATGAAGGTAGCCTAGCCTAGGAAAACTCCGATAGCGTGACAGCACTTCGCGAAACGAGATCCCCCCCCCCCCAATGTAAACCCCAAGCAGGTGAACAAATAAGGCGACAGGACCTCTAGGCCTTAGGCGGAGGTGAGGGAGGCACAGGAGAGCATCCAAAGTGGAGGGGATCACAGCCTGGGAAACAGGGGAGAAGAGCATAAAATACCAGAACCGATGCATCAACAGGCATGGACAAGTAGTAATGCACTCTCCAACCCAAACTCAGAGAGGAGCGGACCAGCAAGGTACCCTCCTGTCGGGGGCGGGACAACAGGACAGCCAAAAAAGCGTGAAACACACGCCGCCGTAGGGCGGGGTAAACACGCCCTGGAGCGGTCCCAAGATGCTCCAGAACGGGCCACAGCCACTAGAACCTTACCAAAGCACCTCAGAGACAAGGAGGACCGACCCAGAGCGCGGGAAGAACCCGTGCCCTAGGACGGGTGAAGACACCAAGAAGAGAGGGAGCCGAAAAACCAAACGAACCGACCTGGAGCGTGAAAACCAGCGCACCAGGGCGGGGCGGTCACGCTTGAGCGGGAGGACGATATAGCGGTCACACGCTCACAAAGCAGTAACCACCAGAACCGATGCATCAACAGGCATGGACAAGTAGCACTGCACACCCCAACCCAAACCCAGAGAGGAGCAGACCATCAAGGTACCCTCCGGTCGGGGGCGGGACAAAAGGACAGCCAAAAAAGCGTGAAACACACGCCGCCGTAGGGCGGGGTAAACACGCCCTGGAGCGGTCCCAAGACGCTCCAGAGTGGGCCACAGCCACCAGAAACTGACCAAAGCCCCTCAGAGACAAGTAGGACCGACCCAGAGCGGGGGAAGAACCCACGCACCAGGGCGGGTGAAGACACCATGAAGAGAGGGAGCCGAAAAACCAAACAAACCGACCTGGAGCGTGAAAAACCAGCGCTCCAGGGCGGGGTGGCCACGCTTGAGCGGGAGGACGATATAGCGGTCTCACGCTCGGTCCAGAGCGGCACCAAAGAAGGAGAAGACAGCGCCGAAGTGACAGACGCACGCCCGGGAGCGGTAATACCGACGCTCCAGGGCGGAGCGGCGACCTCCTATTAATAGTCTGAGGGCCAGGGTAAGTGAAAGAAGACAGGTGAGAAGCGCCAGACGCTCGCTCCAGGGCGCAGCGGCGAGCCAGGTCCAAGTGAGAGAGGACCGAAGCGTCACTCACCGACGACACTTAAGGACATATAAATAATGTGTTCGTCTGCTAAACATAGGCACCCCTGGGACTCAAAAAAGGAACGCCAACCAAAGACTGACCTGGCGTGGGACGTGACCCACGAACAGGGAGGAGCAGAGGAAGACAGAGCCTAATCAATCACATAGAACAAAAAAATCACAAGGCCCTAAGGTGGCAAGAACAAGGTAAATAGCAGAACACAAATTTGGGGTTCTGGAAAGCCAGAGGTAGTCAGATAAGTGGTGCGAACCCCACAAAATATAATAAGGGAGGTCAAGGGACATCCCCAGGGGTTGCAAGAGAATCGAACGACAAAACGCCCCCTGTAGGCTAGGCTACCCACAAAAAGTTAGCCTAATCGGCACGAGGTGATAGGAATAAATAAAAAGAAGGACGCCACTAGCAACCGCACACCCAAAGAGGTGTGAGTGCGACATTAAAAGACCAATCATGGGGCAAGTGACATCTTGGGTCGGCGCCCCCCACCATAACATCACCCGAAAAACCGAAGTTAGCCTAGCCACTGAAAAAAACTCGCGTAAGACAGAAACTAAGGCAGTGACAAGAAGCCCTAAATGAATAGAACCTATCAATACCTAAACTAAAGTCACCGCAAGGCTAAAAGCAAAATAAGGCAAAGGCCTTACAAACATTAGCGGTGTCCAATGACACGCATGCGCAGAGGGCTGAAAACATGAGAGACCTCCACTTTCAACGCAAACACTCAAATTAAACACCTGAGTCCCCATTTTATGTTATGCCTACAACACGGATCATCTATCTATAAATCCAGGTGCCAAATAAAGGCCCTAAACTCACCAAAAGGTGACGAAGATAGGAGTGGAAGGCACCAAAATACAGAGCACCAGAAACACGTGTGCACCCGAGTGGTAGCGCGAAAGAGATGCCCTTTAATCCGGAACGGGTTAGAAGGTACGCCCCTGACAGCGGCGTGAAGAGCCAGATGGAATGGCCTAGTCGACAACTTTTTCTTTTCTTTCTCGTTTCTCTTTCCAATTTTCTATTAAAAAGACCTCAAAAGTATGTACAACATACCTAGTAGAGAGAGTAAGGTGCTACTCTAGATGTTATCGATTTAATTCGCGCTATGTGTATACGATAATTGCCGCTCTAGAGCGAAGCAGATTACATCGTCATAGTATAAGCTCTACGTTGGATACTCCGAGGCTACTACTAAATATTAGGTTTTCCTCTCTTCCCTTCGGGTTGTCAAACCCGTAATTTATTAGTGGCTCCTACGTCAAATGACGTAGTGCCTTGACCCCCAAGACTGGAGGAGGGACATACATTATATCTTGTGGCACTAATCACGAATAATATAATTGGTAACTAGAAATCTCCAGGATAACTCAACCACAGCAGAATGGAAATATTAAAGAAAATTATAGAATATCAAATAGTACAGAACGGCAGATCAGTGTCCTAAAATTACCCTTGCCGGGAAAGTATTCTACTAGAAAGAGAAAAATCGCTACTTCATGTTTGTAGGATTTTAAGAGTAATATGAATGTGCAAAAATGCGTTCTAAAGTGTAACAAATGTCTTGAGTATATTTTACTATCTATCTATCTATTGCCTGACGCTGTGATCCCCGAAGGGGTGGCCACGAACGAACCGCCCCCATGCACCTCTGTCCCCAGTCAGTCGACGCCCCTCCCCCCAACCAGCACCGCCCTCGTTCATGTACTTCCTCACTCCATCTTTCCACCTCATATTCGGTCTACCACTCCCTTTCTGTCCCTCCACCTCGCTCTCGTTCACCCTCTTAGTCATTCTCTCGCTTTCCATACGTTCCATATGGCCGAACCATCTCAAGTTGTTCCTTTTCACACTTTCCAGCACATCTACCTCCACACCACACCTCCTTCTTACTTCCTCATTAGTCTGTCTATCCCTCCATGTAACTCCGCACACACTCCTTAAGTAATTCATTTCCACTGCTCTCACTCTTGGTCTGAGTCTCTCGACCAACGTCCATGCTTCGCTTCCGTAAGTCAGTGTCGGGATTACCACACTGTCATGCAAGGACTTCTTCACTTCCATACTGACCACCCTATTTCTTGTTACTGCTTTTAGCGTTCCTACAACCCTCTTCCCCTGTTGTACCCTCTCCCGCACTTCTTCATCCATAGTCCCATCTTTATTCAACACACTTCCCAGATACTTAAAAGAGTTGACGATCTCCATAGCCTGACCGTTCAGCTTCACCTCACACTCTGTGACTTCACCCCTTTCGAAGACCATAACCTTGCTCTTCCCCGTATTTACCTTCAAATTCCGTTTTTCGCACACTGTTCCAAACTCATTTACCAGACCCTGCAACTCCCATTCATTATCACTCATCAGAACTGTATCATCCGCAAACAGCAGTATAGGTAGCTTCCACTCAATTCCCTCCCTTTTCAGCGATACACCAACATCCACTGCTCTTGATAGTATTTCTTTCATGACTCCATCCATATATACAGTAAACAACCACGGGGACATCACACACCCCTGTTTCAAACCAACATTCAGGTCAAAGAACTCGCTCTGCTCACTCTCCACACGTACTGCCGCCTTTGCACCCTCATACATGCTCTTCACTGCTTTCAGCAACTTGCCCTCTACTCCGTATATTCTTAGTACTTTCCACAAACCTTCTCTATCCACTCTGTCATAGGCCTTCTCCAAGTCCATAAAGGCAACATACACCTTTTGTTTCTTCTCCAGATACTTCTCCACAACACAATTCAGGGTAAAAATCTGATCTACACATCCTCTTCCCTTCCTAAAACCTCCCTGCTCGTCGCCTATCCATTTCTCCGTTCTCACTCTCACTCTCTCAATCACTACCCTACTGTATACCTTCCCTACTACGCTTAGAAGACATATTCCTCGGTGGTTACCACACACTCCTCTTTCCCCTTTGCCCTTATATAGGGGGACTATTATGCCAGTCTTCCAGTCATCGGGTGCACTCCCCTTCTCCCATGCTAGTTTGCACATTTTCCATACCATTCTATCACTATCTCACCACCATACCTCAACATTTCCCCACACACTCCATCTGTTCCTGGTGCTTTTCCCAACTTCACTCTTTTCATGGCTTCCCACACTTCTGACCTCCTGATCCCCACCTCCTCCTCCACTACTTCTCTTCTTCTCCCTCCCATACCATATCCAGCTATGTTTGCTAGCTCTTCATTCCTTACATTTAGCAACTCACTGAAGTACTCCCTCCATCTTTCGACTCTCTCTTGCTTCTCGGCTAGCATTCTCCCATTCTTATCTTTCACACCCTTACTGTTTCCCTTGCTACCTTCCCTAACTTTCTTGACTTCTTTCCAGAACAGTTTCTTAGTCTCCCTCCATTTTACACTCAGATTCCTTCCAAATTCCTCATCTACTCTTCTCTTACTTTCCTTCACTACTCTCTTCACAACCTTCTCTTACTTTCCTTCACTACTCTCTTCACAACCCTCTTACTCTCCACGTACCTCGCTCGTTTCTGTCTCTCGGAATCTTCATTCCCTCTACTACCCAACCACTCTATATGCTTTCTTCTTTTCTTCCACAGCTATTCTTACCTCTTCTGTCCACCATGATGTACCTTTCACTCCCCTCCCTCTTCTCCTCACTCCTCCTCACATGCTGCACAGATCTCATCCTTAAACACCTTGCTCATCTCCTCCACTTCCTCCATAACTTCCAGGTCGAACCCACCTAGTCGTCTTTCCACTGCTCTCCTGTACTCCTCCCTGACTTCCTCCTCCTGCAACCTCTCCACCCTCCTCACCATTCCACCCTCCTCTCGCCTCCCTCCAGCTCTCCTCACCCACTTCTTTTGTATCCTAACCTTAGCTACCACTACATAATGATCAGACAGACCCCCTCCAATACCCCTATACACCCTAGCATCCATCACAGATTTCTTCATTCGTTCATCTACACATACATAATCAACTTTCGTTCCACCACTGTCTTATCCTTCATCGTCAACATCCGTATCCACGTGTACCTGTGGATCATTCTGTGTCGGAAGAAGGTGTTGGCTATCCACAGCCTCCTCCCCACACATACGTCCACAAGTGCACTACCATTCCCATTCACCTCTGATAGTACCCCCCACCCTCCCACCACTCCCTCAACTTTCCTATCACCCACCTTACCATTCATATCCCCAATCAGAAATATTCTTTCATTCTTGTCAAACTTCTCCAGGCATGCCTCCACATTCATCCAGAACTCCTCTTTCTTTCTTTCAAGTATATCCTCTGTCGGGGCATACACGCATACAATCACCCACGTTTGTATTGCTACTTTAATTCTCACCCACACAATCCTTGAACCCACAGACCCATACTCTCTTACACATTCCTTCCATTTGCTACTTACAAACAAACATGCACCTTCTCTCGCTGTTCCTTCACTCACTCCAGCACACACACACACCCATTCCACACTCCCACTCTCTCACATCTGAACCTTTCCATTTGGTCTCTGTCATTCCACATACATCCAGCCTGGCATTTACTAACACTTCCAGAACCTCTCTCTTTTGTGCCATCATTCATGCCACTAACATTCCATGTAGCCATTCTCAGAATGTCCGAAGGCATGTCCTTAGTCGGTCGTGGTTAGTCAACGTTGGTTCCGTCCGCATCCGAGGCTGTTCGTTCGTTTTTCTTTGCTTAGATATTTTTTCCGGGTGGGGGTCGCAAGCCCACCTACCCAACCTCTTTAGTCGCCTCTTACGACACGCAGAAGGCACGTGGGGCATATTCTATTCCCTAACCCCCCAGGGTTTTTATTTATTTTACTCTTTTGTAAAAGTTATTACATTGTTGTAGGCTACATAATTATGTTACATGTAACACATTCTTGTAAGTAATGTTTATGTAATACACATTTGTTTCTAAAAACAGAAATTTAAGGATTTGGAGGATATTATGAAAGAGCAAAAGGAAGATATGAATATGACCAAAAAAAGTTTTGAGAGTGCAGTTGTAGGGGTCATGAAGAACAAGGAGAGTGTCGTGAGGGAGGCCATGGACAGGGATAGGGGTGTAATCTTGTATGGAGATATAGAGGCTCATATGAATGATAATGGAGTGAGAAAAGTGAGGGATATGGAGACAGTGAAGGAGGTCATGAAAGGTGTGGATGAGGACGGATATGGATGGGAAGGGCAGGTGGAGGAGGTCAGTAGGATAGGTAGATATAAAAGGGGAGAGATGAGACCTATAAGGGTACAGTTTAAAACCAGGGCAGTGGCAGAGACGGTGACAAATTTTAGTTGGAGGCTAAATACAAATGAAAAACTGTAACATATAAGACTAAAGAAGGATTTGAGCATAGGACAAAGAAAAAAAATTAAGGAATTACAAGAAAAGGCTGATGAAAATAATGGAAAGTTGGGTGAGGAGGATAAGAGAAATTTTTACTGGAGAGTGAGGGACGGAAAATTGAAGAAGTGGTTTATAAGAGTAGAAGGGAGGGGGAGATCAGGGAGGGAAGAGAATGTGATAGAGTTGTGACGGAGGAGGAGAACGGGGTGGAGGTGTCACAGGGAGAGACAGGAGACAAAGTGGCAGACCCAGTAGTGCTAACGGGGCAGTAGGGTACGGACAGGAGGAGCGGGATGGTGTAATTGCTGAAGGAATGGCAGATGAATTAAGGATTATGTTTAGTAATGTGGATGTGTTTACCCAGGACAAGAAAAGAGAACTGATATGTAGGTTGCAGGATGAAGAGGAAAGACCTGATGTCATAGCCTTACAGGAAGTAAGACCAAAAAATGCTAGAATTGAAAGGGAACTGGTGGAGTATAGATTAGAGGGTTTTGAGTTATATGAGAGGAATGCTATTAGAGCAGAGGTCGGAAGAGGACTGTTTATTTATGTAAGAAAAGAGCTCAAGGTTAATGAGGTGGATATGAGACAGCAGTATTGTGAGTATTTGTGTATTGAAGTAAAATGTGCAAGAGGATCAATTCTAATTGCCTCTATATATACTGTAGAAGCCCAAATAATAGTAGGGGAGAGGATGATAACCTATTGAAAGCAATGGAGGAAATAGATAATAGAGAGAACAAATATAAAATTTTGATTGGAGATTTCAATTTGCCAAGGATCAACTGGGCAAATTGTACTACTCCAGCGGGATAGGGTAGCCTGGAAAACAAGTTTATAGAGAAAGTGAGAGATTGTTTTTTAATGCAACATATTACAAAGATGACAAGATATAGAGATGGGACGCAGGGGAGTGTACTTGATTTGATTTTTAGCAATGAGGAGGATATAGTGGAACATGTCAATGTGGATAGCCCTATAGGTCGTAGTGACCATGCCTGTATAAGCTTTAGTTGCAATATTAAAACAGAGAGGGATAATAGAAGCAATAGAAAAATATACATGTATGATAGAGCAGATTATGAGCTGCTGAGACGGTGTTTGGACATTGACTGGGGGGAATACTTGAACGGTGAAGATGCTGAAGGAATGTGGAGGAAAATTAGAGTCAAACTGGAGAATGCTGTATCCAAAAGTGTACCAGTAAGGGAATATAAGGATAAAACAAAATTGAGGAAAAGAACGAACCCAGAATTGCCAATGAAAAGAAAGCTTTGGACATTGATTAGAAGAAAGAAACGATTGTGGGAAAGACTAAATTTAAAAAAAAAGAACAGGGGGTCTAGTATAGAAGTTAAAGAAGTGGATCTGGAACGCAGACAAATAAACAATAAAATAAGGTGGGAGACAAGGAGGGGGGTGAAGGAGAGGGAGAGAGAGATTGCTAGAAATGTGAAGGATAATCCAAAAATATTCTGGAAGTACATAGTTAACAAGAAGAGTAGGGATCCCAGAGCTGGTAGGGGGGTTGGATGATGGGAGTAGAGCGGAGACTGATAAGGAGAAAGTAGAGGTGCTGGGGAATTACTTTGGGTGGGTACTAACAGTGGAGTCGGATGATGCAGTGCCTACTATTCCCATCAAACAGGCACCGGCACTAGAACTAGTAGAGTTTTCCCATGCTAGAATAAGAAGGGCTATAGAAAAAATTAACAGAACTAAGTCCCCGGGACCGGATGGGATACACCCAAGAATCATAAAGGAAGGAGGTGAGATGTTAGTAGAGCCATTGAAAATGTTATTTGAAGTATCGTTTAATACAGGACAAATCCCGATGGACTGGAGAGAGGCGAACATAACAGCTATATTTAAGAAGGGAAAGAGAAATGACCCAGGGAATTATAGACCAGTCAGTTTGACAAGTGTTGTGTGTAAACTAATGGAAACGGTAATTAGAGAAGGAATAATGGAGCATATGAAGTCAAACCAACTTTTCAGTGGGAGACAATTCGGATTCTTGCCGGGGAGGTCGACGGTACTACAGCTAATTAAGGTGGTAGATGATTGGATGCAAATTCTAGAAGATGGTGATATAATAGACGTGGTATATTGCGATTTTATGAAGGCCTTCGATAAGGTCCCACATAAAAGGTTAATAGAGAAAGTTAGAAGCTATAATATAGGGGAGAAATGTGTGAAATGGATAGAAGCCTTCCTGAAAGATCGGAGACAGAGGGTACTGGTGAATGGAATAGGCTTGGGGTGGAGGGAAATTACAAGTGGGGTACCTCAGGGATCTGTGTTGGGACCACTGCTGTTCGTTATATTTATCAACGACTTACCTGACGTTATAACTAATGGAAGTGAGGTATACCTGTATGCGGATGACACTAAGCTGTATAGAAGAGTGAGGAGTAAGGAAGATGTGGGTTTGCTTCAAGGAGATGTGGAGGGCATGAAGAGATGGTCTGAGCATTGGTTAATGCCTTTTCATCCAAAAAAATGCAAGTACATGCGAATTGGGACAAGCAAGATAGACAAGGTAGGATACAGTATGTATGAAGCGATGGAGGAAGTGAATGCAGAAAAGGATATAGGAGTAGTGATAGACAATAAGTTAAATTTCTCAGAACATTTAGCGGAAAAGATAAACAAAGCCAATAGAATTGTAGGGCTGATAAGGAGGACATTTGTGTCACTTGACGAAGAAATCTTCAGGAATCTCTATACAGCGCTGGTTAGGCCGCACCTGGAATATGCGAACCAGGTGTGGGCTCCATATATGGTAAAGGATATAGAAGCAGTGAAGAAAGTGCAGAGGAGAGCTAGCAAGCTAGTACCAACGTTGAAGAACGCGGGCTATGAGCAGAGGTTGAGGACACTGGGGCTTCCGACACTGGCATATAGGAGAAAGAGAGGGGATATGATAGAGACTTTTAAGATAGTGTCAGAAAAAGTATGATGAGGATGTGTGTGAAGGTATCTTCTTGATGCGGGAGGGAACAAGAACGAGAGGACACTCTAAGAAAATTTACAAAGAAAGAAATAGGCTTGAGAAGGCAAAGAACTCATTTTGTGATAGAGTGGTAAATGAGTGGAACGCGCTGCCCCAGTATGTAGTCGATTCCGAATCAATAAGGGAGTTTGAAAGTAATCTTGATAAAGCATGGGGAAGACAAGATTTGAAGTTTGATTATAAAACAAAAATACAGAATAGTAAAAATGTTGCGTGTGCTACCGCCGCTGCCAACACCGTGAACGACCGCAGCAGTGCAAGTACTGGTACTGAGCTGGATACACAGGCCTAGTTTGCCTTTTTCCAGAGGATCTACTGTAAGAAACTGTAAGATGAGCATATTGTACTCTAACAAGGTAAAATGTAACATTTTGTAAAATGTTTACCGGTTAGCATTCTGAATCATATTCACACCTGTTTTTGTACCATAATATCTTGCTCTAACATGTATATTACCTTGTATAAAACAAAATGTCCCCTGGACAGGAAATACAAATTTTAAAAACTTTATCGTATCACGATCTTTTAAATTTAATAATACCGTTTCCTAATCTCTTTGCCGAGTTGGAATGCCGGGAACTGGCCCTTAGCTCTCCCGCCCCCCCTCCCCCTTGTTTTTTTTGCAGCTCCTAAGAACTGGGGAATGAGTTTACAGTAGGTAACAGGTTGGAGGAGTGTGAAGTGAGGGAAATATGGCTTCTCTAGATTCACCGCTAGAAAGCATGTGGGAAAAGTACTGTATGAGGACCATAATTTTAGTCTGAGAAATATTGTCTACCAAGAATATGTAGAAGACACATGAACGCGGACCACTTACGTATGTCATGAGCCCGACAAAGAATGTCAGGGTAGTTTCTCTGATCTTCTCCACTATCAAGAAAACTGTCTGTATTTTACGCAACCTAGTGCGTAGGCGGGAGAACCAATAAATGAAGTCTGGAGCCAGGGCTATGGAGACTCCTGCCAGCTGAGGCTAGACTTGCAAGCAGTTAGGAGACTTAGACATCACCGGCAGCTCTGAAACTCGGTCCTTTGTAGTTTATGCTATTAAAAAAAATGAAAAATGAAAAATAACAGCTTCTTCCGATCATGCACCCCATCCGCCATAATATGTAGTATACGGTATATTGGGGTTTGTAAAATATCCTGAGATAGTTCATCGACCATTGCGGCCTAAATTGATGTGGGGTTGGCCTCAAACTGAAGCAAGCTCTCATAAATCCTCTCTCATCCGCCTCTAGCATGGACAAGCCTGTTAAATCATGGAATGGTTTACAGATAGCTGGGAGGTGGCCTTCTAATTTAAGAACTGACAACCGTTTGGTCTCAAAACGGTTGTCAAATATTCAAAAATAAGTGCTACTGACGGGACTCTGGTTGGACTCTATTACCCAAGTTGTGAAAAGAACTTCCAGTGGTACTGGTACTGACGTTGAGTAGACTTAGCCTATTGCCGTTTAAGCTTGCTACCAACACTCTACCCTTAGAAGTATACCCACTTGATATTATGAATGTCCAACAATAAAAATTCAGAGAGGTCTGTAGGTTGACCTTCAACTCGGAGTAGAAACACTTTGTTGCCAGTGGTTTTGGGTTGTTGTACCATTTCTTGACTTCGCTTAACCAGGCTTGAGCCAGTCAGGTTGGTGCTATAAGGGTCATCAAAACCTTGGTACGTCCACCGTTTACTGATTGCACGACACCTAATTGGCGTGTCTGGAGGTGGAAACAGCTAAATTGAACTACCGGTACTTCCGTTGCAATTCACTGAATGCGTCTTGGCCTCTCTCTGATGTCACTTCCCACCGGGTCTGAAACCGGGGAAGTTCGGTAGATTGAGGAGGGGTAAACAGGACTTAATTGAGGTTGGTGCCTCTAAGCAATCATCTGGTGAAGACGGTTTTGCCGGATCGCCCATTCCGCTAGTGTGCTTTGTCCTTTCGACAGAGTCTCTGCCCCAGGGTTTACCATGCCTAGCAGGTGTGTTGTATGACGCGACATGTTTACTTTGTGGATTAGACTTATCTTCTAGGAGATCCTTTTAAGTATCCTAGACCTGGCAATCTTGCTTCTGAATGTATGCTACTGTATTGTTGTCGAGCATTTTGAATACCGGTTACAGGTACAGTATTCGTTTGTTAGAAACTCGCCATGATCTCTTCGAAAGGATAGTACTGTACTACCTGTACCATGAGTGATGAAGCTTGAATGTTGTCCATAAACCCTTATCCTGATGGCCTTTCTGATGACTGATACACCCACCTGTCGGTTCCGAAAGAGACGGTGTCTCTCCAAAGTGTCAGTGGTGGTTGAACCTACGGTGTGCCATTAAATGTTGGAGAACTAGCAATAGTCGTGCTGATTGCTAAGTTGGGAGTAGTTTGTTTCCCTTTCGGGATTTAATATTTCATCGAGGCCGTACGAAGGGCATCTTGAGCTGCACCCGATTGAAAGGCTCTACTAGAGACCTCCTGGGCTATCACATGCGTGTGGCCCTTTTTTGGAAAATATGAAGCAGAGGGGTTTTCACATGAACCGCCTCGTATATTTTGTGCTTTGAGTTATTGATAAACTTATCATGTCCCATATAATGTCTACCCCTGGGCATATTGTGTTGGCACTAAGATGGACTTGAGCAAGTTTGCCTTGAATCCTAGTAGGAATACATGTTGTATTACTGTCCCTACATTATCTCGGTATTGTTCCGTTTATCGGGACATACTACCACTCTTCTGAGAAATTGATAGTTGCCCTCCATGCAAAGGGCTGGATGGTCAAGTATGTGTGCAATAGTCAACCTGCTAAACTGGCAACTTGATATCCTTGTTGCGGGCCGTCAGATTGAAAAACAGCCGGCACTTGTGACTGTCCCTTTTTGGCACAAGGAACAACAGGGAAATAAACACTCTTAAAACTGGATCTGCCAGAATTAAGGCATGATTGTCTAGCATCTCTGATAAGTGATTAAGTCTCCAAAGAAACAAGATATGTGATATTGTTAGATGCAATAGTGGAGCTCGCAGCCCTTCTCTAAGAAGACTTTTTCCTGATAACTGTCCTTTCTCATGCGTTCCTGGGCTATGGACAGAATACCTACCGTAGATTGCCGTTCCGGTTATTGGAATCAATTAAATCAGTTGGTCAGACTTGCCATGACTTATGAGGTCCAAACCTTGGGCTGGAGGTTCTGGATCGGTGTGCTTTAGCTTTAGCTTGGGGAGCCTCAGAGGGCTGCACACGGGTAGCATGATATTTTGAGGTGTTATTTTAGTCACTAGTTGGTTGTCTTTGGTGGAAGACTGAACAGACGTGTGAACATGCTTAGAGAACTTTCTAGTTAAATTCCAGTAGTTAGTTTTATTGCCACTAGCTGGTTGTCTTTGGTGGAAGACTGAACAGACGTGTGAACATGAAGAGCTTTTGTCTTAATCCCAGGTTTGCACTCTTTTGAGTAACCTGACCCCCTACCAGGGCATCTTGTATTGAAGTTGTACCTCTATTATCCCCACGATATGGCCTCCACTTCACGAGGGCTGAGTGTTCTATCTGGTACTTACCACATTCTTCCTGAATTTTTTCTAAGCAGGAAACTGCAAAACTAAATTAAATTCCTCCCACGCAGCCCCTGACTTAAAGTCAACCATAGTACCAGGTGTTTGATGTTTGAGGGGAGATGTTGATTACAACAGACTCGTATATTGTTGCACCGTAAAGGTGTCCAAAATGATAATTTTGATCATAAGATATAATAATCGGAGCTCTGAAAGTGCCAACTGATCAGCAATGATAGACTGAATGAGGAGTACTGTACTGTAAATGCGCTCTCCGAGTAGTCTTGATCAAGCCTTGCTACATGAAGTTTGACTAACTCTAAATTCCAATCCGAGTTTACAAACCAAAACAAGTAAATATCATTGTAAGGGGTTGCTTACACTTTCATGCTCCAGGGGTGGGAGTTAACTACTCAAAAATAGAATTATTGTAATCTCATAATTACCTCTTCAAAATTAGTTTTCTACCCATGGCTTGCTCAAAGACCGCTGTAGAGTTTGAAGTAAGTAAACTAAAGATTTATAACCACCCCTGATGGTCACAGAGTTTTAAGTATCTCAGAAAGAATGCAAATTGCGTCCTTGTGAGTGAAAGAGATAAGGGACCAACAGTCCCTTCTTAGTGGTAGAAAGAACTAACCCAACAGCCTAATCTGTGGGATGCACTGAATACCATCACCAATAACTCACTTGATATGCTACGCTCCCGACTCTATACCGCTCAGAAATGACCAAATATGGATTGGATGTTGGCTATTACGCCACATGGGAAACGCTCCGAGCCATGGGGAACTTCTAGCACTGTTGGTGCAACAGCTTCCACAAAGGGGTCCAGTTATCTCTGAAGCAATAGCATTGAGAAAGATATAGATAGCTTAAAGATGTATATAACTGGTCAAGCAAGAACACAGAGCCGTCTACCATAGTTTGGGAGGCCTGGTAGGCCAGTGGCACAGAAAACAACCATGTAAAACTAAGTACCGGTACACTTCTGTATCCTGCTGCTTGGTGTAATAAAGTGTAAACCGAAGAGTTCAACAGGAAACTTAAAGTATGATCAAATAATAATAAATAAATTAACTCCACTGAACTAAAATCATAGTTTAGTGATTAGCTCCAATTGTATTATGATTGCCTCCTATGGTCTAATATGCAATGCAGTCATGTAAAATGTAAGTATCCTTATGTATCATAAAGCCAAGTGTAGACCTATTACTGCACTCTAAAGACAAAAAATTCAACAGTACAGTAAACATAAAATGGAGTTAAATCCAATTGTATCACGATTGTCTTCTGTGGGTTTCCTGTAAAATTGTACAGTATATGTAAAACTATGTACTGTATACTCTTCTATATTAGCCTATGCATCTTACTGCCAAACCAAGATCCAAAACGGAAACCTATAATATTATCATGACCAACCTCCTTGGGGTTTATTGTAACATTCCAGTTGGTGAATTACTGGAAACACGACTCAATCTGGGAGTTGGATTCTACTGTCTGTATACCTTTCCGACTAAAGGAAAGCGCAATAGCCGAGTGTAGCTTACTGCTCACTAGCCTGGCAATATCTTGGAGCCTGGTGCTGTAAGGTCCAAATACATCGGTCCGTCCGTAGACGAAGCTGCCCTCGCAAAATGGAAGCCACTGTTCACACGCTAATTAGTACTCAAACTCCCGAGTCATCCAAAATGAGAGCTGTAACTGCCCCAAAATTATTGATAATATTACAAGCACACGCTTGCTGCGAGGAGTAGACCAATGGTATAGCCTAATCTGGTAACTACTGCAGGACTCGGCCCAGGCAAAATTTAACATGAGAACGTCGTATGTAGGCTGCGTATACAGTATTGTACATATATATATATACAGTAAAAGTCCTTTAATCCGACGACCGATGATTCGAATCTCCCAATAGTCCGAATTTTTCAATTTGAGGCCAAATCCGAATTCACCCGATGGTCCGAATTTCAAGAAGTCCCAAAGTCCCCTTTTTGAGGCATTAGTCCACTCAAATGACACATAATGGAGCGCACACATATCATATGTTCATGAATTCACTTTAAAAGTTTACCATTGTCATTGTAGCCTATTACCTACTTCAAAACATTCAGATTAATGGTCAAAGGAAGCTACTGATATAAACGTAAACACCACATCGTCTGCTAGAGAGTTTGTTTTGCTCTTGAACGCATCCTTGGGACGCTCCGATGCGCTACTGGCTTGCACCGCATTTTCTTCAAGCGCATTCAGTCTTGAGTTTGAAAACGCACCTTTGGACGTTCCGATACGCTACTATTTATAGTTCAGTGATCGGAGCGTCCCAAGGGTGCTTTCAAGACAACAAGACAAGGGTGCTTTCAATACAATATAATATAACAGAGCACGTCACAAAAGGAAAATCACAAGAACCTCTCAGGGAAGTGCCGTTGTTAAGGCATTACTTCCCGAACCACATCTGATCTGATCTTCAAGAGCAAGACAAACTCGCAAGTAGACGGAAGAAGAAGAAGACGACGATGCGGACATATGGTGTTTACGTTTATATCAGCAGATTCCTTTGACCATTAATCTGAATGTTTTGAAGTACAGTAGGGTCTCACATAAAACGACAAATTGGTCGATAAACGAGGCCGTTCTATGCGATTTCGTTCTATGTGAACACGGCATTTTGGTGGCCCAATATCGTCAATGTTCACTGTAAGCGTAAATTTCCGTCAGGAGCGTACGATATTTCGTCGTTTGTACGATATTTCGGCGCTCTATATGAAAACTCCTCGGATTTGCCCCACTTTGGCGGCAGACTCGTTTTATGTGATCACATTCGTTCTTATCGAAAATTAAATATTAATATTTTAGGTCGCTCGTTTTAATCGAGACTCGTTTTATGTGAACACGTTTTATGCGGGACCCTACTGTAGGTAATAGGCTACAATGACAATGGTAAACTTTTGAAGTGATTTCATGAACATATGATATGTGTGTGTGCACCATTGTGTCATTTGGGTGGCCTAATGCCTCAATGTTTTCGTCATACACAGGTTCATAGGGGTAAAGTCCGATAATCCGAAAAATCCACTAATCCGAACCAGGGCCGGTCCGCTGCCCTTCGGATTAACGGAAGTTTACTGTATATATATATATATATATCAAGAACCTGCAGAACTTAGTGCACTGACGGTGTCACCCATGGTCCATATCGTGTATATCTGGTACCCAAGGTACCCTGTGCACAAACAGGCTTAATTTCACAAACTAAATATAATTGTGTTTTTGGTGATATAAAGATACCTTATTCCCAAGGTAGGCTACTCTATGCTCAGGCTGGCTTAAATTTACTATTTGGTACTAAAGGTTCCCTATGCACTGGCTGGTTTAAATCACCCTGATAACCTTACAGTCTGACCCAGCAAAGCCAGGAAGGCTTTACAAACAATGACACTCCGTGCCTATAGTCAGTACAGTAGTATAAAATCCAAGTTACCGGTAGGTTACTTTTATGTAAAGCTAATCAGCTCTACACAATTTGTGTTACTAATATATATATAACTAGTGAATCCTTGTTATTTGCAGACGTATTCTCGTCATTGCCGGGCACCTGGTTATTTCCTAGCCGGGCCACATGCCCTGGACACTGGGGAGCTTCAGGCAACCCCTGCTTTATATGTGCTGGCTTATTCCTGTCATTGCCGAGCAGTGCGAGCACCTGTTTATTTATCAGTCGGGCCACAGGCCCCGAGATGCTGGGAAGCTACAGGCCACCCCTGCTTTTATATTTATATACATGGGGAGCCACAGGCAGCCTCTGCTTTATATTTACAGATATATTTATATATATGGGGAGCCACAGGCCATTCCTACTTTATCTTTATATATATATACAGGTATATATATATTTATTTATATACTGTATATATATATATTGGGAGCCACAGGCAATCCCTGCTTCATATTTATAGATATATTTATATAAATGGGGAGCCACAGGCAATGCTTGCTTTATTTTTATATATATGGGAAGGCACAGGCCATCCTTGCTTTATATTTATAGATATATTATGATATATGGGGAGCCACAGGCAATCCTTTTGTTTATATATCTGCTGAGCAACAATCCCTGCTTTGTTTATATATATATATACTGTATATATAGGAAGCAACAATCCCCATTTTGTTTATATATATACTGTATATATGGGAAGCAACAATCCCTGTTTTATATTTATATATGGAAGCAATAATCCCTGTTTTATATTTATATATATGGGAAGCAACAATCTGTGTTATGTTTATATATATGGGAAGCAACAATCCCTGTTTTACGTTTATATATATGGGAAGCAACAATCCCGGTTTTATATTTATATACAGTATATATATGGGAAGCACAACCCCTGTTTTATATTTATATATATGAGAAGCAACAATCCCTGTTTTATATTTATATGTAGCCTATGGGAAGCAACAATCCCTGTTTTATGTTTATATATATGGGAAGCAACAATCCCTGTTTTATATTTATATATATGGGAAGTAACAATCCCTGTTTTATGTTTATATGGGAAGCAACAATCCCTGTTTTATATTTATATATATGGGAAGCAACAATCCCTGTTTTATGTTTATATATATGGGAAGCAACAATCCCTGTTTTATGTTTATATATATGGGAAGCAACAATCCCTGTTTTATGTTTATATACTGTATATGGGAAGCAACAATCCCTGTTTTATATTTATATATATGGGAAGCAACAATCCCTGTTTTATATTTATATATATGGGAAGCAACAATCCCTGTTTTATGTATATATACTGTATATGGGAAGCAACATAGGGGTAGGGGAGGTGTGGTGGAGTGGTCTTGCCACTGGCCTGGTAATCCAAAGGTCCCGGGTTCAAATCCCGATGTATCAATGGGAAGATATTATTGGGATGGAATGTGTGCTGTACCTAGTATCAGTGCATTACCACAAGCCCACCGAAACGTCAATAAAATACCCTCATTGTTCCCTGATTAAATAGCACTGTATGAATATTCCCATATTCAAAATATGCTACAGGGGTGCAATGCCTGGTGAGTTATCTGCTCAACAGGTGGCGTTGTGTGTGTGTAAGTGTGAGAGTCCGAGTGTAGGCGGTGAGACAGTGAAGCACGGGAACGAGGTGGCTTCAGAGATGGGGTCGTTTCGGGCCATGAGTGAGCACCATGCCTAATGTGAAGGCAAGATGGCAGGTGCTCGTTGTACTCTACGTGCTTCACATGTCTCACTCCCTAGACTGGAACAAGACCTCACAGGCTTCACTGTTCATTGTAAAGCGGTGAATGTTAAGGCTCTCAGCCTATGCCCGAGAGGTAGTAAGTTTGAATATAGAAAAAAAAAAAAAAAAAAAAACAGTCCGTTATATATTTATATATATGGGAAGCAACAATCCGTTTTATATTTATATATATGGGAAGCAACAATCCCTGTTTTATGTTTATATACTGTACATGGGAAGCAACAATCCGTTTTATATTTGTACAGTATATATGGGAAGCAACAATCCCCGTATTATATTTATATATATGGGAAGCAACAATCCCTGTTTTATGTTTATATATATGGGAAGCAACAATCCCTGTTTTATATTTATATATATGGGAAGCAACAATCCCTGTTTTATATTTATATATATGGGAAGCAACAATCCCTGTTTTATATTTATATATATGGGAAGCAACAATCCCTGTTTTATGTTTATATATATGGGAAACAACAATCCCTGTTTTATATTTATATATATGGGAAGCAACAATCCCTGTTTTATGTTTATATATATGGGAAGCAACAATCCCTGTTTTATATTTATATATATGGGAAGCAACAATCCCTGTTTTATGTTTATATATATGGGAAGCAACAATCCCTGTTTTATGTTTATATATATGGGAAGCAACAATCCCTGTTTTATATTTATATATATGGGAAGCAACAATCCCTGTTTTATGTTTATATATATGGGAAGCAACAATCCCTGTTTTATATTTATATATATGGGAAGCAACAATCCCTGTTTTATGTTAATATATATGGGAAGCAACAATCCCTGTTTTATGTTTATATATATGGGAAGCAACAATCCCTGTTTTATGTTTATATATATGGGAAGCAACAATCCCTGTTTTATATTTATATATATGGGAAGCAACAATCCCTGTTTTATATTTATATATATGGGAAGTAACAATCCCTGTTTTATGTTTATATACTGTATATGGGAAGCAACAGTCTGTTATATATTTATATATATGGGAAGCAACAATCCGTTTTATATTTATATATATGGGAAGCAACAATCCATGTTTTATGTTTATATACTGTAGGCCTACATGGGAAGCACAATCCGTTTTATATTTGTACAGTATATATGGGAAGCAACAATCCCCGTATTATATTTATATATATGGGAAGCAACAATCCCTGTTTTGTGTTTATATACTATATATGGGAAGCAACAATCCATTTTATATTTGTATATATGGGAAGCAACCATCCCCATGTTATATTTATATATATGGGAAGCAACAATCCGTTTTATATTTGTATATATGGGAAGCAACAATCCCCATTTTATATTTATATATATGGGAAGCAACAATCCGTTTTATATTTATATAAATGGGAAGCAACAATCCGTTTTGTTTATATATATCATATATATATGGGAAGCAACAATCCCTGTTTTATGTTTATATATACAGTAGTCCCTCGTTATCGACGGCTTTTTTATAGACGGATTTGATTATAGACTGATTGCTTTATCATAGACGGATTCGACTATCGACTGACTTTAGACTGATTCGAGTATCGACTGATATATCGACGGATTAATTGTTTATTTATATTACTCTAATATACCAACCAAAAGTGAATTAAATGATGAACAATAAGACATACAATAATAAGATAATACACCAAAAACGAGAGCAAAAATAATTAGCCTAAAGACTAGGTTTTGAGTGAATCCGGATTCACCGACGATCGGAGCGTCACTTTCGACCTCCATTTTTAATGTTATATCGACGGATTAATTGTTTATTTATATTACTCTAATATACCAACCAAAATTGGATTAAATGATGAACAATAATACATACAATAATAAGAAAATACACCGAAAACGAGAGCAAAAATAATTAGCCTAAAGACTTTAGGTTTTGAGTGAATCCGGATTCACCGACGATCGGAGCGTCACTTTCGACCTCCATTTTTAATGTTGTCAAAACCAGGCAGAAGCTCTAAGGCCACCCGCCTTTTACTTGCTTATTTGTGCCTGAACCTTGTATCTCTTGCGTTTATTATGGCCTCTAATGTATTCAGTGATAGATATTTGCAATATACTCTAATATGTAAGGTTATGTGTAAAGGAAACACTTAAAAGTACATAGGATAGAGACCACGGATACTGTACGTGTATGTACGGTAATGCGGTATCGACGGTTTTTGCTATCGACGGCAGTCTTAAGAACGTAACCCCCGTCGATAACGAGGGACTACTGTACAGTAAACTTCCGTTAATCCGAAGGGCAGCGGACCGGCCCTCGTTCGGATTAGTGGATTTTTCGGATTATCGGACTTTACCCCTATGAACCTGTGTATTAATGGCCTGACGAAAACATTGAGGCATTAGGCCACCCAAATGACACACACACATATCATATGTTCATGAAATCACTTCAAAAGTTTACCATTGTCATTGTAGCCTATTACCTACTTCAAAACATTCAGATTAATGGTCAAAGGAATCTGCTGATATAAACGTCTTCTTCTTCTTCTAAACACCATATGTCCGCATCGTCTACTAGCGAGTTTGTCTTGCTCTTGAAGATCAGATCAGATGTGGTTCGGGAAGTAATGCCTTAACAACGGCACTTCCCTGAGAGGTTCTTGTAATTTTCCTATTGTGATTTTCCTTTTGTGACGTGCTCTGTTATATTATATTGTATTGAAAGCACCCTTGTCTTGTTGTCTTGAAAGCACCCTTGGGACGCTCCGATCACTGAACTATAAATAGTAGCGTATCGGAACGTCCAAAGGTGCGTTTTCAAGCTGAAGACTGAATGCGCTTGCAGAAAATGCGGTGGAAGCCAGTAGCGCATCGGAGCGTCCCAAGGATGCGTTCAAGAGCAAAACAAACTCTCTAGCAGACGATGTGGTGTTTACGTTGCCCCCCTGATACTACTCTCCTTGACGTGGTTGGGGGGCTTCAGTGACTAATTTTGAGTAGTTTTTCATTCCTCATTCTATGATTTTCCCCTTCTATTCTTATACTGTCCCATCTAAACGCCTGTGCAGTAATCTGGAGACAACCCTCCAAGCAAACTGCACATTTAAACAATAAGAAGAAGAAGAGTGAGGAACTACATGAACGAAGGCGGTGCTGGTTGGGGGGAGGGGCGTCGACTGACTGGGGACAGAGGTGCATGGGGGCGGTTCGTTCGTGGCCACCCCTTCGGGGATCACGGCGTCAGGCAATAGATAGATAGATAGATAGAAGAAGAAGAAGGTGTTTACGTTTATATCAGTAGCTTCCTTTGACCATTAATCTGAATGTTTTGAAGTAGGTAATAGGCTACAATGACAATGGTAATCTTTTAAAGTGAATTCATGAACATATGATGTGTGTGCTCCATTATGTGTCATTTGAGTGGACTAATGCCTCAAAAAGGGGACTTTGGGACTTCTTGAAATTCGGACCATCGGGTGAATTCGGATTTGGCCTCAAATTGAAAAATTCGGACTATTGGGAGATTCGAATCATCGGTCGTCGGATTAAAGGACTTTTACTGTATACACATTATACAGTATATATTTGGAGCAACAATCTTTATTTTATGTTTATATATATATTTATATATACTGTACTGTATATAGGGAGCAACAATCCCTGGATTATATTTATCGATATATCTTATTATATGGGGAGCCACAGGCCACCTCTGTTTTATATTTTATTATATATATATATACAGTAAACCCTCGCTATCCCAGACCTCTACAAGTCGGAAACCCGCACTACTCGGACTGGCATCGGCCTCTCGGACATTCACTTCCGTATTTCGGACATTTCCGGCATCGTTCCGACCATCTCTGACGTTGTCGGACTTTATATAAGTATTCGGAATATGTCCGTCATAACCGTCCTCTGATATCTCTAATATTTCCGAAATGTGTCGTAGCGGTGTCCGACAAAGGATGACGTGTCGGACGACCCCTCACGTAACCGGATAATAAGGGTGAATATCCGAGAAACAGAAGGGAGGTCCGACGCCATCTTACATCCGGGGCCCAAGCGCCCGGCTCGGATGCTGGGAGCGTCAGTCCGCACCAAGCTCTATTGTGTTACACATCGACGCGTGCCATTATTTAGTTCACCATGCCTCCCAAGGATAAGCCTAAGCGTAAGGTGACTTCTGTATCACTTGAAACAAAGCTACAGATGCTAAATGATCTGGACAGTGGGATGAAAGCCAAGCAGCTTCAGGAGAAGTATAGCTTAGGCAGATCAACAATCTACGACTTCATCCGAGACAAGGAGAAAGTCCGACATCATGGCGTAGCTGTGCTTCATGGTCCTTCCACCGCCAAGATCTTTCGCAAGGCTAAGCTAGCCTATCAAGACATCGACGACGCAGTGCTGAAGTGGTACCAACAACTTCGTGCTGAGGGCGTACCAGTGAGAGGCATAGAGATCCAGCATGCAGCAGAACGTTTCGGCCAGCATCTTCATCACCAAGACTTCAAGGCTAGCGAGGGGTGGTTGTGGAGGTTCCGAAACCGCCATGGCCTCTCAAACAGGAGTATTTGTGGTGAAATCTTAAGCGCCGATACTTCGGCCATAGAACCCTTCACTGATCGCTTCCACGCCCTTATAACCGAGGAACACCTTCAACATTGGCAGCTCTATAACGGTGACGAGACTGGCTTATATTGGCGTTCTCTACCCTCCAACACACAGGCCCACCGAGAAATCACGTCCACACCTGGCCGCAAAACTGTGAAGGAGCGCATTTCAGTGCTTTGCTGCGCTAATGCCGACGCAAGCCACCGTGTGACCCCTACAATCGTCGGCAAATCTCAGAAGCCGAGAGTAATTAAGGACCTCATCATTACCAAGCAACTCCCAGTCGACTATTATGGATCAAAGAAAGCTTGGTTTAACCAGGTCATCACCGAGGATTTCTTTCACAAGAGATTTGTACCCGACGTTCGCTCGTTCCAGAATCGAGTGTATGGTGTACCCTATGACGAAGCTGTTGTCATTTTGTTGCTCGACAACGCACCTGCCCACCCTTGTACCACGAAACTGGAGAGTGCAAACGGCAAAATTAAGACAATGTTCCTGCCTCCTAATACCACAAGTGTTATTCAGCCTATGGACCAAGGAATAATTGAAGCTTGCAAAAGGCGATACAAGAGGAAGTTCCTGGAACAATGCCTTGTCATCATAGAAGATGGGATGGACGAAGAAGGTTATGTGGATACACGCGGAAAGAAATCTCTACAAAAACTGAAGCAGTATACCCTGAAAGACTGCATCTACAATTGGGCAGAGGCGTGGCGCGAAGTGTCTTTCAACACACTGAGGAATGGTTGGACCAAGGTCTTAAATATCCCGAAGGTGCAAGATCCGGGTTTTGAAGGGTTTGGGGCAGCTGACTTCAGGAACCTCTTGAACCAGGGTAACCAGGGTGACCTCCCCGAAGAAGAAGTTGACGACTGGCTGCAAGAGGACAGAGACCTACCTGGACACGAGCATAAGACTGACGAACAAATTGCAGCCGAGGTGTTGGGGGTAGCCCAGGAAGAGACCCAGGATGAGTCGGACGAAGAGACAGAGGGGGGGCCCAAGATATCAGTCTCGCATGCCCTGGACTCCTTTGACACCATTCTTCAGTATCTGACTCAAGTAAATTACTCAAAGTTGCAGTCCCTATACGAACCACTCCGTAATGGTCGATTCCATATTCAGAGGGCACACCTTGATCGGAAAAAACAACAGAAAATCAGCTCCTTTTTTGTACCCTCTGCTCCTCCCAGACCTCGTACTTCGTCTGCTACCAGTGGTGTGTCGCTTGCTAGCACCACCTCCCTCCCAAGTGTTTCCTCAGTTGCTAGCACCTCGTGGAGCACTGTAGACACTGTGCCACTCTCAGACTTGGACATGGATTTGGATGAATTAATGAGTAGCACGCCTGTGCCCATGGATATACCTGAACCTGACATTGTTTGTGAGGTGGAGAAGGACAGTGTGGGTAAGGGTAAAGGTAAGGATTCCATGACAGGCATATGGTCCTAAGAGTGGGGGTGTGAAGAACAGGGAGGTGGAGAAGAACAGTGCGATGGACATTGAGGTGGAGAAGAACAGTGAGGTGAAGAAGGACAGTGAGAAGGGGAGTGAGGTGGTCATGGACAGTGAGGTGGAGAAGAACAGTGAGGTGGAGAAGGACAGTGAGGTGGAGAAGGACAGTGAGAAGGGGAGTGAGGTGGTCATGGACAGTGAGGTGGAGAAGGACAGTGAGGTGGAGAAGGACAGTGAGGTGGAGAAGGACAGTGGGGTGAAGAAGGACAGTGAGGTGGAGAAGGACAGTGAGGTGGAGAAGGACAGTGAGGTGGAGAAGGACAGTGAGGTGGAGGTGGGGGGTGAAAAGGGGATGCTGCAGTAATTAATGCAGTGTTGGGGAGGGGGGAGGGGGGAGGGAGGACATCAAGACTACAGACAAGAGCTATGAAGGGGTAAGTGTAATATAGCCTACTGTACAATACATATTGTAAAACTAAAATACATGTACTGTGTTTTCTATTACAGATTATAAGGTTCGAATAGGGTTGTCTTCGTTTTCTAGGTTGACGCGGACGTCTCTCTTGAGGTCGGATTTTTTCCGTAGTCTCCGATTTCATTGTTGTCTCGGACGGACATTGGTTAGGTCGGATTTTATCCTCTCTTAAGTCGGACATAAGTCGGACCCCGGACATCTCGGATTTTCGGTCATCTCGGACTGGGTCTCCCCCCAATTAGTCCGAGATAGCGAGGGTTTACTGTACTGTATATATATATATATAAATATATAAATATATAAATATATTTATTTATATATATACAGTAAACCCTCGCTATCTCGGACCTCTACAAGTCGGAAACCCGCACTACTCGGACTGGCATCGGCCTCTCGGACATTCACTTCCGTATTTCGGACATTTCCGGCATCGTTCCCACCGTCTCTGTCGTTGTCGGACTTTATATAAGTATTCGGAATATGTCCGTCATAACCGTCCTCTGATATCTCGAATATTTCCGAAATGTGTCATAGCGGTGTCCGACAAAGGATGACGTGTCGGACGACCCCTCACGTAACCGGACAATAAGGGTGAATATCCGAGAAACAGAAGAGAGGTCCGACGCCATCTTACATCCGGGGCCCAAGCGCCCGGCTCGGATGCTGGGAGCGTCAGTCCGCACCAACCTCTGTTGTGTTACACATCGACGTGTGCCATTATTTAGTTCACCATGCCTCCCAAGGATAAGCCTAAGCGTAAGGTGACTTCTGTATCACTTGAAACAAAGCTACAGATGCTAAAGGATCTGGACAGTATGATAAAAGCCAAGCAGCTTCAGGAGAAGTATAGCTTAGGCAGATCAACAATCTACGACTTCATCCGAGACAAGGAGAAAGTCCGGCATCATGGCGTAGCTGTGCTTCATGGTCCTTCCACCGCCAAGATCTTTCGCAAGGCCAAGCTAGCCTATCAAGACATCGACGACGCAGTGCTGAAGTGGTACCAACAACTTCGTGCTGAGGGCATACCAGTGAGAGGCATCGAGATCCAGCATGCAGCAGAACGTTTCGGCCAGCATCTTCATCACCCAGACTTCAAGGCTAGCGAGGGGTGGTTGTGGAGGTTCCGAAACCGCCATGGCCTCTCAAACAGGAGTATTTGTGGTGAAATCTTAAGCGCCGATACTTCGGCCATAGAACCCTTCACTGATCGCTTCCACGCCCTTATAACCGAGGAACACCTTCAACATTGGCAGCTCTATAACGGTGACGAGACTGGCTTATATTGACGTTCTCTACCCTCCAACACACAGGCCCACCGAGAAACCACGTCCACACCTGGCCACAAAACTGTGAAGGAGCGCATTTCAGTGCTTTGCTCCGCTAATGCCGACGCAAGCCACCGTGTGACCCCTACAATCGTCGGCAAATCTCAGAAGCCGAGAGTAATTAAGGACCTCATCATTACCAAGCAACTCCCAGTCGACTGTTATGGATCAAAGAAAGCTTGGTTTAACCAGGTCATCACCGAGGATTTCTTTCACAAGAGATTTGTGCCCGACGTTCGCTCGTTCCAGAATCGAGTGTATGGTGTACCTTATGACGAAGCTGTTGCCATCTTGTTGCTCGACAACGCACCTGCCCACCCTTGTACCACGAAACTGGAGAGTGCAAACGGCAAAATTAAGACCATGTTCCTGCCTCCTAATACCACAAGTGTTATTCAGCCTATGGACCAAGGAATAATTGAAGCTTGCAAAAGGCGATACAAGAGGAAGTTCCTGGAAAAATGCCTTGTCATCATAGAAGATGGGATGGACGAAGAAGGTTATGTGGATACACGCGGAAAGAAATCTCTACAAAAACTGAAGCAGTATACCCTGAAAGACTGCATCTACAATTGGGCAGAGGCGTGGCGCGAAGTTTCTTTCAACACACTGAGGAATGGTTGGACCAAGGTCTTAAATATCCCGAAGGTGCAAGATCCGGGTTTTGAAGGGTTTGGGGCAGCTGACTTCAGGAACCTCTTGAACCTGGGTAAACAGGGTGACCTCCCCGAAGAAGAAATTGACGACTGGCTGCAAGAGGACAGAGACCTACCTGGACACGAGCATAAGACTGACGAACAAATTGCAGCCGAGGTGTTGGGGGTAGCCCATGAAGAGACCCAGGATGAGTCGGACGAAGAGACAGAGGGGGGGCCCAAGATATCAGTCTCTCATGCCCTGGACTCCTTTGACACCATTCTTCAGTATCTGACTCAAGTAGATGACCCAAAGTTGCAGTCCCTATACGAACCACTGCGTAATGGTCGATTCCATATTCAGAGGGCACACCTTGATCGGAAAAAACAACAGAAAATCAGCTCCTTTTTTGTACCCTCTGCTCCTCCTAGACCTCGTACTTCGTCTGCTACCAGTGGTGTGTCGCTTGCTAGCACCACCTCCCTCCCAAGTGTTTCCTCAGTTGCTAGGACCTCGTGGAGCACTGTAGACACTGTGCCACTCTCAGACTTGGACATGGATTTGGATGAATTAATGAGTAGCACGCCTGTGCCCATGGATATACCTGAACCTGACATTGTTTGTGAGGTGGAGAAGGACAGTGTGGGTAAGGGTAAAGGTAAGGATTCCATGACAGGCATATGGTCCTAAGAGTGGGGGTGTGAAGAACAGGGAGGTGGAGAAGAACAGTGCGATGGACATTGAGGTGGAGAAGAACAGTGAGGTGAAGAAGGACAGTGAGAAGGGGAGTGAGGTGGTCATGGACAGTGAGGTGGAGAAGAACAGTGAGGTGGAGAAGGACAGTGAGGTGGAGAAGGACAGTGAGAAGGGGAGTGAGGTGGTCATGGACAGTGAGGTGGAGAAGAACAGTGAGATGGAGAAGAACAGTGAGGTGGAGAAGGACAGTGAGGTGGAGAAGGACAGTGGGGTGGAGAAGGACAGTGAGGTGGAGAAGGACAGTGAGGTGGAGAAGGACAGTGAGGTGGAGAAGGACATTGGGGTGAAGAAGGACAGTGAGGTGGAGAAGGACAGTGAGGTGGAGAAGGACAGTGAGGTGGAGGTGGAGGTGGAGGTGGGGGGTGAAAAGGGGATGCTGCAGTAATTAATGCACTGTTGGGGAGGGGGGAGGGAGGACATCAAGACTACAGACAAGAGCTATGAAGGGGTAAGTGTAATATAGCCTACTGTACAATACATATTGTAAAACTAAAATACATGTACTGTGTTTTCTATTACAGATTATAGGGTTCGAATAGGGTTGTCTTCGTTTTCTAGGTTGACGCGGACGTCTCTCTTGAGGTCAGATTTTTTCCGTAGTCTCCGATTTCATTGTTGTATCGGACGGACATTGGTTAGGTCGGATTTTTTCCGTAGTCTCCGATTTCATTGTTGTCTCGCACGGACATTGGTTAGGTCGGATTTTATCCTCTCTTAAGTCGGACATAAGTCGGACCCCGGACATCTCGGATTTTCGGTCATCTCGGACTGGGTCTCCCCCCAATTAGTCCGAGATAGCGAGGGTTTACTGTACATACACACATATACATATACAGTCAGGACCCCCAATTCGCGAGAATAGGGGTGACAGGAGGCATCGCGTATTGCGAATTCGCGTATTGTGGAACTAACTTTAAATGGGAATAATTAGATTGGGTGACATCTCTCAATTATGGCCTATTTTCGACATTTTTGGCCCTATTTTCGACATTTTTGGCTCTACAGTACAGTCTATATCTTATATATAAGAACAACAATGAATAAAAATATGAAACCTTACCTTAAAATTAGTAGTAGATAGGCTAGGACTAGGACCGTAGGACTTCACGATTTTCTCCAACTTCTCCCTCCCTGACCAAATCGTACGAACAGTTTACTCTGACAAGCCTATTGCACAGTTTCCTTCTCCTTTTTTCTTGCGATCCAACACTTCCACCTTCATTTTGTGTGTTATCTTCTTATATTGGCGTGGCATGGCGAAAAAAGTGGCAGGCACTACAAACGTTTGGTCACTCCGCACGGCTATGAGCGCTTGAGTGGGACTGTGGGAGGGAGGGTAAGCGGGAGGGAAGGCAGGCGTATGCCCGTCTTCTTCTCTTTTCGGAGCTACGCCTGGGCCTTGCGAAACGTAGACGTGCTCGCGTATCAAGCGGGAATAGCAGATTTGGCCCCTTCTTAGCTCTCGATTCGTGGTACCACCTCGCGTAATTAATGTTTAATTAATTAATGTTATTTTCGAGGGGTAACTCGTGTATTAGGGTTTTCGCGCATTGTGGAATCGTGTATTTGGGGTCCTGACTGTACTGTATATATGCTAAACTGTATATACACACCTACTTATATATATATGGGGAGCCACAGGCAACCCCAATTGTGTGTGTTTTAGGCCTAAAGACATCGGAAAGCTTTAGGCTAACCTAACTGAGCGAGCGACGTAGTGAATTATATTGCATGTTTACTACCTTAAATTTATAAAAAAGGCAAAAACTAAAATGAAAGTGAGTAAAGAAGCGTCATAGTGAAGAGCAAAAAGACTAGCATCTCAAGGGTCGAGTGCTAGGCGGCAAAAATAATTCCGGCAATGATAAATAGGCTAGGCTATATCGTGACGCTTCCCAAAATATAAACATTTAAGAAAACGGGTGAGCTAAAGTGCCATCACTGAGCCCCCAAAAGTTAGCCTAGAATTATGAACAGTTCCTCAAGTGAACTGTGCCTACAGTGGAATCTCCAATCTCGATCCTAATTGGTTCCCACAAATACCGATCGAGATTCGAAATATCGAGATGCGAAGTTAACTTCTTATGGGAAAAAATACAATCGGTTCCAGCCACTTGCCGACTAACCTACATCAAATCTGTCAATTTTCACATTTGCCCCCCACAATCACATGCAATATATATAATATGTTAATATAGATAAAATGAATAATGAAAGAGTTTTATTTTTACCTTATATTTATTGATAAAGAGGTTTGTGTGGTTGATTGTTGGTTCCGAGGCGAACGCAGTTAGGTTACTGCGTCTCCGCACCCGGCGCACAGTCACCGTCATCAATTCTTGCAATTGCTTCCCTCACCCTGTCACCACTAGTACCGGCATTTTATGAATGCGATAAAAAAGGTCCAGGTAGACGACTTCACAATACAAGTTTTCAAGCGAATGGCGGACGTGTGACTGGTACACCAAGTGGCCGCTAGATCTACCGACTTCAATAAATTTTCCATGGTATAAAGTTTAATCAAGTTTTCTTTTGTCTTTACTATTATTATATATTAGATTTTCCTCATACAAATAATAATGTATATTAAAACATGGTAAAGTAATTTATATTACTACGTAAATGAAAGCGGCAGAGACAGGTTAGACTACCGCTTGAGACGATCGATACTAGCGGTACATTAGTATACAGGTGAACAAAACACAATGACTGAGGTTCACACATCGATTTGGTCAAGATTAATCTGTTTATATTAGTATATAAGCATCTAGCATCGATATTTAGCTATCGAGATTAACGTTTTTTCATCGAGATTTGTGATTGGGGAGAGCTTGAAGGTGGCATCGAGATGCGAAATATCAAGATGAGATTGATCGAGATATGTGAGCCTACTGTATGCTAGATAATAAACACTAAGATACACTGAAAATAAATCGCTTGATCAAAAAAAGCGAAAATACTGCAGCAAACGTTAAGACAAGTACGGCATCCTGTGTACTGGTAGGCGATCGCCATCCACACCCCATTTACCTTAATTCAACCCACAAAATACATCCCAACTAGCGAAAAAACATTCCTAACACACTTCTACACCACCCAAATATAATAAATACAGTAAAAGTCCTTTAACCCTTCAAACACGGATGGTACACGTGTGTACCATTATGTTTTGCCCCCAGGAACCCGGGTGGTACAACATTGTACCAGTGGTTGAAAGCCTGTGAGCTTGGTGTGCGAGGCGTCGGTCCGACGCATGTAAAAAACAGCCGGCTGGACCGACGCCCCGCATCTCCGGCCACAAGAAGGAGAGCGTCGCTTGTTCGTGTGTGCCTGTATGTTATTGTTAAGTATCGAAAAGTATTGTAAAGTGGCTGTTGTTGCTGTAAGTTATCTCCACTGAAATCATCATCACAACTCAACCAGTTGACTTACAGAGCTCTACTTAACGCCATTCTACAGGTAAATAACACAGCTACGCTTGGGGCGTAGCTGGCCAAAACCCCCGGGTTTCTGCCAATATTTATGTAATGCATAGCCGGGGCTGGAGGGTTAATCCGACGACCGATGATTCGAATCTCCCAATAGTCCGAATTTTTCAATTTGAGGCCAAATCCGAATTCACCCGATGGTCCGAATTTCAAGAAGTCCCAAAGTCCCCTTTTTGAGGCATTAGTCCACTCAAATGACACATAATGGAGCACACACATATCATATGTTCATGAATTCACTTTAAAAGTTTACCATTGTCATTGTAGCCTATTACCTACTTCAAAACATTCAGATTAATGGTCAAAGGAAGCTACTGATATAAACGTAAACACCACATCGTCTGCTAGAGCATTTGTTTGGCTCTTGAACGCATTCTTGGGACGCTCCGATGCGCTACTGGCTTGCACCGCATTTTCTGCAAGCGCATTCAGTCTTGAGCTTGAAAACGCACCTTTGGACGTTCCGATACGCTACTATTTATAGTTCAGTGATCGGAGCGTCCCAAGGGTGCTTTCAAGACAACAAGACAAGGGTGCTTTCAATACAATATAATATAACAGAGCACGTCACAAAAGGAAAATTACAAGAACCTCTCAGGGAAGTGCCGTTGTTAAGGCATTACTTCCCGAACCACATCTGATTTGATCTTCAAGAGCAAGACAAACTCGCTAGTAGACGATGCGGACATGTGACAATAAGAAGAAGAAGAAGGTGTTTACGTTTATATCAGCAGATTCCTTTGACCATTAATCTGAATGTTTTGAAGTAGGTAATAGGCTACAATGACAATGGTAAACTTTTGAAGTGATTTCATGAACATATGATATGTGTGTGTGTCATTTGGGTGGCCTGATGCCTCAATGTTTTCGTCAGGCCATTAATACACAGGTTCATAGGGGTAGAGTCCGATAATCCGAAAAATCTACTAATCCGAACGAGGGCCGGTCCGCTGCCCTTCGGATTAACGGAAGTTTACTGTATTTCAATATAAGGTTGTAAACTGCGAAAGGAGGACGACAAATCGGAAATTTTGGGATTGGGAATAAACAAGTGTGGCTTTGGCGGACGCCTACCAAAGAAGGCAATTTCAAGGCGTCGGCGTGACGCCGCCCCAGGTTGACAACAAACGTATGGGAAGCGCACGGAAACTCACCAGCTTGAATTAACTAATTAACATAGTTAAAGGGAAAAAAAATCCTTTTTCTTTTCATTATAATATTATTTTCAATTTCTTTCTATCGTTTCATAGTGGCATCCGCTCAAATTACGTACCATAGGTATTTTCACAGTGTCACCTATGACGATGGTTCTATTTTTCTTGGAAGGCGTACGGGGTCTTCCAGCTTAGCCATTGGACTAAAATAGGCCATATAAGATTAATGGCACTACGTCATTTGACGTAGGAGCCACTAATAAATACATTATTATTATAATTATTGGCATTTTCAGGTGTGGTTGTGAGTCACACACAGTGCGGAAAGCGTCCTCCAGCCTCACACTCAGCCTGGGTATTCTGGTTTGGGGATTATCGTGTCAGTCAGGTGCGTTTGTTACCAGTACCTTGCAGTAGCTTAGCAATGTTTGCCAGTAGCTAGCAGCAGTAGGTTGGCCATGTTTCAGTGAAACTCCTTTGCTTGTTATACATTGAATGCTATACAGTGATGCTATACAGTGAACCCCCCAATTTCGCGGGTTGTAATCTCCCGAAATCCCAAGCTCATGGCAAATATCAATGCGGCAAGGTTGATAAAAGTTTGCTGATTATCCCAAGTTCACAGGGCCGAAGTCACGAATCTCGATGCGCAATTTATCTGTCGGTCATGTTGTGACGTCATGCATGCAGTGAATCCTATCATTACTGAGGCTAGGTCAGATGCCCATGACACTGATAAGACTTTAAAAATACTGTGACTTCTATTAATCACCAACTCTTACTTCAACAACTTTAATGTTTAGGAGAGTTATTATATTCTCATATTTATTTGTTTTAACCTGTATGTGTATTAAATTGTAATTTTTATGGAAAGTTGGTGCCAAAAGGGCGAGTTTAGGTGAGCGACCAGTGCACATCCCTATTTTACCCATAAATCCTTAAGTCCCAAGCTCAGGGCGTATTTTCGGGACGCATCTACCGTGAAATTTGGGGGTTCACTGTAATATACAGTAGATCTAACCTATGGTCTGTTCAGTCAGGAAATATATATAAGCTCCGCCCACTTCCCCAACCGTTATCATACGGCTGGCACGCCTGTTGTTGTTGTTGTTGTTGTTCCCCAAGCTGCCTGGCCGAACAGCCCCAAGGCCCCGAGCAATTCCAAGGCCACAACCGAGCGCCCCCACAGAACCCTCCCTGCCGACCACAATAATGCCTGGGTGACCGAAGCCACTCCATTACGGGGAGCTGAGGAGGGTGCGGAAACGCCCGGGAAACCAAAACCCCACCCAGGGCCCTGTGCCCCTCAGCAAGGGAAAAATGTGACGCTTTGGCTTCCAATCTTGGTAGATTGGGAGGTCAATCCACGGAAAAGATGCCGTCACTTGAGATCTAGAAAATATATAAGTTAAAGGAACAGTCAGAGTAAGCTATGGGTATGGCAGAGATTGCTCAGTTCTCACTCTGATAGACCAGCCCATCACCACTGGCACGCCTGTATCATGTAGCGGTGTCTAGCAGGGTTACCAAACCAAAGAAAAAATACTGCTCAATCAGTTTACAAACATTGCTAGAAGGTTACACAATAGTTAACCCTTCTTTGGCGGCGCGCAACTTATGTCGTGTGAAATAAATATGGACTAAGTGGCGATTCACAACTTATGTCGTGTGCCATTTTCACCACGTAATGTTGCTGAGAGAGAGAGATAAGTGGTGGGAGGAGAGTAGCAAGCGTATGACTGCTCCAGACCACCGCGGCGGACCTACTGACATGAATCCCACCCTCCCCCACCCGCTACACAGGGAATTATGTAGGGAAACTACCTAATTACATGGTTTTTGCACTCGTGTTGCGCGATCGTTGCAAGAAAACCAGCGGTCGTACAAGGATGGTTGGGGTGTCATTGGAAAGCTCTGTTTATGCCCTTTCAGGGATAGATACTTGTTTTACGCTCTGGGTCTTATTTAGGCATGAAAATGATCACGTAAACAACCCTATTTAGGGTAAAAACACCCCGCTGGGCGGTACATATAAATTACCGCCTAGGCTGCTCGTAAGGTGTTAATGGATGCCTAAAATTCCTAGAATGATACCACAATGTTGACCAGAAAGGGCTCAAAGTTTTTAGAATACTGTGAGAATTCTTATCGCTAGATATAAACTTTGCCGCTAGATCAAAGTAAACATTTATTTATCATTAATATTTGTTAAGAAAGGCTTTCAAAGCTATTAACCCTTCTAGATTATCAACTCAGGATGAAAATTCAAGACTAAAGCCCATTTTCAATGCCTCCAATCCCTTGATCATGTAAATTTAGATTTAGCGGGAAGGTAGCTACATTGACAACACTGTTGTCTTCTACACGGGGTGACACTCGCCGTTCACTTCAGTCGTTACCTGTCTTCTGAAGGGGAAGGATGCCGTCTCTCATCCATTCTCCTTGGCAGATCATAGATATATGTGACAGACCTGCTGGTGCACCCCAACGTTCTAGTCAAGCCAGGGATATTGTCGTCTACGTATTCAAATACTTTGACAACAAATAAAGTCAACCAATTAGATGTAGGGAAGGAGGATCGAGGAAGTAGAGTTCACCAAAATCAAGTCCACGCACTCACAAATCTTTGCATATAACATTATCTACCTCGACTCTGCCATACTTTCCAATTTTCCATACAATTCGAAATAACCATGGTATTGGCAATAATTTTCCGGCTGAGAATGTTTTCTTGCTTCATGAATTTATTCAATAGTAGGTGCAAATATCAAGGATAAATAAACAGTGGTATGAAAAATGTTCAACCAATCTTTCACTTATTCTTGTTCTAATTTTATTACTGTAGTTTCTCTTTACCTTTTGGAAATCAATGTCCATAACACAAACATTCAACAGTATAGTCCTAGTGGCGTAAGGGAAAAAATTGTGCAGTACAAAAAATAACTGCAGATATACTGTACATGTATTAAAGCATTTTTGTTTCCTGCATTGAATGTTATAATGAGACCTTATCAGCTTCATGGTAACATGTGCCTTTTGTCTCCCTCATTAATTTTTTTGTTTTCAAGTGATACAGCCGAGACTGCGGTACAATAACCTTTACGTTATCTACGGCACTGGTGGAATGGGGCGGGGCTTACAGATATTTCTCGATTGAACAGATCATAATGCTCTTCACTCACCTAAATTTAGATATCTCGTGTCAAAAACTATTACTCTAGTATTGATATTTTACTGTATTATATGTAGTAGGTTACCGTACCTTTATTATTTACTTGTCATATATATTTACTCCATAATTTGTATATATTCAAATTTGGTGTCAATAGGCTTTAGTTAGTGTTTTTTTGCTAATATATATAATACAAATGTAGTACAGTTGTTGTCGTTTCCTAAGCTGCCTGATTTCAGAGTTTGGGCTCCCATGGGAACTGCTATACGCAGATGACCTAATACTTATCGCAGATAGTGCGCGGGATGCCGAGGCCAAGTTCAGAAGATGGAAAGAGGGCATGGCAAGTAAAGGGTTAAGAGTTAATATAAATAAAACAGGTTTTACATAGCCTAGTGGATTAGGGATAGGAAAGGTAGAAAAAAGTGGGGCATACTCATGTGCAGTATGCAGAAAAGATAAAGGGACCTCTACCAAGGAAGAAGTCCTACATTGAGAAATTTGTATGCATAGTATGCAAAGGTGAGCTTGTATTCAATGACCAACTCGAGAGTGTTAACTTTGGCAATGAGGCACTGGAGATAGTGGACAAGTTTTGCTACTCGGGAGATACCATCTCTGCCGGTGGTGGAGCCGAGGCCGCCACTATCGCCAGAATAAGATGCGGCTGGGGAAAGTTTAGGGAACTTTTGCCACTACTCACCATGAGAAGACTCGCTCTCCCCTTGAAGGGAAAGGTGTCACGTTGGTCGTCTTTATGGGGGTTTAGGTGGCTGAAATGAGAGAAGTGAATAATGATTGTTTGCTTGTTGTTTATATGAAGGAGTAGTGTGATAAAGTGTTTGGTTATTCCAATTTAGTGTTTGTTCCTGTATTTTTTGGTTAATCTGTGTGTTGAGTGCTTGGATTTGTTGTTTGATGTCCTGTGTGTGGGATGCTGGGGAGTGTTTCAGTGTGTTGCGTTGTCTGATGATGTTTTGAATTTCTGGTGAAAAGTTGAGGTTGGCTTTTTCTGTTACCTCTTGGAATGTGTTTCTTGTCAGCGTTTTGGATAGTTGTGTTGAATGTGTGGACAGCATTGTTGATGTTAGTGATGGGTGTGCTGTTTAGGGTTTAATAGTGTTGTTCTGTCTCGTTTGTGAAAGCTTCACAGTTGGCTCTTTTATAGTTGGTGTATGTGTATCTGTGGCTAGCTGAGGTGAGTCTGGTTTTGTTTGTGATAATGATCGGGAGGTGGTCAGAGCCTAAGGTTTTTACCACCCTCCAGGATGTTGTGGGGGTGACTTCTGGGGAGCAAAAGGTGATCTCTGGAGATGATGGGTCGAAGAGGGCTTGATGTTGATGAGGAGTGTGGATATGTTGATGGGTGTCGTTAAGGATATAAAGGTTATCTGATTGGCATTGTAGGGCCAGCCCTCTTTCTGTGTCAGGGTTGTTGACAAACCAGGCCGACGTCTTGGCATTGAAGTCACCACCCAGGATCGTTTGTGGGGTGTTTGTGATTTGTTGGTGTGGTATATATTCGTTAGGGAATGTTTGGGGGGGGGGGGATGTATGTGTTGTTGTTTTTCCTCAGGCTGCCTGGCCGAACAGCCCCAAGGCCCCGAGCAAGGCCAAGGCCATAACCGAGCACCCCAACTGAACCCTCCCCGCCTACCACAATAAAGCCTGGGTGACCGAAGCTACTCCATGGCGGGGAGCTGAGGAGGGTGCGGAAACACCCGGGAAACCAAAGCCCCACCCAGGGCCCTGTGCCCCTCAGCAATTATGAAGAGAGTGTTGAGGGGCAAAGGGAAAATGTGACACTTTGGCTTCCAATCTACCAACCTCTGGATTGGCAGATTGGGAGGTCAATCCACGGAAGAGACGCCGTCACTTGAGATCTAGAAAATATATAAGTAAAAGGAACAGTCAGAGTAAGCTATGGGTATGGCAGAGATCGCTCAGTTCTCACTCTGATAGACCAGCCCATCACCAGGGATGTACTGTATGTGTTTATGATGGTTATGTTGGATTTGTTGCCAGTGCGTATTTTGATGGATTGTATTTAATTTGTGTTATCATTTGAGGGGAGGAGGGATTTGGTAAGCGCACTGGTGTCTGTATAGGTTATTTCTTTGTGAACCAAGGTGATGAGACCGCCGCCGGCCCGGTATTGTCTGATGGTGCTGAATTCATGAAAAGTAAGAGTTAGAATATACAGATAATACTCTAGGATCTAGCTATTCACACTTTGATATTAACTGCGGTATCGCACGTATACAAATATGATATTACTGTAGTTGTTGAATTTGTTTCAGATCTCCCTAAAGAATATTCTTGATTTTCAAGAACGTCCAATTCCACCAAAATCTGAGACTTCAAGGAAATCCCTCAATGGAGCTATTCTGGAATGCTTAAAGGTAATATTTTAATGTTTTATAAATTGTTGTTGTTGTTCCCCAGGCTGTCTGGCCGAACAGCCCCAAGGACCCGAGCAAGGCCAAGGCCATAACCGATCGCCCCCACAGAACCCTCCCTGCCTACCACAAAAAAGCCTGGGTGACCGAAGCCGCTCCAAGGCAAGGAGCTGAGGAGGGTGCGGAAATGCCCGGGATACCGAAGCCCCACCCAAGGCCCTGTGCCCCTCAGCAATTATGAAGGGAAAGGTGAGGGGCAAAGGAAAAATGTGACGCTTTGGCTCCCAGTCTGCCAACCTCGAGGTTGGCAGTAGGGAGGTCAATTCACGGAAGAGACGCCGCCACTTTAGATCTAGAAAATATATAAGTAAAAGGAACAGTCAGAGTAAGCTATGAGTATGGCAGAGAACGCTCAACTCTCACTGATAGATCGGCCCATCGCTTCATTTATAAATTGTTAAAGGGTATAATATAGCTCACAAGGTCAGCTATCCTCATTATTATAAATGCTACTGTACAATATACCTCTAATGTGCAATAATAGTAGTCAGAGTTTCTTATAAATGTAAATATTGATACTGTATATAAGTGTTTTGGATGGTGGTGGTGATCGAGAGACATTTCTGAACTGTCGTGACATATAGAGAGGCATTGGGGGTACCCATAGAATATCACAATCGGTCAAAGAGTTTCAGGAGTCGGTCACTGGCCACCATTTTGATTCTCAGTATCTCTGTTAAGCACTCCATGCTGTGAAAGCAGTTACAAAGATGGACATATACTAATAGAGTTATGAGTACACTATAACCTCCATTTAACGGATTCCGATTTAACGGATATCGGCAATAACGGTCAAAAAATGTAGGCCGGACAATGGACCCAGCAACAGACATAGTCCGTTGCTATAAAAAAGTTGGAGCAAAGTCCGTTGCTCTATCTATTTATCTCTCTAATGCACCTACCTAAATCCCTTATACATTAACATAACTATGTCTTATTTGGACTTTTTGTAATCTTTGAATCATTTCTAATATGATGGAATTGAAAAATATAATATCCTTCCAGCACATAGATAAATAATAAATAAGATAGTCAACAAAATATTTCAACTCTCCCCTCCGTGCCAGCAGAGACGGAAGATTTACGTTTGATAGATTTTTTGTTTTGTTTTTTTCCCTCGATATACACACTCTTTCTATCTATCTATCTCTGTAATTCATCTACCTAAATCCCTTATACATTAACATAACTATGTCTTATTTGGACTTTTTGTAATCTTTGAATAATTTCTAATGTGATGGAATTGAAAAATATAATATCCTTCCAGCACATAGATAAATAATAAATAAGATAGTCAAAACAATATTTCAACCCTCCCCTCCGTCTATGCGCGGAGCTTCCCAGACGGGAGATTTACGTTTGATAGATTTTTGTTTTTTTTTGTTCCCACGGTATACACAAAATGATGGGGAAATATTATAACATGTTTTTAATTGACATTTGTGTCGTTTTTGCTGATTATGAGTTGGTGGAAAATAAAATCTTTAATTCTATCATATCGGAAATGATTCACAGATTATATAGAGACCAAATAATATACACTTTTAAGTGTGTTCAATAGTTTTGCATTATCAATAGGGTGTAGCACAAGGGATTACCAGGATTTATTTCAGGTACAGTAAAAAAAAGGATGCATAACAGTTAAATGTCACGATCCGGACACCTGTACTCAACACCGAATTTTTCTCAAGGAATTTCCGGATTACATCCGGACTGGACAGTATTTAGCAGCAACGGACATTTAGCAGGAACGGACAGGTGCTTGCACGCATTTGTCCGTTAAATGGAGGGTCGAGTGTAATTGTATGAGCAGCATAAGCATAATAATGAAATTTAGAAATAATGGCAAGCTATCAAATAATGCACTGGAAAGTAATACAGTTGCTGTACGCTCTTTTACAAAAATATCTTTGTTACCGTTAGTGTTACAATTTGTTTTGTCTATGTGAGTGAGGGAGGCAAAAGGCAGAACTGCCTGTAGCGAGTGCCTCCCTATAGTTGAAAGAGTGACAGGGCCAAAATCAAGGGACGCTCGAACCAAAATGCCTGGACACACAGAGTTTGAAGCAATATAAATCATGCTACAGAAGCTGATTGGTCGCTGCATCCCTACGCCAAAATGAGAAATTGGAAAAGAATAAAGTTACGATAGTATAGGGTATGTAATGCTTGTGGTTTTATGTAAGAATGCAAGAGTGTGTGTGTGTCTTAATATCAAGCTATAATTACTCTTGGTGTAACGGAGGCACACCAAGTGGTGAAACACAATATTTATCAATCCTTGTACTCCACCTATAAGGCTTCCCGGGAGTACTTCCCTGAACGACTGATGCCTACAACCTCCTCCTATATGTAACATATCAATATGGTTTATTGCAGGAGTTGCGTCATCAGTGTGACCTTGTAAACCTTGACCCAGGAGAGCTAATGGCCTGGGGTCGTGTGGGCTGCCCTGGGGCTGGGCCCTACAAATCACGCCCGAGTAAGTACTCCAATGCACACAGTTCTGTTCTTTGGGAAATTTAAAAATGCTGAAAAAATTACTGTGAATTAGAATAGTTGTCCAGCAGTTTTTTACCAAGTGTAAGTGATTGTGAATTTTTATCTGTTGATTCCTATGGGTGGAAATGCTAGCCCTTTAATTGCAGATTTATTCTAGCTTGCATTAGAATTTAAATATATAAAAAACTTAGTTGACAGTAGCAAGAAAAATAACCTCCCAGAAAAATTTGCACTTTCTAAATTGTTAAGTAATAATAGTAGATATTATTCTCGTTTGCAATATGTTAAATTTTAATCAAGTTGCTAAACTAATTTATCCATATTCCATTCTCATCACACAAGGTAACGTAAATGATGAAGTTGAAAATGTTCTTAACATAAATATACAGATTGTTAACCCAGCAAGTGCGGATCTCCTTATAAGAGTTTTACCGCTGCGCTGCGGAACTCCTCATATAATCCAAGGCCTAATTTTTTTTGTTTTTTTTTTTTTATTGCCCCTTGGCCATGCCAAATATCACTCCTCCAACCCTTCCCCCCCCCCTTCAATTATCACCTATTATCCCTGTTATTCCCTTATTCTTAGGTATATATTCGTGCTAACATTAGCGAGTTGCTAGCAGGGCGTGGTCATCTGTGTTACCAAGCGTGGGAAAGAGCGAGAGAGACTACCACGCAACAGTGTCTCTCCAGCTGTCGTCACGGCTGGCAGGCTGCCTCAGCCATAAGTTATGCAACTCCCGGCCTCTATCGCCGATTTTGACCATCCAAACGCTGTTTCCACTTGTTTTATTGCTGTAACAGGTTAATACATTTATAATAAACGTAAAATAGGCGCATATGGATAAGTATTAATGATATTTATGGTACAATGACGATTTGAGTTTAGTAAACAGTCTAAATACCTCCGCACAGGGAGGGGTGGCCAATACCCCACCTACGCAGTGGAGAGGTTAATAAACATTGCACACTTAAATTATATCACAAAATTGATGATTTTAATTTTAATTACATTTTCCTTTCCCTAGTAGTAATATCGATAATAAAATAACAATTGTTTCTATTCCCAGCTAATAAGATTTGTAAAATTTGCACTAAAATAGACGACTTTTGGGCTAGAGCTAGGTTACTATACAGACTCTTAGTAGACAGGTTTTGAGGCAAGTAAATTGTTACTTAATTTTTTTTTTTAAGGTCTATTATTGTAACTGTATTCTGTATTCTTTTATTTAATAATTTTCATTTTAGTAAGCGTTGTTTCCACATAGCGATTTTGATAATTTAATTTGACTTTATATTGTCCTTGTCCCAATTTTGGTTTGTTTAGTTTGCAAGTTTTACATTTTAATTTTACATCAATAATTTTAATCAAATTTTTATAACTTGAAGTTTCTTGTATAACCTCTGCTTACTTTTTGTCTGTATGTATTAATTGTTTATCTTTTTCTATTGTTATTATTGATTTTTTAAGATTAATTGTTTTTGTTAAAAGAGTACTCTGTTTAAATCTGTTATTGTTTCTTCATGTTTTGCAATTATTTTTCTTTATCATATTCATTGTCGATTGCTTGCGATTTCCTTAGTTTATTTGTACAATAAATGAAGGTTATTTGTAGGATAGTAATTGGTAGGGGTCACTTGAGGCATGCTATGCTTACAGGTACCTATACGATAGCACTATCATTAGTGAGTGCTGTATGTTTTTTGTACTATTGTTGATATCTTGTTAAATTGCAAATTTAGCTTAACCCCTTCTGTACCTGCGACGTCTTTTTAATTTTATTATTGTTCTATTTAGACTAAGAAAGCTGGATGTGATAGAGATGAGCTGCTTGAGGAGTATGTGTGGAGTTACTCGTTGTTGTTGTTGTTGTTGTTGTTCCCCAAGCTGCCTGGCCGAACAGCCCCAAGGCCCCGAGCAATTCCAAGGCCATAACCGAGTGCCCCCACAGAACCCTCCCGGCCGACCACAATAAAGCCTGGGTGACCGAAGCCACTCCATGGCGGGGAGCTGAGGAGGGTGTGGAAACGCCCGGGAAACCAAAGCCCCACCCAGGGCCCTGTGCCCCTCAGCAATTATGAAGAGAAAGTTGAGGGGCAAGGGAAAAATGTGACGCTTTGGCTTCCAATCTTGGTAGATTGGGAGGTCAATCCACGGAAGAGACGCCGTCACTTGAGATCTAGAAAATATATAAGTTAAAGGAACAGTCAGAGTAAGCTATGGGTATGGCAGAGATTGCTCAGCTCTCACTCTGATAGACCAGCCCATCACCAAGGAGTTACTCGTAGAGACAGATTGAGGAATAAAGAGATACGTAGGAGAGTGGGGCAGCAGGAACATTTGTCAGCCAGAGTTGACAGAAGGGTGCTGTGCTGGTATGGTCATGTTGAACGAATGGGAGATGAAAGGCTTACAAAGAGAATATGTGAGTCAGATACAAGGGGAAATAGAAGGGCAGGAAGACCCCCATTGAGATGGAGAGACTATGTAAGATAAGCTTTGGATGATAGAGGAATGACTATAGATCAGGCAAAGGAAATGGTAATAAACAGGAATGAATGGAGAATGCTTGTGAATAGTTGAGTGAACACGTGATCATTTGGGGGAAGGGGTCGGGCGCAAGTTGGACTAGATAATAGCGCCTGGCCCGGGGAGACGATTAATATGAAGGGTGCGCCTGGAAGTGTGGACGGCGGGCTTGTGGCTTCGGCTCCGCTGCATGTCTGCCTGCCGAGATCGGAACCTCTCCGGGTGGACGGGGGCCGGGGGAGTGCTGGAGCGACCCTGGTCTCTGGGTCTTCTCCTGGGTGACCTAGATGTATGTGAATTTGTGTTTTGTCTGTGTTTGTTCGTTGTTTTATGTTGTGTTTTTGTGTTTTCCTGTTTTTGCTCTGTCTTGAGTCGGCCACCCCCAAGGGGGGGAAAAAAAAAAAATAGAATAAAATAGAAAATAAAAACAAAAATTGGAAAAGTGGGGATTGGGCCTGAGCATATTGATAGATAGATAGAATAGATTTAGACTATTTTGTTCATTTTAAGAAGGATTTGAGGTAGTAAAAAGGGTTCAGTGAGATAGTTCGAAGCCTGGTAATTGCTGGAGGCCTTTTTAAAACTGAATAAAACCATTAATAGTTACCTGCTTTAAGTTAAAAAGACGTTTCCGGTAAAGAAGGGGTTAATATAAAATTTGATTTAAATTGTAGTTTCTATATTCATACAGAATTTAGTAAAATTTACCAGAATGTCCTGGACTTCCCAAATTGACTAATTCCTTGAACATATATACAAATACAGTACATACAGTGGAGCCCCCATCTTCGCCACAGCAGTCTTCGCTGTTTCAATCTTCGCGGTATACCCCATATATTCCCAAATTCCATGTTCGCGCAAAATGCTTCAATCTTGGCACAAAAATCCCTGTCGAAACCCGAAAAAAGGAGCAAAAATAATGAAAACTAGACATAAAACTAGAAAACAAACAAAAAGTTAACTGAACTAAAAGAATCTGCCATTGTCAAGGTGTTTGCCGCTTAGAGACGAAATCCGAGTGAATCCAAAATCCGATCGTCAATTGCGCAAGATGCTGCCGCCATCTTTGTATGACGTCAACACTAGCCAGATGCTCACAGTCCACTCGTCTTTGTGTTGAAAAAATAGCTGTTTGCAAGCTTTTTTGTGCCTGAACCTCTTATCTCTCGCGTTTATTATAACCTCTAGTACATCTGGTGATAGGGATGGTGGGCCTGGTGGTAGCAGTGAATGAAATGACCATCAAACCAAATCAAAGGCCAGTCAAGCGTGCCTACCATGTCTGACGAAAGCCGCAGAAATTGACGATGAGTTATGCTAGGCTATATATGACAATGATTTAAAATAAAGTCTGTGTGGTAAGTAATCTCCTTATAATATGTATTTATTATTATTCTCATAATATATATATCTATCTATCGCCTGACGCCGTGATCCCCGAAGGGGTGGCCACGAACGAACCGCCCCCATGCACCTCTGTCCCCAGTCAGTCGACGCCCCTCCCCCCAACCAGCACCGCCTTCGTTCATGTAGTTCCTCACTCCATCCTTCCACCTCATATTCGGTCTACCTCTCCCCCTCTGTCCCTCCACCTCGCTCTCGTACACCCTCTTAGTCATTCTCTCGCTTTCCATACGTTCCATATGGCCGAACCATCTCAAGTTGTTCCTTTTCACACTTTCCAGCACATCTACCTCCACACCACACCTCCTTCTTACTTCCTCATTAGTCTGTCTATCCCTCCATGTAACTCCGCACGCACTCCTTAAGTAATTCATTTCCACTGCTCTCACTCTTGGTCTGAGTCTCTCAACCAACGTCCATGCTTCGCTTCCGTAAGTCAGTGTCGGGATTACCACACTGTCATGCAAGGACTTCTTCACTTCCATACTGACCACCCTATTTCTTGTTACTGCTTTTAGCGTTCCTACAACCCTCTTCCCCTGTTGTACCCTCTCCCGCACCTCTTCATCCATAGTCCCATCTTTACTCAACACACTGCCCAGATACTTAAAAGAGTTGACGATCTCCATAGCCTGACCGTTCAGCTTCACCTCACACTCTGTGACTTCACCCCTTTCGAAGACCATAACCTTGCTCTTCCCCGTATTTACCTTCAAATTCCGTTTTTCGCACACTGTTCCAAACTCATTTACCAGACCCTGCAACTCCCATTCATTATCACTCATCAGAACTGTATCATCCGCAAACAGCAGTATAGGTAGCTTCCACTCAATTCCCTCCCTTTTCAGCGATACACCAACATTCACTGCTCTTGATAGTATTTCTTTCATGACTCCATCCATATATACAGTAAACAACCACGGGGACATCACACACCCCTGTTTCAAACCAACATTCAGGTCAAAGAACTCGCTCTGCTCACTCTCCACACGTACTGCCGCCTTTGCACCCTCATACATGCTCTTCACTGCTTTCAGCAACTTGCCCTCTACTCCGTATATTCTAAGTACTTTCCACAAACCTTCTCTATCCACTCTGTCATAGGCCTTCTCCAAGTCCATAAAGGCAACATACACCTTTTGTTTCTTCTCCAGATACTTCTCCACAACACAATTCAGGGTAAAAATCTGATCTACACATCCTCTTCCCTTCCTAAAACCTCCCTGCTCGTCGCCTATCCATTTCTCCGTTCTCACTCTCACTCTCTCAATCACTACCCTACTGTATACCTTCCCTACTACGCTTAGAAGACATATTCCTCGGTGGTTACCACACACTCCTCTTTCCCCTTTGCCCTTATATAGGGGGACTATTATGCCAGTCTTCCAGTCATCGGGTGCACTCCCCTTCTCCCATGCTAGTTTGCACATTTTCCATACCCATTCTATCACTATCTCACCACCATACCTCAACATTTCCCCACACACTCCATCTGTTCCTGGTGCTTTCCCCAACTTCACTCTTTTCATGGCTTCCCACACTTCTGACCTCCTGATCCCCACCTCCTCCTCCACTACTTCTCTTCTTCTCCCTCCCATACCATATCCAGCTATGTTTGCTGGCTCTTCATTCCTTTCATTTAGCAACTCACTGAAGTACTCCCTCCATCTTTCGACTCTCTCTTGCTTCTCGGCTAGCATTCTCCCATTCTTATCTTTCACACCCTTACTGTTTCCCTTGCTACCTTCCCTAACTTTCTTGACTTCTTTCCAGAACAGTTTCTTACTCTCCCTCCATTTTACACTCAGATTCCTTCCAAATTCCTCATCTACTCTTCTCTTACTTTCCTTCACTACTCTCTTCACCACCCTCTTACTCTCCACGTACCTCGCTCGTTTCTATATATATATATATATATATATATATATATATATATATATATATATATATATATATATTAGATGCATTTGGGGGAAAATGGGTACTTGAGGGGTGACGATGTGGACAAATTTGGAACCAATGACCATTTTTCCCATAAGAACAATGCCCCCATCTTCGCTGAATCAATCTTCGCAGGTTTTTTCGGCACCAATTAGCCGCGAAGATCGGTGCTCCACTGTACAAGTTTAAAGACCGCTTCATCCACAGAGGGCGTGGTTTTAGTCTCTTTACTGTAGTACAGTACAATAAAGACTTACCACAACACAGCCCCATCATGTCATCACAGTGGCCGATGTTGGTATTGTGCTAACAGTGTCTCAGCAAGACTCGACTAAGTCCCTCTGAAGCACTCGCACCTGGCGAAATCTCGCCACACCAGCCTTAACTGTGCTACAATAAGGCAGTAACAAGAAATCACCGTAAATGCTACAGAGGCTGACTGCACCACCGAAGTGGCGGGCGGTGGGGTCGCTGCATCCCTACGCCATGACGATAGTGCATTGTTATATGTGCGATGATTTGTTAACCAGATTGACTTGCTCATGTAGTGGTGTACACCCTATGTGGCGGATTGTGTACTTTTATTTCAAAATGTTATTTTATTAACCCCCTGTCAAACGGGGATGTTTGTAACTTCTACTACCTGCCTGGCGAGCATATTTACCCTAAACGAGCTTCATTCCATGCTCTTTTTCATGCATAAACAAGAGCCAGAGGGTAATACAATTATGTATCTGTGAAAGGGCGATAATAGAGCTTTCCAATGACACCTGAATCATCCTTGTACGACCACTGGTTCTCTTGCAACAATTGCGCAACACGAGGGCAAAAACCCTAAAATATGGTAAATTCCCGAGTTTTTTCCTTGTCTCGCGAGGCCAGGGGTGTGGAATGTTGTGGTGGGGAGCTCGGTCACCTCACTCGGTCCATGCCGAGCGGTCAGAGCCCGCCTATCGTCCTCCCAACGCGTGGACTCTCTCGGAGCCGATAATGTGCTCAACATCCCTTCCGACATATGTCGGGCCCCGCAGGGATGGCCATGGTTCTCTCACCCGACATATGTCGGGCCCCGCGGCTGGGTGTGTTAAGCGTTATTTCCACATAGCGATTTTGATTAGTTCTTTTTCGTTTATCTTGTCGTCCCAGTTTTGGTTTGTTTATTTTGCAAGTTTTGCATTATAATATACCGATGCATCACTTTATAGTTTAGATATTAATTCAAGTTTCTGGGTTGCTCTTAATTTGGGTAGCATGGTTGATTAGTACATTAATTAAAAATACAAAGGGGACTGTCGGACTGAGCAGTTGACCACACGGCAGTAGGCCTTTGACTGTTAACCCGGCAACAGCAAGAAAGCTCATAAGAAGTTTTACTGGGTGAGGGCGGCAAAGGTCTTAAGAGGGAAGGCCTAAAAAAAAACATTTTAAACGGCCCCAGTAGCACTAAACCATTTTTTTTTGTTTTCCCTATACCTCATATCACTCCTCCACATCCCCTCCTTCCCCCTTCAATTATCACCTATTTTCCCTGTTATTCCCTAATTTGTTGGTATATTTTTGTGCTAACATTAGCAAAATGTGTGGAGGATGTGCTTATGTGCCTAGCGGGTGTGTTATACAAGCGAGTGTGTGGATGAGTAAGCTCAGTCAGGCTTGAGGCCTCGTGAAGGGAGGGGTTGCCTCAATTTGCTCCATAATTCATGAATGGGCTGCTCCATGTATATTCACGATTTTGACCAGAAAAATTATATTTCCACTTGGTTTATTGTTGTTACAGGTTACTATCTTCATAGTGAAGGTAAAATAGGCGCATATGAATAAGTAATAACGATATTTATCGTAAAATGACGATTATAGGCAAGAATGGAGCCTAATATGCTCGCCCAGGGGCATCGAGTTCAATACCCCCTGCTCGCCGTTTATAGGTTAACCTCGCCGTAGGAGAACAATGACTGATGGGTCGCTGCCATCTATTGGACAATTTTTATTTTTTTAATAAATGGACTTTTGCAAATGATTCGAACATTCGAATGGACCAGTATTACTTGTCCGTTAGAATCGGGATCCGTGATATCAAGGGTCAAGTATCTTTAAAAGCTGCTACGGTAGGTACCTACTGGGAGGTTTAACGACCCTCCCAATACCAAATGAGGTAAACCTCCTATTTGGTTGTAGCCTCGGAGTATCCAACGTAGAGCTTATACTATGACAATGTAATCTGCTTCGCTCTAGAGCGGCAATTATCGTATACACATAGCGCGAATTAAATCGATAACATCTAGAGTAGCACCTTACTCTCTCTACTAGGTACGTTGTACATACTTTTGAGGTCTTTTTAATAAAAAATTGAAAAGAGAAACGAGAAAGAAAAGAAAAAGTTGTCGACTAGGCCATTCCATCTGGCTCTTCACGCCGCTGTCAGGGGCGTACCTTCTAACCCGTTCCGGATTAAAGGGCATCTCGATATCAAGCTACAAAAGAGGCAAGATTGGATGGGCAGGGGTACGGTCTGTGGGAGGGATACTATTACGTTGGATACTCCGAGGCTACAACCAAATAGGAGGTTTACCTCATTTGGTATTGGGAGGGTCGTTAAACCTCTCAATTTAGTAGTAGCCTCTACGTTCCAACGTAGAGCTTTAGAGTACCAAAATTGGAGGCGGACATCCAAGCTGAGAAAACTCAAACATCAGCAATTAGTTAAGGATCATGATAAAGAAAAGACAGACTTAAACAAGAGAGTTTATATACAGAGTGTACGGACAGGTGCATATTAAGAGAGGCCACGTACAGTCATGTCATGTTCTTTTAGATCTTAACCTAATCGTATGAATGTTACATATCATAATGGTGGATATGGAAGACAGGATGCCCCCCCCCCCCTTTATATGGAGTAAAGTAGTTAGTACTACACCGGATAAGACCAAGTGTAAACATCGCTAACAGCACCGCGCACAATGAAAAAAGTGCCGGAGGTGATAAGTGACACCCAGTAGATAAGGGACTGAACACTTAAGTCTGTGGACTACTAGAAAACAGTAGGACAAACACCCCAATGACAATGCATGAGCATGACACAAGCGGGTGATGCATAACGAACAGAATGTGATGACGGGAAGAAAGTAATGAAACATACAGTAACATCTACCTTTCAAACATATAATGTAGTACCGGTAATGAAGGAAATGAAAAACAAGATCCTTAAGCCTAGGTAAGGTCCTTTACCCTAGGTGACATTACATACATATACTGTACATGCAACCCATAGTCCCTCCCCCCTCCCCCCAAAAGTGGAGCGGACAGGATAGGAGAAAGACAGTAGGGGGAAGGACAAGCATAGAGGAATACTCCTAAGTAACCCTATGGCCCAACGCAACACAAGGACGCCCCGGCCTGTCTGTGGACATGGACAGATAGGAGGAAACAAACGTGTCGGGGGAAGACCACAGCCCTGTGTCAGCAATAACCCTGAGGGAGTGATTGTGAAGGAAGCGGAGCGTGGCCGCATAAGACCGAATGTCATGCGCCGAACCCCGAACCAGAGGATTGCTATCCTTAATGACGCGACACAGGCGTAGTCCCACAGCACGTATGGTCAACCTCCTACTGGGCTTAGGCGCCACCCAGAGCGCCAACCCCGACGCCGGCACAGTGGAATGAACAAATGAATGAAGCGAAAGAACAGGGCACAACGTGTGATGACGACGGCCGCGCTTAAGAGCGGGGACCGTGAAAAGCTTAAACACGTGTGCCTCTCGTTCGTTCTTAGCAAGAAAATGAACAGACTTAGCCAAAGTTACCGACCCGAGGATGGGAGCAAACCGCAAGCAGTTCCGGGCCCCGAGACATGGCAGCCCACTCCGATACCCTCTCACCCGTAGCTAAGGCTAGAAGAAACAGTGGCTTGTCAAGGAATCTGTCAGGTGTGGGGTGAAGAGTGTAGGCCGCAGACGAGAGCCATTTGAGAGCCGCCGCCAGAGACCACTGAGGGGGAATCTGACGCGGGGGTGTTCCGAGCCGAAAGCAGGCTTGCATGAAGAACTCCAGTTCATTCTGAGGAACGACCAACCCTGTGAGGGTCTCAAAAGGCACGCGAATGGCAGATAGGTGGGTCCTAATTGTGTTGTACATGTAGTGACGCTCCTCAAATAAACAATTGAGGGAGTGAAACACAAGCGCCACTGACGGAGTTGCCTGTGAAGAGTTGTGTAACCAACAAGTAAAGCAGCGCCAGGGAGATTCATATATCTTCCATGTAGATGGCGTCCAAAGTAGAGTGAATTTGTTAGGTAATGATCGTCCAAACAAGGGGAGCCACCCTGCCTCACAAACATCCACAATTCGAATGCCAACGAGGTCCCTAGGTCTCCATTTGACCCCAAGTGGAAGCTCGAGACTGACAGGGGCACGGGATCCGGGCACCATCGTATCAGCTGAGCGTACCAGGCTTGGGCCGGCCATAGCGGCGCGAACAACCAAACTATGCCCTGGTACTCTCTCAGCCTGTGGAGGACCTTGCACAACAAAAGTGCGTCGGGTGGCGGAAACACGTACAGTGACTGCCACCTGGTCCAGTCCTCGCTGAAAGCGTCCGGTCCCCCCGCTGGAGTGCGAATCCAGCGGGTCAGGCACACAGTCAACTTGGTCGTCTCGTGAGAAACGAACAAGTCGACCTGTGGAACACCCCAGGAGGCTGCCAGGTTGTCGAATACGGTTTGTTTGAATAACCATGCTACCTGGGTGCTCCGTCCCCGAGACAGAGCATCCGCCCACAGGTTGGCAGACCCGGGCAGGTAGGTTGCATGCAGCGGAATGTTGTAACGATCTGCCTGAAAAAACAGTTCCTCCGCCAGACCCTGAAGCACCGCGGATCTGGAGGAGCCCTGTTTCTGTATGCAATGAACTGCAGTCATGTCCATCTGGAAGGCCAACGACCTGCCGGGAAGGGCTTGCCTATGACCCCGCAGGAAGAACAACGGGACCAACAGTTCCAAGATGTTTAAGTGTAAGGGAGTGAGACCTGACCACTTGCCTTGGTGTTGGTGACCCATGTTTGACTGGTAGCCCCATCCCACCTCGCTCGACGCATCGGTGTCTATCCAGATGGTCGGCGGGGCCGAAGTCCAAGGCACAGTTCTCGCGAGCTTGCCCCGAACAACCCAGTGTGTCAAAAGCAAATGGATCGAGCGCGGAATCGGCCAAAGCCGACGTGGAGGCAACAGTGGGAATGCTTTGTTGCCCAGTTGGATCAGGCGTTTTGATCCCGAGCCTCCCTAGGGGAATGGTCAGACACGCCCAATGGAGCGACCCGATCAACGAGTCCCAGAGTTTCCTGGTAATGGAGACCGAGTGCAATGCAGCGAAAAGTTTCCTTCGAATCTGCGAGGCGTTCACCCGACTCTGTCCGACGGTCGCGCTCGCCATGTCCCAGTCCAGGCCTACCCACGTCACGTCTTGCGACGGGGTGAGGCACGACTTGGGAACGTTTATCTTGAAACCTAAACGTGTGATGTGTTGGATGACAAGGAGAGTGTGTTGTGCACATTGAGTGGGAGAGTCTGCGGAGATGAGCCAATCGTCCAAGTAAAACAGGATCTGAATCCCCTGACGGAGCAGGGGAGTCAGAGCCTGCTGGACGAGTTTCGTAAAGACTCGTGGTACGATATTGAGACTGAAGGGCAGCCTGTCGAACGTGAACACCCTTTCGTGCAGCTGGAGCGCCAGATAGCAGTGGAACCAAGGTTCAATCGGCACATGCCAATATGCGTCCTTGAGATCCAGGGATATCACCCAGCAGCCGGGACGGAGCGCCAACCGCACCTGACTGATGGTGAGCATCCGAAAGCGGTCGTTCACGATATGCAAATTGAGGCACGACAGGTCGACCACCGGTCTCATCGCATCGCAGTCCTTCTTCGGGACCAGAAACACATGTGAGAGGAAGACCCGCTTGAGTGGCGAGACTTCCCGAACAATCCCATGCTCGAGCATTGACATGATAACCGTGGCCACGTCTGGAGAGACGTGCCGATGTCGGGGAGGACGTCTGAGAGGGGGCCTAGACCTCCCCCTCCAGGACAGATCCCGCACCACATCCCGACGCGCCCACGATCGGCGAGGCCATTGCCGATAGTGGGGGTAAAAGAAGTCGGGAGGGGCCCCTTGTGTGAGCCTCAACACTCGTGCGGGGAGGCGGTCGGGAGAGAAGGGGGAAAAAACCCAGGAGGAACTAGCGGTTTTTACTGAGCCAGCATAGTCGGCAGTCTTGCCGCGGCGAGACTGACCTCCACCGGCACCCCCTCCCCCGTAGCGACTGCGTCCTTGAAATCTGCGCGGAGGATCCTGCGCAGGGCGGCGATCCACCTGCCTCTGGTCGGTACGCCGCGAGGATGCCTCAATGGCTAGCGGACGAGATGGGCGAAGAGGCAAGCGGCGGACAGAAGGGTGCATGGCCCGTCCCCTACCCCCTTGGCGTCGCCCATCGATGGCACCTCGCCAAGGCTGGCGTCCCCTCGGCGGACCGGCCTTTCTCCCACGACCCTGGGAGGAATCGGCTGCGGGAGGCCGCAACGCCCCAGAAACACGGGGTGCGAAGTGTCCCGCAGTCGCAAAGAGGTAAGTCTCTTGCCACGCACCATCCGAGAAGAGACCCTCAGTTGCGAGCTCAGAGAGGAGCAGCTTCGTCTTGATCTCCGCGGGCGCCTTCTTACAGAAGGCCACCCTCAGCGACTGTCTACACTTAGCAGCCTCATGGACGGCACCTTGAAGGTCACCCACTGTGTTCAGGGCGAGCTGCAGCTGCATGCGCCGCAAGGTCTCCCAACCCTTCTTGAGGTCACCAGCAGGCTCGGCTTCAAGAAGCCGGAGGTGAATCCTCGCCATTTGGAACAGCAGGAGGAGGGTGGAGAGCAAGCGAGCGGCGCGTTGCCGGAGCCGGTGATCCCGATCTAGGGCACTCTTCTCCGATGGCACGAAGAAAGACGTGGGCAACTGGTCTAACACAATGTTACGGGCATTCAGCCATGACCAATATGTGGGAGAGACCCCGGACGATGACAGGACTAGCCCAGACACAAAAGTGTTGTCAGGTGGCGGGAGAGAAACAAAGCCCTCAGCAGACCTGACGCCAAAACCAACCCCCTCCGCCAGCCACCTATCCCAAGGCCCGTCCTCAAGATTGGTGAGCTCGAGCGTGACGTTGCCTTCAGCATCGCGAGCACTCTTCACCAGAGGAAGACCGGCAATGGCTGACAGAGCGGGAGCATCCGCTAAGATGTCTTGGCGGGTGTACTCCGACCAGAAACGTGTAGACTCAGAGGGAGATACCCTAGGACGGTATGTAAAAAAATGCAAATCCGACCTACTGGGGTGAGGCCGGATATCCACCTCTGGGACTAGGCCGTCCGGAGTCAGTGCCCGGAAGATACCCGGAGCACTAATCCGTATATTCCAATTCTCAGCAACTGGCCGTTCCCCCCGTGCATGAGTGGCGGCACGTTCCGGGTGAGTAGCCACCACATTCTGCCAAGACGCAGGCTCGCCATACAAAGAAGGGAGGACACGTTTGGGAATCTTAAACTTAGACAGTGGGGGAACACTAACTTTCTTACAGTTTCTTACAGTAGATCCTCTGGAAAAAGGCAAACTATGCCTGTATATCCAGCTCAGTACCAGTACTTGCACTGCTGCGGTCGTTCACGGTGTTGGCGGCGGCGGTAGCAGACGCAACATTTTTACTATTCTGTACTTTTTTTTTATAATCAAACTTCAAATCTTGTCTTCCCCATGCTTTATCAAGATTACTTTCAAACTCCCTTATTGATTCGGAATCGACTACATACGGGCTACTAACGGGCTGGCCAACCATCCCCAGGCAGCACGACGAAAGACGGTGAAGGAGCCGGAGAGGGGGCTGGCGCAGGCAGAGCCGCGTCCGCCACCACAGGGGTTGCTGGGCCAGTAGGCAGTTGACCTTAGTAATGGGGAAAGGCCAGTAAAATCATCAGATATCTACATCCAAGCGTCCCAACCGAATTGTCTAGCATCACAGCTGACGTGGGAGCGTCCGTGGGAAAAGAGAAGAGAGGCAAAGCATAGGCCTGACCTAGAGTAGGATAGAACCCACCCTGGGGCGGAACGGGCCCCGGGAGGCCCTAACCCAGATGCCAGAGGCTCATAATAGAGCGGTCCTGTAAGAGAAGGTGTCGAGTCAGAGGACCGACCTGGAGCGGGAGTCATCCACGTACCAGGGCGGAGCGAGCTGATTGCAGCCCGTCCTAGAGACCCGCGGCACCGGTGAGGGTGGAAGGAGAAAACCTCTCAAGGTACAGTCAGGACCCCCAATACGCGAGAATAGGGGTGACAGGAGGCATCGCGTATTGCGAATTCGCGTATTGTGGAACTAACTTTAACCCTCTCACCACGGAAGGGCTCTTGAACGCCCATAAAAAAGCATATAACAGCTGCCCGGAAGGGCTCTTGAACGCCCAGTGGTTGAAAGCCTGTGAGCTTCGTGTGCGAGGCGTCGGTCCGACGCATGTAAACAACAGCCGGCTGGACCGACGCCCCGCATCTCCGGCCACAAGAAGGAGAGCGTCGCTTGTTCGTGTGTGCCTGTATGTTGTTGTTAAGTATCGAAAAGTAGTGTAAAGTGGCTGTTTTGGCCATAAAGTTATCTCCAATGAAATCATCATCACAACTCAACCAGTTGACTTAGAGAGCTCTACTTAATGCCATTCTACAGGTAAATAACACAGCTACGCTTGGGGATGCGCGGGAATGCGGGAAGCAGTCAGATTAACACATATACGGTAGCCTAGCCTAGACGTTTTTCGGCCAAAACACCCGGGTTTCGAGGAATATATATATATAATACATAGCCGGGGCTGGAGGGTTAAATGGGAATAATTAGATATGGGTGACATCTCTCAATTATGGCCTATTTTCGACATTTTTGGCTCTACAGTACAGTCTATATCTTATATATAAGAACAACAATGAATAAAAATATGAAACCTTACCTTAAAATTAGTAGTAGATAGGCTAGGACTAGGACCGTAGGACTTCACGATTTTCTCCAACTTCTCCCTCCCTGACCAAATCGTACAAACAGTTTACTTTGACAAGCCCATAGCACGGCCTATTGCACAGTTTCCTTCTCCTTTTTTCTTGCGATCCAACACTTCCACCTTCATTTTGTGTGTTATCTTCTTATATTGGCGTGGCATGGCGAAAAAATGGCAGGCACTACAAACGTTTGGTCACTCTGTGCGGCTATGAGCGGGACTGTGGGAGGGAGGATAAGCGGGAGGGAAGGGAGGGTAAGCGGGAGGGAAGGCAGGCGTATGCCCTTCTTCTTCTTCTCTTTTCGGAGCCACGCCTGGGCCTCGCGAAACGTAGACCGTGCTCGCGTATCAAGCGGGAATAGCGGATTTGGCCCCTTCTTAGCTCTCGATTCGTGTATTGTGGTACCACCTCGCGTAATTAATGTTTTTGGTTATTTTCGAGGGGTAACTCGTGTATTAGGGTTTTCGCGCATTGTGGAATCGCGTATTGGGCGACCTGACTGTACTGGTGAGCACAATGTACAGTGGATCCCCCATCCTAGCTGCTAATCGGTTCCGCAGAAATAGAGCTAGGATTGAAACACCCAAGATCGGGGCACTGTTCTTATGGGGAAAATTCAATCGGTTCCGTGCTCATGCCAAAATTTGCGTCTTTTTCTATTTTTTGCCTATGAAAATGTTTTATTGTACACAAATTAAATGTTATGCATTATACTGTATCATATAATACACCATAGAATAAGTTTTTAATAACTAGAAAAAAAAGGCCCAAATCTAAAAACAATTACCGCACTTTTTCCCAGTGTTAGGCTATGAAAACATGTTTTTTGTCTAGGCTACATCAAGTAGCCTAGGCCTAAATCTTATGCATCATCATCATCATCTCCGATGCCTTGCTTCCCCCTGGGAAACCCCCACTAGAGGATGGCCATGACAGAAACGTCTCCAAGCTACTTTGTCAAGACATGCCTCCTTTGCCCGTGCCACAATGCCCCTTTTAGTTTTTCTTCAATATATTTTTCCACTTTCTTTTCCCATACCATAGGTGGTTTTCCACTACTAGTGGTTCCACTCACCTGACTCCCATATATCTTTCTTGGCATTCTGTCTTCATCCATTCTCTGAACATGACCATACCACCTCAAAGTACTTCTCTTTATCCACTCAACCACACCACAATCAATGCCCAAAGCCTGCTCTTCCATTCCAAAGGACTCGTACACTTCCCTATTACTTGGCCCATCTAGCCTATTCATGCCAGCTGCCATTCTGAAAAAGCTCATCTCCACAGCTCTTAGTTTGAAGAGGTCCTCGTCACTTGCCGTCCATGTCTCGCTTCCATACGAGAGTGTTGGGAGCAGCACACTGTTTCTCAGTGACTTTTTGACTTCCTGGCTAACCATTCTTCCTTTGAGAATACTATCAAGTTCTCCAATCACTTTTCTCCCTTGCATTTTTCTCTCTTTTATCTCACTCTCCATTTTACCATATTTGCATAGTACAGCTCCCAAATACTTGAAACTTTCAACCTCTTCTAGTACTTCATTTTTCAATTTTATTTTACAACTTTTCTTGTGTTCTTTCTTGATTCTATATTTTTCCTTAAAATCTATAGTTTCATGCATTCTTCTCTCAAACACCATTACCTTACATTTCCCTACATTGACCTTTAACTTTCTCTTTTCACATACCCTGTCAAAGTCAGTGACCACTCTCTGAAGTTCTTCAGCATTTTCCGCCAACAGGACTGCATCGTCCGCATATAGGCATGTTAAAATCTTCCATGTTCTTCCCTCTGATTCCAGTCTAGCTCCCACACCCATTGATACAGCCCTACATTCCCTAATCACTCCATCCATGTATATATTGAACAACCAAGCTGACATGACACATCCCTGTCTTACACCTACATTGACATCAAAACTTTCACTTAACTTATCCCCTACCTTCACATTTGCCATTGCATTCCTATAAAAAGATTTTACTGACATTAGCAACTTTCCTCCCACACCATATACTGTTAACACATCCCACAGGCCCTCCCAGTCTACTTTGTCGTAGGCTTTTTCCATATCCATGAATGCTGCATAGAGTTTTCTGTTTTTGGCCAGATACTTCTCTACCAACAATCGCATTGAGGCTATCTGGTCAACGCAGCCCCTGCCCTTTCTGAAACCTCCCTGTTCCTCGCCTATTTTGTCATCCGTTATCTTCTGTAGCCTCTGTGTTACTACTCTTGCGTGTACCTTTCCAGGTATGCTAAGCAAGCTAATTCCCCTATAATTCTTACACTTTTCTTTACTACCCTTCCCTTTGTACAAGGGTACTATCACTGCTTTCCTCCAGTCCTCTGGTACACTTTCCTTTTCCCATGCTAATTTACATAACCTATGCATTATGTCAACAGCTTCTTCTCCTCCATATCTCAGCATTTCACCTGGGATGTTATCTACTCCAGCAGCTTTGCCCATTTTAAGTCTATTGATTGCTTCTTTTACTTCTTCTCTGCTTATCTGGCTTTCAACTACCCTGTTTATTCTACCTCTCCATTCCTATGGATGAGATCTTTGCCTTCCCCCTACTCTTTACAGCTAAGCTACTAAAATGATCTTTCCATACTTTCACCACACCATCACCCTCTACCACTTCCCCAATTATTGTCCTCTCTCCCTCCCTGCCCACCCCGAACCAACTTCCAGAAGCACATCCATACTCATATCTCTCACCGATCCATCCACTCACTCACAGACAACACGCAGCTGCATGCACGACCTCCCGAAATCCATCCTTCCGAATCCTCCCTTCCTCGCGAGGACAGAGTCCACCTGGCCAGGCTGAGATGCGGACACCATCCAGCTCTCCTGAGCTATCAGAAGAGACTGGATGACTCGTTGTCGACGCCTGCCCGGGATGTAACACAGCACCCCATACCATTAAACACATCATAGAAGACTGCATTTCACACAACCACTTACGCCAACAACACAATCTACACTCAATGAGAGCTCTGTGGGAAAGCCCGATCGTGGCCATGGCCTTTCTCAGGGCTGTTCGGCCAGGCAGTTTAGGGAACAACAACAACAACCACTTCCCCATTCATGTCCCTCATCCTACTACCTGAGACACTCTCAGTCTTCTTCCCTCTGGCTTCTTTCACAGCTCTGTAGTATGCTTTCCTGTCATTCAGAAACTGTTCACTAATCATTCTCCCATATGCCTCATCTGTCTTCCTTTTAGCGTCTTGTATCGCCCTCTTCACTCTTTGTTTCAAATTTTTATATTCTCTAGTTTCTCTATCTTATGCATTGTAAATAATAATGTAGACATGGCTAAATGACAGTCCTAACCATAAATACTGTAGATTGGGGCATTGTTTCTATCATGCGATTTTTTTTAGGCCTAGCCTAGGCCTAGGTTCTAAATTCGTCCAGCCACCCCTCAAGTACCCATTTCGCCCCAAATCTATCTATCTATCTATTGCCTGACGCCGTGATCCCCGAAGGGGTGGCCACGAACGAACCGCCCCCATGCACCTCTGTCCCCAGTCAGTCGACGCCCCTCCCCCCAACCAGCACCGCCTTCGTTCATGTACTTCCTCGCTCCATCCTTCCACCTCATATTCGGTCTACCTCTCCCCCTCTGTCCCTCCACCTCGCTCTCGTACACCCTCTTAGTCATTCTCTCGCTTTCCATACGTTCCATATGGCCGAACCATCTTAAGTTGTTCCTTTTCACACTTTCCACTTTCAAATACATCCAAATACATCCAATAAAGTAAATACATATTATGAGGAAAATACGTATAAATATGTATTATGAGAAGATTACTTGCCACACAGATTTTATTATAAATCATTGTCATAGGCCTATTTAGCCTAGCCTAGGCTAACATCGTCTAGGCTAGGCATTTCAATCGCTTTCGTCCGACATGGACTGGTCTTTGCTCTGTGTTTGGAGCATGAAATTCCTTCATTGCTACCACCAGGCCAACCATCCCTATCACTAGATGTACTAGAGGTTATAATAAACGCGAGAGATAAGGGGTTCAGGCACAAAAAAGCTTGCAGACGGTTGATTTGTTAGTAGTCTTGGCAAATCCAACGTCAAGGCTATTAACCTAATTGCAATGACGACTTGTCTATTTTGACTGCTATGTCGTCATTCCAACCGCGGTTAAAAAGAAAACGTCTAGAGTCTACTCCTTATCTTGCTCTAGGAGACGTACATTAACCAAAACTACCACCGAAGGTGAAAAAAGCATAGAAGAGAAGAAAAAGGGGTTTACCTTAGTTACCGCTTAAGGCCCATCCCGTGTTCCGTCATGTGCAGATCCCTGTCGAACGTGCGCATGAGCGACCCTCTCTTGTCATCATTTTTTCACGCGCTCCATTGCTTGAGTCCGCTTTTGTTGTGCTCCTTCAATTCACCCTGTTTTAGGTTCGTTTCGGCTTATCTGGCCTTCTTTTTTGTTAGACAGATGTTACGTGATCTAGGGCACACGTAAATGGGCTCCTCAGTGTGTATAATGGAGACGCGTGTGGAAATAGCCTACCGAAGGTACGGGGGCGCCTGGCGTTCCTCGTATATGTTTTTCATTCTTTCTCTTTTCATATTCTTTTTTCCTGTTAGTCTGGGCGTAGTTTAGCTTTTAGCTTTTTTTTAGCCTAGCTCGTTTTCTCATTCAGGAATTGCTATGCCCCTATGAGTTTTCATTTTTTCATAGCCTAGGTGTACCGTTGGTAAACAATCTGAGATTTCGTTGGTGGCGGTGCTGTTTGTAGAGTTTGTGTCGGCCGCATTATTAGCGTTATTCCCAAGTCCCCCCTTTCGAGCCTTCACTGTGTCACAAGGGCCTGGGCGACAGGTGGTTCGTAATAATCCAGGGGTACCCCACGGGGGCCCCTCCTTCACACCACAGGGTTTTTCGCCCCTGACACATTCTCTGCTCACGGCTAGGTCACCCTTTTTCTCACCAGTTTCATTTACTGGTTTTTGTTTTCTCTTCCTGTTTCACCTCCATCCTTTCATAGTCTTTTTGCCCAATCCAGGGGTACCCCACGGGGGCCCCTGTTTGTGCGAAACCACCCTCCCTGCCACTTCTCCTCATGGGCTTTGCTCTATCTCTGTGGGTTGGGTGGTTCATGGGGGATGTGCCTCCTCTCCCCTGGTGTGTCTTCCTTGCCTCTCCCTTTACCGGTTGAGTTAGGATAAATTCAAGGAAGACACTGCTCAGCTTGATGGCCATCATCGCTTGGAGTTCATAAGGAGATGACGCATTTTTGTGGCCCTTTTTTGGTATTCCCTAGACGCTCCTCTCGCTTTTTCGGCGCCGGACCATCTCGGCCGGTCCCGCAAATTTGCGGGAGCTCGATTCGGTCCTCTGGGACGTTTCGGCTCCCCGCAAATTTGCGGAGATCGCTGGGGGGTCCCGCAAAATTGCGGGAGGGTGGTGTCGGTACGGTTATGCCTCCATTGGCCCGCAAATTTGCGGTAATAGTTGGCTTTCACTATTGACCTTTTTTGTCATCTTGTTGCCTGATACTATTTGGTGTGTGCACTTTACTGGTGTTATAGGCCCTGCATGTAAGATGTTGAGTGGTGGTTAACACTTTCTCCATCTTTGCAGGTTCTGCTAGTGCTCTTCCACCTCGCCCGCCCTACTCACCTACCTCTGTGCTCCAGGTTTAGGGTGAGTACGGATACCTGTTTGCATGTGTGTTCCTGTTTCCCCATGCCCCTTCCCTGGTTCTTCTTGGACATTCTCTCCACTTACTCCTTCGACGTGCTGATTATGGTGTGTGTTCTTCCAGTGCAGGTAGGCTGCCTTGCTTTCACCATGGTTGTAGCTCCCCGTGCTTGGTGAGCCACAAGTCCTGCTTGCGCCACTCGCACTGTGTGTCCTCTACGGCCTACCTCCCTGCTCTGTGTGGCCCGTGTCTGGCCCTGGTGGATGTGGTGCACCATAGCCCTGGTTCCTCAGCGGCGGCAGTGGCCTCTGCTTCCCTTCAGTCGGTGTGGGCGATAGTCTCCCGCCACTTTTGGACTGTGGGCCACCGTTCCCCGGCCTTTGTTGCCGCCCGGATCCGCGTTGCCCTGGGTATCCCTGACCCGACTGAAGGCCGTTCGCCTGGCCCTCTCCCCTGGGTCCCGCAGCCGGTCGTCACATCGTCGGGGGGATCCCCTGCTCCATCCACTCTCTCGCTCGCCTCGTCGCCCGTCCTCTCCTGCCCCTCGTTGTCCTCCTGATCGCCTTGACGGCGCCCATCGCCCTCGTCATGGTTCTCGCCCTGAGGCCGGGGTTAGCGGCTCTGCCCCTGTGCGCCCTCCCCTGGCCTCTCCGGGTCGGGGCTCTACTACCTTCCGCCCGCTTCCCCTGCTCGTACGACGTCCTCTTCCTTTGTCCTCTACGCGCGCGTAGGTTCAGGCTGTAGCTGGCCCTCTGCTCCCTCCTCCTACACTGTCCAGGAGGGTCCGCCAGGATGTAGTTGCTTCTCCTCCTACTTCACCTGCTTCGGTGCCTATTCTTCCTTGACGGTCTCGTCCCACGGTGGCGGTCCCTCCCTCCTCCGCCTCGGTGTCGGGCCGCCCTGTTCTCTCTGCCCCGGGGATCCTTGCTCTGTTTCCCCCCGCGGCTACTTCTGACCTCTTTTCAGCCAACGGCCATACCACGTTGAATGTACCGCTTCTCGTCCGATCAGCGAAGTTAAGCAACGTAGGGTCTGGTTCGTACTTGGATGGGTGACCGCCTGGGAACACCAGATGCTGTCTTTTCACCCGGCCAGCCTTCCCACTCCCGTTGTCCTGCTCCTCCTCCTTCTCTCCCTGACCTTCACTTACCGTCTCGCCTCGGGGGTACCCCTCCTCTTGGCTCGGTGGGGTATCGCGTGGTTTCGGGGTCCCCTTTCTCAGGGGCTGACGTGTCGCTGGAAGAGGGGGATAGTGCTGTTTCCCTCTCGGGCGTTCGTGTTCAGGGACGAGTCCCTCAGCGGCGACACACCCGTGGTCGCTCGCCTTCCTTGGGCCGCGCCTCTGCTGGTTCGTGTCGTGGATCTCGCTCCCGCTCGCGCTCACCCCTGCGGGCCGACCATTCTTGGGGGGGGGGGGGGGGTCGCCTCTCTCGGATCGATTGTCGGCTATGCAGGGGTGGCTTGTGTCACGCATCGACGGGCACTTGGCGTCGATGCCAGACTCCCTCTTATCGCACTTCTTGGCGGTGACACACCCCCAGCGCCTCACCATACCTACCCCTGCTACGGTCCCCCTCCCTTCTGCAGGCCTATGCTCCGGTCAGACTTCAGCCGCCGGGCCATCCTTCAGGATGTTCAGTCCCTGGCTGTGTTGACGGGACTGTCCTCCTATGGGACGGGTTTGTGCGACGACGGTACGCCTGGCTTAGCCATCTTGCTCGATCACCCTCTCCCGTTGGGGGCCTGGTTTGCTGAGGCCTTCGTCTTCGCCGGCCGTTCCGTCGCCGGCTCTCCTTCAGTCCCTCCCCTGGAGTCATCACTGCTTTTGCCTCCTCTTGCGTCGGTCGGCGGGTTGGACGGTGCGTTCTGGTCCTGGTTCAGCGCGCCCGTTCTTGAACTTATTTCTTCTCTCACCCAGTTCAGTCCTCTGTCGACAGGGTTTTTCCCTTGCGGCGGTGGGTGCCGACGTTCTTCTCTTGTCTTTTGGTTCCCTCCAGACTTCTGTTCACCGCCTGCGGCTTCTCGCGGCGTCTGCACCAGACGATCTTCGCGAGGGTTTTGGCCGCGTTCGGCGGATCCCCCTTCGGCTTGCGGTGTCTTTGGTTCCCGAGCTGAAGGCGGTTTTGTGCGTGGCACCTCGGCAATGCCGGACGGTACGGTCCTCGTTCTGCCGGACAGCCCCCTTGGATATTCGTCAGGGTTTGTTGTACTCTGCGCTCTCTCCGTCGGGGCTTTTTTGCGCGGGATTCTTGGGTCCGCTACGCTTCTCTATCGGCGGACCCTGCTTACGACACGCACCGACGCGCTGTGTCGCGAGCGGGGTCTTCTCAGTCCCGTCCTTCTGCCGGTGTGCTGCTGCAAGTGCTGCCGCCATGCACGGGCGCAGGACAGGGACGTTACAGGCCAGTGCGTCAGTTCCGCCTCGCCCTTCTGTTCTTGCCCCCTTTTCATCCCCGCCGTGTCGAGGCTGGCCGGCCTTCCACTTCCGGCCGCCCTTCGCCGGGGTCGGCCCAGCGACGGCCAGGGGTTGGGGTGGCCCGCCCTTTTCGACGAAGTTGGGGGGGGTAGAGGTAGAGGAGGTCAACGTGGCGCTCATGCCCGCACGGACCGTACCGGGGGTACCTCCACGTCAAAACAATGTGTAGGTTCTCTTGGTCGGTCTCCTTGTTCTCCTTCTCGCCTGGCCGCCCGGGTCCCTCCCCTCCTCTCGGGAGCTCCCACGGGTTGTTTTCGCCCTTGCGCCCCTCCGTGTCCGCGAGGGACGTTGGGAGCGGCGGATTGCGCGGAGGGGTCTCACCTGGAGGTGGACGTCCAGACCCCCACTCCGCTCTTGTCACCGACGCCGGCCCATCTCTTCGGAGGTGGCCCACGTGTTCACATCCATGCACGAGCAGGGTATCGTCGAGGGAGTTGACCGCCGGTCGCCCGGTTTTCCTCTCCTGTGTATTTCTGGTACCGGAGTAGAACTGCGACGCGATGCGCCCGGTGGTGGCTCTGTTGGCCCTCAACGGGCGCATCGTGCACACACGGTTTCGGATGCTGCCGGTACCCCAGGTACGCCTGGCCCTGCGCCCTCTGTCCTGGATAGTGTCGCTGGCCCTCCAGGTTGCGTCTTGGCTCGTTCCTCTCCATCCTCTATTCCAGCGATTCTTGGCCGTTTGGACTTCCGATCGTGTGTTCCTGTTCGCCGGCCTTCCCTTCGGTCTCCACATCGCGCCGCGGATCTTCTCCGAACTGGTGGGACAGGCTCTGGGTCCTCTCCTCAGGAGCGGGCTCCGGCTCCTGTTTTTCTTGGCCGTTTGGTTGATAGTTTCCGAAGCCATCGGACTGTGCGTACGCGACGCCCTCACAGTCGTTCACCACGTCGCACAGTTAGGGTTCCCCGTCGATGTTCCCAAGTCACGCTTGACCCCGTCGCGTGTCGTGCCATGGGTTGGTCTCGCCTGGGTTTTGTCCGGCGCTCCGGTGACCCAGGGTCTGCCGGACGCGGTGCACCTTCGGCGGACGGTCTTCGCCGTGTTGCACTCGGTCTCCATCCCGGGGTGGCTCTGGGACTCGTTAGTGGGTTCGCTGCATTGGGCCGCTCTACCCATTCCCTTAGGGAGCCTCCGGCTACGCCGCCTCCTCCTCATGGGCACCGAGGTGTTTCCGTTGACCCGTATGGATCGGCTCCTGCCGCTCCCGCGTGCCATTCGCAGACACTTCGGACACTGGGTTGCTCGGGGCACGCTCTCTGCGGCTGTGCCCTGGACCGCCCCCCCCCGCCGACGATCTGGGTAGACACAGATGCGTCGAGCGTGGTAGGGTGAGGTTACCCATCAAACCTGGGCCGTCAACTTCCCGGCAGATGGGTGGGACTCACGCCCCTTACCCGTCTATGCCCTCGAACTGTTGGTTCCTTTGTTCTTCCTGAGGGCCCACGCGCTGGCCCTTCGGGGACAGTCGGTGGCCTTCGGGATAGACACTCAGACAGCTGTCCACTGTTTCCTAAAGCGGGGGTCCTCCAGGTCATTGACTCTATTGGGGTTCTCGGTGAAGTTGTTCTTCCTCGCGGACCGACACACCTTCTCCCTGCATGCCTCCTCCCTGCCCGGGCCTGCCACCCTGTGGGCGGACACCCTGTCGAGAAGACAGGGCGTTCTTGTCGAATGGGCAATGCAACGGACTGTGTTCGACGACCTCGCGGCTTCCTGGGGTGTTCCGGAGGTCGCCTTGTTCGCATCGGAGGTGCCGCGCCAGTTGCCTCGGTCCCTCTCCCCTCGCACTCCGGAGGGGGGTCCGGATGCTTTCATGGTAAACTGGAACAGGTGGCGGTCGATATACGTATTTCCGCCACCAGACGCACTGTTGCTGTGCAACGTCCTCGCGGCAGCGTCTGTACCGCGGCAGCGTCTGGCTACTCGCGCCTCTGCGGCCGGCACGGGCTTGGTACGCCCAGTTGACGCGGTGGTGCCCGAGTCCGGTCCCTCTACCTGTCTGTCCACTTGCGCTAGGTTGGGGCCCTGCCGCCCTCGTTGGCCTTCGCATCGTGGATGTTCATGAGGCACGGTGGCTCCCAGTCCGCGGACGGGACCTGCCTGACTTCCTGATGCGTTCCTGGCCGACTTCTCCTTGGGGGACTTACGGGTCCTGCTGGAGGTCTTTTACTAGGTGGATACAGGACACTCGCCAGACAGTTGGCTCTCCTTCCCTCGTCCTCCACTCCTTGTTTCGCCTCTTCCGTACACGTCACTTTCACGTCGACGCTATACGTATCCTCTTGTCTGCCGTCCGGGGGGTCTTTGAGTCAGTCACTGGGCTGGTCGTTCCGTCGCAGGAGCTGGATTCCTTCATGACGGCTGCCTTCCGGGAACACCCGCCTCCGCGCCAGGTCCCTCCACAGTGGGATCTGGGCCGGGCTCTGGACCTTCTGGCTTCACCCACGTATACACGGGTCGCTACACCGGTTCCGTTGCTCGGGCGTACGCTCTTCCTTGTCGCTCTGCCCACTGGGGATCGGGTGTCTGCACTAGCGGCATTGTCGCGGCCCCGGGACTGCGTGCGATTCTCCCCGTCCTTGCATGGCGTCACGTTCGCCTCCTCCCCTCATTTTGTTGCCACGAATGAGAGGGAGACCCACGTTTTCCAGCCTTTCACCGTCCAGGCTTTCCAGCGTGGGCATACTCGCCATGTTTTGTGCCCGGTGTCTCCTCGGACAGGTGGGAGGCTCTCGCAGGTGCAGATGGGACGCCACGTTTGTCGGACCATTCGCGCCAGGAACCCTGTTTGTAGGGGTTCTGCGCACGATGTGCGATCCGTTGCTGCCTCCTTCCGGTTCCTGCAAAGTCGATCCTTACCTGACATCGCCTCGGCGGTTTTGTGGTCTTCTATCAATTCCTTCATCTCCTCCTACCTCTCCATGTCCAGTGTTCGACCCCCTCGGCCGGTGATGGCTCTCGGGGGTCGTGTTTCCTAGTGCTCTGGCGAAGATACCTGGTCTTCCCCCCTTGTCCCTAGTTCTTTTCCTTTGTTTTATTTGACAAAGGGGGGGGGGGGGGAGTACGGGTTTGCAACACTTGATTGCAAGTTTGGGATTATGTATTGTTACAGTACATAAGTTTTTTTTGCCACATTGAAAATTGTGTTTTGTTATTGTGTTCAATGTTTTTGTTGGTTTTGGAAGAAAAGGGATTTTGGGTACATTACCTTTTTGGTTTAAGACAAGTCTATGTTTTTGCATTACTATGAATGACGGGCATGTGTTAAAACTGTTCTTTTTAGCTACTCCTCAGTTTTTCACTCTTTTATTAAACTCTCTTGTTTAAATTGTGTCTTTGTCATTCATAATTTGTTTTATGCATTGTTTTTTTTGGTATGTTGGGCTTGGATGTCCTCCTCCTATTTGTTATGCAGCCTTGACGTTGGATTTGCCAAGACTACTAACAAATTGGGAGGTTTGACGTACCTCCCAACCTACCAAATAGGAAAACCTACTATTTGGTAGTAGTCTTGGAAAATCCAACGTACATAATACCCTCCCTCACGCCGGACCCCTGCCCATCCGCGTTCTTCTGCTGACGTGAGATGTGATGACAAGAGAGGGTCGCTCATGCGCACGTTCGACAGGGATCTGCACATGACGGAACACGGGATGGGCCTTAAGCGGTAACTAAGGTAAACCCCTTTTTCTTCTCTTCTATGCTTTTTTCACCTTCGGTGGTAGTTTTGGTTAATGTACAACGTCTCCTAGAGCAAGATAAGGAGTAGACTCTAGACGTTTTCTTTTTAACCGCGGTTGGAATGACGACATAGCAGTCAAAATAGACAAGTCGTCATTGCAATTAGGTTAATAGCCTTGACGTTGGATTTTCCAAGACTACTACCAAATACAGTGGAGCCCCCATCCTAGCTACACCGGTCTTCGTTGATTCAATTCTCGCACCACACACCAAATATTCCCCATTTCAATTCTCGCGCCAAAAGCCTCATTCCTCGCATCAAAATCCCAGCCGAAACCCGAAAAAATAGCAAAAATAACGAAAAACTCGACATAAAACTAGAAAACAAACAAAAACAATAATTTTGTTTTAACATAACGAAAGAATCTGCCAGTAGCTTGCCGTTTAGAGACTAAATCCGAGTGAATCCGAGATCTTATCGTCAAATGCGCAAGATGCCGCCATCTTTGTATGACGTCATCACTAAGCAGACGCTTGCAGTTTAGCTAGTATCTGTGTTGACAAAACAACCGTTTGCAAGCCTTTTTGTGCCTGAACCCCTTATCTCTCGCGTTTATTATAACCTCTAGTACATCTAGTGATAGGGATGGTTGGCCTGGTGGTGGCAATGAAGGAATTTCATGCTCAAAACACAGCAAAGACCAGTCCATGTCGGACGAAAGCGATTGAATTGCTTAGCCTAGACGATGTTAGCCTAGGCTAGGCTAAATATGACAATGATTTATAATAAAATCTAAAATCTGTGTGGTAAGTAATCTTCTCATAATACGTATTTATACGTCTTTTCCTCATAATATGTATTTATTGGATGTATTTGGGGCGAAATGGGTACTTGAGGGGTGGCTGGACGAATTTAGAACCTAGGCCTAGGCTAGGCCTAAAAAATTTTGCATGATTGAAACAATGCTCCAATCTACAGTATTTATGGGTAGGACTGTCATTTAGCCATGTCTATATTATTATTTACAATGCATAAGATTTAGGCCTAGGCTACTTGATGTAGCCTATACAAAAAACATGTTTTCATAGCCTAACACTGGGAAAAAGTGCGGTAATTGTTTAGATATTGGACCTTTTTTTTTCTAGTTATTAAAAACTTATTCTATGGTGTATTACATGATACAGTATAATGCATAAAATTTAATTTGTGTACAATAAAACATGTTTTCGTAGGCAAAAAATAGAAAAAGACGCAAATTTTGGCATGAGCACGGAACCGATTGAATTTTCCCCATAAGAACAGTGCCCCGATCTTGGGTGTTTCAATCCTAGCTCTATTTCTGTGGAACCGATTAGCAGCTAGGATGGGGGCTCCACTGTAGTAGGTTTTCCTATTTGGTAGGTTGGGAGGTACGTCAAACCTCCCATTTTGTCAACACAGATACTAGCTAAACTGCAAGCGTCTGCTTAGTGATGACGTCATACAAAGATGGCGGCATCTTGTGGATTTGACGATCGGATCTCGGATTCACTCGGATTTCGTCTCTAAACGGCAAGCACCTGGCAGATTCTTTCGGTATGTTAAAACAAAATTATTGTTTTTGTTTGTTTTCTAGTTTTATGTCGAGTTTTTCGTTATTTTGCTATTTTTTCGGGTTTCGGCTGGGATTTTGATGCGAGAATTGAGGCTTTTGGCGCGAGAATTGAAATTGGGAATATTTGGTGTGTGGCGCGAGAATTGAATCAGCGAAGACTGATCTAGCGAAAATGGGGGCTCCACTGTAGGTTAAGACTGTGGCTCAGGAACCTCAAAGCATGAGTGAGTTCAAAGTAGGTGAAGACCGTGTCTCAGGAACTCAAGGGTATGGGTGAGCTCAAAGTAGGTTAAGACTGTGTCGCAGGAACCTCAAGGTAGTGGAGAGCCCAATGTAGGGGAAGACTGGGTCTCAGGAACTCCAAGGTATTGGCGAGTCCAAAATAGGTGAAGACAGCGTCTCAAGAACTCAAGGTATTGGTGAGTTCAATGTAGGGTAAGACTGAGTCTCAGGAGCTGGAATCAGACGAAAACTGGTGCCCCCAAGATGGGTTAAAAAAAACGTAGACAGGCAAGCAAGAGCAAGCTTAGGAGGCAACAGTGTCTGACATCCAAACCCTCCCCCCCCCCCCCCCAAAAAAAAAACAAAGTTAGGCTAAGCGAAAAGTCGGCCTAGCCTAAAGAGTGGCAGGGAAAAAAGAAGCTCTACATCGGAACGTAGAGCCCACTGCAAAACCGCGGTTTTGCAGGAATGTTAGCACGACCAGTATGTCGGACGGCAGAGAGGGGCCAAACAATCAAAGGATCACCGAAGACCGCGTGTGCGGGGATCCTGGGGTATGCGGCAGACGAACCAGAGAAGGAACTCTGACACTGTTGCCAACCCAAAAAATACCAAGAAGATGGTTTCACATTTCTGAGATTTTGCAGGCATGACATGCCGGACCGAACTGGTAACAGTGTGAAGAGTTAGCAACTGCCCCCCATCGACTAAGGCTAGGCCACGAATGCCCCCCCGCCAACAGTCGGAATAGTGACCCACTAACGGAGGCAACCAGGGCTCATCACTAGGCCTCTATGGGCCAGGAAGAGACCTCAATAGGGAAGGGAACCATTTGAGGAGGCTAAATGAAAGAGAAAGAAGAGGACTGTGCCCCCCCTTCAGACATTAAGGTAGCCTAGCCTAGGAAACTCCAATTGTGTGACAGCACTTCACGAAACGAGTTCCCCCCCCCCCCCCCCCCAATGTAAACCCCAAGCGGGTGAACAAATAAGGCAAAAGTACCTGTAGGCCTTAGGCGGAGGCGAGGGAGGCACAGGAGAGCATCCAAAGTGGAGTGGATCACAGCCTGGGAAACAGGGGAGAAGAGCATAAAACGCCAGAACCGATGCATCAACAGGCATGGACAAGTAGCAATGCACTCTCCAACCCAAACCCAGAGAGGAGCGGACCATCAAGGTACCCTCCGGTCGGGGGCGGGACAACAGGACAGCCAAAAAAGCGTGAAACACACGCCGCCGTAGGGCGGGTAAACACGCCCTGGAGCGGACACAGAGACGCTCCAGAGCGGGCCACAGCCACTAGAACCTTACCAAAGCACCTCAGAGACAAGTAGGACCGACCCAGAGCGGGGGAAGAACCCGCGCCCTAGGGCGGGTGAAGACACCAAGAAGAGAGGGAGCCGAAAAACCAAACGAACCGACCTGGAGCGTGAAAAACCAGCGCTCCAGGGCGGGGCGGTCATGCTTGAGCGGGAGGACGATATCGCGGTCTCACGCCCGGTCCAGAGCGGCGATACACACTCTCTAGGGCGGTGCGAAGCCCGACCTAGAGCGGAGCCGATGGGGGACAGACCAGAAGCAGGCACCAAAGAAGGAGAAGACAGCGCCGAAGCGACAGACGCACGCCCTGGAGCGGTAATACCGACGCTCCAGGGCGGAGCGGCGATCTCCTTATTAAAAGTCTGAGGGCCAGGGAAGAAATGACAGACGCTCGCCCCGGAGCGGCAATACCGACGCTCCCGGGCGGAGCGGCGAACCAGGTCCAAGTGAAAGAAGACAGGTGATGAGTGCCAGACGCTCGCCCTGGAGCGGTAATACCGATGCTCCAGGGCGTAGCGGCGAGCCAGGTCCAAGTGATAGAGGACCGAAGCGTCACCCACCGACGACACTTAATAGAACGGAGAATGTTTCGTCTGCCAAGTAGGCCCCCCAGGTACTCGAGAAAAGGAACGCCATCCAAAGACCGACCTGGCGTGGGACGTGACCCACGAACAGGGAGGAGCAGTGGAAGACATAGCCTAATCGCAAGGCCCCAAGCAGACAAAATAAGGGAAATTGTAGAACACAATTTGGGGTTCTGGAAAGCCAGAGGTAGTCAGATAACTGGTGCGAACCCCCACAAAAATTAAAAAGGGGGGTCAAAGGACAACCCCAGGGACTGCAACAGAATCGAACGACAAAATGCCCCCCCCGTAGGCTAGGCCACCCACAAAAAGTTAGCCTAATCGGCACTAGGTGATAGGAAAATTTAAAAAGAAGGGCGCCACCAGTTACCGCACACCCAAAGAGGTGTGAGAGCGACATTAAAAGACCAACAAGGGGTAAGCGACATCCCGGGTCGGCGCCCCCCACCATAACACCACCCGAAAGACCGAAGTTAGCCGAGCCACCGAAAAAAATGCGCATAAGTCAGAAACTAAGGCAGTGACAAGAAGCCCTAAATGAACAGAACCTATCAAAACCGAAACTAACGTCACCGCAAGGAAATAAAAGCAAAATAAGGCAAAGGCCTTTCAAAGAAAAGCGGCGTCCAATGACACGCATGCGCAGAGGGCTGAAAACATGAGAGACCTCCACTTTCAACACAAACACTCTAAACACCTGAGTGCCCATTTTACGTTGTGCCTACAACACGGATCATCTATCTATAAATCCAGGCGCCAAATAAAGGCCCAAAACTCACCAAAAGGTGACGAAGATAGGAGTGGAAGGCACCAAAATACGGAGCACCAGAAACACGTGTGCACCCGAGTGGTAGCGCGAAAGAGATGCCCTTTAATCCGGACCGTGTTAGAAGGTACGCCCCTGACAGCGGCGTGAAGAGCCAGATGGAATGGCCTAGTCGACAACTTTTTCTTTTCTTTCTCGTTTCTCTTTTCAATTTTCTATTAAAAAGACCTCAAAAGTATGTACAACGTACCTAGTAGAAAGAGTAAGGTGCTACTCTAGATGTTATCGATTTAATTCGCGCTATGTGTATACGATAATTGCCGCTCTAGAGCGAAGCAGATTACATCGTCATAGTATAAGCTCTACGTTGGAACGTAGAGGCTACTACTAAATTGTATCTTTTAAAGATGTACCGGTATGTATATACAGTAGGGTCTCACATAAAACTAGTAATTGGTCGATAAACGAGGGCGTTCTATGCGATTTAGTTTTATGTGAACACGGCATTTTGGTGGCCCAATATCGTCAATGTTCACTGGAAGCGTAAATTTCCGTCAGGAGCGTATGATATTTCGGCGTTCTATATGGAAGCGTACGATATTTTGTACGTTTTGTACGATATTTCGGCGCTATACAGTAGGGTCTCACATAAAATGAAAAATTGGTCGATAAACGAGGGCATTCTATACGATTTCGTTTTATGTGAACACAGCATTTTGGTGGCCCAATATCGTCAATGTTCACTGGAAGCGTAAATTTCCGTCAGGAGCGTACTATATTTCGGCGCTCTGTATGAAAGCGTACGATATTTCGTACGTTTTGTACGATATTTCGGCGCTCTATATGAAAACTCCTCGGATTTGCCCCACTTTGGCGGCGGACTCGTTTTATGTGATCACATTCGTTCTTATCGAAAATTAAATATTAATATTTTAGGTCGCTCGTTTTAATCGAGACTCGTTTTATCTGAACACGTTTTATGCGGGACCCTACTGTATATGAAAACTCCTCGGATTTGCCCCACTTTGGCGGCGGACTTGTTTTATGTGATCACATTCGTTCTGATTGAAAATTAAATATTAATATTTTAGGTCGCTCGTTTTAATCGAGACTCGTTTTATGTGAACACGTTTTATGCGGGACCCTACTGTATATACTCAGGCACATACCCCATAGCTGGGGGTGGCCGAGTCGAGACAGGGCCTGAACAAAAACGACATTTAAAGTTCGCAATTCTTAGGGTCCGTTACCACTTTCGCATTCCCTCGCCCCTTATTCTGTCTCCTGTAGTAGGTGAATTTTACAAGGGGAGAAGGATTCTTAGGCTCCCGCCCCCAAAGATTCTCTGGAACGTATGGAAAGCGAGAGAATGACTAAGAGGGTGTACGAGAGCGAGGTGGAGGGACAGAGAGGGAGAGGTAGACCGAATGAGAGGTGGAAGGATGGAGTGAGGAAGTACATGAACGAAGGCGGTGTTAGTTGGGGGGAGGGGCGTCGACTGACTGGGGACAGAGGTGCATGGGGGCGGTTCGTTCGTGGCCACCCCTTCGGGGATCACGGCGTCAGGCGATAGATAGATAGAGACATGTTTGTCAGTCTTTTAGGTCTGATCAGTGCCTGTTCTGTCATTGTACAAGCATGAAAATATTTTTAAATCCCTAAAAAATTATCATGTTAAACCAAAAAAACTTATCTATCTATCTATTGCCTGATGCCGTGATCCCCGAAGGGGTGGCCACGAACGAACCGCCCCCATGCACCTCTGTCCCCAGTCAGTCGACGCTCCTCCCCCCAACCAGCACTGCCTTCGTTCATGTACTTCCTCACTCCATCCTTCCACTTCTCATTCGGTCTACCTCTCCCTCTCTGTCCCTCCACCTTGCTCTTGTACACCCTCTTAGTCATTCTCTCGCTTTCCATACATTCCATATGGCCGAACCATCTCAGGTTGTTCCTTTTCATACTTTCCAGCACATCTACCTCCACACCACACCTCCTTCTTACTTCCTAATTAGTCTGTCTATCCCTCCATGTAACTCCGCATGCACTCCTTAAGTAATTCATTTCCACTGCTCTCACTCTTGGTCTGAGTCTCTCAACCAACGTCCATGCTTCGCTTCCGTAAGTCAGTGTCGGGATTACCACACTGTCATGCAAGGACTTCTTCACTTCCATACTGACCACCCTATTTCTTGTTACTGCTTTTAGCGTTCCTACAACCCTCTTCCCCTGTTGTACCCTCTCCCGCACTTCTTCATCCATAGTCCCATCTTTACTCAACACACTTCCCAGATACTTAAAAGAGTTGACGATCTCCATAGCCTGACCGTTCAGCTTCACCTCACACTCTGTGATTTCACCCCTTTCGAAGACCATAACCTTGCTCTTCCCCGCATTTACCTTCAAATTCCGTTTTTCGCACACTGTTCCAAACTCATTTACCAGACCCTGCAACTCCCATTCATTATCACTCATCAGAACTCTATCATCCACAAACAGCAGTATAGGTAGCTTCCACTCAATTCCCTCCCTTTTCAGCGATACACCAACATCCACTGCTCTTGATAGTATTTCTTTCATGACTCCATCCATATATATAGTAAACAACCACGGGGACATCACACACCCCTGTTTCAAACCAACATTCAGGTCAAAGAACTCGCTCTGCTCACTCTCCACATGTTTTTAACAAAGCTTATTATATAGTGACCTTACTGACTGTACTGTACAGTCACTGCCATTAATTTTGAAACCTATTTTCGAAGTTGTCTCGGGATGATTTGAATTTCCGATTCAATTTTTTACCATGTAATTGCATATTCAAGGTTTGGCGTTTAATCCGTTCAAGGCTTCAAAATGTATCTATCAATGACTGCAACTGTACACATTTGCCTTTCAGAATCATCACTGTCCCCCATGGTGCTTCAGAAACTGTGGAAGATAGAGCTGATGGCCAGTAAGAAGCACATCACCTTCCCTACCTCTGACTCGGACTCATCATCGAGGGACTCAAACTCTTCTGATGCTGATGAGCGTAGGAGCTGGAAACCTAAAGGTAAAAGTTATATTTTGTCATATGTGGTGGGCAGGATCTATCAGAGTGAGGGTTGATGTCCTCTACTTCCCATAGCCGGTTCTGGCTTTACCTTTTTCATCATTCTTATTTCTAACTTTTTCCTGAGAGTGGTGAAGGTAATGGGTCCATAATGGTATGCTCCATGGTTCCCTAGTGTCTTACTCTCACAGCCCACTGGCACAAGTCGGCCTTTCTCTCTCTGGCGTAGGGATTGGGGTAAATAAAATAGCAAAACAGTGGTGGAACTGCCATCTGGGTGAGGGACTGCTCTGGGTCTGCTCCTTCAGTGCTAAGGGTCATAATCCACTTCGTGGAAATTGCACTGTGGAGTGGGTCAGTGGAGGCATGCCTGGGAACCTGGAGGCAGTTTCTGCCATGGCCATTCCTTTTGGGGCACTTCCTCTGTAAGCAGGGTGTCAGATTGATAATGATGATTATAATTTTTACTGTATACATGCAGCAGATCAACAGCATATAACGAGTATGAGAAGTGTGACTGCCAACACCTTATTACCATAAAGCAGCACACTTTTCATACATATCATATGCTGTTGATCTGCTGAATGTCTACAGTAAAAATTATAATCATCATTATCATCAATCTGACAGCAAAGAAGATGACCCCCGAAGAGTTAAATTACTGAAAGTATCATGGTGAGATGGTTATGTAAGGCCACAGTGGGGGAGGGAAAACAAGAGCATGATAAAGAGTGTATTGGTGAAGTGATGTGTACTGGCAGACAATGATGGTTTTAGCTTGTTAAAAGGATGAATGATGACAACTGGTGAGGTGTCTTACAAGTACTATATTGGAGGAGCTTACTCCGACTGTTCCTTTTACTTACCGTCATTCGGGGTGACTTCGGACCTATTTGACCTAATTTTAAGCCTAACTCAATAGGTAAAGAAAAATAATACTGATATCATTAAAGCTTAGCAATAATATCTTCCCGCCCTCCTCTCTCTCTCTCGCTTTCTCTCCCACCCTCTCTCTCTCACTTTCTCTCCCCCTGCTCGCTCGCTTTCTCTCTCCTCTCTATAGCTCTTCAACCCTCTCTATTTCTCTCTCTCTCTATTATTTTGGCCAGAAGCACGCAGCCTGCCACTGTACTCATCTTATAATCTTCGAACAGCAGCCGCCAATAGATTTTCAATGGTCTGAACACTGCTACATCTAGGGGTTGTGTGAGGTGCGTCGAGTTTGGTGGCAGCAGTACAAAGGCTATATCATTATCCTCACAGGTTCCTCCTCTGCTGACAATACTGTCTGTCCACCAGCAGGTTTACTATGTTTCCCATTTATATAGTCATGTAAGGTGCTCTTACTTAACTTCCACTTCTTAGCTTGTTGTTGTTCCCTAAGCTGCCTGGCCGAACAGCCCCGAGTCCCTGAGGAAGGCCATGGCCACGATCGGGCTTTCCCACAGAGCTCTCATTGAGTGTAGGTTGTGTTGTTGGCGTAAGTGGTTGTGTGAAGGTCCTTGTAACTAATATTAGATGTCCGATGTCACCTTATGTCCGAAATCACCCCAAACTATGTCCGAAAACACCCCAATAAATCTGGAAAACAATAAAAGTAAATGTTAGGGCTATAGGCTGTGTATTATGAACTTTGGGGAAAGAGTTACTGTGTGTATGGTCTTGCAGATAATTGTAGAACATTCTGGTGTAGGTTACTTGTCTTCCTCACATCCCATTAATTATGCTCAGTAGAAGTTTGACACACTTACAAAAAAATGTGTTTTCTTTGTTACATATTCACAAATATTTACCACAAATTAAATTAATTAATTTAAATTATTAGTTCATCCTACATATAGTTACAACATTCCTCTTGAATGCTACACATCTATTTTTCAATACCAAACTCCTCTTCTCTCTATTTTTATTTGTTTTACTTTTTATCCAAAATGTCCGAAGTTGTCCACATGTCCGAAGCCACCCCAGATGACGGTAGGTCTTTCCTAGATCTCAAGTGACGGCGTCTTTTCCGTGGATTGACCTCCCAATCTACCAAGATTGGAAGCCAAAGCGTCACATTTTTCCTTTGCCCCTCAACTTTCTCTTCATAATTGCTGAGGGGCACAGGGCCCTGGGTGGGGCTTTGGTTTCCCGGGCGTTTCCGCACCCTCCTCCGCTCCCCGCCATGGAGAGGCTTCGGTCACCCAGGCTTTATTGTGGTAGGCAGGGAGGGTTCTGTGGGGGCGCTCGGTTATGGCCTTGGCCTTGCTCGGGGCCTTGGGGCTGTTCGGCCAGGCAGCTTGGGGAACAACAACAACTATATTGGAGGTCGCGCGACAAGACAGAGCCAGGATAGGGACAACACGACAGAAAACATGAACACACAAAAACAAAATACAAATTCACACACATCTAGGTCATCCAGGAAAAGACCCAGAGACCAGGGTCACCAAGGTCCCTCCAGCACTCCCCCGACCACACGGAGAGCCTCTGATCTCGGCAGGCAGACATGCAGCAGAGCCGATACCACAAGCCCGCCCACCACACTTCCAGGCGCACCCTTCATATAAACCGTCTCCCCGGGACAGGCCGCTGATGGACTATTATCTAGTCCAACTTGCGCCTGACCCCTTCCCCCAAATGACCATGTGTTCACTCATCTATTCACAAGCATTCTCCATTCATTCCTGTTTATTACCACTTCCTTTGCCTGATCTATAGTCATTCCTCTATCATCCAAAGCTTGTCTTACACAGCCTCTCCATCTCAATGGGGATCTTCCTGTCCTTCTATCTCCCCTTGTATCTGACTCACATATTATCTTGTAAGCCTTTCTGCAGTATCTTTTATATTCATGCCAAGCTGCTAGTAGTCTTTCTCACCCAATTATCATTATTATCGACACCTTGCTTCCTGCTGGGTAAAGTCTCACTAAAGATGGCCATGGCAGAAATGACTTGAGGCTACTTTATCCAAACATGCTATATTTTCTTGGGACACAAGGCTTCGTCCACTATGTGGAATTTATCCTTCAATTTTGTTCCACTTTATTCTACAGTACGATTAGTGGTCTTCCAGCTATTCAATTTCTGGGTTTTCTGTCCTCATCCATTCTTTATACATGGCTGATCCTCCGCAAAGGGCTTCTCTTCATCCACTGCATGCAATACCTAAAGGTTGCTCTTCCATTAAAAAATACCTCTGTCCTCTGTATTACTGGTACTAAGTCTATCTTGCCTGTTCACACCAGATGCCATTCTGGAACAAATAATCTCCACAGCTTGCATGGACTTTCTATCCACATCTCGCTTCCATTTGAAAGTATTGTAATTTGAGTAGCAATCTGTTCCTCAGTGACATTACTTTATTACACACCATATCCTGTCTACCTAACCAAATGCTATACACTATCCCCAACAGGCCCAACCTCCCTGTTGAATAAGGTGCATGTGAGTTAGTTTTACTTCTGTTATACCTTACCATACCTAACTAAATTTTAACTCCTATCTAAACCTCTCTGTTGACCAATTGTATAAGGGAAAGTGAATCCTGGAGAATTTTAAATTATCTATCTTAAAACTGGCAAACTGGGGCAATGTTGAATAGGGAATTAATTGAGTGTGCGAGGATATACAGAAAAATTTACATGAAGTTACAGTACATAGTTTTGACAAATTAATCACTATACCCTCCGGGGGCTAATGGAACTGTGGAACATGCCTTTAACTTTGTACAATATAGATAATAATAATGACTAGGCCTAAAGACAAAGGACTTAGTTTTAGGTTTGGATGTCACTAGTATCTCATTTGCCAGCGTGAACTAACTAAATTATAACTCATTCCGCAGCCTCCCTGTTGAACAAGGTGCGTGCTGGTGAGTGTGACCTGGAGACGCTGTGCATCGCCTGTAACCGTGTTGACTGTCAGGTGGTGGCCCCTCACCCTCGCTTCCTAGGTGGCCTCTGTGCTCAGTGTCAGGTCAGTCCAGTCATGCTCAGGGATGTTATGACATGTAAAGCAATTAAGATTCTGACATGTTATACGTCTTGTCTCTCTCTCTTCCTTAACTAATGATTATCATTTAGCATCTGAGTCCCAGTAATTTTTTAAATTATTATTTGTATTATTATTTTGAGGCAAGTAAATTGTTCCATAAATTTAATCTTTTTAGGGTCAATTATTGTGACTGTATTCTAAAATTTGACATCAATAATTTTAATCAAGCATTTTTAACTTGAAGTTTCTTGTATAACCTCTGCTTACTTTTTGTCTGTATTTATTGTTTATCTTTTTCTTTTTCTATTATTATTATTATTAATATTAATATTGATGATTTTTTTAAATTTATTGTTCTTGTTAAAAGAGTACTCTTTGTTTAAATCTGTTGTTACTTCATATTTTGTAATTATTTGTCTTTATATTATATGTATTCATTGTCGATAGTATCAATTGCTTACTTTTGCGATTTCCTTAGTTTATTTGTGCTATAAATGTAGGTTATTTGTAGGGTAGTTATTGATAGGGGTCACTTGAGGCATGCTATGCTTACAGGTACCTACCCGATAGCACTATCGTTAGTGAGTGCTGTACTGTATTTTATATATTATTTTGTAATAGTATAGATATCTTATCAATATTTGTATTTTGTACTATTTTAATGTCTTGTCATGTTGCAAATTTGATTTTAAATAATATTTTGACATTTAACATATAGTTTCTTTATTCATGCAGAGTTTAGTAAAATTTGCCAGAACGTCCCGGACTTCCCAAACTTGACTACTTCCTTTAACGTGACGATAGTGCGTTGTTATATGTGCGATTAGTTTGCTTGGGAAACAGATTAACTTGCTCATGTAGTAATGTACACCCTATGTGGTGGATTGTGTTCTTTTATTTAATAATTTTCATTTTAGTAAACATTGTTTCCACATAGCGATTTTGATAATTTAATTTGACTTTGATAATTTAATTTGACTTTATATTGTCCTTGTCCCAATTTTGGTTTGTTTAGTTTGCAAGTTTTACATTTTAATTAATTTTAAATTATCATTATTGTTATTGATTTTGTTGTGACTAGGGGAGTGCTGGAGGCTCTTAGTGATCCTTGGTCTCTGGATCTTTTCCTAGGTGACCTAGATCTGTGTGATTTATTTATATTTTGTGTTTTATGTTGTACTGTATTGGTATCTTCCCCTTAAATATAATTGCACCCCCCCAAAAAATAAATAAATAAATAATAAAATAGAACTATAAAATAAGTGGCTATTATTGTGAAAGAGTTGAGAGTTTATAAAAGAGTGGAGAGAGGTGTCATCAAGGCTAATTTGAGTGCGAATGTAGTTTAACCAATGAACTGCTAGAAAGTACAAAATATATGCCAAGTTGAGGGAGGGAGGGGGGGAAGGAGTGGAGGATGTGGTATGGAAAGATGCCACTACTTTATTTGTGTCACCCGAATTTCGGACACTTCCCGGCACTGGCATGGTTTTTGAAGGGTTATTTTTACACGTTTAAATACCGTGGCTTCCGAGAGGACCTTCGTAGTCCATGGGTTAAGGGTGAAAGGTGGGTTTTTGGGAGTGCATATAGGCCAGGAAGTGAAAGGGAGTTAGAGGAAGTGGAGGGTTCTTGGGAAGATTTGAGGGATTGTTTAGAAGGGTTTGAGGAAAATTTAAATGTTGTAGTTTTAGGGGACCTAAATGCTAGTGTAGGAAATATGCCTGTTGAGGGAGTCATCGGTAGTTTTAGTGTGGATGGTGTAAACAAGAGTGGAGAAACACTGATTGGTGTATGTGGAGAGTGTAGAATGAGTGTAGGTAATATGTTCTTCAAAAAAGACGTGTACACATGGCATAGACTTGTGAGGGGAGAGATTGTAGAGAGGGCATTGATGGATTATGTATTGGTGACAAGGGAAAGATTATGTAGACTGCTGGATGTGAATGTGCTGAGAGGAGAGATGGAGGGTATGTCTTATCATTACCTGGTGGAGGGAAGGCTGATAATTAGGAGTTACAGGAGAATGCAATACAAGCATGAAGTAAGAGAGGTTGTTGTTGTTGTTCCCCAAGCTGCCTGGCCGAACAGCCCCAAGGCCCCGAGTAAGGCCAAGGCCATAAACGAGCGCCCCCACAGAACCCTCCCTGCCGACCACAATAAAGCCTGGGTGACCGAAGCCACTCCATGGCGGGGAGCTGAGAGGGTGCGTAAACGCCCGGGAAACCAAAGCCCCACCCAGGGCCCTGTGCCCCTCAGCAATTATGAAGAGAAAGTTGAGGGGCAAAGGAATAATGTGACGCTTTAGCTTCCAATCTTGGTAGATTGGGAGGTCAATCCACGGAAGAGACGCCGTCACTTGAGATTTAGAAAATATATAAGTAAAAGGAACAGTCAGAGTAAGCTATGGGTATGGCAGAGATCGCTCAGGTCTCACTCTGATAGACCAGCCCATCGCCAAAGTAAGAGAGGTAATAAAAGTTAGTGAGTTAGAGAAAAGTACAAAAGAGAGGGAGTACAAGGAAAGACTAAGTGAAACATGGATGGAAGTGAGAGAGATAGAAGAGAGAGAAGTAGAGGATGAATGGAAACAGTTTAAGGAAGGAGTGAAAGCAAGTGCAGAGGAAGTATGTGCTAAAAGGAAAGTAAGAGGCAGAGGTATCAGGAAGGGAAGCGAGTGGTGGAATGATACGGTGAGAAAGGGGCAGTTGAGGAAAAGTGACTGGTTTGGGAGGGTTTTACAGGATGGTATTGTTGAGGTATGGGAGAGGTACAAGAAGAAAATGAGAGGCGAAATGTAAGATTAGAGAAGCGAAGAAAATTGCAAATGAAAGGTGGGGTCAAAGGTTGAGTGAGAATTTTGAGGAATGAAAGATGATGTTCTGGAAGGAGGTAAATAGAGTAAGGAAAGGAGGACAAAAGAGGGAAGAGTCAGTGAATGATGCAAATGAAGAGTTACTAGTGGAAGGAGTGCAAGTGTGGAAAAGATATGCCGAGTATTTTGAATCTTCTAAATGTAAGAGATGAACGGGAGGTTGAAAGTTTCAAGTACTTAGGAGCTGTATTATGCAAATACTGTATGGTGAAATGGAGATTGAGATAAATTAGAGAAAAATGTAAGGGAATAAGGTAATTGGAGAACTTTATAGTATTCTGAAAGGAAAAATGGTAAGCCAAGAAATGAAAAAGTCACTGAGAAACTGTGTGCTGCTCCCAACACACTCGAATGGAAGTGAGACATGGACAGCAAGTGACGAGGACCTCTCCAAACTGAGAGCTGTGGAGATAAGCTTTTTCAGAATGGCGGATTGCGTCAATAGGCTAGATAGGCCAAGTAATACGGAAGTGTACGAGTCCTTTGGAATGTGTGACGCCTACCAGCGTTGGCAGAATCGCCTCCCGTTAGCCGCTAGCGCTCGCCAGGGCAGTGAAGTGGGCTACAGTTATCAGAGAATGTTGTTCTTTCTTTCATAGTACAGTACAGTAGTCCCTCGTTATCGACGGCTTTTTTATAGACGGATTTGATTATAGACTGATTGCTTTATCATAGACGGATTCGACTATCGACTGACTTTAGACTGATTCGAGTATCGACTGATATATCGACGGATTAATTATTTATTTATATTACTCTAATATACCAACCAAAAGTGGATTAAATGATGAACAATAAGGCATACAATAATAAGAAAATACACCGAAAACGAGAGCAAAAATAATTAGCCTAAAGACTTTAGGTTTTGAGTGAATCCGGATTCACCTACCTCCATTTTTAATGTTATATCGACGGATTAATTGTTTATTTATATTACTCTAATATACCAACCAAAAGTGGATTAAATTATGAACAATAAGACATACAATAATAAAAAAATACACCGAAAACGAGAGCAAAAATAATTAGCCTAAAGACTAGATTTTGAGTGAATCCGGATTCACCGACGATCGGAGCGTCACTTTAGTCCTCCATTTTTAATGTTGTCAATACCAGGCAGAAGCTCTATGTCCACCCGCCTTTTACTTGCTTATTTGTGCCTGAACCTTGTATCTCTTGCGTTTATTATGGCCTCTAATGTATTCAGTGTGCCTGGTGGTAATAATGAAGGAATTGAATCCCCAGGACCATCAAAACAGTCAAGTCAAGTGCCATGTCTGACGAGGTTATGTGTAAAGGAAAAACTTAAAAGTAGGCTACATAGGATAATTTTATTTGCAATATACAGTAGGCTCACATATCTCGATCAATCTCATCTCGATATTTCGCATCTCGATGCCACCTTCAAGCTCTCCCCAATCACAAATCTCGATGAAAAAACGTTAATCTCGATAGCTAATAGCTAAATATCGATGCTAGATGCTTATATACTAATATAAACAGATTAATCTTGACCAAATCGATGTGTGAACCTCACAGTCATTGTGTTTTGTTCACCTGTATACTAATGTACCGCTAGTATCGATCGTCTCAAGCGGTAGTCTAACCTGTCTCTGCCGCTTTCATTTACGTAGTAATATAAATTACTTTACCATGTTTTAATATACATTATTATTTGTATGAGGAAAATCTAATATATAATAATAGTAAAGACAAAAGAAAACTTGATTAAACTTTATACCATGGAAAATTTATTGAAGTCGGTAGATCTAGCGGCCACTTGGTGTACCAGTCACACATCCGCCATTCGCTTGAAAACTTGTATTGTGAAGTCGTCTACCTGGACCTTTTTTTATCGCATTCATAAAATGCCGGTACTAGTGGTGACAGGGTGAGGGAAGCAATTGCAAGAATTGTTGACGGTGACTGTGCGCCGGGTGCGGAGACGCAGTAACCTAACTGCGTTCGCCTCAGAACCAACAATCAACCACACAAACCTCTTTATCAATAAATATAAGGTAAAAATAAAACTCTCATTATTAATTTTATCTATTTTAACATATTATATATATTGCATGTGATTGTGGGGGGCAAATGTGAAAATTGACAGATTTGATGTAGGTTAGTCGGCAAGTGGCTGGAACCGATTGTATTTTTTCCCATAAGAAGTTAACTTCGCATCTCGATATTTCGAATCTCGATCGGTATTTGTGGGAACCAATTATGATCGAGATTGGAGATTCCACTGTACTCTAATATGTAAGGTTATGTGTAAAGGAAACACTTAGAAGTACATAGGATAGAGACCACGGATACTGTACGTGTATGTACGGTAATGCGGTATCGACGGTTTTTGCTATCGACGGCAGTCTTAAGAACGTAACCCCCGTCGATAACGAGGGACTACTGTACTTGCATTGTTACAGACAGTCCAGTGGTGGTCTTTATTTTCATCTGTGACAACGGGAAGTATTTTATATTATGAATAGAATATAACATGCATTGTATATAGTTAAGGAGAGAGAACAATATAGGCAGTGGGGTGGTAGTGTGTGCGTGCGTATACATGTGCTGCCTCCCCCGCTCGTAGGCTCGCGCGCGTGCCTTCTCACGCCTCTTGATTGGCTGGTGTGTTTGGCTGTGTCACGTGACACCTGCTGCCTTGTGACGTCTCGGCCCGTGATTGGCCGACCACCGCGTCTTTGTTGGCTCCTGTGTGCATGTGGGTCCACAGGAGCTGCCTTCTTCAGAGCAGGCTAGGGACGCACATGATTAACATCCTTTTTTACCACTGTCCACCATATCTCCACCATTCTGATACTGTCTCTCTTCCTCAACTTCTTCTCTTTTATTCCTCTAATCTTTTAACGTCACAGCACTCCCTTTGGGTTCTGCACACGATTTCATATCGGCCCATCGTATTATGTGCGTCTCTCTCTGAGATATTTACATGTACTTAGAATAGGTTTGAGGGTTCTTAGTTAGTAGAGGTTAAGAACTCGGTGTGTGTCTCCATTATTGATTTAGTGCTCTGCTGGGTTATTTAATGCTAGACTGGGATAAGGCTTCTGTTGTTGTTGTCAGCGATGTGTGTATGGTTTGCTTATACCTACACGACTTCGACGGTTTCTGTGGTAGCCTAGGTTGTCCTTTTGGTTGTGCATTTTGCGAGTGCAGCATCGTGTTATAAGAGGGCATTTGCCTACTACCTTAGAACACAGTGCTGCCTCTTTGCTTGACTTTAGAGGGATCGCCAGGGTAGAACCAGATACTTGAGATCTGGATCTACCAAGAGAGCATCCCCGTCATTAACGTAACTTTAATCATACCGCCTTAAGGACAACGCTAGGCTATGAGCCAGTCTTGCTCAGCCACAGTTTCCTAACCTTGATATCCCAGCTAGACTTTATTCGCCGAGCAGACACTAGTTAGGACATCAGCTCTTTATGATATGTATGCATTATTATTCACGGCATTTATTAGTCTAGGTTGTTGTTGAGTTGCACAACCATTGCATGCCCCTCAACTTTCTCTTCATAATTGCTGAGGGGCACAGGGCCCTGGGTGGGGCTTTGGTTTCCCGGGCGTTTCCGCACCCTCCTCAGCCCCCCGCCATGGAGTGGCTTCGGTCACCCAGGCTTTATTGTGGTCGGCGGGGAGGGTTCTGTGGGGGCACTCGGTTATGGCCTTGGAATTGCTCGGGGCCTTTGGGCTGTTCGGCCAGGCAGCTTGGAGAACAACAACAACAACAACCATAGCAGACTGTTTCGTTGATGAGGAAGTAATTCTTTTAGTGTCGAGCATTGCTGCCGTTGCGCATTTATAATATTCTCGTGTCAGTTAACATTATATGTCCTATCTTTTAGTGTATTCAGTCTACACGTATGGTGTCCTGCCTCCTGCCTTTATATAATTTAAGATACGATCATCTTATGAGCATCAGACTTTCTTCAGAAGTTTCCAGGTCTATGCTGTAGGACTAGACTTCACTGTCTTTCAGATAGGAGTGAAGAGTTTATTGTTGTTTAGAGTAACTGTATTGAAGCATCTTTTTATTGTATTAAATCTTGCAGTGATTTAATTGATCTTTCCATAGCTTCCCTTTTATGCATTTTAACTTAACTTGCATCGTGTTTGTTATCAGGCTATACCAGTGTGGGTTAGCCTGAAGTAGAGTACATTTATGCCCAGTTAAGGATAACCCGTTATTGCAGATTAACTCTGGAGGGTATAGGTGTTTTTGTTCGCCGGCATATAAGTTCAAGGGTTTGGATCTAGCGTACCGTTGTTGCATAGTACCCTATTACTAGTCCAATCATTAAGTGCCCTTGTTTTATTCGTAGCCCCGGTCGTAACAAATGGCGACCTTGTCCAGTATCTTATTTTAGTAGAAACCAGGATCCATTTGTTGAGTATTGCAGTAATAACAAATAATGACCTTGCCGGTATTTAGGAAAGAATTGCAGGATTGTTGGACATTTGTTTTTGAGGAATATTTTGGACACGTGGATTTTTTTTTTGGCAACGTAGTATAGCACTTGAGTTGTCTTCGAGCATTTTATATTTTTGAGTGAATAGTGCTACATGAGAGTTTAGGTACTTTTTTTTTATAAACGTTAAGAATTTTTGGTGGACACTATGTCGAACGACGGATCAATGTACAGTGAGGACACAGTATGGGAAGCAGACTCTGAGGTGCAGCAGCGGGGTTTGTTAGAAGGTATTAGAGTAATAACTAGTGAGGAGGATGCAAGGAAGTTTCTGGAGATACCTATTACTGGTGACCGGGTGTCGGGGATTGATCGGTATGGTCTCCAGTGTTTGGCCACGGTCATGGGGCATGTGGGCACTAGCAGCATGTCGAGAGGTGACCTGGTGGCCTGGGTGCTCGGCGGGGTGCGTGGGGCTTCGGGTGGAGCGGGAGCTGGGGCACCTTCGGCCCAGCCCCCATTCCACTCGACTCCTACCATGGTGCCCCCTCGGGCTCCGGAGCCGGGTACGTTCCCGCAGGCCGATAGTCACTGGCAGCGTGGTTTGCACTTGGGTGGGTCTCCAATTGTTGCATCTCCTCCTCCTCAAGGTTTAACGGCAGAGATGATCTTCCAGCTTGAGTTGGCTAATATTGAGCAACGAAAGCATGAATCTGAGATTGAGATGGCTAGGATTCAGCAGCAGCAGCGGGAGGCTGAGCTTCGGGTTGAGGCTACGAAGTACTGTGCAGACAGAGATCTTGAGAAGTCTCGGGTGGAGTCAACAGGGCAGCGTCTCGGTTCTGGGAATCGAGGTCTTGATCAGTCTTTATCGCACCTTCTTAAGTTAGTCCCTGTATTTGACGAGTCGGGTGTCACCGAGTTTTTCCTGCGTTTTGAGAAGAAGTGCCGGGAGCACCAATGGCCCGAGGTTAAGTGGGCAGCCCTTGTTTCCTCTAGATTGGTTGGCAAAGGACTCAAGGCATATGATGCGTTGCCCTTGGAGTCTTGCATCGATTATGAGGTATTGAAGGAAGCTGTTCTGCGGGCGTACGAGTTACAACCAGAGACATATAGGTTGAAGTTCCGGGGTGTTACAAAGGGTCGTGAGTGCACTTTTCTAGAACATGCCCGGGAACTGTCTGATGCATTGAGAAATTGGCTGAGGTCAGAGAAGGTGACGACGTTCTGAGAGCTTGAGCAGTTAGTCCTTCTAGAGCAATTTTTCAAGTGCACAAGTGTACAAATGTACCCGGGGGCTGGAGAGGCTGGATAGGGAGGATATATTAATTATGGATACAGGAATAACTAGAGGCCACAGCTACAAAGTAAAAAGACCTACCTGCAAGAACGATATCAGGAAGTTTAGCTTCCCCTATAGATGTATTGACAAATGGAATGGGCTGGAGGAGGAGGTGGTAGGGGCAAGGAACATCCATATTTTCAAGAAAAAATTGGATAAAAAGTAGACTGAGAGACGGGACAACACGAGCATAGCTCAACTCCTGTAAACTACAATTAGGTAAATACAGGCGGCGACCTGACTTTGAACCTCAAAGAGAAAAACCCTAAAGCTCTACAGGAGGCAGCTGAGATGGCTGACCGTAGGCAATCGCTGATTCGTGGGTGCGGGTCTGCACAACGGAACGATGCAGGTAACAAGGGGCGCAACACTCCACCCCCCCGAGTCAGTGATACACCATATAACCATGATAACAAGAGCAATGATATTAAGTCTGACCATAAAACCTAATACCGTCCCGTTTAAGATGGGTCCGGGCCCTCCCCCACCTCAAGGGAAGCCCAAGGGGGAGTTAGAGTGTTTTCATTGTCACAAGAAGGGGCATTATGCACGATCCTGCCCTAGCAAGCTACCTACAGCAGTCGTGTCTTTGGCTCGCAACATTGGAGTGTCTTTGAAGTCGTCTGCGTTTGCCCGGGGTAAATGGTCAGAGGCTGGAGCACAGCCAGTGAAGAAGTGTCCGGAAGGCTTGACACCTGTCCGGGATACTTTTTGTGACCATAGAGGGCGTGGCTGCGTGAGTTGGGCTGGTTGCAAGCATGGAGTAGAATTTTTGCGTGATACGGGTGCTTCCTTGACATTGATGAAAAACTTTACAGGCAGACCTATAAACGCGGCACGGGAAGTTGTGGTGCAGCGTATCAATGCTACAAAGTCATACCCGTTGGTCCGAGTGGAGCTGGAGGTAGAAGGTGTGACACGAGAGTTGGATGTCGGAATCGTGGAGAAACTGCCAGTAGAGGGCGTCGACCTTCTTCTCGGCAACGACTTTGCGGTACCTGCTTCTGAGGTTCCACCCTTAGTCGGTGCCGAGAGGGCGGCCGACGTGAGTAGGGAGGGGCAGAAGTTGGTCGAGAGGTGTCAACCACAGCAGAGGGCGTGTGTTGTCACCCGATCTCGTGCATCTAAAGTGTCACAGCCTATTCCTCAGTCTCTAGACCAGCGGAGGAACGGTCGGAAGGAGCAAGCTAAAGTTGGGAGTTTTGCGAGTTTTGCTCCAGCGGCTCTCCTTTGCGACTTAGTACTTGACCCAGAGGTGAGCTCCGGAGTGGCCCCAGAACCTGTCACCCCTAGTGACATGGTTGGGCGTGATGGCACTCCGCGACTTTGTAGTTCCCAGGTGGAGGAGAGTTGTGGGAACGGGGCTATCGAACACGAGGACGGGGAAACATGTCATGTGAACCTGTTGGAGGAGTTTGTGAGGCAACCACCTGAGCAGCCTACTGTCCCTGCGTTGGTCTGCAGCGGCCAAGGAGGAGAAGGAGAGGGGGTCAGTAGGGCACAGGTATTTACCTAATTGTATTTACCTAATTGTAGTTTACAGGAGTTGAGCTAAGCTCGTGTTGTCCCGTCTCTCAGTCTACTTTTATCCAATTTTTTCTTGAAAATATGGATGTTCCTTGCCCCTACCACCTCCTCCTCCAGCCCATTCCATTTGTCAATACATCTATAGGGGAAGCTAAACTTCCTGATATCGTTCTTGCAGGTAGGTCTTTTTACTTTGTAGCTGTGGCCTCTAGTTATTCCTGTATCCATAATTAATATATCCTCCCTATCCAGCCTCTCCAGCCCCCGGGTACATTTGTACATCATTATCATGTCTCCCCTCTCTCTCCTCTCTTTTAGACTCGGTAGATTTAATTTGTCTAGCCTCCCTTCATATGGCAGTTCTCTGAGACTTGGAACCAATCTAGTGACTGCTCTCTGGATTCTTTCTAACTTGTGAATATGCTTCTTTAGATGCGGGGACCACACCACTGCTGCATACTCCAATCTTGGTCTAATCATACTCTTCATAATTTTCGCTACCATGGTCTCATCCAAATAGTTCAGAGCAACTTTCATATTCCCGGCCATTGCATACATTCCGCTAAAGAGCTTGTTAATATGTTTCTCTGGCGACAAATTATCTTGTATAATCAACCCTAAATCTTTTTCTTTTTCGGCCTTGCTAATTTTATTATCTCCCATCCTGTACTCCCAATTTGGTCTATTCACACTTCTTCCCATATTTAACACATGACATTTACTTATATTAAATTTCATTTTCCACTTGGTGCTCCATTCGTATATTTTATCTAAATCCCCTTGCAGCTCCTCACAACTACTTTTATTTGTTATTTGTCTCATAATTTTTACGTCATCTGCAAACATTGACATGTAAGAGTTTATGCCTATCGGCAGGTCATTCACGTACATAAGGAACATGAGAGGTGCCAACACAGATCCCTGCGGCACACCACTCTCAACTTTCCGCCACGATGAGTAAGTTCCTCTAATGTTGGTCCTCATTTCCCTATCTGTTAAATAGCTCTCCATCCATTTCAGCAAACTCCCCCTGACACATCCTAGTGTCTCAAGCTTAGATAACAATCTCTTATGTGGTACCTTATCGAATGCTTTGGAAAGGTCTAAGTAGACGCAGTCCACCCATCCGCCTCTTTCTTGGAGTACATCTATCACCCTACTGTAATAACATAGCAAACTGGTAACACAAGATGTCCCTTCTCTGAATCCAAATTGCTTTGGGGTTATTATTTCTTTCTCTCCAACATTTTCATCCATCTCTTCCTAATTAGCTTTTCACAAATCTTGCATACAATACTAGTAAGTGAAACTGGTCTATAGTTTAGAGGGTCCTCAGGGTTTCCATTCTTGTATATCGGAATGATATTAGCTCTTTTCCATTCAACAGGAACCTGTCCTTTATCTAAGGAAGCTTGAATTATGTCCCTCACTGGCTCCACTAATTGCTCTGCACACTCCTTTAAAACCCAGGCAGACACTTCATCCGGTCCCATAGCTTTCCTTACTTCAAGTCCTCTCATCGCAGATAACAGCTCATCTCTAGTTATTTCAATCTTACTAAGACCACTCTCCAGTACTCCCGCCTGTGGTTCGTCAAAACCTTCCTCTCTAGTAAAAACTGACCCCAATTTGTTATTCATTACCTCACACATGTCCGATACATTTTCATACGTCCTAGCATCAACTCTTAATTTAGTAATTTGTTTCTTTACCTTCAACTTACTGTTTATATATTTATAAAATAATCTAGGGTCACTTTCACATTTATTTACTATGTTCTTCTCATAGTTCATTTTAACTTGCCTAATTATGTTAACATATCTATTCCTCTCCTGTTTATATTTATTCCGATTACTCTCAGTGTTCCTTCTTCTTAATCTAGCCCAAGCTGCATCACGCCTACCCAAAGCTCTTTTGCATTTCAAATTAAACCAATCTTTCTGCTTAGTAAAATTTCCAGTTTTATATCTTGGGACAAACATATTGGTTCCTACTCTATAAATTTCGAGGAATCTACTATATTTACCTTGTACGTCCCGTTCCTTCAAAATAAGATCCCAATCTACTCCCTCTAAATATCTTTTCAAGGATACATAATCAGCTTTACTATAATTTAATCTGTCATTTATGTAGCTGTTGTCTAATCTATTGGCATTACTCGAGGTCAACTTCCATTTTAGTAATAGGTGATCACTTTTACCTACAGGACATAGATAGTTTATATCACTAATTTCGTGAGGATCTTTTGTAAAAATCAGATCGAGTTTAGAAGGTTCGTTATTACCCCTCATTCTTGTATTTTCCTTCACATGTTGTGTAAGTACATTTTCCGTAACCAACTCCACTAGCCGACTTCCCCAAGATCTCTGATTTGGCCCTGCATCTCCCGATTCCCAATCAACCTCACTACAGTTGAAATCTCCTACCAAGATCAATCGATTCTTCCTTAAAAGCAATCTTCTCAACGACTGAATCATATCCTCTACCATCTCCTCAAACTCCAACTCCCTCCATGCTCTGGTCTTTGGTGGCATGTAAGCTACTGCTATGTCTAGCTTTTTTCCTTCTATATCATTGAGTTCAACTGCCATTATTTCTGCCTTGTCATTATTTAACTCCACGTGCTTTGCTGTCATAGGGTTCTTAACTAATACTGCCACTCCACCTCCCCTTTTACCCTTTCCATCATTTCTCCATATATTATATCCTTCACTAAACACTATGATGCTGTCAAAGTCCTGGTTCAGCTTTGTCTCTGTCAAACAGACTATCTGTGGTTGATCTTTTCTTAATATATTATCTAACTCTACCTTTTTACTGTTTATTCCATCTATATTAGTGTAGTAGCACAGTATATTTGAATCCACCTCCTTGTTTCTCTTCCCTCTCTGCCTCCTACCAGGTTCACCTCCTCCTCCTCCATCCCTTCCCTGACCCAGTTCCACCTCCCCCACTAATTCTATTCTCCTCCCCCCTCTCTCTCCCTCTGTTCCACCCTCTCCACCACATCCTGGCTCTCTCTCCGGTCCCCTGCTCCCTGCATTATCTCTCGCTCCGTCTCCTTGCTTTGACTTCGTACTTGTCTCTCTGTCTCTTTCCCTATCACTCCTCTTACTTTCGGTTCTTGGTGGCTCCTGATGTACCACTTCCTTACTTGCCCTTCCCTTATTCTCCAAAAAAAATTCTTCTTTTGCTCTTCAGACAACTTTCCATTCTCTTCATCAGCCTTAGCTTGGAGTTCCCTTAACTGTTCTCGTTCTTCTACACTTAGGTCCTTTTTTACCCTTATATGATTCAGCTCTGTCGAATTTAATTTCCAGCTCACATTGGCTACTGCTTCTGCTGTTGATCTAAACTTTAGTTCCACTCTTAGTGGTCTCATCTCGCCCTTCTTATATATTCCTAACCTTCTCACCTCCTCCAGTTCTTTTACCCATCCATAACCCTCGTCTAAGTAATCCAGTATCCCCTTGACTTTCACAACATCCCTTTCCTTTCTTACCTTCATATCTGCCAGGTGCTCTTCCACATCTCCAAAGATTACTACACACTTACCTCTATCTATTGTCTCTCTCACTACCTTCTCTTTCTTCTTTAAAACTTGCACTACATTTTTTTCAAACTCTTTCTTTTCCTTTTCTCTCTCTTCCTTCTGCTCCTTCACAATTTCTTCAAGGGCTACCATCGTGGCACTCTCTACCCTTGTCCACTCATTTTTTACCTCACTAATTCCTTTTACTTCCTCACTCAGGTGGCCCTCATATTCCTTAAGCTGAGCCTTGAGTGCCACATTTTCCGACGCTAACTCGTCTACTCTGGCCATCACTGCCTCTAGAGGAGAGTTGCCACCTAGTTGCCTCTAGGTGGAGGAGAGTTGGGATTGTCATGTCTCGGCGGAGCAGTGGGCGGGGGACACAAGTCTGGTGGCTGTGGAAGCGCTAGAGCACCTGCCTGAGCAGCAGTGTGCAGCGCTCCAGCACCAGCTCGGTTCATACCCCACTGGTCGTACCGAGCACCCGAGCCTCACAACTCAGGCGGTGCAAGATGTTCCGCGGGCAGGTCACTTGAGTGTTTGGAGACCGTTAGCCTCGTTGTTTCGGTGGTTCAAGGTGGGCGACGTGGCTTTGACATGGTTGTCAGGTCAGGGTCGACCCATGGCTGCCAAGGGTGGTGGTCAGAAGGAGGACATTGAGCAGATTGGTGAGGTTGGCTGTGGAGTGGATGTGCCCGGTCGTCGCATAGCCTCCCAATGCTGCTCTAGTCGAATGCAACAGCCCTACCATTGACCGACTATATCTGGCCATGTCGCTAAAAGCGGTGATGCTGCGCAGGCAGATGTAGTCGCAAGGAATGCGGGGGTGCGCATGTACGGTATCGGCGGGGAAGCCTTAGCAATAATGAACTATGGGAGTGACTGCACAGGTGGTACTGATTGTCCCTCTCATGACCTGGCTGTTCTAGGGACGAAGGTAGAGAAGGAGGGAGACTACAGGTTAGAAGCTGCGGTCTCGGCTGGGTTGTGGGAGGGCACTAGGCATGTTGTTCTGCGAGATAAGTTGTTTACTAGGCTGTGGCAGTGCATCCGCATGTTTGTTGCTTCTCCAGGCCTGATGTACGGGGTAGAATCCGACATGGAGGCTGGAGACAGTGCAAGGCTCAGTTTAATTCCCTACCGTATAAATCCTGCTCAACAGCCTGTCGTGAAAACAGAGCTAGACGACATGTGGAAAAAGGGTCTGAGGGATAAAGGATATCGTGAGTGGTCGTTGCCAGTGAGTTTGCAACCGGAGTCGAGTGGCAAGATCCGTGTGTATGGTGATTGCAAGAGTGTGGAAGCATTACCCCTGACAGACACCTATCCATTACCCAGGGGTCTGAGGGATAAGGGATATCGTGAGTGGTCGTTGCCAGTGAGTTTGCAATCTGAGTTGAGTGGCAAGATCCGTGTGTATGGTGATTGCAAGAGTGTGGAAGTATTATCCCTGACAGACGCCTATCCATTACCTAGAGTTGACGATACCATAGACTGCATTGGGGCTGCCTCGCTCGTCACGAAGGTAGAACTAGTGAAAGGTTATTGGCAGGCCCCGTTGCCGGAAAGAGCGAAGAGAAGTGCCAGTCTTGTGATGAACTGGGGAGGTTATCAGTGTCAGGTGTTGTTTTGCTGCCGGAACACAAGTTGGATGTGTGGCATGCTAAGGGCACTGATAATGTTTTGGCTGATTGTTTGTCACGGGAGGGTTTGTTTGCAGGAGAACCCTCGCCGTTCAGTCAGTGTGTGTTGAGAGTGGAGAAAAATCAGGCTTGCCCCTGTAGAGCAGCAGTCAAAAACAACATTAAAATTAAATAAAAAAATCACATAAAAACTCTTTCTTTTTTATAGTTAATTGTAAGTTGCCAATGTTATAGCTAAAGTCCTAAGTTGAACCTGTCTTTCACTTAGTAGGCTGGGCTCTGTGAAGCTCGCTCAGGGAGCATAGCAGGCTAAAATTATACTATTATGTTTGGGAGGGGTTATAAGATTTTATTTATGCTAAAATGTTATTTTATTTATGATTGAGCTTTGCATTTCATTGCTGGTGGAGTGGCTGGTTGTGGCGGGTCTTGTCGGCATTCTGCCTTGTCAGATATGGTGCTCGCCTAATGTTGAGCGTCCCATATCTTGGGCGGGGTGAGACGCCTACCAGCGTTGGCAGAATCGCCTCCCGTTAGCCGCTAGCGCTCGCCAGGGCAGTGAAGTGGGCTACAGTTATCAGAGAATGTTGTTTTTTCTTTCATAATACTGTACTTGCATTGTTACAGACAGTCCAGTGGTGGTTTTTATTTTCGTCTGTGACAACGGGAAGTATTTTATATTATGAATAGAATATAACATACATTGTATATAGTTAAGGAGAGAGAACAATATAGGCAGTGGGGTGGTAGTGTGTGCATGCGTATACATGTGCTGCCTCCCCCGCTCGTAGGCTCGCGCGCGTGCCTTCTCACGCCTCTTGATTGGCTGGTGTGTTTTGCTGTGTCACGTGACACCTGCTGCCTTGTGACGTCTCGGCCCGTGATTGGCCGACCACCGCGTCTTTGTGGGCTCCTGTGTGCATGTGGGTCCACAGGAGCTGCCTTCTTCAGAGCAGGCTAGGGACGCACATGACTAACATCCTTTTTACCACTGTCCCCCATATCTCCACCATTCTGATACTGTCTCTCTTCCTCAACTTCTTCTCTTTCATTCCTCTAATCTTTTAACGTCACAGCACTCCCTTTGGGTTCTGCACACGATTTCATATCGGCCCATCGTATTATGTGCGTCGCTCTCTGAGATATTTACATGTACTTAGAATAGGTTTGAGGGTTCTTAGTTAGTAGAGGTGAAGAACTCGGTGTGTGTCTCCATTATTGATTTAGTGCTCTGCTGGGTTATTTAATGCTAGACTGGGATAAGGCTTCTGTTGTTGTTGTCAGCGATGTGTGTATGGTTTGCTGATACCTACACGACTTCGACGGTTTCTGTGGTAGCCTAGGTTGTCCTTTTGGTTGTGCCTTTTGCGAGTGCAGCATCGTGTTATAAGAGGGTATTTGCCTACTACCTTAGAACACAGTACTGCCTCTTGCTTGACTTTAGAGGGATCGCCAGGGTAGAACCAGATACTTGAGATCTGGATCTACCAAGAGAGCATCCCCGTCATTAACGTAACTTTAATCATACCGCCTTAAGGACAACACTAGGCTATGAGCCAGTCTTGCTCAGCCACAGTTTCCTAACCTTGATATCCCAGCTAGACTTTATTCGCCGAGCAGACACTAGTTAGGACATGAGCTCTTTATGATATGTATGCATTATTATTCACGGCATTTATTAGTCTAGGTTGTTGTTGAGTTGCACAACCATAGCAGACTGTTTCGTTGATGAGGAAGTAATCTTTTAGTGTCGAGCATTGCTGCCGTTGCGCATTTATAATATTCTCGTGTCAGTTAACATTATATGTCCTATCTTTTAGTGTATTCAGTCTACACGTATGGTGTCCTGCCTCCTGCCTTTATATAATTTAAGATACGATCATCTTATGAGCATCAGACTTTCTTCAGAAGTTTCCAGGTCTATGCTGTAGGACTAGACTTCACTTTCTTTCAGATAGGAGTGAAGAGTTTATTGTTGTTTAGAGTAACTGTATTGAAGCATCTTTTTATTGTATTAAATCTTGCAGTGATTTAATTGATCTTTCCATAGCTTCCCTTTTATGCATTTTAACTTAACTTGCATCGTGTTTGTTATCAGGCTATACCAGTGTGGGTTAGCCTGAAGTAGAGTACATTTATGCCCAGTTAAGGATACCCCGTTATCGCAGATTAACTCTGGAGGGTATAGGTGTTTTTGTTCGCCGGCATATAAGTTCAAGGGTTTGGATCTAGCGTACCGTTGTTGCATAGTGCCCTATTACTAGTCCAATCATTAAATGCCCTTGTTTTATTCGTAGCCCCGGTCGTAACAAATGGAAGAGCAAGCTTTGGGCATTGAATGTGGAGTGGTTGAGTGGACAAAGAGAAGTACTATGAGGTTGTATGGTCATGTTCAGAGAATAGATGAAGACCGAATGTCAAGAAAGATATATGAGAGTCAGGTGAGTGGAGCAGCTAGTAGTGGAAGACCACCTATTGTATGGGAAAAGAAAGTGAAAACATATATTGAAGAAAAACTTCTATGTATTGGAAGGGGCGGTGTGGCACAGGCAAAGGAAGCATGTCTTGACAAAGTAACCTGGAGACGTTTGTCATGGCCATCCTTTAGCAGGGTTTCCCAAGAGGAAACAAGGCGTCGGAGATGATGATGATGATGATGAGGATGAATGATGAAAGGGAGGCAGTGGTGTGGGGATCGTTTTTTACACCATACCCGAAAGAGGATTTATGGAGCTCCGATCTTACTCTCAACCATCTGAACAATTTTACCAACACACCTAAACTTTGTTAAATGCGGAAATAGCCTCACGAAAATATCATTCCCTGGTGGGGGCACGAACTCTCGACCCTTGGGTGTGAGGCAGACACCTTACCAGTTAGACCAATAGAGATATCCCACTTGGCCTGTTCGGTTCAGGGTATTTCCGCATCCGAGGTCTGTTTAGGCTAGCCTATTTTCACTGACTTTACACTACTTCACCTTCCGGGAAGCGAAAGCTCCAAACATAGAGGAACGAACAGAGAGGAACAAGCTTGAGCCGAATCAACCGAGAGTCCATCAGAGAGATGAACGGGAATGGTGAGTCAACTTCACTGAGCAGTGCATACACGCACCTACAAACTGCCCAGTTGGCAACTCGCTTGGGCGGCTGGCATCTTCCACAACCCAACCCAAGCGCGTCTCACATACACTCCCTGGTCTCTCCTCTCCCCTTCCTTGTCCTGTGGGTATCGGTTTTTACACCATACCCGAAAGAGGATTTATGGAGCTCCGATCTTACTCTCAACCATCTGAACAATTTTACCAACACACCTAAACTTCGTTAAATGCGGAAATAGCCTCACGAAAATATCATGCCTTGGTGGGGGCACGAACTCTCGACCCTTGGGTGTGAGGCAGACACCTTACCAGTTAGACCAATAGAGATATCCCACTTGGCCTGTTCGGCTCAGGGTATTTCCGCATCCGAGGTCTGTTTAGGCTAGCCTATTTTCACTGACTTTACAGTGGTTGATGGAGAAAGGTTACCCAGGCTACCCAGGTGGCAGGAATGAATGAAAGGATTGGGAAAAATTAGGTGAAAGAAGCAGTGAGAGAAATGAGAGCGGGAAAAGCAAAAGGTATGGATGATATTGTTGTGGAGTGTATTAAGAAGGGTGGAGATATGATCATAGATTGGCTGGTGAGACTTCAATGTGACTTTAGTTGTGTCAATGGTACCACTAGACCGGAGGAGTGCATGTATTGTGCCGTTGTACAAGGGGAAGGGAGACCGGCAGGAGTGTTAAAGTTATAAAGGTACAGGTCTCCCTCGCTATCCAATGCCTCCATATATGATATTTCGCTACAACAATCATTCTCTTTTACTAACCACGTTTCGATTAACGATAACCATGACCCGCTAATACGATTACGATACGAAACGCTCAGCAGAACGGACGCAACGAATTAACAATGTATATCGAGACCTGGCTGTATATGGATGTATATATGGCGCCTGGCCCGGGGAGCCGGTATATATGAAGGGTGTGCCTGGATGTTTGGTGGGCGGGCTTATGGTGGTACAGCTTCGTTGCATGTTTGCGTGCTGAGACCGGAACTTCTCCGGGAGGTCTGGGACCTGGGAATCTTGCTGGAGACTCCAAATGGGCCTGGGTCTCTGGGTCTTCTACTGGGTGACCTACTGTAGATGTGCTTGAATTTGTTTTGTTTTAGTGTTGTGTTGTGTTGTTCGGGCTCTTTCTCGAGTCGGCCACCCCCAGCTATGGGGGATGTGCCTGAATATATAAATAGATAGATGGATGGTGTGGTCAGGGAGGTGAAAATGAGAACTATGGGTAGAGGATTGAGTTTAGTAGGAAGGAATGGTAGAGCTTGGGAGTTGAACCAGTTGCTGTTTGCTGATGACACAACGTTGGTGGCGGATTCTGAGGAGAAACTGCAGCGAGTAGTCTAAGAATTTGGTGTGGTTTGTGGGAGCAGGAAGGTGAGGGTGAACGTCAATAAAAGTACAGTAAAGTGATGATTTGTTAGTAGTCTTGGCAAATCCAACGTCAAGGCTATTAACCTAATTGCAATGACGACTTGTCTATTTTGACTGCTATGTCGTCATTCCAACCGCGGTTAAAAAGAAAACGTCTAGAGTCTACTCCTTATCTTGCTCTAGGAAACGTTGTACATTAACCAAAACTACCACCGAAGGTGAAAAAAGCATAGAAGAGAAGAAAAAGGGGTTTACCTTAGTTACCGCTTAAGGCCCATCCCGTGTTCCGTCATGTGCAGATCCCTGTCGAACGTGCGCATGAGCGACCCTCTCTTGTCATCATTTTTTCACGCGCTCCATTGAATGAAGTCGCTTTTGTTGTGCTCCTTTAATTCACCCTGTTTAGGTTCGTTTCGGCTTATCTGGCCTTCTTTTTTGTTAGACAGATGTTACGTGATCTAGGGCACACGTAAATGGGCTCCTAAGTGTGTATAATGGAGACGCGTGTGGAAATAGCCTACCGAAGGTACGGGGGCGCCTGGCGTTCCTCGTATATGTTTTTCATTCTTTCTTTTTTCCTGTTAGTCTGGGCATAGTTTAGCTTTTAGCTTAATTTAGCCTAGCTCGTTTTCTCATTCAGGAATTGCTATGCCCCTATGAGTTTTCATTTTTTCATAGCCTAGGTGTACCGTTGGTAAACAATCTGAGATTTAGTTGGTGGCGGTGCTGTTTGTAGAGTTTGTGTCGGCCGCATTATTAGCGTTATTCCCGAGTCCCCCCTTTCGAGTCCTTCACTGTGTCTCAAGGGCCTGGGCGACAGGTGGTTCGTGATACTCCAGGGGTACCCCACGGGGGCCCCTCCTTCACACCACAGGGTTTTTCGCCCCTGACACATTCTCTGCTCACGGCTAGGCCACCCTTTTTCTCACCAGTTTCATTTACTGGTTTTTGTTTTCTCTTCCTGTTTCACCTCCATCCTTTCATAGTCTTTTGCCCAATCCAGGGGTACCCCACGGGGGCCCCTGTTTGTGCGAAACCACCCTCCCTGCCACTTCTCCTCATGGGCTTTGCTCTATCTCTGTGGGTTGGGTGGTTCCTGGGGGATGTGCCTCCTCTCCCCTGGTGTGTCTTCCTTGCCTCTCCCTTTACCGGTTGAGTCAGGATAAATTCAAGGAAGACACTGCTCAGCTTGATGGCCATCATTGCTTGGAGTTCATAAGGAGATGACGCATTTTTTGTGGCCTTTTTTGGTATTCCCTAGACGCTCCTCTCGCTTTTTTCGGCGCCGGACCATCTCGGCCGGTCCCGCCAATTTGCGGGAGCTCGATTCGGTCCTCTGGGACGTTTCGGCTCCCCGCAAATTTGCGGAGATCGTTGGGGGGTGGTGTCGGTACGGTTATGCCTCCATTGGCCCGCAAATTTGCGGTAATAGTTGGCTCTCACTATTGACTTTTTTTTATGTCATCTTGTTGCCTGATACTATATTGGTGTATGCACTTTACTGGTGTTATAGGCCCTGCATGTAAGATGTTGAGTGGTGGTTAACACTTTCTCCATCTTTGCAGGTTCTGCTAGTGCTCTTCCGCCTCGGCCGCCCTCCTCACCTACCTCTGTGCTCCCAGTTTAGGGTGAGTACGGATACCTGTTTGCATGTGTGTTCCTGTTTCCCCATGCTCCTTCCCTGGTTCTTCTTGGACATTTTCTCCACTTACTCCTTCAACGTGCTGATTATGGTGTGTGTTCTTCTAGTGCAGGTAGGCTGCCTTGCTTTCGCCTTGGTTGTCGATCCCCGTGCTTGGAGAGCCACAAGTCCTGCTTGCGCCACTCGCTCTGTGTGTCCTCTACGGCCTACCTCCCTGCTCTGTGTGGCACGTGTCTGGCCCTGGTGGTTGTGCTGCTCCATGGCCCTGGTTCCTCGGCAGCGGCTGTGGCCTCTGCTTCCCTTCCGTCGGTGTGGACGATGGTCTCCCGCCACATTAGGACTGTGGGCCACCGTTCCCCGGCCTTTGTTGCCGACCGGATCCGCGTCGCCCTGGGTATCCCTGACCCGACTGAAGGCCGTTCACCTGGCCCTCTCCCCTGGGTCCCGCAGCCGGTCGTCCCATCGTCGGGGGGTTCCCCAGCTCCGTCCACGCTCTCGCTCGCCTCGTCGTCCGTCCTCTACTGCCCCTCGTCGTCCTCCTGATCGCCTTGACGACACCCATCGCCCTCGTCATGGTTCTCGCCCTGAGGCCGGGGTTAGCGGCTCTGCCCCTGTGCGTCCTCCCCTGGCCTCTACGGATAGGGGCTCTACTCCCTTCCGCCCGCTTCCCCAGCCCAGACGACTTCCTCTTATGTTGTCCTCTCCGCGTGCGGTTGTTCATGCTGTAGCTGGCCCTCTGCTCCCTCCTCCTACACTGTCCAGGAGGGTCCGCCTGGATGTCGTTGCTTCTCCTACTTCACCTGCTTCAGTGCCTATTCTTCCTTCACGGTCTCGTCCCACGGTGGAGGTCCCTCCCTCCTCCACCTCGGTGTCGGGCCGCCCTGTTATCTCGGCCCCGGGGATCCTTGCTCTGTTTCCCCCCGCGGCTCCTTCTGGCCTCCTTTCACCCGGCCAGCCTTCCCACTCCCGTCGTCCTGCTCCTCCTCATTCTTCTCTTCCTGACCTTCACTTACCGTCTCGCCAGGGGAGTACCCCTCCTCTTGCCTCGGTGGGGTTTCGGGAGGTTTCGGGGTCCCCTTTCTCAGGAGCTGACGTGTCGCTGGAAGAGGGGGATGGTGCGGTTTCCCCCTCGGCCGTTCGTGATCGGGGACGAGTCCCTCAACGGCGACACAACCGTCGTCGCTCGCCTTCCTTGGGCCGCGACGCTGCTGGTTTGTGTCGTGGGTCTCGCTCCCGCTCACGCTCGCCCCTGAGGGCCGACCAATCTGTGGGGGGGGTCGCCTCTCTCGGATCGATTGTCAGCTATGCAGGGCTGGGTTGTGTCACGCTTCGACGGGCACTTGGAGTCGATGGAAGACTCCCTCTTCTCGCGCTTCTTGGCGGTGACTCACCCTCAGCGCCTCACCCTACCTACCCCTGCTACGGTCCCCCTCCCTTCTGCAGGCCTACGCTCTGGTCAGACTTCAGCCACCCTGACATCCTTCCGGCTGTTCAGTCCCTGGCTGTGTTGACGGGTCTGTCCTCCTATGGGACAGGTTTGTGCGACGCCGGTACGCCTGGCTTAGCCGTCATGCTCGGTCTCCCTCTCCCATTGGAGGCCTGGTTTGCTGAGGCCTTCGACTTCACACACCGATCCGTCGACGGGTCTCCTTCAGTCCCTCCCCCGGAGTCATCACTGATTTTGCCTCCTATTGTGTCTGTCGGCGGGTTGGACGGCGCGTTCTGGTCCTGGATGAGCGCGCCCGTTCTTGAACTTTGTTCTATTGCTACCCCGTTCTTCTCTCACCCGGATCAGCCCTCTGTCGCCAAGGTTTTTCCCTTGCGACAGAGGGTGACGGCCTTATTGTCTTGTCTTTAGGTTCCCTCCAGACGTCTGTTCACCACCTGCGGCTTTTCGAGGCGTCTGCGCCAGGCGATCTTCGCGAGGGTTTGGACCGCGTTCAGCAGGTCCACCTTCGGCTCGCGGTGTCTTTGGTTCCCGAGCTGAAGGCGGTTTTGTGCACGGCAACTCGGCAACGCCCGACGGTACGGTCCTCGTTCTGCCGGCCGGCCCCCTTGGATATTCGTCAGGGTTTGTTGTACTCTGCGCTATATACGTAGTTTTTTTTTAAGCAGGATGCTTGGGAATGCTACGCTTCTCTGTCGGCGGCCCCTGCTTCTGACACGCGACGACGCACTGTGTCGTTGCGGACCCTGCTTACGTCACGCACCGACGCGCTGTGTCGCGCGCGGGGTCTTCTCAGTCCCGTCCTTCTGCCGGTCCTCTTTGGTGTGCTGCTGCAAGTGCTGCCGCTTTGCATGGGCGCAGGACTGGGTCGTTGCAGGCCAGTGCGTCGGTTCCGCCTCGCACTTCTGTTCTTTCCCCTTTGATCCCCGCCGTGTCGGGGCTGGCCGGCCTTCCACTTCCGGCCGCCCTTCGACGAGGTCAGCCCCGCGCCGGCCTGGGGTTGGGGTGGCCCGCCCTTTTCGATGAGGTTGGGGGGGGGGTAGAGGAGGTCAACGTGGCGCTCATGCCCGCACGGCCCGTACCGGGGGTACCTCCACGTCAACACAATGTGTATTTCTCTGGGTCGGCCTCCTTGTTCTCCTTCTCGCCTGGCCGACCGGGTCGCTCCCCTACTCTCGGGTGCTCCCTCGGGTTGTTTTCGCCCTTGCGCCCCTCGGTAGCCGCGAGGGATGTTGGGGGCGGCAGGTTGCGCGGAGGGGTCTCACCTGGAGGTGGACGTCCAGACCCCCACTCCGCTCTTGTCACCGACGCCGGCCCATCTCTTCAGAGGTGGCCCACGTGTTCACTTCCATGCCCGAGCTGGGTAGCGTCGAGGGAGTTGACCGCCGGTCGCCCGGTTTTCCTCTCCCGTGTCTTTCTGGTACCGTCGACGAACTGCGACGCGATGCGACCGGTGGTGGATCTGTCGGCCCTCAACGGGTACATCGTGCACACACGGTTTCGGATGCTGCCGGTACCCCTGGTACGCCTGGCCCTGTGCCCTCTGTCGTGGGTAGTGTCGCTGGCCCTCCAGGATGCGTCTTGGCTCGTTCCTCTCCTTCCTCGCTTCCAGCGATTCTTGGCCGTTCGGACTTCCGATCGTGTGTTCCTGTTCGACGGCCTTCCCTTCGGTCTCCACATCGCGCCGCAGATCTTCTCCGCACTGGTGGGGCAAGCTCTGGGTCCTCTCCTCAGGAGCGGGCTCCAGATCCTGTTTTCCTTGGCCGATTGGTTGGTAGTTTCCGACGCCCTAGGACTGTGCATTGGCGACGCCCTCACAGTCATTCGCCACATCGCACGGTTATGGTGGGGTCACACATTCACGTATATTGCTCCCGTCCGGCGTATCGCCAATTTATGTAAAGACGCGAGTAGTTTCTGCCGTTGAACGCCCGTTCTTCCACGTCAATTGCACTTCCCGACAGACGTAGCGTAACGGGGCCAGTGTTACGTCAGACGTAATGGAGTCGTATTGAACTACGTACGTGTTTGCGACGTGCGTAAGCATAGCCCCGTTCGACCTCATGGGCTGCACGATTTGCGGGAACACAGGCCACGCCCATGCCACGCCCCCTCAAGACCAGCGTAGCTGAGGCCGCACGTCTTGGGATTTGTTAGGTCGTACCTGGACCGGTTCTGGCCAATCGTAGGCACACCCCGTCTGACCAAACACAGACAAAGATAGTCTGTGTCCCATTCCCAGTCCTTCATCGGCACCATGAACAACATCGAGGAATTCATCCTGGAGGAGTTACCCGCTGAGTGCCAGCCAATTTTGACGGTGTGCTTCTGCCAGTGCCAGATTTTTTTTTTTTTTTTTGGCTAAATCTATTAAGTTGGGAGAGAAATGGTAAAAAAAACACTCCCCTCGCCAGAAATCAGGTCCCCGATGGTCCCGAAAGTAGCTGAAAAGACACTATAGACTACAGAGACTTTTATGGTATCGGAATGTATGGGTGGGAGGGTGGTTTTGGGGTTGGTTGGGGGAAGGTAGAAGGGTAATTGACTTGTGTTACACATATGAAGCCGATTGGTGAGGTAGTTTCGCCACCACGGATTTTCCTTTTTTTCCTTTTCTTCGTACGGATACGCTAGAAGTGGGTGGTGAGAGGCGGTTGGGGGTGTGGTGGGGGGAAGGCAGAAGGGATAGAGACTTGTCACACAAATATGGAACCGATTGGTGCAGTCGTTTCGCCGCCACAGATTTTCCTTTTTTTTCCTTCTGACGGGACCGACAGTCAGCGAGTGGGTGGGAGGAGGGATTTGGGATTTTTGTGGTGGGTAGCCTAAAGGGTAAGGTACATGTGGTAAAAATATGAAAGCCATAGGTGCAGTCGTTTCGCTGCTACGATTTGTTTTCGGCAGGGTGCAGAGGGTGGCAGGGTTGGCTTGTTGGTTGCTGCTCCGGTGTGGTGAGAGGTGTGACTGGAGGGTCCCTCGCTGGTCCCGTTGTCCCCTCGTACAACCGGTGCCGCGTCTTCCCGCCAACCCGCAGTGCGGCGGTTCTGCCAGATGCGGCCTAACTAACGTATACTTCCACGTTCGACTGGAACTTTCTACGATTTGACGAGAGCAGCTCTCGTCTGACGGGGTAGCTGCTACGTCTGACAAGGCTGCTCCGGTCAGACGGCCGTGGTGGCCAGGTCGGTCGTAAGTTTTCCCGTCTTTTGACATACGTGAGGGCGAGCCACGTTTTTTATTCAACTCGAATCAACAACCGCACGGCCTTGGCCGCACCCACAACATTCCCGACCCACGTGGGCTACTCGTTTCTACTCGCTCCATGCGTGAGTACCCCCCCGACTGGCCGTAATTTAATTTACGTTTTGCGTATTATGCCATTACGTTTTACGTAATCGGTTGCCAACTACCAATATACCTTCGTTAACAACAGACGGGAGCAATATACGTGAATGTGTGACCCCACCATTAGGGTTCCCCTTCGATGTTCCCATGTCACGCTTGACCCCGTCGCGTGTCGTGCCATGGGTCGGTCTCGCATGGGTTTTGTCCGGCGCTACGGTGACCCGGGGTCTGCCGGCCGCGGTGCACCTTCGGTGGAAGGTCTTCGCCGTGTTGCACTCGGTGTCCCTCCCGGGGTGGCTCTGGGACTCTTTCGTGGGTTCGCTGCATTGGGTCGCTCTGCCCCTTCCCTTAGGGAGCTTCTGGCTGCGCCGCCTCCTCCTCATGGGCACCGCGGTGTTTCCGTTGCCCCTATGGATCGGCTCCTGCCGCTCCCGCGTACCGTTCGCAGACGCTTCGGTCGCTGGGTTGCTCGGGGCTCGCTCTCTGCGGCTGTGCCCGGGACCGCCCCCCCCGCCGACGGTCTGGGTAGCCACAGATACGTCGAGCGAGGTTGGGTGAGGTTCCCGATCGAACCTGGGACGTCCACTTCCCGGCCGATGGGTGGGTCTCCCTCCACTTACCCGTCTATGCCCTCGGACTGTTGGTTCCTTTGTTCTTCCTGCGGGACCACGCGCTGGCCATTCGGGGTGAGTCGGTGGCCTTCGGGTTGGACACTCAGACAAGCTGTCCCCTGTTTCCTTATGCGGGGGTCCTCCAGGTCGTTGACTCTATTGGGGGTCTCGGTGGAGTTGTTCTTCCTCGCGGACCGACACCCCTTCTCCTTGCATGCCTCCTCCCTGACCGGGCCTGCCACCCTGTGGGCGGCCGCCCTGTCGAGAGGGCAGGGCATTCTTGTAGAATGGGCGATGAAACGGACTGTGTTCGCCGACCTCGCGGCTTCCTGAGGTGTTCCGGAGGTCGCCTTGTTCGCATCGGGGGTGCCGCGCCAGTTGCCTCTGGACCTCTCCCTCCGGCCTCGCGCTCCGGGGGGGGTCCGGACGCTTTCCTGGTAGCCTGGTACAGGTGGCGGTCGATATACATCTTTCCGCCACCAGACGCGCTGTTGATGTGCCCAGTCTTCGCGAAGCTGCGGCTGTACCACGGCTGCGTCTGGCTCCTCGCGCCTCTGTGGCCGGCACGGACTTGGTCCGCCCGGTTGCCGCGGTGGTGCCCGTGTCCGGTCCCTCTACCTGTCTCCGGCTTCCACTTGGGCTAGGTTGGGGACCTGCGGACCTCGTTGGCCTTCGCATCGTGCTTGTTCATGAGGCACGGTGGCTCCTGGTCCCCGGCCGGGCCCTGACTGACTTCCTGCAGCGTTCCTGGCCGTCTTCTCCTTGGGGGACTTACGGGTCCCGCTGGAGGTCTTTTACTAGGTGGCTACAGGCCACTCGCCTGCCAGTTGGCTCTCCTTCCCTCGTCCTACGCTCCTTGTTTCACCTCTTCCGTACACGTCACTTTCAAGTCGACGCTATACGTACCCACTTGTCTGCCGTCCGGGGGGTCTTTGGGTCCGTCGCTGGGCTGGTCGTTCCGCCACAGGAGCAGGATTCCTTCCTGACGGCTGCCTTCCGGGATCGACCGCCTCCGCGCCAGGTCCCTCCGCAGTGGGATCTTGGGCGGGCTCTGGTCCTTCTGGCTTCACCCACGTATACAAGGGCCGCTACGCCGGTTCCTTTGCTCGGGCGTCCACTCTTCCTTGTCGCTCTGGCCACTGGGGATCGGGTGTCTGCACTAGCGGCATTGTCACGGCCCCGGGACTGCGTGCGATTCTCCCCGTCCTTGCATGGCGTCTCGTTCGCCTCCTCCCCTCCTTTTGTTACCATGCATGGGAGGGAGGCCCCCGTTTTCCAGCCTTTCGCCGTCCAGGCTTTAAGGCGTGGGCATCCTCGCCATGTGTTGTGCCCGGTGTCAGCCTTGCACTCCTCTGTTGCGTCTGTGGCGCCGCCTTCGGGTACTGCTGTGTGGGTGTCTCCTCGGACAGGTGGGAGGTTCTCGCAGGTGCAGATGGGCCGCCACGTTTGTCGGACCGTTCGTGCCCGTCACCCTGTTTGTAGGGGTTCTGCGCACGATGTCAGATCCTTTGCTGCCTCCTTCCGGTTCCTGCCACGTCGATCCTTACCTGCTATCGCCTCAGCGGTTTTGTGGTCTTCTATCAATTCCTTCATCTCCTCCTACCTCTCCGTGTCCAGTGTTCGACCCCCTTGGCCGGTGATTGCTCTCGGGGGTCGTGTTTCCTGGTGCTCTGGCGAAGATCCCTGGTCTTCCCCCCTTGTCCCTCGTTCTTTTCCTTTGTTTTATTTGACAAAGGGGGGGGGGGGGGGTGTACGGGTTTGCAACACTGGATTGCAAGTTTGGGATTATGTATTGTTCCAGTACATAAGTATTTTTGCCACATTGAAAATTGTGTTTTGTTCTTGTGTTCAGTGTTTTTGTTGGTTTTTGAAGAAAAGGGATTTTGGGTACAGTACCTTTTTTGGTTTCAGACAAGTCTATGTTTTTGCATTACTATGAATGACGGGCATGTGTTAAAACTGTTCTTTTTAGCTACTCCTCAGTTTTTCACTCTTTTATTAAACTCTCTTGTTTAAATTGTGTCTTTGTCATTCGTAATTTTGTTTTATGCATTGGTTTTTTTGGTAGGTTGGGCTTGGATGTCCTCCTCCTATTTGTTATGCAGCCTTGACGTTGGATTTGCCAAGACTACTTACAAATTGGGAGGTTTGACGTACCTCCCAACCTACCAAATAGGAAAACCTACTATTTGGTAGTAGTCTTGGAAAATCCAACGTACATAATACCCTCCCTCACGCCGGACCCCTGCCCATCCGCGTTCTTCTGCTGACGTGAGATGTGATGACAAGAGAGGGTCGCTCATGCGCACGTTCGACAGGGATCTGCACATGATGGAACACGGGATGGGCCTTAAGCGGTAACTAAGGTAAACCCCTTTTTCTTCTCTTCTATGCTTTTTTCACCTTCGGTGGTAGTTTTGGTTAATATACAACGTCTCCTAGAGCAAGATAAGGAGTAGACTCTAGACGTTTTCTTTTTAACCGCGGTTGGAATGACGACATAGCAGTCAAAATAGACAAGTCGTCATTGCAATTAGGTTAATAGCCTTGACGTTGGATTTTCCAAGACTACTACCAAATAGTAGGTTTTCCTATTTGGTAGGTTGGGAGGTACGTCAAACCTCCCAGTGTGTAACAGAGGTGCTCGTAGGGTGAATCTAGATGTCCGGCTGGATGGGGCAATACTCGAACAAGTGGAGTGTTTTAAATATCTAGGAGGAATGATAAGCAGGGACGAAGGTGTGGAAATGGAGGTAAAACAGAAAGTATTTGAAGGAAGGAAAGTCTTCAGAGCAATGGGAAGTATGTGGAAGGTGAGAAATCTCAGAATGAAAGCTAAAAGTGCAATGTATCAAGGGATAGTTGTGCCAACCGTGATGTATGGGGCTGAGACATGGGCTCTGTAGGCAAAGGAGAGAAAAAAGCTGGATGTTTTGAGATGAGCTGCTTGAGGAGTATGTGTGGAGTGAACGTAGAGACAGATTGAGGAATGAAGAGATAAAAAGGAGAGTGGGGCAGCAGGAACATTTATCAGCTTGAGTGGACAGAAGGGTGTTGTGCTGGTATGGACATGTTGAGCGAATAGAAGATGAAAGGCTTACAAAGAGAATATGCATGTCAGATACAAGGGGAGGTAAAGGGGTAGGAAGACCTTCATTGAGATTTAGAAAATATGTAGTACAAGCGTTGAAAGGTAGAGGAACGACAATTGATCAGGCAAGAGAAGTGGTAATAAATAGGAATGAATGGAGAATGCTGGTGTATAGAAGAGTGAAAACGCGGTCGTTTGGGAGAGGGGGTCGGGCGCAAGTTGGACTTAATAATAATCAGTCAGGCGCCTGGCTCGGGGAGCCGGTATATAGGAAGGGTATGCCTGGATGCGTGGTGGGCGGGCATTGTGGTATGGTTCCGCTGCTTGTCTGCCTGCTGAGATCGGAACTTCTCCAGGAGGTCTGGGACCTGGGAATCTTTAGCTGGAGACCCCAAATGGGCCTAGGTCTCTAGGTTTCCTCCTGGGTGACCTAGATGTGGTATAGAAAACTATTCTCATAATATACATTTATTATTGATTTGTGTTGTACATTCGTAGGTATACCTTTAAAGTTTCCAGTTATGACACAGCCAGATACTGGGGGGGTTCTACTGGAGGTACTGCTTCCATCTAACATAGCTTGAATTGTGGGAATACTTTTGAATTTCTGGTGTATTGGAAACTTCAAAGGTGTTTTTTTTTATAATAAAGTGGTAATCAGGTAAGTATTATATATTTGTTTCCACCAACCAACTTCAACTTCTAAACTCAATTAATGAAATCAACAAATACATGTGGCACTCCACTCCAAGGACTCTAACCTAGGATACTCGCATCAAAATTCCGCGCACTTATGCATTATGCTTTCAAGACAGTTAAAGAAATATGCACAAGCCTACGATTCATTATGCAGCTTCGAATCCTGCATATTAATCTGAGCATGTACATATATTCCAACTACGCTATGGTAGCCTAATACATAGACGAATGGAAGGAGTAATTAATGGGGCAGTTAACCCTCGGGAAGGCCTCGCTATAAATTGCTCCTGAACCAGAATGAATTATATATTTTTTCCACCAACCAATTTCACTTCTAAACTCAATTAATGAAATCAACAAATACATGTGGCACTCCAAGGTCTCGATATACACACGATTTATATACACGGACTCGTTTGGACACAGTAACCCCAAAAGTTCCAAAGTCGGCCACAACACTGAAAAGTCGGGATCATACACGGGTGGCGGCCCAAGCCTAGGTATATATAAATTATTAAGAATGTTATTTATGCATCAAATGTCTGTCTGTCTATATATCTAATGCATCTATCTCTCTTATACATAAATATAACTGACTTATTTGAACTTTTTGTAATCTATGAATAATTTCTAATGCAATGGAATTGAAAAATATAATATCCTTCCAGCACATAGATAAACAAGAAATAAGAAATTCAACAAAAGATATTCCCCCATCTTCTCCAGATAGACGACGAGGTAATTGGCGTAACTCTCGGACCTTAGACCGTCGGAAGATTTGCCTTTTATTTTATTTTTATTTTTTATTTTTTTCATGGTATATTTTCGCCTTGAAAGCAGGCTGGGAAATTAGGTATAGCCCGGCAGCCCGGCTAGCCCGGATATGTTGCCGGGCAAGTGCTTTTTAATGTTGGTCTGCCCGGCAGTTGCCCGGGGGACAAGTCAAATTTTTTGCCTTTTAACCCTTGAAAAATACTAAAATAAATATAAAAACAAACATACACACTTTCCATAAATATAAATAAAGTATAAGAGACAGACAGATGTATCTACTATTTCCACTTTCAACGACCATTGGTTACTGGTAACGTAACGGCTGGTTTTCGATTCACGTTAATTTCACGTCACTATTCTCTCTATCTCCCCCCCCGTAGGCCTACATATAACCGTTGGACGGTTGGATAGAGAGGAGGTACTTCCGAATAGGCGGCTCGCTCGCCGCTCTTTATCAATAACATTAGTGTTTTAATTGTCGCCGGGGAAGCACGTGTTTAGTGAGAAAATCTACTATAATGAGTGTGTCTTAAGAAACAACAGGCTACCTTGACAAGATTCTTGACACTAAAACAACCACCATCAACAAGTACAACTAGGTAAAACCGTTGTTTTAAAATAGTTTGTTAACTTTTTTGTACCGGTATCTAGCCTAGTCAGTCTGTCAGACGATAGATTTCTCTTATTGACTCGCCTCGTAAGTGAAAATTGTTGATAAGCTACTCCACCTATGTTTTCTACCTAAGATATTTACTTAATGTTACAAAAATGTGTTTATAAACAATCTTAAGGATTTAGTTACACTATTTTTAATACAAAAATATATATATGATACTCTGCAGTCTCTGTTCTCCTACTGTACAATGTAAAGTATGCCTAGGCCTAAATAAAACTATATTTATTGCCAGACAACTTGATCCCTGAGGGGATGGGCACAAACTAAGCTCCAGCATCGAGGCAACGTTCAGTTCGTTCGATTTTGTATATTGTTTCGTGGGAGGGTTGGTAATTGATAATGTCTAACCGCGAATTATGATTTGTGTATGGGGGTGCAAGTGAAATGTGTGTTATCATCTTGTTGGAATGGCTGTGGTGGTGAATTTAGTTTGTAACCAGTGTAATCAATTCGATCATGCTGATCAGGGTCTTGTATTCACGTTGTAAATACAACACTGGTCTACTTCACCCCTAATGTCTGCCATTGCAGACATTGATTGGGAGGCCATGGGCTTAAGTAATAAGTACCGAGTGTCGAATGTCGATTAAAGATGACTTTATCATTCACTTTCTGGACATATTTCTATTTTCTATATACAAAAAAAAAAAAAAAAAAAAATCAGCCATATTTATTATCATAAACTAAAGCTAGTCCTTCGCATTCATTAGAGATGTGAACCATGAATTTTGCAATATAATATCTACACTTACACTTACACACACATACATACAGACAGACAGACAGATAGATAGATAGATAGATATTAGATAGATAGATAGTTATTTATTTAGTTCAGATTTCAGAATGAGTTTTCTGCAGAGGTTTACCTTACTTAATATTCAACATGAGTATGATTTCATAAGTTTTCTATAATATAACTACACTGACAGCTTATTACTTACTGGTACCGTATTAGTTATTTTTGACATATTAATTAGATAACTAATCATCTGATGGTATTGCATTGTTTGTAACTTTGTCACTGTCTTTATATGCTAACTTGTGAAAGCTATTTTTTTGCTATGTGCAACCTTTGTATTCCCTTAAGAAAAAAAATCTATTGAATAAAACAAAATAACTAAAAAACATTATATACTGTATATACAGTATATAGCATAATTTGTATTAATTCAACAAATTCCATATTCAGGGCAAGTACAAAAATATCAGGGCAAGTAAGGAATATATCAGGGCAAGTAAATTTCTGAATTCACTAGCCCGGGGCAACTAGATCTGGAACACTAATTTCCCAGCCTGCTTGAAAGTGTGTCGAAACAAAATGATGGGGAAATATTTGAACATGTTTTTAATTGACATTTGTGTAATTTTTGCTGATTATGAGTGGGTGGATTTTTGTTTTTCTTTAATTCCATCATATTGGAAATGATTCACAGATTATATAGAGACCAAATAACATACCGGTACACTTTTAAGTTTGTTCAATAGTTTTGCATTCTCAATAGGGTCATAACTTCTCTACTTTCTGGTTTATTGAACCATAATAAAGGGAAGGGGGAGCGAGCACCCCCCGACAGTGGCAACCAGTCTGATGATGATGATATGATAGACAATATTTCTATGTTCTGGTTGCGATGAGGATGATGAACATACTGGGGGACTTAAAGGGCCGATGTGCGAGCTGTAGCACAAAGCCCATCAACTTCATCTCAGTGACTGGGTCGTGGTTGGGGCTGGGAGTGGGGAGAGAGTGCAGTGGCGGGGAAATCTACGGAAGTTAACACATCAATCCGCACAAAAAAAGTCAGCAACAGGTCCAAAACAGCCTTATTGATACTAAATATATTATATGTTATGTCATGTATGATGGTGGTACAGTAGGGTCCCACATAGAACGAGAAATTGGTCGATAAACGAGGTCGTTCTATGTGAAATCGCTCTATGTGAAACACATAACCTATGGGGAAAATCGATATTGGTCGATCGATCCTTCCGTACGTACCATAGCCTACCCCAAACATTTCCTAATTCTATGTTCACAACAAAATATTCCAGTCAAACCCAAAAAAAGAGAGCAAAAATAATGAGAGACTCGATATCAAACTAGAAATTATATACAAAAACAAACAAACAAGTAAACTGAACTCCATGAATCTGCCACGTTTGTTGCTTGGATACGAAATCGGAGTGAATCCGACATCCGACTTCACTTGCGCAAGAAAGAGAAGACCGAACCTCCATTGTGTTGAAAAACCACCTGTTTACAAGATTTGTTCTGCCCAAATGTCGTATCTCTCACATTTATTAGGGCTTTAGCGCATTCAGTGTTAATGAGGGTGGGCCTGGTGGTAATGATGAAAGAATTGAATGCTTGGGACCATGAAAACAGAACATTGGCCAGTCAAGCTGCCTACCTTGTCGGACGAAAGCGGCGGAAATGGACGACTAGTTAGGCTAGGCTATAATGACTATGAATTCAAATGAAGTTTGTGGTAAGTAATCTCCTCATAATATGTATTTACAAGTATTTATATGCATTTATAAGTATGTATATATAAATATATGTCATGAGTCAGGCGCCCTGTATGATAATAGGGCGCTCTAATAGAGAACTCCCCGGATTTGCCCTACTTTAGAAGCGGAATCGCTTCAACAGAACACATTCGTTTCTAACGAAAATTTTGGAACAATATTTTAGGTCGTTCGTTCTATAAGAGAATGTTCTATGCGAACACGTTCTATGCGAGACCCTACTGTATAATGTAATATAAGTCGGCTGAAGGAAGGTAAAAAGGGTCAAAGGGGGACTTTGGAAAGTGGCTGGAACGAATTAATTAATTCCCATAAGGCCTGTTACTTCTAAAACACCATATTGATATAAACGGTACATACACGGTACAAATTAACCGCATATATAGTATAGTGAGAGAAGGAGGGATTGTTTCATCAGGGTATACATATGGAGAGATGTAGCGACTGTTTTTAGGTCAGTGTAGGCAATGCATTGATTAAAGCTATTACCCTTGTATAATATGAGAGAAGGAGTGATTGTTTCAACAGGGTAGGGAGAGATGTAGCGACTGATTTTAGGTTAGTGTAGGCAATGAATTTTATAAAGCTATTATCGTTGTATAAAATCTAACCATTTACCATACTCTTATATTGCAGGATGAGGTGGAAGCTCCCATAGCTCGAGGAGAGGATGGTATTCAGGTGAGGTTTAATTCTTACATTACAATGACACATTTTTATTTTATATTTTTTGAGCTACTTCCTCCCTTTTTTTTATTCAATTTAGTACCTTGGATGAGGGCTGGTCCTATCCAGAGTGTGGTTTGGCATCCTCTACCCAACCTTAGTAATTTCTGTGTCTCTTTTACTGTCCTATTTTTCCTTCTTGGAGCAGGAAGCTAGGAATCCTCTTTCCCTTGTAAAATTCACCTACTAGACGAGACGAAAAAGGGGCGAGGGAACGCGAAAGTGGTCCCGGATCCTAAGAATTGGAACTTTGAATGTTGTTTCTGTTTGGGCTGTCTTGAGTCGGTCACCCCAAGCAATGGGGTATATGTCTGAGTATACAGTGGGCCCCCAAAAGGCACGGTCAATGTAGACTGGGCAAACACAGTGTCCTTGGAAATGCGCTTGATTGGGACTTAAGAATAAATGGGGAAAATTGGACCGTAGTCTGCCAACCCGACCGCCCGTACCTATTTTTCCCTAATAGGCCTAGCCTAACGCCTAAAATACATACAAAAAGTACAGATTATGGTTAAATACAGTTACTTATATGATATATTAACAGTAAATGGAATGGGTACTCACTTATAATGGTGTATGGTGTCATGGTTGTGTGAAGTGACGGGCAAAATTTGCTTGTTTGTCTCCCCTCTCGACCTGCTTCTTCTCAATAGTTATCACCTTCAATTTCTTCTTCGGCGCGACCAGCGTCACACGGGCTGGTGTGTTACGGTCAGTGGCAGTGGGGATGGTGGGGTGGGGGGATCCATAATCTCAGAATGCGCTCAAGGCCACGAAAGACGATAACGGAGACTGGCAGGGGGAGGGCGGAAACGGGCTGACGTCACGCCAAGATGGCCGACAATAGCTGCGTATCGCTTTCCGGACGGGCCATAGACCGCGCCCTTTTTTAATGCCGCTTCCTTTACGTATTTCATGCCTCTCTAGTACCTCCCGCACCTTTTTATTATCGCGCCCTTGGGGGCCTGACTGTATATATACAGTAGAGTCTCGCCAATAACGTCTAATTGGTGCCTGAAAAACGCCGTTATTACTGAAAACTTTATTGGAGTGAATATTAAATACTTGTATAAAGCATAAATTAGTGCAGTCACCCCTGGATTTTCACATATTTTGTTCCTATAAATGCTCATATTCCTAATTTCTTTAGCTAAAATAATAAGAATCTTTATTAAATTGACATGAGAATTATATAACTCGCCTTGAAGGAGTTAATGAGGTGTTTGGTGTGATGATTGTTCCGAAGTGTAAGCTGGGAGGCTAATGCAGTGTACTCTCTGCCCTCACTGGTCTCATCGCATCTCCCGTCTTTCGCATAATTTCGGAACATTTCAATGTTCCATGCACCACTTTCGATTATTTCAACAATCTTTTCTTTATCCTTGACCTAGTAGGTGAGTACGCCCGTTTCTTATGGCTTTGTCGTTTTGATTTGAATCTCTTTTGCTAGCCAAATTAGAATTTCCCGGTCGTCCTGGTGACAGATGTTTACCACCGGATCCAGCGTTGGTGGGAAAGTTTAAATGGTCGTTCGGCGAGGGTTGATTTTCTAGTATTTCTTCTCATATTTGTTCCAGTCTTAAAACCAAATTGCCCCGGTTTATAATAATAATAATAATAATAATAATAATAATAATAATAATAATAATAATAGTTCTTAAAGCTAGCGCATGCTAAGCCAGCTAAGGATAGCCCAATAAGGCCGATTAGGCGTATTTCCATTGGGGTCCTGTACTACTACCCCATCCCCTTGCTCATGAGGGACGGTAACGACTCAGTGCTTGTGAAAAACCTTTACTGCGCCGAGTGGGGGCGCGATCCTGGGCCTTCTGGGTGGAAGTCCAAGACGCTAGTCACTACACCAGCGAGCCGCTGTTCTTATATCAATTCAGTTTAGGAATATGCTTGTAGCTGACAGTTGTGGCCACATATTTGTGGTATAATACCACTACCATACCTAACTTTAAATATCAGAAAATGAGCATTTAGTAAGCACACTGATGTTGCCTTTTTAAACCAACAAATAATACTTTACATCATCAGGTGCAAAATTTTCAACTTAAGGGGAGCGTCCTGGTGTGGATTGGAAAATCTTAAATTGAGATTTTTATTGCAGCAGTGATGGGAACACTGTAAAAATACCCTAAATATAGCCCCCCCCCCCCCCACCCCCCCGCACTCACGATGTATATGTGGTATCGTGGTATGAACGATAGTAACCAATACAATCGTGTTATTATGCACAAATATAGACAAATTACAGTCAACAGAGGTATCTGGCACCTCAACTGAACCTGGGAGTGATGGTGAGTCCCTAGACCTCATCATCCAAGCCATTGTCATCATCCAGAAGCCAAGACATGCACAAACATATTATATATTCAACACTAAACAGATCTAACCCATCCAAACCAACCCTAACACTACCTAGAGTAATCGAAAATGGCCTAACTTGGCATAAATGAGGTGCGCGGTTCATGACGCCATTGGCGCCAAATGAATAAAATACCTTTTGGGGGGTCCAGGTGGCATATTATTCACTTAGACTTAGTAAATTGCACTGGATTTTAGTGCCAGAGCATGTATCAAATCAATCAAGAGCAAACAGTTGCAATAAATCGCCATTTGAGCGATTTATTAGTGTTAGGGTATTAGGGTAATGGATAAATTTAGTTTTTCGTAATTTTCTCAAAACTATAGTTACTCGAACACTTTTCCCTAAAACTTTGTTTATTTTTGGTCCAATTTTAATAAGTAAGATATTGGAAAGAGAAGAAAAAAATGAAATATATATTTGCGACAGATTTTTGATATACCAATAAAAAGTTTGACAGGAGGCTTGCAACCTTTCAAAACTTTAAAAAAACAAATATTAGCGGCAAAACTACAGGGTGTATAAAAAATCTGTCACAAAGTTATTGCATTTTTTTCTCCTCTTTCCAATGATATCATACTTATTAAAATTGGAATAAAAAAAAAAAAAAATTAGCGGTTTGAAAATTTGCGAAAAAACGAGGTAACGAAAAAACTATTGATTTTATTTTATTGATTTTTGGATATGTTATTCCTAGAAGTGGTATCTATCACCTGTATAAAAATGAAAATCTATCTTATCTATCTATATGCTCAGGCCCAATCCCCACTTTTCCTATTGTTTTTATTATATTTTCCTCTATTTTATTATTATTATTATTATTTTTTGTTTTTTTTGGGGGTGGCCGACTCAAGACAGAGCAAGAACAGGAAAACATAAACACAAGACAAAACAACGAAGAAACACAGACAAAACACAAAATTCACACACAAATGAATATGATCGGACCATTTTGAAAACCATGGCGGACGCTTCCCTTAAATGCACCAGTAACTTGTGCCTGTAACTTTAACCCTTTCACGCTTATGATGCACTTTTGATCCTATTAGGGATACTTTAAAGCCTTTGTTACCATCAGGGGTATTTAGAAACCTTTAGTTTAGTTACTTCAACCTCTGTAGTTGTCTTTGAGTTAGCTGTGGGCAGAAAACTAATTTTGGAGAGGTAATTATAAGAGTGAGAGAACTCTATTTCTTATTGCTAATCTGGCAACCTCTGTGTCATAAAAGCGTGAAAGAGTCAATGTACTTCTTTAGTATCCTTTGTCATGTCTTTTGTCTTTACTCCAAGTATCCATGGCCATACAATTTGACCCTCTTGTGCCAGGTTAATGTTTTCACTTAAATTTTTCCCTATGCCAGGCAAATGTCACTTAAATTTTGTTCTATATATTTGTCTCTCTCATTCCAGCCTAATGTTGATAATTTAACGTGTCGCATTAATTTGTCTCTCATTCCAGCTCAAGGTTGTCAGTTTTCTACTTTGTCACTCCCTTGCCAATGTAGTATTGTCACTTTAATTATTATGCTAGAGGGCTTGAATTTACGCTCCAATCGTCCCAAATATAGAAAATATAGAATATATAATTATATAAAAAAAAAATAAAAAAAAATAAAGCCATTTTGGCAGAAACATAAGTTAGTTTATACCTGCTGTATATCTGTAGCTAATAAATGTACAATAACAAACCAAATAATGTCAAGTTCACGTACCATATTGCACCTTGAGAATGGTAAAAAACTCTCCTTTCAAAGTAGTCTGGTTCCCGTTTAAACCTCACGATTCAAGGTACGTTAGTAAAAATGTCTAGACACAGATCTTGAAGCAGTTTAAGTCAGGATAAGGTTTTGTGTGTGTGTCTGTCGATGATGTAGTCGGGTGACGCAGGCTCAAGGTCAGATGTACACACTCTGTATCACTCAATCACTCGCTAGCAAAGGAAGTGTTGCAAATATGCGTGTCTCGTGGTAGGGAGGGGGATAGGGGAGATAGTTGGAGGTGCTTGTGGGTGATGGGAAGTAGGGAAAGACTTGGGGGGTGCAGGTGGGGCTGGGGATAGAGCTTAGTTCATCACTAGGCCGATGGGACCCGCATAAAACTTGATTGCTTTGCGCGAAACCTGTGGAAGCAATTTCGTATCACCCGGGATTGTGGCACATAACCCTATTGACGAAATTCAGTGTTCAGTATGCAATATAAACACTAGTACTGTCGACGAACTTAGCTCGTCGTCAGTACTTAAGCTGTGTTCTCTGTTAATAGCGATTGGTAACCGCTAATGTCTCGAAGGCCTTACTACTAGGTATTGGCAACACTGCCCGAGCATCAGGCAGCCGTACCCCACCATCTCAAGTCAGCTACTAACTTACTTCCCAGCTTTCGCGCTGCGAAAATGGCTGGTATTGAGGGGTACTTAAGTGGCAAAATCCTCTGGTATAATATGGGTTACGGGTTAATATATTTATCCATTTAATTTGTCCCTCTCCTACCAGCCCAATGTACAGTAGGGTCCCGCATAAAACGAGTCTCGATTAAAACGACCGACCTAAAATATTAATATTTAATTTTCGATCAGAACGAATGTCGCTTTGTACGAAATATCGTTCGCTTTGTACGAAATATCGTCGCTTTGTACGAAATATAGTTCGCTTTATATGAACTATCGTTCGCTTTGTATGAAATATCGTTCGCTTTGTACGAAAATTTTCGCTTACAGCGAACATTGACGATATTGCGCCACCAAAATGCTGTGTTCACATAAAACGAAATCGCATAAAACGCCCTCGTTTATCGACCATAAACTCGTTTTATGTGAGACCCTACTGTACTTACTCTTGATATGATAATCATCATATCAGCCCAATTTTATCACTTGTCTCTCTAATATATCCATTTAATGTTTTCCTCCTGCCTGGCCAATGATGTCACTTTAACTCATCTGCTCTTACCCTAAAATCTCGCGCCAGACACCCCACCCAGGGATATTTAGCGAAACTATACCTATTATATACCTGCTGCATCTCTGTAAATATTAAACCAGCATCTCTGTAAATATTAAACCTACACTACGCTGTTGGATACACCATGGAAAGAAGTGCTGCACTAGAATAAAGGGACCTCTACCAAGGAAGAAGTCCGAAGTTGAGAAATTGGTGTGCATAGTATGCAAAGGTGAGCTTGTTAAATGACCGGCTCAAGAGTGTTAACTTTGGCAATGAGGCACTGGAGATAGTGGACAAGTTTTGCTATTTGGGAGATACCATCTCTGCTGGTGGTGGGATTGAGGCTGCCACTATCGCCAGAATTAGATGCTGCTGATTAAAATTCAGAGGACTGTTGCCACTACTTACCATGAGAAGACTCCCTCTCCCCTTGAAGGGAAACGTGTACCCTTCATGCGTTAGAAGCGCAATAACATATGTTTTAGAAAAGTGGCTTGTGTGGACAATATCAACAGAATGGAATGTAATAAGTTAAGAATGGGAGGTTTAACGACCCTCCCAATACCAAATAAGGTAAACCTCCTATTTGGTTGTAGCCTCGGAGTATCCAACGTAGAGCTTATACTATGACGATATAATCTGCTTCGCTCTAGAGCGGCAATTATCGTATACCCATAGCGCGAATTAAATCGCTAACATCTAGAGTAGCACCTTACTCTCTCTACTAGGTACGTTGTACATACTTTTGAGGTCTTTTGAATAGAAAAATGAAAAGAGAAACGAGAAAGAAAAGAAAAAGTTGTCGACTAGGCCATTCCATCTGGCTCTTCACACCGCTGTCAGGGGCGTACCTTCTAACCCGTTCCGGATTAAAGGGCATCTCGATATCAAGCTACAAAAGAGGCAAGATTGGATGGGCAGGGGTACGGTCAGCGGGAGGGAACTATGACGTTGGATACTCCGAGGCTACAACCAAATAGGAGGTTTACCTTATTTGGTATTGGGAGGGTCGTTAAACCTCCCAATTTATTAGTGGCCCCTCCATCATTGACGATTATGCCTATTACATAAGGCACCCTCTTCAAACACTCATTTACCGTAGTTTGAATCTACCGCGCAGAGCATAAAAAATTGAGGAGCCTTCATCATGAGCGCACGCAACCTCACTCATGGTTCGTCATTATGAAATTGGGTACTCACTACGAAAAAACTTCGTAAAAAATAAAAATAAAATAAGAATAACTATTCATAAGCTTTCCATAACTTCGTGGATGTACTTGTGTGGATCTTTGACCAGACGCTGACTTCAGGCGTCATTCTTCCTTCTCTGATCTGCGCTCAACCTGCCCTGACGTGTCTCCCCACGCTCCGCTCGTTCCGCATTTGCTGCGTCCCTAGTGAGTTTTTTCTCATTTGTTTACTCTGAGATGTATCGAGTAAGGTTAGGATATGCGTAGCAGGGGTGTCATGGGCGGGCTGCCCGCAGTTCAGTGTATTTTGGGTCGTGTGTTTGGGACGCCTATTTCGGGCGTACCCTCGTGGTCCCGGGGTGGACGCGTGAAACGTTTTTGCGACTTAGCTAGCCTAGTTATTTTGTTGGCTTTAACTACGCGTGATTAGGCTTCTTTTTATCTTTCTGATGAAGTTGCCTTATTTGTTTGTTTTCTGACGTTCCTAGCGTATTTTTCTTCACTTAGTGAAGTTTTTTCTAGGTCCCGTGTCAGTGCTTCCCTCTCCCGGGTATATTTCTTCGAGGTGTGTTGGCTGCTGTTCCTGTTGTGATAATATTCAGTGCTTTTTGTTTTATTACCACATGTTTAAGCGATACTCCGTCTGCTTAGGCCTAGCCAGCCTCTCGTAGCTTTTTACATGTACAAGTGTTATTGATTTATTGTATAAATATGTACTACTGTGTCATGTGTGTTCTGGATAAGTTGTGTATTGGCTTATTCCAGGCACTATTTGTGTACCTCCGATTGCTTCTGGTTGGTGTGGGTTACCGTTTCCGGCGGGTTTTCTCGATTGCTCCGTGAAAACCCAGCTGGTTCTCAGATTGCGTCTGGTGGGTGTGGGTTGCCTTTTCCGGCGGGTTTTCTCGATTGCACCGAGAAAATCCGGCTGGTTGCCAAGTTTTTATCACGCGTGGTTAAAATAGGCTAATTTATTAGTGGCCCCTCCATCATTGACGAACATGCCTATTACATAAGGCATCCTCTTCAAACACTAACCGCCGTAGTTTGAATCTACCGCGCAGAGCATTTAAAAACTGAGGAGCCTTCATCATGAGCGCACGCGACCTCACTCATGGCTTCAGTCATTATGAATTGGGTTCTCACTACGAAAAAACTTCGTAAAAAAATAAAAACAAAAAGAAAATAAGAATAACTATCCAATAAGCTTTCCATCATATCGTGGATTTCTGACCAGACGCTGAATCAGGCGTCATTCCTCCTTCTTTGCTCTGCGCTCAGCCTGCCCGGACGTACCTTTCAGGCTCCGCTGGTTCCGCATTCGTTGCGTCCCTAGTGAGTTTTTTCTCATTTGTTTACTCTGGGATGTATCGAGTAAGGTTAGGATAGGCGTAGCAGGAGTGTCCTGGGCTGGTTGCCCGCAGTGCAGTGTATTTTGGGTCGTATGTATGGGGCATCTATTTCGGATGTACCCTCGTGGTCCTGTTGTGGACACGTGAACTTTTCACAGTTGTGTTAGTTGGTGATGCAGGCGGCTTTCATTACGCGTTAATTATTGCTGCCTTTTATCCTTCTGATGAGGTAAGCTGTGTGTTTGCTGACGTTCCCAGCGTATTTTTCTTCACTCAGTGAAGTTTTTTCTGGGTCCGTGTCAGGCTTCCCGGGGTGGGAAGTTATCGCTACGGTGGTGTGTTGGCGGTGGTTCCTGTTGTGATATTCCAGTGTGTGTTTATATTTCAACTATTTTTCATGCCGTCTACCTAGGCCTAGCCAGCCGCTCGTAGCTTTGCCACATGTCTAGTGTTATTATTTATTTTATAAATATGCCCTACTGTGTCATGTGTATCCGGGTTTTAGTTGTGTATTGGCTAATTCCTCGGACTATAATTGTTTCCTGGTTTAGTTGTGTATTGGCTAATTCCACGGATTATGTTGTGACCTTGGTTAGTCGTGCGTGTCTCTCCTCGTGTCGTTTTGTTCAGATGGTGTCTGTTCAGGGTGGGGTTTGCCTTCCGGCGGGTTTTTTCTCGGTTTCACCATGAAAAATCCTGACCGACGAGCAGTGTTGGGCCACACATGGTTTTTAACTCTGGCTGGTTCCCCGGCGTGGGGAGGTGTCTGTGGCTCTCCAGGACTGCGTCTCTGTGGGTGCCTGGTTTCAGGCCTCCTTTAAATTCCCGGCGGGATGGCTGTACCCATCCTTATATATATATAGATATACATAAAAAACGACGTTCTTGAGAACACTCGTTTTTATAGGTTTTTTCTACCTGGTTTACGACAACCACATGGAAAACCTAGCTGTTGTTTAGGCGTTCCTCCCCGGCGATCTTTTACAAAGAAGTGGGGTCAGGAACTTGTGGGGTTAACTTTTAGACTTCTCACCCGGCGGGTGCACCTGAGCAGGGTGGGATAAACGACTTAGGTCTCATATAGTTAACCAATCCATTTGAGTGATACTCTCTGTATCGCTGCCTTTACTCTTACGGCAATTGAAGGTTCAAGTGAGGTTTAACCAAATCGATTCCCACACCCGGCGGGTGCCCCTAAGTGGAGGAACTAAGGAATTTATAAACAAATTCAATTTCGATTAACCTTAATTGGGTGATACTTTCAGTATCGCCGCCTTCTATTTTTACGACGATCGTTTGGGACAATTCGTTAAAAAATCAGATCTCGTATATTCCTGCCCTGGGCTATTCTACTAAAATATTTCAAGGGCCGGCGTCTTTATGAGGGGGGCTTTGTTACAAAATTGAATCTTGAGACAGTCACCACCTCCTACAGACTATAAGTGCCATACTGGACCTTTATATCAGAGGGTATTCTTCATGTTCTTTAGCTAAGAAGATTTGTTTAGCCTCTTTACACCCCGCCGCGTAGCGAGATGTGTTAGCTGTGTCTTTGCATCCCGTTACCCGGCGGGTTATTAACACTTGTATGCGAACACTTGGGTTAACCTTATGAGCATTAATTCCTGGAAATTTTTCTTTATTTTTCCAGAGCTGAGCTCCGGCGGACCAATACAGACCCGGCGGTAGTTTTCCTCACACCAGTCTCTGTCATGGCTACTGTGGCCCCAGTTTTTGCCCTGTGCATTACCCCTACTTGCGCGGGGATCCCAATTTTTGCGCATACCCTTTGCATAAGGTGTGTTAGATGTCTAGACCGTTCAAGGGGTCTCTGGGTTACACTTAATTGTTCCTTTTGCTCCCAATTAGCCTATAAAGTCCTGTGTGACAATGACAAGACCGCGGCGGTAGCGTTGAGAGAGGTCAGACAACAAATGTCGGCCTACACTACCATTGTCGCACATAAGTCACTTCAATGTGACAACGTCCCACTTTGGGATAAGTTGCTGTCGGAGCACCCTCCCCCTAAACGTACCTCTAGAGTAAAGGGTTTTAAGCCGACAGAGACTAGCCAGGGTTCTGTATCGTCTGTGGATACGTCTAAACGCCCGAGAGAGCCTACTCCCCCGGCAGCCACCTCCTCGTCGCAGGCGAGATCGAGGTCAAGGTCACCTCTCAGACAGCAGTCTTCAAGTCGGGCCTCTTCCCCGGCTAGTAAGAAGTGTAAGACTGAAGCTTCCCCCAGTGGTCATGGTGGTGATTCTTCCAAACATAGGTCTAGTTCGCGGTCACACCGTAGCCACAAATCCTCCAAAAAGGATTCCCATAGGAAGTCCTCTCGACATTCTCCTAAGTCTAGTGCATCTCATCGTACCTCTACACCTGAAAATGTTTCTGTTACAGCCTCAGAGTATAGTGAAGCGCCTGTCTCTAAACAAGATTTACCTATTGATATTTTAACCCTAGAAACGGAAAGTTCAGGAAATTCAATAATTGAGAATGTTTCAGACTCTCAAGAGAGCGTAGGCCAGAGCCTCGGTGTTTGGCGGTTTGCTCAACCAGGGTCTGACCATCCACGTCCGACTCATACGAGTCACACAGTAGCCGATGTCCACAGGGACGCGGCGACCCCATCCTCTATCCCTGACTTATCTTGGAAACAAGGTGCCCCTGCCTCGGCGGGGTCTTCTCAGGAGGATCGGGAGGAACAAGATGAAGTGTCAATAATTTCAGATAGGGATGGACAAGGGTCAGGCTCAGGCCTGGACGCCGCCCATGATAATACTGATTCACCTGAAAGTTCTGCATCTAACCAGTTTGTTACAGCACAAGAAATTGATGGGTTACTTACTCATGCTCTATCTAAATTCTTTAGTCAACAACGAGAAAACCCCACAATGGACTTGGGGGCTCCCTTGACAAGTTCTGCGGTACGGCCTCTGATAACGTCAATCGATTTATCTAAGATTCCTAACCCTCCTACTCTGTCACCGGCAGGGAGCTCTAAGCCAGCTACGGCGGCATTCACTACGTCAAATGTCAGGGTCATTACGGATGTTAATCCACCCCCTCTAGACAAAGCGCCTCTTAGAAAGGTAGCTATGCCCCTGCTTTATGGGCCAGACGAGTCATGGGTGCTTTTGAACCCCTCTAAGCCAGAGCTTGCCCAGCCTACCTTGTCAGGGGAACTCCCGGTACCACGTGAGTGGTTTATCCAGGGAAATAAGTCAAAGAAATTAAGGGCATTGGATGCCTTGGGTAATGTTTTGGACGTAAATATCAAGGCTATACCTAGTTATTATCATCAGGATTATTTTGTTTATGCATCTAAGCCTGCTTTACCCCCTGCCTCAGCTTCAAAACTTTTTTCAGACTGGTCTAAGCTGGATGGGTTTAATGATATTAAGGCTCTGTCGGCTCTTACTCCTGAACTAGATTTACAGACCGTCACAGACGAGACAGCTAATCCAGTGTTGAAGGTGGGACAGTTGGGACCAGGACCTTGGGTGGATTGGGAGGTAGAGGCTCAAAACTTTGCAACCACTTTCACTTCTAAATCTTCCCACCAGATCCCTCAGGATACACATTCATGGTTCTCCATGCCGGTAGGTTCTGCCGGCGGAGTTCCGTCAGCTTTATTTTCTTTTCTAGCTGCCCCTAAGATTAATCTTTGTGAACTAAAGGAACCATTCACTACCCCTACCCCTTCTCACCTAGACAGAGAATTTAGGCTAAGGGGAAAAGCTTTCCGCCTGTTTTCACAGTACATAGTTTCTCAACAGGTGGCTAAGTCTTTACTCAGGTCTACTCAGGCAATCGCAGACGCGGATGCTCGAAGATCAGTTGAGTTATCCCGGCGTCTGATTCTTCAGTCGTCGATTCAATCCTTAGGTGACATACGCACAGCCTTACTTGAGGCGGTGCGAGCACGACAGGATCTTAGGATGTCATTAGTTCGCAAGCTGCCTGATCGCATTGCTAACCAGGTGGTAATGTCCCCAGTACTTACTCCTTCTTTAATGTCCCCTGATGTATGGCGAACAGTGTTTAACATGGCACAGGCCGTGAAGCACAGTCCCGCACAGGCTAAGAAACCTGCATTTAACTTCCCCAAACCTAAGCCTCCTACTAAAGCTCAGCCAGGGGGTTCTAAGCCGTTTCTTCCGCCTAAGTCCTCCCAATCCCCCCTGGGTCAGTTCAGGCATAGACAGAGAGGGTTTTCAGGACAGAGGGGACGCGGCCAGTATAAGCCGGGGCAGGGCCAGTCTTCGGCCCACACCAGCCAGCCGGCGAAGCGTCCAACACCACCAAACCCACCATCAAAAAACTAAAGTCTCTCTCACTCCCAGTGCCTGTCTTAAAGCCGGAGGAACCGAGGGAAGTACAGCCGGCGAACCCTTGTCTGCTAACTGGGTCGTTCCGAACGTGTCACCAAGCATGGCCGTTAAAAACCTGGGCACGGATGGTGGCACGCAAAGGCATCACTTGGCAGTGGCTCCGGCGACCTCGCTTACGTCAGCCGACAACGGCAAATTGTGTTTCATTAGAGGTGGAGTCGCTGGTCCAGGAGATGATTGCCAAGAATGTCATCATCCCGGTCCCTCCAGATTACCCTGTATTCACGTCAAAACTGTTTTTGGTTCCCAAACGGGACAGTGTTCAGATGAGGCTGGTCGTAGACCTGTCTTATCTGAATCTTCACATTTACAACGAGTCTTTCAGAATGTTAACAGTTCATCAAATCAGGCTAACACTTCCGCCGGGAGGCTGGATGTGTTCCCTAGACCTGACAGACGCCTATTGGCACGTGTCGGTCAACAAAAGATTTCAAAGGTTTCTGGCCTTGAGGATCAGGCACCAAAATTTTGTTTTTCAGAGGATGCCGTTCGGTTTGAACCTGGCACCTCGATTATTCACGAAACTAGTCCGGCAAGCCCTGATGCCGTTGTTAAAACAGGGAATCAGAGTGTTGTGGTATCTAGACGACTGGCTGGTGGTGGCAGAGACACAACAATTATGCATAAAACATGTCAATATCATTTTAAAACATGTCAAAACTCTAGGCTTCAAGGTAAATCTGGTAAAGTCAAACCTTGTTCCCTCAAGAGTAATTCAGTGGATAGGGCTGGTCTGGGACACCGCCGCTCTCACTCTGAGTCAGAGTGTGGACAATCGCAACAGGTTTCGCAGGAAACTGTTCAGGTTTCTTCACAGTCTGACTACGACACGAAGAGTCTGGGAGTCTCTGGTCGGCTCTCTCAACTGGATTCAGCTAACTGTCAAGTTGGGCCGGTTGAAAGTAAAACGATTAATATTGGAAGGCAACAAATATTTCCCACTCTTACCGGCGGGAAAATTATGGCCCATACCAAAATTAATCCACACCTTACTAGCGGTCTGGGCGAAGAGGGAAACATTGCACTCAATCATGTCATGGACCTCTCCTCCAACGGTATGGGTAGACACGGATGCGTCAGGCACCATAGGGTGGGGATTTCAGTCAAATCAGGGGCACCAGGGTCAGGGACTTTGGTCCCACTTAGAAATCTCTCACATAAATGTCAAAGAGTTACTAGTCCCCTTGTATTTCCTTCAGGCTCACGGCCCGGCGTTGCGGGGCAAGTCGGTGGCCTTCAGAATGGACAATCTGAATGCAGTCCACTGTATTCAGAAACAAGGGTCAACGAGGTCAAGGAAGTTGCTACTCGTGTCGGAAGAGATTTTTGTTCTAGCCAGCAGTCTAGATATTTATCTTCACGCATCTTATCTCCCAGGCGTAGCGAACGTCTGGGCAGACGCTCTGTCCCGGAGACAGAGCACGACAGTAGAATGGGAGCTCAAGCAACCCATTTTCGACCTAATGATTGCGGAGCTCTCCCATCCACAAGTGGATCTTTTTGCGTCCGAGGAGACTCACAAGCTCCCTCTATACCTCACCCGCCGGGTGATAACGCCGGCAGGGGGGCCAGACGCCCTAGTGACAGACTGGAACAGATGGAGCTCCATCTATCTGTTTCCGCCGCCAGATGCGTCACTAATGTGCCACGTAGTGAACAAACTACGAGTTTATCGAGGCTTAGTCTCGCTAATCGCGCCCCTGTGGCCGGCGCAGGTATGGTACCAGCAATTAATAATGTGGTGCCCGGACCCGGTATCGCTCCCGGTCGGGTACTTCCACTTAGACACGATTGGCAACCTAGCGACCTCGCTGACTTTTGCATTATGGACATTCAGGAGGCCAAGTGGCTAGCACCATACGGTAGGGATGTGACCAATAAATTGCTCAATCAATATACTCAGTCTACTAAGCGACAATATCAATCTCATTGGAAAGCTTTTACTTCTTGGATTGTTAGAACGGAACAAACTGTACCCTCAGTGGCATTGGTTTTTAATTACTTGAACTATCTGTTTGAGCAGAAACGTTTATCTGTGGTTACTTTGAAGAATCACTTAACTGCGATTAGAGTGCCCTTTTTCGACCTTACAGGTCTATCCATACCGGTGGCGGAGGAAACAGGATTTATGAGAGCGTGTTTTAAACTCCGCCCACCTCCCCGTCAGCTCATGCCTACTTGGTCTCTGGACAAAGCTTTGTCTTTACTTCATTCTCGTCTGTATCAAAATACTGCAGACTTTGCTTTAATCTTAAAGAAGGCAGTTTTCCTTTTGGCTTTGGCCACCGGAAACAGAGTGTCTGAGCTGGCGGCGATGAGCAACACACCTAATTGTCTTAGGTTTGGTAGACTTAATGATTCAATTTCCATTGCACCCTCCCCGGCGTTTATAGCCAAGAATGAGCATAGTGCACACGTGTTTTCTGAGTTCACGGTGCCGGCGTTAAAAAGGGGAAAGGTGCATCATAATTTATGTCCAGTGCAAGCTCTAACCAAATATTTGAGAATAGCTCCTCATAACCCCCAAGGTGCTTTATGGGTAGCGAGTACGGGTAAACGCTTACTTAAACGGCGATTAGCCTCTCTTCTGGTAGAAGTCATTAAAGAGAGTAATCCCGGCGTTGTGGGTAGGGCCCACGATTTACGCAAGTGGGCGGCCTCTTTACGTTTCCTGAAAAACTTTTCAGTTGAAGATATTGCGTCCACACAGTTGTGGGCGTCTAATCATACGTTTCTCTCTAGATACTTGTCAGTTGCTCTAGACAAACCTTCCTTACCATGTATAGCTTTAAGGCAGAGGGTCTAGGTGGCCCTGCAGTCACTTATGTTTATTTTCACGGAAGGGGGGGGGGGGGTGCAGTCAGTTGACATAGGACACCCTAGACCCCGCCGGAGTATGAGAGCTGTGATACAATTTAAGGTTAAAATGTGATATGAAAATTTCTCTGCGAGAATTTGTGCTAGTACAAGGTTTAGTACAAAACAACGGTGTTGTTATAGTAGTTTTAGCTGCGAAAGTGGTGTAATATTAGTTCAATGGAGTTCATTGGCAATTGATCTCCACATGTATTTTGGGGTTTATGATGTGCACATATAAACTTATAACTTATTATTTTTGTCACCACTCGTTGAGTGGGGTGCCTTTTGTAACTACAGATCTGTGTTCAGAATCTTCAGGGTTACCCATTTTTGTCGGGCAGGCTTCTTTGAAGCACGCACCTGCCTGAACCCCTTTTTCTTGTATATTTCCGGCCTACGCCGTATTAAATACATTTTTCAAAAGTAAGAATACTATGTGGTTGTTTTTATTATCTACTTTTCTAGAGTTATGATATGATTACGAATGTCCCCCTCCAGTCTTAGATATCAGGCATGTTCGTCAATGATGGAGGGGCCACTAATAAATTATAGGTTTGACTCCTGTAAGGAGATAAAGAAAACCTAATATTTAGTAGTGGCCCCGTAATCATTGACGACTGGGGCCCTCCCGACCGTCCCCTTCCCATTCGTTGATGTATTAAGGATTTTGGTTTACTTGATATGTCAGTGAAGGAGGAATGACGCCTGATTCAGCGTCTGGTCAGAAATCCACACAAGTACATCCACGATATGATGGAAAGCTTATTGGATAGTTATTCTTATTTTCTTTTTGTTTTTATTTTTTACGAAGTTTTTTCGTAGTGAGAACCCAATTCATAATGACTGAAGCCATGAGTGAGGTCGCGTGCGCTCATGATGAAGGCTCCTCAGTTTTTAAATGCTCTGCGCGGTAGATTCAAACTACGGCGGTTTAGTGTTTGAAGAGGATGCCTTATGTAATAGGCATGTTCGTCAATGATTACGGGGCCACTACTAAATATTAGGTTTTCTTTATCTCCTTACAGGAGTCAAACCTATAGTTTCCCCCGGCGAGTGGTGGCTTGAGGGCTCTACAGAATTGCGTCTCTGTAGTGGGGCCTGTATTCAGGCTTACTATGTGTTTCCCGGCGGAAGGGCGTTACCCGGTTCAACTAGGGGTTCATGCGGACACCTGTTGACTATATTTTTTTCCGGTTTTGCAAAGCCGTTGAAGAACTGGGCGTGTTGTTTTGAGTAGTCTTTCCACCCCGGCGATCTTTTGCAAAGAAGTGGGGATAGGAACAATTGGGATTAACTTTTCTATTATTTTTCACCCTTCGGTCGAACCTCGGGAGGGTGGGAATCACGGATTTGCAAATTCGGTAGAATTAGCCTAACAATTGAGGGATACAATTAGGTATCAAGACCTTCAACTCACGGCGATCTAATGATTAAGATGGGCTTAACCTGGCTAACTGCGTTATAATAAGGAGGCCGGCGTCTTAGTATGGGTTCCCGGTGAACGTTATATCACAGGGAAGACTGCGTCACTTATAAAGAACTGCTCATCTTTATATCATGTCTGAGGATATTCTTAAATCTTTTAGACACATAAAGTTATTTACAAATCTTTACATACGAACCTACAGGGTAACGAGAGGTAATGGTGGGGTATTATGTCTCGTTGCCCGGCGGTTCATTAACACTTGTGTTAGAACATTGTGGGGTAACCTTATGAGCATTAATTCCTGGAAATTTTCTTTTTTCCAGGGCGGAGTTCCGGCGGGTCCTCAGAGGACCAAGTGAGGCCCGGGGGGAGTTAGCTTTTAACCAGTCTCTGCCATGGCTGCTCTAGCCCCTGTTTTTGCTCTTTGCTCAACACCCTCATGTTCCGGAATCCCTATTTTTGCGCACACTCTGTGCATTCGTTGTGTCAAATGCTTAGACCGGTCACAGGGTTTGTGGGTCACAAAGAATTGTACCTTTTGTAGTCAGCTGGGTGTTAAAGTATTACAGCATGACAATCTGGCCGCGGCGGTTGCATTACGCGAGGTCAGACAGCTTCTTACTAATTATGCGACTGCAGTGGCTCATAAAGCATTGCAGTGTGATAACGTAATTCTGTGGGACTGTTTGATGGTTCTGTACCCCCCCAATTAAACGTCCTCCTTCCCGAAGTAAAGTCACTAAGCCGGCAGAGGCTGGGCTGGTTAAAGAGCTTCTTGCCTCCCCCGGCACATCTAAGAGACCGCGAGAGCCGTCTCCCCCGGCGACAACTTCGGAATCAAGAGCTAGGTCCAGGTCACGTTCTCCTCTCAGAAAGCAGACACATAGTCACTCGACTTCACCTTCGCAGAAGAAGAGCAAGACAGACAAGACCAAGGATAGTTCTAGTGATACATCTAAGTCGAGGCGGAGTCACAAGTCTTCTAAAAAAGAGTCATGTACGAAAGTCCTCCCGGCGTTCGCCGGAGCCTCGAACCTCGCTTTCTGCCTCTACTCCCGACATGTCTCAATTCCAATCTGACAGGTTGGAAGTGGAGTCAGAGACTGTGGTCGGGGATATTCCGGCGGACATAGTGTCCCCAAATAATATTCTCACTTTAGATTTAGAGGGTTCTCCCGGCAGGGATACCCCGCGAGATGGCTCGAGTGAGGGCTCAGTCATTGGGGTGGGGCCTGGCTCACAAGTAAGTTCCGACCAAGGCCGGGGAGTTTGGAGGTACTCCCAGCCATGGCGGGACAGCTCTCTGCCTTCTCAGGCAACTCAAGTAGAGGCTGAAGTCCGCCGGGACGCGGAGACACCGTCTTCCATCCCTGACTTAACATGGCAAGGGGCCCCCGCCTCGGCGGAATCCTCTCAGGAGGGACCGGCGGCAGGGGATGATGGGTCTATTATTTCTGAAGTGGGTAATGAAGATAACTCAGAATAGGGATATTTCACCTAATAGTTCTTCATCTGCTCATTTTGTCACAGCGGAAGAGATTGATGGGTTATTAGCGAGTGCTTTAACTAAGTTTTTTGGCCAGCAACCGGAGCCTCCTATGGTTGGTCTGGGAGCTCCCACGCCAACATCGACTGTCCGACCTCTGGCTACTTCCGTTACTTTGACACAAACTCCGCTCACTCCCTTTGTATCACCTACTATTGTTACTAGGCCAACTTCGGCGGCACTAACTACTTCCAATGTGCGAGTAGTAGCAGACGTAAATCCTCCCCCATTAGACAAAGCCCCGGTCAGAAAAGGGGCTATGCCTCTCTTATACGGGCCAGACGATTCGTGGGTATCACTGGTACCAACAAAGCCGGAGGCGTCACAGTCCACTATGTCAGGGGAGCTTCCGGTACCACGAGAGTGGGTAATCCAAGGAAATAAATCTAGGAAGTTAAGGGCTCTTGATATGCTGGGAAATGTACTTGATGTTAGTATTAAGGCCATCCCCAACTATTATACTCATGACTATTTTGTATATTTTCTACACCTGCCCTACCCCCTGCGTCAGCTTCAAAACTGTTTTCGGACTGGACAAAACATGATGGGTTCAATGATATCAAAGCGCTGTCAGGTCTAACCCCTGAGTTGGGATTAAAGACATCTACTGACTCAGCCGCGAATCCAGTTTTGAAGGTGGAGCAATTGGGTTCGGGACCTTGGGTGGACTGGGAAGTCGAGGCGCAAAACTTTGCAACCACATTCACTTCTAAAGCTTCACACCAAATTCCACAAGAGATCCATTCTTGGTTCTCTCTCCCAGTATACTCTGCCGGCGGAGTTCCCTCTGCTCTCTTTGCCTTTTTAGCTGCCCCTAAAATTAATCTATGCGAGCTTAAAGATCCGTTCTCTACACCTTCCACTGCTCACCTAGACCGGGAGTTTAGGCTACGGGGTAAGGCGTACAGACTTTTTTCTCAGTATATTGTTACGCAACAAGTCGCCAAATCTATGCTAAGATCTGCTCAGGCTATAGCGGACACAGAAGTTCGAAAGGCAATCGAACTATCTAAACGCTTACTTCTCCAAATTTCTATTCAGTCACTAGGAGATATACGCACGGCCTTGTTAGAGGCGGTGCGGGCAAGACAAGATCTAAGGATGTCTCTCGTCCGAAAGCTCCCGGATAGGATTGCTAATCAAGTCATAATGTCCCCAGTTCTAACTGCCTCTTTAATGTCCCCGGAGGTGTGGAGGACGGTGTTTAACATGGCTCAGGCCTTGAAGCACAGTCCCGCCTCGTCTCAGAAATCTGCTTTCACTTTTACCAAGCCCAAACCAGTCGCTAAAGCTCAGTCTGGTGGGGCGAAATCCTTTCATTTGCCTAAATCCTCTTCCGCCCAAGGTCAGTACAGATACAAGCAAGGAAAGTCTTCAGGTACCCATAAAGGACAGAGGTATCAAAGGCCGGGTCAGGGCCCGTCTCCGGCCAAACCCGGCCAGTCGTCTAAACTTCCACCACCACCACCACCACCAAAAAACTAAGGTCTCCCTCACTCCCAGGGCCGATCTCCCGGCGAGTGGATCAGGGGGTAGTCCAGCCGGCGAACCCTTGTCTGCTAACTGGGTCGTTCCGGGCGAATCATCGCGTATGGCCTTTAAACACATGGGCGAGGATGGTGGCACGCAAAGGCATCACCTGGCAGTGGCTCCGGCGACCTCGCTTACGTCAGCCGACAAAGGCAAATTTTGTTTCATTAGAGGTGGAGTCACTGATCCAAGAGATGGTGGCCAAGAATGTTATCATCCCGGTCCCCCAAAATTACCCAGTTTTTACATCCAAACTTTTTCTGGTACCCAAAAGGGACAGTGTTCAGATGAGGCCGGTCGTAGACCTGTCTTATCTGAACCTCTATATTCACAACGTGTCCTTCCGGATGCTGAAAGTGAATCAGATCAGGCTAACACTTCCGCCGGAAGGGTGGATGTGTTCTTTAGACCTGACAGACGCGTATTGGCACGTCCCGGTAAACAAACGGTTTCAACTTTTTCTAGCGTTAAGAATCATGCATCAGACTTATGTCTTTCAGAGGATGCCGTTCGGTTTAAACCTAGCACCTCGCATATTCACGAAATTATTCTGGCAAGCCCTAATGCCCTTGTTGCAACAGGGGATCAGGATTTTGTGGTACCTAGACGACTGGCTGGTGGTGGCGGAGACGGAACAATTATGCATAAGTCATGTCAACATAACATTAACTCATGTAAAAACTATAGGATTCAAGGTAAACCTGGTAAAGTCAAACCTTGTTCCCTCACGAGTGGTTCAGTGGATAGGGCTGGTCTGGGACACAGCTGCTCTCACTCTGAGTCGGAGTGTGGACAATCGAAACAGGTTTCGCAAGAAACTGTTTCTGTTTCTTCACAGTCTGACTACGACACGGAGAGTCTGGGAATCTCTGGTCGGCTCTCTCAACTGGATCCAACTAACTGTAAAGTTGGGCCGGTTGAAAGTCAAACGTTTAATTTTGGAGGGCAACACATTTTTTCCACTACTGCCGGCGGAAACATTATGGCCCATCCCAAAATTAATACACACCTTACTAGCGGTCTGGGCGAAGAGGGAAACATTGCACTCAGTCATGTCTTGGACCTCTCCTCCGCCGACGGTATGGGTGGACACGGATGCATCAGGCACGATAGGTTGGGGCTTTCAGTCAAACCAAGGGCACCAGGGTTAAGGGCTCTGGTCCCACTCAGAATCCTCCCACATAAATGTCAAAGAGTTACTAGTCCCCTTGTATTTCCTTCAGGCTCACGGCTTTGCTTTACGGGGCAAATCGGTGGCCTTCAGGATGGACAATCTGAATGCGGTTCACTGCGTTCAGAAACAGGGGTCAACGCGATCTCGGAGGTTGCTAAACGTGTCAGAAAAGATTTTTGTACTAGCCGACAAGCTGGACATTCAGCTTCACGCTTCTTATCTCCCCGGCGTAGCAAGCGTCTGGGCGGACGCTCTGTCTCGGAGACAGAGCACAACAGTAGAATGGGCGCTCAAGCAACACATTTTCGACCTAATGATTGCGAAGCCTTACCATCCACAAGTGGATCTATTTGCGTCCGAGGAGACTCACAAACTCCCGCTGTACCTAACCCGCCGGACAACCACGCCGGCGGGAGGACCCGACGCACTGGTGACAGACTGGAACATGTGGAGTTCCATTTATCTGTTTCCGCCGCCAGACGCTTCTCTAATGTGCCAAGTAGTAAACAAACTACAAAATTATCGGGGCGTCGTCTCATTAATCGCGCCCCTGTGACCGGCGCAGGCGTGGTACCAGCAATTAAAGATGTGTACAAAGGAGTACAAAGGAAATCAAGCAACAACAGGTCTAGTGACCCTTCTAGGCTGCTTGTCCTCCAAAACACTGAGGATCAAGTGTCCAAACAGTAGTTTAGAGTGGGTAAGGGAACATTGGAAAGGGAACTACTGCCATGGAACTAATGTCCGTGGCAGTACTAGGAAGTTAGTAGGGGACATATGGGTTAGTAACTGAGGGGAGGATAAAATAAAGTTATTCATTTACAAACGCAGTCAGTCGCGGGTTTGATGCGAGATATTTGTCTAGGCGGAGTTTAAATGAATCAACAGTGCTGCAGTCTATAACGTCTCGGGGAAGCCCATTCCACAAGTTGACAACTCGATTGAAGAAGAAATTCTTAGATTCGTGTGAGTTAAAAGATTTACCAATAATTTTGCAACCGTGTGGTGCCCGAACCCGGTGTCGCTCCCGGTCGGGTATTTCCACTTAGACACGATTGGAAACCTAGAGACCTCGCTGACTTTTGCATTATGGACATTCAGGAGGCCAAATGGCTAGCTCCGTATGGTAGAACCGTGACCGATAAATTCATGAATCAATACACACAATCTACTAAGAGACAGTATCATTCGCATTGGCAGTCTTTTACTTCTTGGATACTCAGAACAGAACAATCCGTGCCGTTGGTAGCTTTGATTTTTAATTATTTAAACTATCTGTTTGAGCAGAAACAGCTATCAGTAGTGTTACGGCTGGATCGGCAATACATATTCGGGATTCTTGATCGTAGGACAGAAATGGCTTAAGTGACAACGACACGCTCGATTCCAGTCCCAAATACTATATGCTCCAGACAACAAAAGCACCAACGCCCTACAGAGTTATCGTCTACGGTAACGAGGTACCTTAACTCGGCGAAAGTGTACAACAGGGGTAGGCTATGAGGCTAAACTCCCTCAGACATTTATAGGTTACGTTATTACTAAAGAAATGCAATACTCAAGAAACTACGTTAATATTAAGCCTCTAATAATGTAGAATAGAAGCAGGCTAAAGGTATGACAGTGAAATGCTAAATGACAAATGTACACGCCTACTTGAAAGCGCGTGCACTACACTAACTGTCCCCTACTAACATGCACTAGCATGTAGCATACAAGATGTTCATGATCCAGTAGATACCTAATAATACACATGGGAGGAACATAAATAGTAGTCACTTATTATAATAATGAATCTATACTTGGAATAACTAAAAGGTTGCAGGCAACAGTACTGCGCCGGTAGCCTACTACTGCATAGGCTACTTCGCTTCTCTCACTCTGTCTCCCCTCCGAGTCCGTATGCGCCCTACGCAACAGAACTCCGGACACAGCAGCAAAACGACAGTGCAGTTCATTGATACATGAAAGTATTAATAGTGTTGTCTTGTGTGTGAGTAATGTGTATTGTAAAGTGTTATAGATATATACTTAAAGAGAGCTGCAATGCATAGTAAAATAAAGATATATCCCACTCATCATCCCCATGTGTTCTAGCTAGCAGGCCAAGTCACAGGAACAACGAGTCCCAGCACCGAAAGCGAGAAGCCAGAAGACTGTAGAGAACACAAGGACAGATAAATTACGTTACTCTACTATACCGGCACTACGAGCGAGCTGTAGTCTCGGGTGCTACACTCGCTCCTGGCTCGGTATGCAAATCAAGGCTAAGTCCTCGTCCCTCTACAGACAACTCCTGAGCATGGTCGGGCTCTTACACATGGCACCAGTCTAGTCACAAATGGGATGATGAGCAGGGCATATAACTCGTGAACATGTAGAACGTTCACCAACTATCCTCATCAAGAAGATCGCTGTTCACATTAACCCCTTAAATCTAATACATGTAAATATATGCTTGTCCTAAGAGTAATACGAGAGGTGAGTGCTGAAACTCCTTTAGGACCTCAAGGGAAGGTTATGCATTTAAATAGAGAGAAGAATGAAATGAGAGTAATGTCGTCAGAGAGAAAGAGTGCAACCGTGAGAAGTGGGGAGAGAGAGCAAGGGATGTTAGAATCTCAAAGGTTCTAGGCAACCTGGTCAAGGAACACACAGCCAACCTCCAGGCAGTGTGCTGTACGACAACATGGGCCCAGCCCAGGCAGGCAACAATGGACTACCAACCCTATCGCGCCTAGCTATAAGGGCAAGGCTGCCAACCAGTCCATACGTCTGGCAACCACCCGGCCGGCAGCGCGGCGCGTTGCTACCCTCTTGCTCTGAAGCCCAACTCACTCTCTCTCTCTGAAATCCCATTGTCTCACCTATCAACTTCTCTATTGATACTATATATTAAATGGAAGGTCTCGACATGGCTTAAAACAAAACCCACCACTGGTTAGCACATGACGAGACCTTTGCAGAGATACAAAGAACATAGTTATAAGTTGTCACACTCAATATACATTGCGGCTGACGGTAGCCAGATCACGGGCGGTACAGTGGAGTACCAAGGAGTACAATCAGGTTGCGTTGCCCAGCACTGGGGTGCGTCACAGTAGTAACGTTAAAGAATCACTTAACAGCAATTAGGGTGCCATTCCTGGACCTTACGGGTCTAACCATACCACTAGCGGAGGAAACAGGCTTCATGAGGGCATGTTTTAAGCTCCGCCCACCTCCCCGTCAGCTCATGCCTACCTGGTCTCTGGACAAAGCGTTGTCATTACTTCATTCCCGGCGGTACCAAAATACTGCAGATTTTGACTTGCTTTTAAAAAGGGCAGTATTCCTTATGGCTTTAGCTACCAGGAACAGGGTGTCTGAGCTGACGGCGATGAGCAACACACCTAATTGCATCAGGCTTGGTAGGCTCAATGATTGTATTCATATTGCTCCTTCCCCAGGGTTCATCGAATGAGCACAGTGATCACGTGTTTTCAGAGTTCACAGTGCCGGCATTGAAAAGGGGAAAGGTGCACCATAATTTATGTCCAGTGCAAGTGCTTACCAAATATTTAAAGGTCGCACCTAGAAATCAACAAGGTGCTTTATGGGTATCTAGTACGGGTAAACGCGTTATGAAGCGTAAACTAGCTTCTCTCTTAGTTAACGTCATTCAGGAAAGTAATCCCGGCGTTGTGGGTAGAGCTCACGATTTACGCAAATGGGCGACCTCTTTACGTTTCCTTAAGAATTTTTCTGTTGAGGACATAGCAGCCACGCACCTCTGGTCCTGTAATCATACTTTTTTGACTCGATACCTTTCAGTAGCTTTGGACAGGCCTTCCATGCCATGTATAGCTTTTCGGCAGAGGGTCTAGGTGGCCTCTGGGTCACTTATTATTTAGATGAGGAAAAGAGAGGGGGGGGATGCAGTCAGTGTAACATAGACACCCTAGACCCCGCCGGAGGACGTGTGCGAAGCTTACGAGCTGTGATATAGGGTGTAGGTGCTGTAATTTTAAAGAATTTTCTGTAGTATTCATTACAGGAAATTGTGCTAACGTCCAATCATAGTTCAAAGACAATGCTTGTTGTAAATAGTTTTGGCTGTGAAGCAATATAATTTTAAGTAAATCTTAGTAGTTGCGGCCGCAGCTGGTATGTGTAATGTAAGTACCTCTTTACGGTATATTTTTCAAATTATATCCAAGAGTTAATGGGGTTTATATGTGCACATGTAAACTTTGATGTTTTTTGTTTTTCACCTCCTACTTTAAGTGGGGTGCCTTCTTAACTACCAGCTCTGTGTACAGTGTCTCGGAGTTAACTCCTTTTTGTCCAAGCAGGCTTCTTCGAAGCACGCTCCTGCTGGTCACCTTTTTGTATATTTTTATGCTGTATAATGTATTATGCACACAAATATATCTTTTTTACAAAGTATGATTACTATGTGGTTGTTTGATTATCTGCTTTTGCTAGAGTTATATGATTACGAATGTCCCCCTCCAGTCTTAGATATCAGGCATAATCGTCAATGATGGAGGGGGCACTAATAAATTATAGGTTTGACTCCTGTAAGGAGATAAAGAAAACCTAATATTTAGTAGTGGCCCCGTAATCATTGACGACTGGGGCCCTCCCGACCATCCCCTTCCCATTCGTTGATGTATTAAGGATTTTGGTATACTTGATATGTCAGTGAAGGAAGAATGACGCCTGAAGTCAGCGTCTGGTCAAAGATCCACACAAGTACCGTACATCCACGAAGTTATGGAAAGCTTATGAATAGTTATTCTTATTTTATTTTTATTTTTTATTTTTTACGAAGTTTTTTCGTAGTGAGTACCCAATTTCATAATGATGAACCATGAGTGAGGTTGCGTGCGCTCATGATGAAGGCTCCTCAATTTTTTATGCTCTGCGCGGTAGATTCAAACTACGGTAAATGGGAGATTTAACGACCCTCCCAATACCAAATGAGGTAAACCTCCTATTTGGTCGTAGCCTCGGAGTATCCAACGTAGAGCTATGTACTTATCGTATAATTTTGCTCCGCTCTAGAGCGGGCAATTATCGAAATCACTAGCGCGATAAAACGATAACATCTAGAGTAGCACCTTACTCTCTCTACTAGGTACGTTGTACATACTTTGGAGGCCACTATTTGAAAAGGAAAATAAGAAAATATTGATGAGAAAGAAGAGAAAATTACAGGATTTTAGGCCATCCTATCTGGCTCCTTCAGCCGTCTTCACGGATCCACCCCACTACCCGACAGGGTTCATTGGGCATTCCCGGTATCAAGTTACAAGAGACAAGATTGGATGGGCAGGGGTACGGCGCGAGGGCGGGATACTATGACGTTGGATACTCCGAGGCTACGACCAAATAGGAGGTTTACCTCATTTGGTATTGGGAGGGTCGTTAAACCTCCCAATTTAGTAGTAGCCTCTACGTTCCAACGTAGAGCTAGAGTACCAAATTGGAGGCGGACATACAAGCTGAAAACATAAACTTTAGCCCTTAGGAAATATGAGGACCATGGAAAGACCGACTTAAACAAGAGAGTTTATAGAAAGAGTGTACTGACAGGTGCATATCAAGAGAGGTCAAGTACAGTCAAGTTGTATGCCATGGGATAACTAACCTAAGACAAAGAATGCTGCATTTCATCATAATAATATGAAGTCCAGGATGCTCCCCCCCCCCTCCATCCGGACGAAGGCAGGAAGACCCATAAAGGAATGAGGAAATACTGACATACAGTACGTCGAAGAGGAGTACCGTACAGGGGGCGACGAGAAAAGACATGAGCATACACAGTGACCAGCACCGAAAGCCATGAGAAAAGTTCAGTGGGAGGAGGCCAAGACCTACCAACAGAACATATTATACTTGAAGATGAGAAATTATATCAAAATCTTAACCTAGTTATTAATCCTTTAACTTAGGTGCAAGTATGGGTATAGTGCAATACCCCCCCCCCCTCCCTCCCCCAATAAAAGAAGAACAAGAAGAGACAGAAGGAACGCTGCAGGTAGACCCTGAGTGAACCAGCTGGCCCAACGCACGACAAGGACGTCCCGGCCTGCCTGTGGACATGGCCAGAGAGGAGGAGACATACATGGTGGGGGAAGACCAAAGCCCCGTGTCAGCAACGATCGGGCGAGAAAGAGTATGTAAAATCCGAACGTAGCAGCGTACGAACGGACAACATGAGCTGCGCCCAGAACGTAAGGGGTACTGGCCCGAAACTACCGACACAGGCGAAGCCCCACAGCACGTCGACCTAGTCTCCTATAGGTTGTAGGCGCCACCCGTAAAGGCAACCCCGACACTGGCCTGGTCGAGTACACATACGGATGCAGGGTTTGAACCGGGCATAACGGATGATGAACCCGACCATATTGGAAAGCCGGAACAGGAAAAGCATAAAAACGGGAGTGTCGCGTACGGTCGGAGCAACCAAATGAACAGACGGAGCCAAAGTAACTGACTCAAGGACGGGAGAACGATGTAAGGAATGTCGGACCCTAGACCTGGCAGTCATCTCCGGGGACTCCTTCACCTGTCGCCAAAGCCATAAAGAACAATGTCACGTCACGGAAGTGTGCAGGCGCGGGGTAATGAGCGTAAGAGGCAGATGAGAGCAGTTCGAGAGCCTCCGCCAGAAACCACTGAGGAGGAAGCTGGCGCGGCGTCGGACGAAGCATAAAGCAGGATCGCAAAAAGAACCCAAGTCCTAGGGAGGAACGACCAACCCCGTGAAAGGCTCAAACGGTACCCGAATGGCCGACAGGCGGTTCGGAAGAGCGGTGCAGATGTTGGGACGCGTCTCAAGATTAACCAATGGAGGTAGGGAAACACGAACGCCACCGATGGGCGCGTCCGTGATGGGTAGGAAACCAAGAAGGAAAACTGTGTCAGGGAGAACCGTAAGGCAGCCATGGAAAATGAATCCAGGGGAGAGGATTTGACAGTCAAAGAACGACGAAACTTAGGCATCCACCCTGCCTCACAACATCCACGATGTGAAGGCTAACGAGGGCCCTAGGACACCAATCGACACCAAGTGGAAATCGGAGATCGCTAGGGGAACTGGACACGGGTACCAGCGCTTCAGCCGAGCGGACCTGGCTTGGGCCGGCTGGATGGGCGCGACAACCAAACGAAGCACTGGTACCCTCTCAGCCTGTGGAGGACATCGCACATCAAAAAGGGCGGCGGTTGGTGGAACACACATAAACCGACCGCCACCAGCGCCAGTCCTTGCTGAACGCGACCGGTACCTCCGCCAGAGGAGTAATCCAGCGGTACAGGAACACAGGCAACCCGGTCGCCTCGCAGGAGGCGAACCAGGCCACCCGTGGAACACTCCAGGAGGCCGCTAGGTCGTCGAACACGGTGTGTCGGGAAGACCATACTACCCGGGCGCTCTGTCCATGCAACAGAGCATCCGTTCATAGGGCGGCAGGCCCGGGCAAGGAGGTCGCACGCAGTATGACGGGCTCCCGAGCCTCGTCCAGAGCCACATGTATGGCATGAACCGGACGTAGGAGGCGGGAATCGTCGGCGATATGGGGAAGGAGAGCGACGTCACACCGTCGGTCCGGCGTCCTCGGAAACCGCGAGGACGCCCGAACGAGGCACAGGAGGAAAGGCGGCCTGGCGCCACGGAGACAGCAGAGGGAAGAGGACGCACGGCGCGTACCCCTCCGTCTTACGAAGTGTGGAATCCAATGGAAGTGGTCCTTGACATAGAGAGCAATGCCCGACTACAGAGTGCAGAGGCGAGACCTCGCCTCATCCGTGTCCGGGGAAGGAGGACGAGACACAAAGGACAATATCCACGAGCCACGAGCTAAATCTCCGAGGGTGAAAACCATCGCGGCCGTAGCACGAGATAAGGGGAGGACACTCCCTACGTCCAACGGGCATGGCAGGACGGACACACCCATGGTGTGCGCAGGAAGGAAGTGATATCCTCCTTGCAATCGGAAAGGAAAAAGATACTGCCGGCCCACGTAGGAAGCCCAGGAATCGTGTGTAAGCACAATAATGTGAAAAACCGGTAAATCCGTGACAGGAGAGTACCTCCTTCCCTTGTGGAGGAAGGAAAGGACGAAAAAGGGGGGACCCTTCGAACGGAGGGCTATACAGGAGGATAATGCATGGGCGCACAAATACTGGAATAAAAACTCCTGAAAATGAACAGGCACAAGGGCCGAAGGATGCACAAAAGTGCTCACTACACCTTGAAAATGGAGCACCTTTCAGGAAAGTGAGTAACCCCCCCCCCCTTGTGCGAGGCGAGGGGTGAAGAGCGACCCCCCATGCGGAGGGTCAGGGAGAGACCAGGCGAACCAGCAAGAGCAAGAACCCCGAAAAACCCCGGTCAGAAAAGACCAAGGGGCAGGTGCAAATCCCCAGAAGGAAGGCATGAAAGCCTTATAATGGAAGAGGATAATAAGAATACCCAAAGGGTGAAGGCACAGAAGAGGAGAAGACGCCTCTTCTCCACCCTACCATCAGAGTAATGTGGGAGCACAGTCCGATAAAAAAGAGAAGTCCGGGAACCACTGCAACGGAGTCCCTATCCAGAGGGAAAGCAAAGCACCCTAGCACCGACCCAGAGCGGAGTGGTCCAGAAAGGTCCCCTCCACTCCGGGACGGAAACCGCTCAGGAGCGGAATGGAGGAGGAAGGGCCCTCGCTGCCCTGGAGCGGAAATGGAAGCCGCGCACCAGAGCGGAGAGCGGTGCACACTGCAGGAGCGGCCCAGGAGGCCGAGGGAGGCAATGGAGCGTGATGGTGCCAGTAGGAAGATGAATGACCTAGCCTAGGGAGGCAAGGGAGCGAGACTGAGCCAGTAGTAAGATGAAAGACTGCAACAGTAGTAAGATGAATGACGGCAACTGAGGGCCCATCCAGAGTCAAGGCAAAGTCCACCGAGAACCGACCCAGAGCGGAGGGGGCCCCGAACGGCCCGCTCCGCGCTGGGGCGGAAATCCCGCTCTGGAGCAGAAAGTAAGCTCCGCTCCAGAACGGAGAGCGGCATAGGACAAGTGAGGAACCGGGATGGTGTCAGGAGAAGGACGGAAGAGAACCGGCCAAGAGCGGGAATTTCCGCTCGAGGGCGGGGCAGATGTAGTGCAGTCGGATGGGAGAGGAGGCATCAGGAAGGGTGAAAGGGAAAAACACCCAAGAGGTCCGTCAGAATAGACTAGCAGGACAGCTGACGTGGAAGCATCCACGGAAATAAAAAGACAGTCACCGCTCCAGAGCGGATCTTCCGCACCAGGGAGGAGCGGGCAGAGGGTAGCCAAACGTCAGAGGCCCGTAGGTACCAGTAAAGGTGAAAGGCCAGGAACAACCAAGAGTCCCAAAAGAATTGGCTAGCACGACAGCCGACGTGGGAGCCTCCCTGGGTAAAAACATCAGAGATGTACATCCAAGCGTCCCAACGGAATGGTCTAGCATCACAGCTGACGTGGGAGCGGCCGTGGGTAAAGAACAGAGGCAAAGCAGAGGCCCGACCGAGAGGAGGAGAGAGCCCACCCTAGGGCGGAACGGGCCCCGTGAGGCCCTAGCCCAGACGCCAGAGGCCCGTAAGAAAAACATCCCCAACTGAAGAGGAGAGGCCGAAAGGGACCCGCGCAGCAAAGCCAAAGACACCGTTGAAGGACGGCAGGCAGATTGCAGTAATAAAGGGAGCGGTCTTATAAGAGAACGTGTCGAGTCATAGGACCGACCAGGAGCGGGAGACATCCACGCACCAGGGCGGAGCGAGCTGAGTACAGCCCGTCCGAGAGACCTGCGGCACCGGGGATGGAAGGAAAAAGACATCCCAAGGGATTGGTGAGCACAATGGAGGTGAAGACAGGGTCTCAGGAACCTCAAGGTATTGGGGAGCCCAATGTAGGGAAGACTGCGCCCGAGGAACCGCAAGGTATGAGCGAGGTCAAAGTAGGTGAAGACGGTGGCTCAGGAACTCAAGGCATTGGTGAGCGCAAAGTAGGGTAAGACTGTGTCGCAGGAGCCTCAAGGGACAGGAGAGCGCAAAGGAGGTTAAGACCGCGCCTCAGGAACCTCAAGGTAGTGGCGAGGTCCAGATAGGGGAAGACTGCGGCTCAGGAACGCAAGGTATTGGTGAGTACAATGGAGGGTAAGACTGTGGCGCAGGAGCTGGAAGCAGACGAAAACTGGTGCCCTGCAAGAAGGTTTAGTAAATCCGGAGATAGGTAAGCAAGAGCAAGCCGAGGAGGCAATAGTGTCGAACAACCAAAACGCAAGGTTGAAGCACAGGAGGAATGGGAGGAGGACGCTCCAAGCCTCCCGCCATCAGTGCAAGCATCCCGTGCAGGGAGGCAAACCGTGCAGCGTTAGCCTCCTCAGCCCTAACCTGGGCCTCCCGGACGGCCTGAAGAGGAAGGACCCATCCAGGGTCTTCGGGCGGTGACGAGGAAGATGAAGAGATGGGCCGGCGACGGTTCCTACGGCTGGGCGACCGACGAGGCGACGGAGTATAGGAGAAAGACTCCCGTGGCGAGGCCTCAACCACTACGGCATCGTACATTTCATCGCTCCCTCCACTCAGTTCCACGAGGTCACAGGCAGCCCCCACCTGACCAGACCCGAAAACCGCCACCCTGGCGCCTCGCACTGCCAGAGGGACGGGTCCACTCGTCCGAGCAGGAGAAGGCAGGCCACGCGGAATGTCAGACCCGACAAAGCCAGGAGAATCCGGGAGACCATCGCGGCCAAGAAGAGGAGAGGCCGAAGCAAACAGAGCCCCCGCCGTCTTAGGAGGGGGAGTAGGCGGTAACGGTGGTAGCACAGCCAACGGCAACGATGGCGGAGGAGCCGACGGTAGATGTCCGGCGGCCTGCGACGCCCCAATCTCCCCGAGCAGCCCATGGGCGGGACGACGACCAGGGGAGAAGGCCGAAACACCAGCAGGAACACGGACCGGGGGAAGCATCGCCATCTTAGGGCGAAAAGCCGTCGAGCCCAGAGACGTGTGGTCGGAAGCTGCAGGGCAGCGGGATGTCGAAGACTTCCGGCGACGTGGAGAAGCTGAATGGTGCCGCATCGACCCCGCTTTGTCCGCCGATAACGGAGACACACCAGACTGAGGGACCTGCGAAGCGGTGACCACAGGGCGTGGAGACACCAGAGGAAGGTTCAGCAAGGGGCGAACCCCTTCGTCCATGAAGCGGGGGACCCGGTGTAAATGGGCCTGAACAGACCGAGCCACGCCCGACCATGCAGCGGGGAGGTCGACCCGTGCCGTCTCAGCATCCGGTGAGTAGGGCGAGACCCAATCGTCATAAAGTTGACGAGACACGGGCCACCCCATCTGGGGGTGAAGCCATCACGGCTGTAGCACGCAGCAAGGGCGGGGCACCCAGTATGCCCAGCTCCCATAGCCGGACGGGCACACCCAAGGCGCGCGCAGGCAGGGAGCGACATCCGCACAGTAAGCGAAGGGAGAAATGACAGAAGACCCAGACGAAGCGTAGAGAAAGAGGATGCATAAATTGAAGGAAGGTATGACAGTATGCGCAAAAAACACACAAAAGATACCAGGCATTATGATAGGTACATAAAAGTAATAACAACCCCCCCCCCCCCCCCCCCCATGTGGAGAAGGACGGAGACGGACCCCCCCATGCGGGAGGGCCAAGCATACATCATAAGCAGCAACAGTCCGAAGAACCCCAAAAACCCAGGTCAGAAAAGACCATGGTGCAGGTTCAAACACCCTGAAATAAAGCATGACAGCCATATAAGAACCGAAAAGGGTACCTGAGGGTGAAGGGATTGAAGAGGAGATGGCAGGCCAAGGGACCAAGCAGTGCAGAGCGGGAACACAGCCTGATGTAAAGGAGAAGGTTATGAGACACAGTAACCGACAAACCCCAAGTACAAACAAGGCAATATTGGCCAAAAAATAGTGCCAGGGCCGAGAGGGCAAGTCCGCTCTAGAGCGGGAAAGTCCGCTCCACAGCGGAGCAGACAGACCCGCTCCAGAGCGGACTACACCCTCCCGCTCCAGAGCGGGGCATGCATGCAGGACAATGGCAGTCCAGGCAAAGGAGAAAGGCAAGCGCACAGCGAACAAGAGAGCCAGGGCATCAGAAGGCAAGGCCTAGGACCGACCTGGAGCAGGACTGGCGTCTGCTCCAGAGCGGAACAATCGGAGAGTAGAACCAGGTGAAAACAGGAGGGCTAGGGCAGCAGGAGGGAAGGCCTAGGACCGACCAGGAGCGGGATTGGCGTCCGCTCCAGAGCGGAACAATCGTAGAGTAGAACCAGGTGAAAACAGGAGGGCTAGGGCAGCAAGAGGGAAGGCCTAGGACCGACCAGGAGCGGGACTGGTGTTCGCTCCAGAGCGGAACAGGTGGAGAGATCCAGTGTAGAAGCCAAAGTGAAGAAGGAGCCCAAGGGGGCCCTGTCCAGAGCGGAATAGACATCGCTGCAGAGCGGAGATGCTTGCACCAGAGCAGAGATGTCAGCTCCAGAGCGGATTTGTCCGCCCTCGAGCGGAAAGGGAGATGGAGGTAAATACCAACCAAAAGGCTCAACCCAAGTGCACAGCAGGACAGCTGGCAGGGGAGCTTGCATGAGCAAAAATAAAACAGTGCGATGCAGAGGACCGACCTAGAGACGGATAGAACCATCCTAGGGCGGAGCGGGTCCAGAGGGACCCGACCACAGCAGCCAAAAAAGAGAACATGTCGGAAGCAAAGGACCGACCAGGAGCGGGATTTGTCCACGCTGCAGGGCGGAGCGGGCGCAGAGCCCGTCCCAGAGACCCGCGTCACCAAAAAGGGTGGAAGGGACGACAGTTCAAGGCACCTTAGAGCCCAAAGGAGGGGAAGACCGGGCCGCGGGGACCTCAATGTATGAGGGAGTTCAAGTAAGGGGAAGACTGTGTCTCAAGAACTCAAGGCCTAGGGGAGCGCAAACAAAATAAGGGAGAGACAGCGCGGGAGCGAGCGTCAGACGAAAAAAGGGTGCCCCACAGAAGGTTTAGTAAAACCAAAGCGTCATACCCCTGCGAGCCTAAGGTGGTTTAGTAAAACCATAGAACGGCAAGCAAGAGCGACGAGGCAACATTGACGGTCTACCAAAAGTCCCTTCTCCCCCTTCCAAAAAGTTAGGCTAGGAACATGAGGCCTAGCCCTGGCACCCCCCTCCAACTAAAAGTTAGGCTATTAACAGGGGGCCTAGCCTTGGTTGAGTGGCAGATAAAAACAAAAACACAGGGCACACTCCAATGCGAAACATTCATGTGAAGGTAAGCAAAACATAAGGCCAAAATAACCTGTCAAGGCAAGGGGGGCTATGCCCCCTTCATCACAAACGAAAGTGCACAAGTTAGCCTAACTTTTCGCAAAAACCACGCAATGAAAGCAGAAAAGAAGCACAAAGCGTAATAGAACCTACCAGGTAAACAAAACTAAGCCACCGCAAGTGAAAATGATGATAAAAACAGGCAAAGGCCTAAAGAATAACACTCGCCGAAGGGCGACGCATGCGCAGAAGCGTGACCAACCAGTTTCGATGCCATACTCAAAGTAACACACCTAAGAGCCCATTTGAAGTGTGCCTACATCACAGATCATCTGTCTAATAACCTTAGGTACCATAAATAAGGCCCACAACTCACCCAAAGGGTAGGCGACAGGAGTGGAAGCACAAAAATCGGGCGCATAGAAAACAGCGAGTGTGAAGGCTTGAGTAGCGCGAACAGGAATGCCCAATGAACCCTGTCGGGTAGTGGGGTGGATCCGTGAAGACGGCTGAAGGAGCCAGATAGGATGGCCTAAAATCCTGTAATTTTCTCTTCTTTCTCATCAATATTTTCTTATTTTCCTTTTCAAATAGTGGCCTCCAAAGTATGTACAACGTACCTAGTAGAGAGAGTAAGGTGCTACTCTAGATGTTATCGTTTAATCGCACTAGTGATTTCAATAATTGCCCGCTCTAGAGCGGAGCAAAATTATACGATAAGTATATAGCTCTACATTGGAACGTAGAGGCTACTGCTAAATTGAGTATTTGAAGAGGGTGCCGTATGTAATAGGCATAATCGTCAATGATTACGGGGCCACTACTAAATATTAGGTTTTCTTTATCTCCTTACAGGAGTCTAACCTATAATTTAGTAGTAGCCTCTACGTTCCAACGTAGAGCTTAGAGTACCAAAATTGGAGGCGGACATCCAAGCTGAAAAAACTCAAACATCAGCAATTAGTTAAGGATCATGACAAAGAAAAGACAGACTTAAACAAGAGAGTTTATATAAAGAGTGTACGGACAGGTGCATATTAAGAGAGATCACGTACAGTCATGTCATGTTCTTTGAGATCTCAACCGAATCGTATGAATGTTACATATCAGAATGGTGGATATGGATGACAGGATGCCCCCCCCCCCCCCCCTTTTCATGAGATGGAGTATGTAGGAAGTACTACACCGGATAATACCAAGCGTAAACATCGCTAACAGCACTGCGCACAATGAAAAAAGTGCCCGGAGGTGATAAGTGACACTCAGTAGATAAATGAATGAACACTTAATTCTGTGGACTACCAGTAAAAACAGTAGGACAAACACCCCAATGACAATGCATGAACATGACACAAGCGGGTGATGCAGAACGAACAGAATGTGATGATGGGAAGAAATTAATGAAACATACAGTAACATCTACATTTCAAACAATTAATGTAATAATGGAGGAAATGAAAAAACAATATCCTTAAGCCTAGGTAATGTCCTTAACCCTAGGTGACATTATATACATATACTGTATGTGTAACCCATAGCCCCTCCCCCCTCCCCCCAAAATAGGAGCGGACAGGATAGGAGAAAAAACAGTAGGGGGAAGGACAAGCATAGAGGAATACCCCTAAGTAACTCTTTGGCCCAACGCAACACAAGGACGCCCTGGCCTGTCCGTAGACATGGACAGATAGGAGGAGACAAACGTGCTGGGGGAAGACCACAGCCCTGTGTCAGTAATGTCCCTGAGGGAGTAATTGTGAAGGAAGCGGAGCGTGGCCGCATAAGACCTGATGTCATGCGCCGAACCCCGAACCAGAGGATTGCTATCCTTAATGACGCGACACAGGCGTAGTCCCACAGCACGTTTGGTTAATCTCCTACCGGTCTTAGGCGCCACCCAGAGCGCCAACCCCGACCCCGGCACAGTGGAATGAACATAAGAATGAAGTGAAAGAACAGGGCACAACGTGTGATGACGACGGCCGCGCTTAAGAGCGGGGACAGTGTAAGGCTTAACCCTCCTGGCCCGGGCAGGCCCTCCAAAGGACACCACGAAATAAGGGCAGGTGCCCGGGTGTCCTTTCAGGAGATAGTAAGCTTGAAAGCCTATTCAGCTTGGTCTGAACGCCGTGCATCCGACGCATGTAAACAAAGCCGATCGTTGCGTCACCGCACCTCCGAAAACAATAAGGAGAGGTCGGATCAATGTTATTGTTGTGACGTCAGACGAAATTAGTGTGTGAAAAGCTTCCATATTGTCAACATCGCGGAAAAATTGGCTCCACTGAAATCGTCATCACAACTGAACCAGTTGACTTAGAGAGCTCTACTCAACGCCAGTCTACAGATTGGAAACCGCATTATGTTTATAGATGCGTGGGAAATTTCTAGCAGTTAAATTAACAAAAATACGGTAGCCTAGGCCTAGACGTTTTTCGGCCAGATCGCCCGGGTAGCCAACACTGTCCTTTGGAGGACCTGCCCGGGCCAGGAGGGTTAAACACTTGTGCCTCACGTTCGTTTGTAGCCACAAAATGAACAGACGGAGCCAAAGTTACCGACCCGAGGATAGGAGCAAAACGCAAACAGTTCTGGGCCCGAGACATGGCAGCCAACTCCGAGACCCTCTCACCCGTAGCTAAAGCTAGAAGAAACAGTGTCTTGTCAAGTAATCTGTCAGGTGTGGGGTTAAGAGTGTAGGCCGCAGACGAGAGCCTATTGAGAGCCGCCGCCAGAGACCACTGAGGGGGAATCTGACGCGGGGGTGGTCTGAGCCGAAAGCAGGCTCGCATGAAGAACTATAGTTCTTTCTGAGGAACGACCAACCCCGTGAGGGTCTCAAAAGGCAGACAGGTGGTTCCTAACAGTGTTGTACATGTAGCGACGCTCCTCAAATAAATAATTGAGGTAGTGAAAAACAAGCGCCACCGATGGAGTTGTCTGGGAAGAGGTGTGTAACCAAGAAGTAAAGCTGTGCCAGTGAGATTCATATATCTTCCATGTAGATGGTGTCCAATGTAGAGTGAATTTGTCAGTTAATGATCGTCCAAACAAGGGGAGCCACCCCGCCTCACAAACATCCACGATGCGAATGCCAACGAGGTCCCTAGGTCTCCAATCGACCCCAAGTGGAAGCTTGAGACCGACAGAGGCACGGAATCCGGGCACCATCGTTTCAGCTGAGCGTACCAGGCTTGGGCCGGCCAGAGGGGCGCGATCAACCAAACTTTGCCCTGGTACTCTCTCAGCCTGTGGAGGACCTTGCACATCAAAAGTGCGTCGGGTGGCGGAAACACGTACAGTGACTGCCACCTGTTCCAGTCCTCGCTGAAAGCGTCCGGTCCCCCCGCTGGAGTGCGAATCCAGCGGGTCAGGAACACAGGCAACTTGGTCGTCTCGTGAGAAGCGAACAAGTCGACCTGCGGAACACCCCAGGAGGCTGCCAGGCCGTCGAATACGGTTTGTTTGAATGACCATTCTACCTGGGTGCTCCGTCCCCGAGACAGAGCATCCGCCCACAGGTTGGCAGACCCGGGCAGGTAGGTTGCATGCAGTGTAATGTTGTAATGATCTGCCTGAAAAAACAGTTTCTCCGCCAGATCCTGAAGCACCGCGGATCTGGAGGAGCAGTGTTTCTGTATGCAATGAACTGCAGTCATGTTGTCCATCCTGAAGGCCACCGACCTGCCCAGAAGGGCGTGCCCATGATCCCGCAGGAAGAACAACGGGACTAACAGTTCCAAGACGTTTATGTGTAGGTGAGTGAGACCTGACCACCTGCCTTGGTTTTGGTGACCCATGTTTGACTGGTAGCCCCATTCCACCTCGCTCGACGCATCTGTGTCTATCTAGATGGTCGGCGGGGGCGAAGTCCAAGGCACAGCTCTCGCGAGCTTGCCCCGAACAACCCAGTGTGTCAAAAGCAAATGGATCGAGCGCGGAATCGGCCAAAGCCGATGTGGAGGCAACAGTGGGAAAGCCTTGTTGCCCAGTTGAATCAGGCGTTTGATCCTGCGCCTTCCTAGGGGAATGGTCAGACACGCCCAATTGAGCGACCCGATCAACGCGTCCCAGAGTTTCCTGGTGATGGAGACCGAGTGCAACGCAGCGAAAAGTTTTCTTCGAATCTTCGATGCGTTCACCCGACTCTGTCTGACGGTCGCGCTCGCCATGTCCCAGTCCAGGCCCACCCACGTCACGTCTTGCGACGGGGTGAGGCACGACTTGGGAAGGTTTACCTTGAAACCTAAACATGTGATGTGTTGGATGACAAGGAGAGTGTGTTGTGCACATTGAGTGGGAGAGTCTGCGGAGATGAGCCAATCGTCCAAGTAAAACAGGATCTGAATCCCCTGACGGAGCAGAGGAGTCAGAGCCTGCTTTACGAGTGATGCGTGGAGCGATATTGAAACCGAAGGGCAGCCTGTCGAACGTGAACACCCTTTCGTGCAGCTGGAGCGCCAGATAGCACTGGAACCGAGGAGCAATCGGTACATGCCAGTATGCGTCCTTGAGATCCAGGGATATCACCCAGCAGCCGGGACGGAGCGCCAACCGCACCTGACTGATGGTGAGCATCCGAAAGCGGTCGTTCACGATATGCAAATTTAGGCACGACAGGTCGACCACCGGTCTCATCGCATCGCAGTCCTTCTTCGGGACCAGAAACACACGGGAGAGGAAGACCCTCTTGAGCGGGGAGACCTCCCGAACAATCCCATTCTCGAGCATCGACAAGATAACCTTGGCCACGTCTGGAGAGACGTGCCGATTTCGGGGAAGACGTCTGAGAGGAGGCCGTGACCGCCACCTCCAGGACAGACCCCGCTTCACCACCCGACGCGCCCACGATCGGCGAGGCTATTGCCGATAGTGGGGGCAAAAGAAGCCGGTAGGGGCTCCTTGTGTGAGCCTCAACACTCGTTCGGGGAGGCGGCCAGGAGAGAAGGGGGAAAAACCCGGAGGAACTAGCGTTTTTTTGATCCAGCATAGTCGTCAGTCTTGCCGCGGCGAGACTGACCTCCACGGGCACCCCCTCCCCTGGAGCGACCGCGGAGGATCCTGCGCTGGGCGGCTATGCTCCTGCCTCTGGTCGGGACGCCGCGAGGACGCCTCAATGGCGAGCTGACGAGATAGGCGAAGAGGCGAGCGGCGGACATAAGGGCGCAAGGCCCGTCCCCAGCCCCCTTGACGTCGCCCATCGACGGCACCTCGCCAAGGCTGGCGTCCCTTAGGCGGACCGGCCTTCCTCCCACGACCCTGGGAGGAAGCGGCTGCGGGAGGCCGCGACGCCCCAGAAACACGGGGCGCGAAGCGTCCCGCAGTCGCAAAGAGGTAAGCCTCTTGCCACGCACCATTGGAGAAGAGACCCTGAGTAGCGAGCTCAGAGAGGAGCAGCTTAGTCCTGATCTCAGCGGGTGCCTTCTTACAGAAGGCCACCCTCAGAGACTGCCGACACCTAGCAGCCTCATGGACGGCACCCTGAAGGTCACCCACCGAGTTCAGGGCGAGCTGCAGCTGCACGCGCCGCAAGGTCTCCCAACCCTTCTTGAGGTCGCCAGCCGGCTCGGCTTCAAGAAGCCTGAGGTGAATCCTCGCCATTTGGAACTGCAGAAGGAGGGTGGAGAGCAAGCGAGCGGCGCGTTGCCGGAGCCGGTGATCCCGATCCAGGGCACTCTTCTCCGAGAGCACGAAGAAAGGAGGAGGCGCCCCCCACCATAACATCGCCCGAAACACCGAAGTTAGCCTAGCCACCGAAAAAATGCGCGTAAGTCAGAAACTAAGTAAGTGACAAGAAGCCCTAAATGAATAGAACCTATCAAAACCTAAACTAAAGTCACCGCAAAGAAAATAAAAGCAATATAAGGCAAAGGCCTTTCAACACTAGCGGCGTCCAAAGACACGCATGCGCAGAGGGCTGAAAACATGAGAGACCTCCACTTTCAACGCAAACACTCGAATAAAACACCTGAGTGCCCATTTTACGTTGTGCCTACAACACTGATCATCTATATAAATCCAGGTGCCAATTAAAGGCCCAAAACTCACCAAAGGTGACGAAGATAGGAGTGGAAGGCACCAAAATGACGGAGCACTACAAAAAACACGTGTGCACCCGAGTGGTAGCGCGAAAGAGATGCCCTTTAATCCGGAACGGGTTAGAAGGTACGCCCCTGACAGCGGTGTGAAGAGCCAGATGGAATGGCCTAGTCGACAACTTTTTCTTTTCTTTCTCGTTTCTCTTTTAATTTTTCTATTCAAAAGACCTCAAAAGTATGTACAATGTACCTAGTAGAGAGAGTAAGGTGCTACTCTAGATGTTAGCGATTTAATTCGCGCTATGGGTATACGATAATTGCCGCTCTAGAGCGAAGCAGATTACATCGTCATAGTATAAGCTCTACGTTGGAACGTAGAGGCTACTACTAAATTGGTGAGATTGATGTGTGCGGCCAAACTACAAGATAGGATATCTAGTGATTAGCTAGGTATCAAGAGTGTCAATGATAAGATACATACTAGCAAGCTTGGATGGTTTGGACATATGGAGAAGATGGATGAACCAAGTTGGGTGAAAAGATGCAAGTTCGTGAACATGGAGGGAGCAGACTAAGAAAGACGTGGGATTAGATCTTGCGGTCTGATCTTTAATAAATAAAATTACTGACAAGTGAGGCAGCTCTGACCAGGGCTGCCTAGAGCGCCGCCTTTAGGACGCGACACCGGAACCACATTCGTATGGAACTGTGTTGGTGGTGTAATGGTTTAGATGCTTATGTTCTGGGTGTGGTGTCCCGTGTTCGAATCCCGGGAGGACCATATGCTTTCATTAGTTTATTCAAGTGCATTGGGGTTTGTAATTGATGATTAATGTTAAGAACGGGGTGTTACTTAAGGGGACCGATCGGATAATTACGCTACTTCCAGGTATTACTATCAATTTAAATGAAATTTGGCACAGGTGTATATGACCATAAAACTAGATAAAAAAAAAAGGTATTTTATTTTATTTTTGCTTTTTTCTTGCAATTTAGGTAAACAAATGTTGAAAATCATAGTACTGCAGAAAATGATAAACTCCTACAGAAATCCCCATAGCACATGTTTTATGTGATCAAACAACTCACAAAAGGTGTATCTATAGTTTCTATAAAACATATTTTATATATTTTGTGTATTTGTTCGATTTAGGTGATGACGGATTCAGGCGAATATATTTATACAAAAATTACAACTTTGACGACATATTGTGAAAATATTTAAATTATTAGAGTAAATTTGGTTTATAGGCCTTTTATTGTTTTTAATTACCTTTCCAATGGTATATACACCATTCCTATAGGTCCAATAATAACTGTAAAATAACATCCGATAGTGCGGCAATATAGGTTCTGAGAAAAACAGGTGAAAGTCTAAGGTCATTAGGTGAACATTTTTACTTTTGTTTTTTAGATTTACAATATTTTATGCGGGAACATGGCAAAGTAGAAGATAAAGCGTTTGGTAGGTTGTAGAGTAGCTTACGCTCTTTCGATATATATAGGTATGCTCCTCGTACGACCAGTAGTTACTGAGCATGTTAATTTCAAAGTTCGCTATATAACGTTTTTAGAATTACAGGAAAAGTTTGGAAAACATAAAAAAATACTATTTCCAATGGGTTTTCACTAATAACATTTCACTGGCTTATGAAGGGATGTTGACTCTTGTTGAGTAAACACCTATTGGTGTTTTCAGGATTTCGATTTTTTTAAGCCTAAATTAACCGGTCGGTCCCCTTAATACTCTCTGGGGATGGAGCCTAGTTCATCACTTGGCCAATAGGGCCCACAAACAATTTGATTGAAATTGCAATTGGCGCGAAACATTCTGTTACCATGTGGCGTCACCTGGGATACTGCCCACAAATACGTATGATGTCATATGGCATCACCCATATCTTAACCCCTTGAGTGCCAGCGACGCACGTTATGTGTCGCCTATGTATGTAACGCTAAATCCCAGCGACGCAATGGTTGCGTTCGCGTTAATTACTCTTGTCCTATGGCACTTAGAGGGTTCAGATTTGTATGGGAACTACTTTAGGAACCCACGGAACAATACCGATTGTTGGCAACCCTCCAAGTCCAGCCGCGTTCGTGTGGGCGCGCGCGGGAGTGATTTTCCAGTATATTGCCTACCCATCACCCCATGTTAATTGCGACTTTCGGCCGCCCCTCAGGACCCCCTAAATGACCTAGGTGAGTGGGGTTTTTTTGTAGTTTTTCTTTCATTACTAACCCATCCCATGTGTTATCAGGAAAAAAATAAATAAATGACAAGTGGCTGGTCCTGGAGTGTACATTTATATTAAATCGCTTGGGGTCCACCGGGTTAAGGGTTAATATCCGTTCATCTCAACATGTTTATGTGAATATGATTTGAGCCTCTTATCCTGTATTATAATGTCCAAGCGGCTCGCTTGGTGTAGTGACTAGCGTCTCGGACTTCCACCCAGAAGGCCCGGGTTCGCGCCCACGCTCGACGCATTAAAGATTTTTCACAAGCACTGAGTCGTTACCATCCCTCATGAGCAAAGGGATGGGGTAGTAGTACAGGACCCCAATGGAAATACGCCTAATCGGCCTTATTGAGTCCTTAGCTAGCTTAGCATGCGCTAGCTTTAAGAACTATTATTATTATTATTATTATTATTATTATCAGTGTATATTTAGTGAGTTATATATTGGTCTCTCTTGCCAGCTTCACTGCACCATCTGTGGCAGCCCGGGTGAGGTGCAGCTCTGTGATGTCCCTAAATGTGACAGGTACGTAGGTTATTCAATACTGGCTTGGATATTTTAGCTATATAATTAATTTGTAGGATACATACTGGTTCATTCAGAATTGAATTCAAGCTTTGCCTTGGAATTAAGTTGGTAAATTTGTATTATATTTTTGATTGCATTCTTCAGATGTTGCTCGAGTTACTAAATTAAGGAGTACTGTATAATTGAATTTATAGGTTATATATTTAGGTGACTTTCAGAGCATTAATTGACTAATATTGATATTAGCACTACTTACCTGCTTCCCAATGTTAACCCCTGCACCCTGGGAACATTCTAGGATGTTTCGGCTTATTTTTTGTTTTCCCCTTTGTCTTGAGTGGCATCTGAAGGGCAAAAGGCTCAAACAGCTTTAGTGCAAGTCTGTTCAAAGTCAATGGAAGTGTTCCTTGACACTCTCTCATAACATTCACCTTAACCAGGCATCCACTATGTTTTGTTGATCATAAAATATGGACAAAATAACACAAAACCCCATATTCAACTCATTGCCATGGGAATGTGAATAAAGCTAGAAAGGAATTTTTTATGTCTTTTTACAGAAAGGATACCATGCTTTATCATAAGCTACATAAAACTTTTATCATATTACATCTCGAACCAACGACTACTATGTGAAACTGAATTTCAAGATATATTAGTTGCATGGTCTGTAAATGCCAACTTTGGCTATATGGGCATGTTGTTCGCCTCCCTGATGCTGACCCTGCTCACCAGGTGGTCTCTACAGAGGACAGCCTTGAGTGGAGGAGGCCTAGGGGAAGACCACGGAACTCGTGGCTGAGGCAAGTCGACCAATCTTGTGATAGGATGCTTGATATGAGCTGTGCAGATGCCTGGAGTCACGTCCAGGGGTATCCCCCGGAGTGGAGTTGGAGGATGAGTGCAGCTACACACTCTCGCTGTGTATTGATTGCTGATTGATTGATTGCTGAAAGCAGTGAAGAGCATGTATGAGGGTGCAAAGGCGGCAGTACGTGTGGAGAGTGAGCAGAGCGAGTTCTTTGACCTGAATGTTGGTTTGAAACAGGGGTGTGTGATGTCCCCGTGGTTGTTTACTGTATACAGTAAACCCCCGCTCTTTCGGACTTCAATCTTTCGGAATTCTCAGACTTTCGGACTAGCATTTCAATTCGGACTCATGGTTCAGCCTTTCGGATTTGTCCGAAAGGCTGAGTAAATACCTCCGTGCTTTTCGGACTACACTTTCGGACTACATTTAACTTCGGACTCATGCTTCAGCCTTTCGGATTTGTCCGAAAGGCTGAGAAAAATTAAATCGCAGTCGGACCAAAGAGCCGAGTTTCGGACTTGTCTGGTTAGGTGAATGTGTATTCGGACTTATAAACTTCGGACATTATTTCAGCCTTTCGGATTTGTCTGAAAGGCTGAAGTGTGAGTTCGGACTCGGCCCTTTCGAACTTTTGACACTTTCGGACAGGGGTCTCCCCCAATTAGTCCGAAAGAGCGAGGGTTTACTGTATATGGATGGAGTCATAAAAGAAATACTATCAAGAGCAGTGGATGTTGGTGTATCGCTGAAAAGGGAGGGAATTGAGTAGAAGCTACCTATACTGCTGTTTGCGGATGATACAGTTCTGATGAGTGATAATGAATGGGAGTTGCAGGGTCTGGTAAATGAGTTTGAAACAGTGTGCAAAAAACGGAATTTGAAGGTAAATGCGGGGAAGAGCAAGGTTATGGTCTTCGAAAGGGGTGAAGTCACAGAGTGTGAGGTGAAGCTGAACGGTCAGGCTATGGAGATCGTCAACTCTTTTAAGTATCTGGGCAGTGTGTTGAGTAAAGATGGGATTATGGATGAAGAAGTGCGGGAGAGGGTACAACAGGGGAAGAGGGTTGTAGGAATGCTGAAAGCAGTAACAAGAAATAGGTGAGTATGGAAGTGAAGAAGTCCTTGCATGACAGTGTGGTAATCCCGACACTGACTTATGGAAGCGAAGCATGGACGTTGGTTGAGAGACTCAGACCAAGAGTGAGAGCAGTGGAAATTAATTACTTAAGAAGTGCGTGCGGAGTTACATGGAGAGATAGACAGACTAATGAGGAAGTTAGAAGGAGGTGTGCTGTGGAGGTAGATGTGCTGGAAAGTGTGAAAAGGAACAACTTGAGATGGTTCGGCCATATGGAATGTATGGAAAGCGAGAGAATGACTAAGAGGGTGTACGAGAGCGAGGTGGAGGGACAGAGAGGGAGAGGTAGACCGAAAGAGAGGTGGAAGGATGGAGTGAGGAAGTATATGAACGAAGGCGGTGCTGGTTGGGGGGAGGGGTGTCGACTGACTGGGGACAGAGGTGCATGGGGGCAGTTCGTTCGTGGCCACCCTTTCGGGGATCACGGCGTCAGGCAATAGATAGATAGATAGATAGATTTTAAAGAGATAAAATGGATTAAAAACTCTGAAACCGCAAATTTTGCCCGGGGCGTGGGGGTTAATGTTTCTTTTGTACAGTATGCCTATTTTGTTGTCAGTGTCCTGTGTTAATTTTGGAAGCTTTTGGAGAGTTAACTATGGAACCAGGAAATTGTTAACCCTCTCAATCAGAAGATGCCAATCTGGTTTAATTCCAGCTACCCCAATGTGATTTGTAGTAATTTTGGGAATAATGTGTCAGAGTTAGAGGGTTAATTGCAAGGCAACCCTGTTAAGGGCTGCTTCACTTGTTAAGTTCTTGGATTTGAGATCGGCACGTATACAGTGGAGCCCCCATCCTAGCTGCTAATCGGTTCCGCAGAAATAGAGATAGGATTGAAACAGCCAAGATCGGGGCACTGTTCTTATGGGGAAAATTCAATCGGTTCCGTGCTCATGCCAAAATTTGCGTCTTTTTCAATTTTTTGCCTATGAAAACATGTTTTATTGTACACAAATTAAATTTTATGCATTATACTGTATCATATAATACACCATAGAATAAGTTTTTAATAACTAGAAAAAAAAGGCCCAAAATCTAAACAATTACCGCACTTTTTCCCAGTGTTAGGCTATGAAAACATGTTTTTTGTCTAGGCTACATCAAGTAGCTTAGGCCTAAATCTTATGCATTGTAAATAATAATGTAGACATGGCTAAATGACAGTCCTAACCATAAATACTGTAGATTGGGGCATTGTTTCTATCATGCGAACAATTTTAGGCCTAGCCTAGGCCTAGGTTCTAAATTCATCCAGCCACCCCTCAAGTACCCATTTCGCCCCAAATACATCCAATAAATACATATTATGAGGAAAAGACGTATAAATACGTATTATGAGAAGATTACTTACCACACAGATTTTATTATAAATCATTGTCATATTTAGCCTAGCCTAGGCTAACATCGTCTAGCCTAGGCATTTCAATCGCTTTCGTCCGACATGGACTGGTCTTTGCTCTGTGTTTTGAGCCATGAAATGCCTTCATTGCTACCACCAGGCCAACCATCCCTATCACTAGATGTACTAGAGGTTATAATAAACACGAGAGGCACCTGGCAGATTCTTTTGTTATGTTAAAACAAAATTATTGTTTTTGTTTTTCTAGTTTTATGTTGAGTTTTTAGTTATTTTTGCTATTTTTTCGGGTTTCGGCTGGGATTTTGATGCGAGAATTGAGGCTTTTGGCGCGAGAATTGAAATTGGGAATATTTGGTGTGTGGCGCGAGAATTGAATCGGCGATGACCGGTGTAGCGAAAATGGGGGCTCCACTGTAGTCCGATCCCAGGTCTTCCTCGGTCCACCCCTTGGTGCAGCTCCCTCCACAATCATAGATCTGCATTTTTTCACCCAATTTTCTTCATCCATTCTCTCCACATGTCCATACCATCCCAGTCTACTTGTACGCATCACCTCGCTAATACTCTTTATATCTAAAAGTCTCCTCAGCTCAACTTTTGTTATTCTATCCTGTACCCTGGCCCCACACATCCATCTCACCATTCTCATCTCATTACGTTCCATTCTGTTGGCATCCTCTACTTTAACGGCCCATGTTTCTGAGGCATACGTCATTGCACTTCTAACACATGAGGCATGCACCTTTCCCTTCAGGGGGAGAGGCATTCTTTTCATGGTCAGGATTGGCAGCAGTTCTCTGAACTTCCCCCAGCCACATCTAATTCTAGCAACAGTGGCAGCCTCGGCTCCATCACCGGCAGAGATGGTATCTCCTAGTTGTTGTTGTTGTTGTTGTTGTTCCCCAAGCTGCCTGGCCGAACAGCCCCGAAGCCCAGAGCAAAGCCAAGGCCACAACCGAGCGCCCCCACAGAACCCTCCCTGCTTACCACAATAAAGCCTGGGTGACCGAAGCCACTCCATGGCGGGGAGCTGAGGAGGGTGCGGAAATGCCAGGGAAACCAAAGCCCCACCCAGGGCCCTGTGCCCCTCAGCAATTATGAAGAGAAAGTTGAGGGGCAAAGGAAAAATGTGACGCTTTCGCTTCCAATCTTGATAGATTGGGAGGTCAATCCACGGAAGAGGCGCCGTCACTTGAGATCTAGAGAATATATAAGTAAAAGGAACAGTCAGAGTAAGCTATGGGTATGGCAGAGATCGCTCAGTTCTCACTCTGATAGACCAGCCCATCACCACATGGTATCTCCTAGTTAACAAAACTTGTTCACAGGACTAAATCGTCTGCATGAAACAGTTCCAACGGGAGTCCGCCTCTAAAAACTCTAGACAGTGCCTCCAGGACCATAATAAAGAGGAGGGGGCTTAACACTGAACCCTGATGGACTCCAACACGGACTGCGAACTCATCACTCAGTACACCCTTCACCCTCACCGCACTTCGCGAATCCTCATACATCTTCATTATCACACGCACCAGCCACTCTTCCACACCAAGTTTCCTCATAGCCCACTGCACATCATCTCTAAGCACCCTGTCAAAGGCCTTCTCCAGGTCTACAAACACAAAGTAAAGATCCCTGCCTTTTAGTAAGTATCTTTCCTGTATCTGCCTGACTATGAAGATAGCATCGGTTGTACCCCGTCCTGGCATAAAACCAAACTGCATATCATCAATGGAGATGCTTTGCCTGATCAAACCCTCAAAGACTCTCTCACAGACCTTCATGATTTGGTCAAGCATTTTCAGGCCCCTATAATTTCCTCTATCTAGCGCATCCCCTTTTCCTTTGTATATATTTACTATTACACTTTTGAGCCAATCCTCTGGGATTTTCTTATCTTTAATAATGGTGTTTATCAACTCGGTGACTAAGTTGACACCAGTCTCCCCTGAGGCTTTTACCATCTCAGCGACAATGTTAGAGCACCCTGGAGCTTTACTGTCCTTCATTTTATTGATTGCGTCGCTCACTACATCTGGTGCTATCAAAGGAGGGGGTCCAGATATTGGTTTTTCGATACTAAGCTGTTCCTTATCCCATTCAAACTCTACATTTAGCAATCGTTCAGTGTGCCTTCCATGCTTCTCTGGTTAAATTTTGCACTAAAGTAGATGACTTTTGGGCTAGAGCTAGGTTACTATACAGACTCTTAGTGGACAGGTTTTGAGGCAAGTAAATTGTTCCATAAATGTAATCTTTTTAGGGTCAATTATTGTGACTGTATTCTAAAATTTGACATCAATAATTTTAATCAAGCATTTTTAACTTGAAGTTTCTTGTATAACCTCTGCTTTCTTTTTGTCTGTATTTATTGTTTTTTGTCTGTATTTATTGTTTATCTTTTTCTTTTTCTATTATTAATATTAATATTGATGATTTTTTAAATTGGTTGTTCTTGTTAAAAGGGTACTCTTTGTTTAAATCTGTTGTTACTTCATATTTTGCAATTATTTGTCTTTATATTATATGTATTCATTGTCGATAGTATCAATTGCTTGCTTTTGCGATTTCCTTAGTTTATTTGTGCGATAAATGTAGGTTATTTGTAGGGTAGTTATTGATAGGGGTCACTTGAGGCATGCTATGCTTACAGGTACCTACCCGATAGCACTATCGTTAGTGAGTGCTGTACTGTATTTTATATATTATTTTGTACTATTGTTAATGTCATGTCATGTTGCAAATTTGATCTTAAATAATATTTTGACATTTAACATGTAGTTTCTTTATTCATGCAGAGTTTAGTTAAAATTTACCAGAACGTCCCGGACTTCCCAAACTTGACTAATTCCTTTAACGTGACGATAGTGCGTTGTTATATGTGCGATTAGTTTGCTTGGGAAACAGATTAACTTGCTCATGTAGTAATGTACACCCTTATGTGGTGGATTGTGTTCTTTTATTTTATAATTTTAATTTTAGTAAGCGTTGTTTCCACATAGCGATTTTGATAATTTAATTTGACTTTATATTGTCCTTGTCCCAATTTTGGTTTGTTTAGTTTGCAAGTTTTACATTTTAATTTCATTTTCTGCATACACAATCTTCCCATTATCGTTTCTAACACACTGTTCACCTATAATATACCTACTGTCATTTTTAACTCGCCTAGCTAGGTTGAAGATCCCATTGGGATTGTCAGTGTTACACACTTATTCGAGGACCAGGTCCTTAATGCCTTTTTTAGCATTGTAAATAACTCTTTTGGCAGTTCGTTTAGTTGCCTGGTATTCCTCCTTGCTGCCTCCCTTCTTCCATGCTTTGAAGCATCTCCTTTTCTCTTTCACAGCATGTTCTACCTCATCGTTCCACCACCAGGAGGTCTTATTCCTGGGGTGACCCTTTGTTTTCCCATAGACTTTGTCAGTGGCAGCGATAAGGCTATGCTTAAGAAAGTTCCATTGACTATTTACATCATTAGGCCTAGCTTCCTTATTTCTATTAATTTCCTCCAGTTCACTATGAAACCTATCCCTAACTTCCTTGTTCTTCAGCAGCCACACTTTCCTTTTGGGTATGTATACCTTCTTGCGCTTAGGATCTCTGTATAAGCTCATGTCGCACACAAGTAGCTTATGCTGGGGGATACATTTTTCGCTCGGGATGACCTTTACATCCCGAACCAGTTCCCAGTCTTTCCTGTTAACCAAGAAGCACAGTGAACCCTCAAAGTACGCGCAATTTATCTACGCGTAATCAAAGCTACGCTTGAACCACAATTGAGGCAACAAATCGAAAAGTACGCTCAATTATTCAAATGTACGCACTGAGCGAACGAGCGGGAGTCGATTCGTATATGTTGGAGAGTTTCGGGCGGCCATATTGGCATGACGCCGGGCCCTCCGACGTCATCACCGTTGACTGTGGAGAGAGACACATCTCCCGTACCAAACTATTATGTATCTATAAAGCTCAACAGGATATGAATCTATTAAAAGACTGTTTTTCGTTTTTTCATTGCATGTATCATTTATTGAGCAAACACAATCAGAGATGGATAATCTGTTTCTGTTCAGAAGTTGGAGGCGGGATTGTTTACATTTCTCGAAAGTCGCTTCAAAGCTTACTGCTCTCCCCTGGCTAAATTATATGAAGCCAATTCCTTAATATGTATATGAGCTATTGAACTATCTCACTTGACTTGTAGGCTATATGAAACTATATACAGGGTGTATTACTTTTCGACTCAAAACTTTACCAGTAGGACTAGGCGGCTAGGCCTATTATTTCGATCGTTCCGTTTCGGAACTTTCGGGTGCAGCGCTATCCATCGATGGCGCAGATCCATAGCATCGGCGTTGCTCAACCACTACCAATGTGAGTTAATTTACGTTTGTGTCTTATTTTTATACATTAAATGTATTTTGTGTGGTAGATTATAGGTTATAAAAGCAAATTTGTACAGTAATATGTTATATATTTGTGGTTTTTAGGTGATGAAAGGTAGAAATAGTACAACTTTCGGTCGGAGCCAGACCAATACCTATTTTCCCCATTTATATTTAACTCCCATGTACGCGCCGACAGCACAGTACGCATCCCCCGCGTAATTTGAGGGTTCACTGTAATCTATCTGGCTACTGGAGACCCCAGAGTTATATGTGATCAGATGGCTCTGTCTTTTCTTGAACTTCGTGTTACACACAACCATGTTGAGTGCAACGCAGGACTCCAGTATATATTCGCCTTCCAGATTCCTCCTTCCGTAACCATTTCCTTCATGTACCCCCTCGTATCCATCTGCAGATGCTCCCACGTGACCATTTAGGTCCCCCCCCCCGCCCCCCACAATTGTTGTAAGACGGCTAAAAAAAAAAAATGAAAAAACAAACAAACTTCATATTTAGTAGTAGAGCTATATACATCTCGTATAATTCCGTTCCGTTGTGGAGCGGGTAATTATCGTAATCCATAGCGTGATTAATCGATAACATCTAGAGTAGCACCTACTCTCTCTACTAGGTACGTTGTACACACTTTTGAGGCTACTATTAAAAAGAAAAACTGAAAATAGTGATGAGAAAGAAAAGAGAAAATTGTAGAATATTGTCCATCCTATCTGGCTCCCTAAGCCGCTGTCACGGGCCCACCGCACCATACGACCGGGTTTATTAGATCATCTGTTTCACGCTACTCTCCTTCACAACACGCGTTTTTCGGGCCTCTGTTTTTGTGTCTTCCACGCCTGTCCCCTACCCTTTGGGTGAGTTGCGGGCCTTCTTTAAGGTTCCTGTGGTTTTAGACAGATGATCTGTGATGTAGGCACGCCGAAAAATGGGCTCTAACGTGTTTTTTGGAGTGTGGCGTTGAAACTGGAGGTTACTCTTCTTTTTTGCCTTCTGCGCATGCGCCGCCGCTTGGGCGTCTCTCGTTCACTATGGCCTTTGCCATCTTTTGTTCTTTTTTCATTTGCCGTGGCTTTAGTTTTTGTCTTAGCAGGTTCTTTTCAATTCGTTTTGGTCACTGCCTTAGTTTTGCTAATATTTTTCGCGAACTTAGGCCTAGGCGTACTTGTGCCCTTCTCGTTGGTTGGGAAGGGGGTGCTGACCCTCCTTTTTGGGGCTTTTTTGCTGGTGGCTGCCTCTCCTCAAGGGTGCAGGACCTAGTGCGCCATGTAATTTCATATATTACTGCCTCAAGTACCGATTAGGCTAACTTTTGTTTTTAGCCTAGCCTAGTGGGGGGGCGACTTTAGTTTCCGTCCCTTTTTCGTGTCGCCCCCTGTGCTTTGTTACCTGCTGCTGGTTGCTTCCCCTCCTCAAGGGGCCGGTAACTCGTGCACCCTGTAATTTCACATATTACTGACACTCGTACCGTTTAGGCTGCTTGCCGTTTTTTGGCCTAGCCTAAGGGGGGGGGCGCTTTGGTTTTCAACACTGGTAACCTCCTTCTGGCATTCGTGCTCGTGTTGTTGACGGTCCCGGTGCTCTGTTTTCCTGGTTCTCCCCGTAACCGCGAACGTAACCCGTTCTGATGTGTTTTGCTGACAGTTTTTCTTCTGTCTCTGTCCCCTTCGGTAGTGTCTGCTTACCCACTGGCTCTCCCGCGCCTGTTGTGATTTGGTGGGGTTCACTTTGGACCCCCCCCTTTTTTGGAAGGGATGGCTTTCACTGTCATTTGTGCCACAGACCTTGCTGAGTCGTTTCTGTTGGGTTACCGCCCTGGGTCGGGTACTTCCTTTACGGTCACATGGTCGTCTCCTGGCGCCTCCGCTCTGGTACGGGACTTGCCCGTGCTATATCGGAGTTTTGTTTTTGTTGCTGTTTGATACCCACGGACTCTCCCGCGTCTGTTGTGACTGGCCTGGCTCCCTTATGGGAACTCGGCTTACGGCGGGGCCCCTCGGGGCCTCTCCGCTCTAGGACGGGCCTTCTTTTGTGCATTCTTGCCTTCCACCTTCGGCGCTGCTCTTCTCTATTGATGCGTCCCGTTCCTGGGCGAGGGTGTCTTTCTCCGGCTCCTCCGCTCTGGAACGGGTATGTCGCTTCCCTGCCTTCTCTTGCCGCGTCCCGCTCCAGGGCGGGGGAGTCCGTTTCAGACTCCTCCTCTCTGGGGCGGGTTGTTGCTCCCCGCCTGAGAACGCAGGCGTTCCCGCTCGATGTCGGGGTTTTTCCGCTCTAGGTCGGCCATCCCCGTTTACGAACGCGCTCATCTTGACTCGGTTTAGGCTTAGACTAGTAGTCCTGCACTTCTCGTAAGACATCTTTTAACGCTCTTTTCCCTTTTTTCCCCAGACTGTGCTCTCTACCCTGCTGGGCTTCATCACTGCTCACGGGTTGAAGGTAGTAGTCTTCACTGTTCTTTTGGGGGGGGGCACTATCCTACCTTGGTAGGGGCTCCAGTCTCCGGGTCTAGGGAGAGCTTTTGGGCTCCTCCCTGACCTGGAGCGCGTTCAGTCTACCCTATCAGGCAATCCTGTTTCTGTTTGGGCAATCCTGTTTATGATCGCGCAGACTGAACGACATTGATAGCCAAACATTGATTCTCGTCGCTGATTGGTCAGTGGCTATGAGCACGAAATTCAAATCTTGTTGGCGATGTCTACGAAGGTTTTAGGCCTGTAACATATGCTTTTTCAGTCTATTAATTTCAATCAATACATTTTATTATTGGATATTATTATCCATCAATATAGACTATTGGCTAAGGTAGTCACACTGTCAGCTACAGTCAGCAGCCTTGTTCAAGCTCAAGACAGATGGTAGGCTAGGCTATTATATCTTATAATCTTGTTAAGAAATGTTGACAAAGTTATTACGGTCCTTATCTGGCAGTAGTAGCTCTTTCTTCCCTGTGTAATTTTCAAACAATTCTCCGTTAGTCTATTGGGGAAATAAAAAGTAGATGTTCTTTTCCTGGCGATGTAGGACTATGAATATGCTAAACTATAGGCCTATAGTTTATATATATATATTGGCTATGTAGCCAGCTTGAATTAAATAGTAGCCTATATAGGCTATATTATCTATTCCTGGCGATGTATGTATAGGCATACTTTCTTTTCCTGACGATCTATGTGTATATAGGCTATTTGCAAGCCTATATTTATGGAAGGTTCATTAATATTATTTGTTAACCATTAGATTACATTTGAAAATTTAACTATAGCGTGGTATCAATAATATAGACAAACGCCCAAAAACCTGTACAGCAAGTTATAACCCATTACAATACATCATTGGCATAGTAACATAACCAATATATAACGATACAAATTAAATAATAACTGCAAAAAAAAACAAAAAACATTAGCTCATCGAGCCTCGAACCCTTGCGAGTAGGCTTACGGGTTTTAAAGCGAAGTCGTTACCAACTAGGCTACGCTTACCGCACTGAAGGCCTGACGAAGTAGCTGTGAGACTTGCGCTCCAAGCTGCTTGTTTTATGTTATATACAGTATATAGCAAAATGGTCATGATAACTATGATTTTTATAGGTGTGCCACCTTATAATTGAGATTGCGACACATAAATAACATGGAGGGAGGCTAATTAACCTTAATTATGATAATATAATGTAGAGGTGAGATTTAGGCCTACTGTTATGATAGCTTCGCTAGTCACCTCCAGGGAGTGTTAGCGTGATCGCCGTCTGATTGCAAACAATCACAAACGTGATTCGTCGAATCAGAGGCGATCACGTTCAGTAGAGCTATCCCATTTGCGTGTTTGGGTAGACTGAACGCGCTCCTGGTGTCTGTGGCTGTTTCGAGGGTCTGTGATCTTTTATGTGTGCATGACCTCTTACCTGTTACTCCTGTCTGACCGCCCTCTTCAGGGGCACTCTTCGGCCTTCACCTTCTTCAGGGGGGGGGGGGGGGGGACTGTTCATACGCCTTTCAAGTTTTTTTTTTCATGATATATGGACTGGCTTTCTTTTGGTTCCTGTCCTTGACATACGGGCATACCTTACCAGGGCCTCATCGGGGTTTTTAACAGGTTTTTTTTCTTCTGATTACAGAGTGGTATGTCTCCTGCACTCTTCTCTCGCGTCGGGTGTCAGTCCCGGGTGGTGAGGTTCAACCATCGTGAGTGCCCATTCCACGCAGGCTGCTACACTAAGGTTGGTTTTGACCCTCGGAGGTGTGGCCCGTGCATGGTGGACCTAGTGACGCTTGAGTCCCACCCTACGTCCGCTTCCGCTGACGGGGCTCGGTCGCGCCTCCTTTCGACGTGGTCTGCGGTGGCTCGCTATGTTCGGGATCAACTACATCGGGTGCCTGGCTTCACGGACGACGATGTGCGGTCCTTACTCCGCCTGCCACTTTCTTCACCTCGTGGACGCCGGGCCGCCTTTATCCAGGTGCCCGCATCGGACCTCTCGACTGCCTCTGTGGACACTGGCAGGAAGAGGAAGCGCCGCTCTCCTTCTACGAGGCGGGGCCGTTCACCACCCACACGCCACCCTGCACCTTCAGCGCCTACTGCCGAGGTTACTGTTTTTCAGCCTAAGCAGCAGCCTGCCACCTCTCCGCCTTTAACTGACATCGTCCCTGCGGTCTTCTCCACTCCTCGACGCACGACTCACGACCTCATCCGTGAGATTGAGGCTGCGCAGGCCGTTGGTCACCAACCTTCTGCTCCACCACTTGACCTGCCGACTCCACTCCGTCCAGCTGCTCTGTTTGACCAGGCCGTCGAGATCCCTCTGTCGCCTCCTGCTCCACCTTCGTCGTCTGGCAATGTCGATCCGACCCACCACTGTGCCCAGTCTCCTTCTGCGCGCCCTGATCGGTCTCCTCCCCTGGCCGTGCAAGATGCCCCAGAAGAAGGGGATTGGACTGATCTGGACGAGGGTCCTGCGGATAAGGACGGAGACGACGACGGGGACTGGTTGGACGGAGACGGGGAGGGGCTTGACGACTCCCCTCGTGAGTCCATCCACAACACGCCGCCTGGCCGGAAGCGTGTCCGCCGTCTCCGCATCATTTCTCCCTCGTCGTCTACTGTTGCTTCGGACGAGGACCCCGGCCTTCCCCTGACTGTCGCTTCTCTTCAAGCTGCTCATCGTTGGGCCCAAGAAGCGAACACTGAAAAGTTCGCTTCCATACAGTCGGCACTGGAACGGCTCACTGAGGCGGTTTTGAACCCTACCTCTGTCCCTCAGGTCGTTCCGTTGGTAACTCCTCTTCCACCTTTGGAGGAGCACCTGCCGACTAAGCCGGCTCACCAGCCGGATGCTGCCCCTGCCGTCCCGCCCCCTGACCCCTCTCAGGCTCCTGCGGCTTCGTTCGTCGTACTGCCTGGGAGTGGTCTGGGGCTGGTGACTCAACCTGTGCACGTTCCTTCGCTCTCCAAGTTCAAGATTCCGAAGCGTAGGTTCCCGTCTCTGTATGGGGAATCTGCTTCCTGGAGGAACGTCCAGGCTTCGCACCCGGAGCGTGTCGTCACCCATGCGCCTGGCGAGCGCCCTGTAGCAGATAGCTGGACGATTCAGGTCAATGCCAAAGGCCTGTTTCGGGCTTTGACTCTGGACGGACTGGTCCCAGTGGTGGACATCAGGGTTCACCCTAGTAGGTCGGACATTCAGTTTTTTACGTACCGGCCTAAGGTGTCCCCTTCTGGGTCTACTAAACTCTGGGCGGACTTCACTCGACACGACATTAATATAGATGCTACCACCGTGTCGGCCATTGCGGGCCTTCCTCTGGTGAGGAATGCCCGGGACATTGAGGGTAACCTCATGCTCGAACTCCCCCATTTGGAGGAGGGTATTGACTTTGGGGTTCGGTCTTCGGAAGGGACGGCTCAGCTCCCTTCCATTGACGAGACGTTCGTGTCGAGTTTGGTCCTGTCCTCGTCCGGGGTCGCACCCAAGTATTGGTCTTGGTTGAACGCCCCACGCATGGTTTTTGATAAGATGCCCACCTCCTACTTCGCTCCACCTGAGAAGAGCTCCCTTGAGCGGGATCATAGGCTCCGACAGCGCGCTGCTCGTTTACTCCAACTCCAAATGGCTCGTGTTCACCTCAGGCTCATTGAAGCCCAGCCGGATGGGGACATCAGGAGGGGCGAGGAACACTTGCGGCGCGTTCAGTTGCAGCTTGCTCTGAACTCGGTCGGCGACCTTCGGGTGGCCATCCACCAGAGCTGGGCACTTTAGCCAACACATCCGCAAATAGCCAATTCCGCCATGGCGGAAGTGTCATTTTGTTGGCGAATTAGCGTTGGCGCCAAAATGGCTGCCTATTTGCGGGTTTGAAGCTCTGGAAAGTACCTCCATGTTGCAAACCTCGAGTCCGCAAAATAAAAATTCCAGCCGCCAGCCAGCCCTGGGCCGCTCCTGCAGCTCCAGCCAAAAAACATCATGTGACCAAGCCAACTACCTGTGTTCTGGAATCTGGGCCTATACATCGGCTCTTCACGTTTGTTCACTTACATAGTAGCAAGCGTCGAGCTAACACCTACAACACACAGCAGTCCAAGAGTTCCAACCTGCTAGCACTTCAACTTTGTTTATATTTTCGGCCTATTGAAGTGAACATGGAGTCTACCATCATGCCTACCGCAGCTGCCAACAGCATGGGGAGCAGTTCACCACCATCATCCGACAGTGATGCTGCAGAGCATGCAGAAATCGAGGACCTAAGCCACCCCTGGCCCCACCTAGAAACCTTCTATGGGCCTGTAATTACCAAGAAGATGTCTCTGGAGAAGGGCTTTATAACTTTATAATCTAGCCTAGGCCTAATTTAAGATTATAAAGTTAGGCTATCATTAATTTGATTGATAGCCTGTTAATTTTTTAACCCAAACTAATGTTATTAGACTACCCTAATCCCATCAAAATGCCTCAAAGCATGTAGGCCTAGGCTAAGTCTAACTTCTATATAGGCTAGGCTAGGCTATATAGCCTAGGCCTAGGTCTATAATCACTAATCCCATCAAAATGCCTCAAAGCATGTAGGCCTAGGCTAAGTCTAACTTCTATATAGGCTAGGCTATATAGCCTAGGCCTAGGTCTATAATCACTAATCCCATCAAAATGCCTCAAAGCATGTACTGCAGGCTAAATATTGCATGTTCTAACTTCTAAATATAGCCTAGGCCTATAGGCTAATTACTAATATAAGTAATTTTATTAGGCTAGGCCTAGGCTACCCTAATCCTATCAAAATGCCTCAAAGCATGTAGGCTAAATAATATTGCATTTTCTAACTTCTATATATATAGGCTAGCCTAGGTCTAGGCTATAATCAGTCAATCACTAATTCCATCAAAATGCCTCAGCATGTAGGCTAAATATTGCATGTTCTAACTTCTATATATATAGCCTAGGTCTAGGCTATAATCACTAATTCCATCAAAATGCCTCAAAGCATGTAGGCTAAATATTGCATGTTCTAACTTTAATATATAGCCTAGGCCTACTGTAGGTCTAGGCTATAATCAGTCACTAATTCCATCAAAATGCCTCAAAGTATGTAGGCCTAGGCTAAATATTGCATGTTCTAACTTCTATGTATAGGCCTAGGCCTATAATCACACTAATTGTATTAGTGTCAAGTAGAAAGTGTTAATTTTGAAAGTATCATATAGGCCTAGACTAAATTTAGCCTACAATAAAATTGTATTAAATGTTGATCTGAAGCTAGGCCTTTATTCTGAGCATTAAAATTAATAGGCCTAGGCTACTTTCTATTAAATTATTTAATCTATCTAAAGTAGACCTATCTAGGCATATATAGCCTATTGCCATTCCCAAAGGGGGGTCCACGAATAAATCGCCTCCTTGCACCTCTGTGACCCGGCGTACCTCCTCCTGAATGGTGCGGAATTGTGAATACTGATTATTACTGAAGCACTCTCCCCATAAACAAGTTGTCCCAACGTTTTACTGCCCATGTGGACAAACTAAGTGGCCTATGCTATATATATTAACCCTTTCACTGCGGGTGATTTTCTGGAATGTTTTGGCAATTTACAGCAATTTCCAAGCTTTAAAAGCCTGTATGTATATCCTTGAGGTCCATGGAAGTTGGGCAACATTATATTTAAGTAAATATATATATTTATTGATATTAGAGATTGAATTTATTGATTTACCCTTGATTCTGTAGTTTAAATTTAAAATTAATAAAAAACGGTTTGCGTTTGCATATTTGCATTTGAGGACTAGAAATTTCACAAGGTTTGCACATTTGTGTTTGCTGAAGTTATGTTCTGGGTTTGCTGATTTGTGTTTACTGACTTGACTTTTTGTTTGTGGTGCCCAGCTCTGCCATCCACGAGGCTGCACGTTGTCGTCAGTCTCTGCGGGTGGCTTTTTGTAAGAAGGCGCCCGCTGAGGTCAGGACTAAGCTGTTGCTTTCTGAGCTAGCTACGGAGTGTCTCTTTTCAGATAGCGCTTGGCAGGAGGCTTACCTCTTTGCGGCTGCGGGGCGCTTCGCACCTCGTCGTTCTGAGGTGTCGCGGAACCCCTCAGCCGCTTCCTCCCACCAGAGAGGGCGGAGGGTCGGCCCGCAGCGAGGACGCCAGTTTTGGCGAGGTGCCACAGCTGGGAAGCGCCAGGCGGTGAGGGGTCGGGCAGTGCGCCCTTATGTACCTCGCTCCCCGCCTCGCCCTTCTCAGCAACTCGCTATTGAGGCTTCCTCTCGGCGAGTCGACCAGAGGCAGGGTGATAGTAGGCCTGCGCAGGAGCGTCTCCACCAATTTCGTCGAGGCGGTCGCTACAGGGGAGGTGGTACCCGTGGGGGTCAGTCCTCCCACGGCAGGTCCGGGGAGCACTCTGCGGAAAAAAACGCGTAGTGCCTCCGGGACCTTCACCCCTGCCCTCTCCCGACTGTCTCCCCGAGATGGTGTTGACTCTCACGAAGGGGGCCTTTACCGGCTTCTTTCGCCCCCACTTTCGGCACTGGCCTCGCCGATCGTGGGCGCGTCGGGTAGTGAAGCGGGGTCTGTCCTAGAGGTGGCGGTCACGGCCTCCTCTCAGACGGCCTCCCAGACATCGGCCTGTTCCCCGGAGGTGGCCAAAGTGATAATGTCAATGCTCGAGGATGGTATCATCACGGAGATCTCACCTCACCAGCGGATCTTCCTCTCTCGGGTATTTCTGGTCCCCAAGAAGGACTGCGACGCGATGAGACCGGTGGTCGATCTGTCGTGCCTCAATCTGCATATCGTGAATGACCACTTTCGCATGCTCACCATCCATCAGGTGCGGTTGGCGCTCCATCCCGGCTGCTGGGTGGTATCCCTGGATCTCAAGGATGCGTACTGGCATGTGCCGATCGCTCCTCGGTTCCAGAGTTATCTGGCGCTCCAGCTGCACGAAAGGGTGTTCACGTTCGACAGGTTGCCCTTCGGCCTCAATATCGCGCCACGCGTCTTTACGAAACTCGTCAAACAGGCTCTGACTTCCCTGCTCCGTCAGGGGATTCAGATCCTGTTTTACTTGGACGACTGGCTCATCGCCGCAGACTCTCCCACCCTTTGCGTACAGGACACTCTTCTTGTCTTCCAACACGTCACACAATTAGGTTTCAAAATCAACGTTCCCAAGTCATGCCTCATTCCGTCGCAGGTCGTGATGTGGGTGGGCCTCGACTGGGACATGGCGAGCGCGACTGTCTGCCAGAGTCGAGTGAATGCTTCGAAAATTCGAAGGAAACTTTTCGTGGTGTTGCACTCGATGTCGATTTCCAGGAAACTCTGGGACTTGCTGGTAGGGTCACTCAATTGGGCGTCTCTGACCATTCCCTTAGGGAGGCTCAGGATCAAACGCCTTATTCAGCTAGGCAACAGAGCATTCCCGCTTCTGCCTCCACATCGGCTTTGGCCGATTCCGCGCTCGATCCATGTACTCTTGACACACTGGGTCGCACGGGGCACGCTCGCGAGGGCGGTGCCCTGGACGTCTCCCCCTCCGACCATTTGGGTGGACACGGATGCGTCCACCGAGGTCGGGTGGGGTTACCAGTCCAACACGGGACATCAAAATCATGGCAGGTGGTCAGGTCTCACTCATTTACACATAAACGTCTTAGAACTGTTGGTCCCGTTGTTCTTCCTGAGGGATCATGGGCAGGTCTCTGGCCTTCAGGATGGACAACATGACCGCAGTTCATTGCATCCAGAAACAAGGCTCCTCCAGGTCCGCCGTTCTTCAGGACCTGCCGGAGAAATTGTTTTACCACGCAGACCGGTACAACATCACACTGCATGCAACCTACCTGCCCGGGACTGCCAATCTTTGGGCGGATGCTCTGTCGAGGGGACAGAGCACCCAGGTAGAATGGTCTTTCAAACAAACCGTATTCGACGACCTAGCGGCCTCCTGGGGTGTTCCGCAGGTCGACTTGTTCGCCTCCGACCAGACGAACAAGTTGCCTGTATTCCTGACTCGCTGGATTCGAACTCCAGCGGGGGGACCGGACGCTTTCAGCGAGAACTGGAGAAGGTGGCAGTCAATATACGTGTTTCCGCCACCCGACGCACTTTTGATGTGCAAAGTCCTCCACAGGCTGAGAGAGTACCAGGGCAGAGTTTGGTTGATCGCGCCCCTCTGGCCGGCCCAAGCCTGGTACGCTCAGCTGAAACGATGGTGCCCGAGTCCCGTCCACCTATCTGTCTCAGACTTCCACTTGGGGTCGATTGGAGACCTAGGGACCTCGTTGGCATTCGCATCGTGGATGTTTGTGAGGCGGGGTGGCTGCCCATGTTTGGACGATCATTGACTAACAAATTGACTCTACATTGGACACCTTCAACATGGAAGACTTACGAATCTCACTGGCACAGTTTTACTTCTTGGATACACGACACATCACAAACATCTCCATCTGTGGCGTTAGTGTTCCACTACCTCAATTATTTATTTGAGTCGCGCCACTACATGTACAACACCATTAGGAACCACCTGTCTGCCATTCGGGAGCCGTTTGATAAGTTAACGGGGTTGGTCGTTCCTCAACAAGAATTGGATTTCTTTATGCGCGCCTGCTTTAGGCTTAGACCACCCCCGCGTCAGCTTCCCCCTCAGTGGTCGCTGGCGAAGGCTCTCGCACTCCTCTCGTCAGCCCCTTACTCTATCTCTCCTACACCTGACAGATTACTTGACAAGACACTGTTTCTTCTAGCTTTAGCTACGGGTGAGAGGGTCTCGGAGATGGCTGCCATGTCTCGGGCCCAGAATATCTTGAGGTTTTCCCCCATTCTCGGCTCCGTCACTTTGGCCCTTTCTGTTCATTTTGTTGCCAAGAATGAGCGTGAGTCCCATATTTTTCAACCTTTTACTGTCCCTGCCTTGAAGCAGGGTCGGGTACATCATTCTTTGTGCCCGGTTAAATCTCTCCATACATATGTTGACTCCACGGGGCCGGGGTCTGGGTTGGCTTTGTGGGTGGCGCCTCGGACCGGTAGGCGGTTGACCAAACATGCTGTGGGGATTCACCTGTGTCGTGTCATTCGGGATAGTAATCCTCATATTCAGGGCTCTGCGCACGACGTTCGCTCATACGCGGCTACTCTGCGCTTTTTGCATAACCGGTCCCTTACGGATATTGCTGACACAGGGCTATGGTCTTCCCACCACACGTTTGTCTCCTCCTATCTGTCCATGTCCACGGACAGGCCGGGGCGTCCGAGTGTTGCGTTGGGCCAACGGGTTAATTAAGGGTATGTTATGTCCTCTCTTCTGTCCTTCACCTGTCCTACCATGTATATTTTGGGGGAGGGAGGGGACGGGGTAACGAGGGGTGAATCGCACGATACATGTACCTGCACCTAGGTTTAAGGACCATTTCCTAGGTTAAGTCTTTCCATTTTCTAGTCTTAAGGTATTCTTGGCTCGGGGTATGTATGAACCTCTTACCTCATTCTTACCATTAGAATTCTGTGTTAGCCGGTTCGCCGACTTGTATTCACCTCATCGCATTTTGTACAGTTCCCCTCTTCTCCACGTATCTCTGTTCACTCTCTGTTGGGGAGTTTTCATTGCTGTCTTTACACTGTACACCTGGGTTAAGTGCTCGTCGCTTCTCTCCATGGTTTTCATGTTCACATCCAGCACACGTTCCACTGTTCTGTGCTTCTTGATGTTTTTCTGCGTACCTTAACGGTACTCCTCTTGTCTTCTTTATGAACCAAGGGGGGGGGGCATCTTATATTCATACACATTATGAAATACATCATTCTTTATCATCAGTTAAGTTATCCCATTGATTACGACATGACTGTACCTGATTCTCTTGATATGCACCTGTCAGTACAATCTTTCTTAAACTCTCTTGTTTATAAGTCTGTCTTTCATTGATCCTGATGGTTACTATTTGCTAAAGTTTGTGTTTTCAGCTTGGATGTCCGCCTCCAATTTGGTACTCTAGCTCTACGTTGGAGATGTAGAGGCTACTACTAAATTGGGAGGTTTGACACTTTCCCAATACCAATGAAGGAAAACCTTCTATTTGGTACGTAGCCTCGGAGTATCCAACGTCATAGTATCCCGCCCTCACGCCGTACCCCTGCCCATCCAATCTTGTCTTTTAACTTGATACCTAGATGATCTAATAAACCCGGTCGTATGGTGCGGTGGGCCCGTGACAGCGGCTTAGGGAGCCAGATAGGATGGACAATATTCTACAATTTTCTCTTTTCTTTCTCATCACTATTTTCAGTTTTTCTTTTTAATAGTAGCCTCAAAAGTGTGTACAATGTACCTAGTAGAGAGAGTAGGTGCTACTCTAGATGTTATCGATTAATCACACTATGGATTACGATAATTACCCGCTCCACAACGGAACGGAATTATACGAGATGTATATAGCTCTACGTTGGATACTCCGAGGCTACGTACCAAATAGAAGGTTTTCCTTCTTTGGTATTGGGAGAGTGTCAAACCTCCCAATGTGAACATTTCCCTAGCTACATCACAACACGGCATTAGGCCTCTACACTCCACAAACACCCTTCTTACAGACCTCGCACAAAACGCATTTGATGGTATCAATTCAACTAAGCCACCACACAGAACACTTCTCGTTACAATTGACATTAGTAAAGCTTTTGATGCCATTCCCCGCCACAACGTTGCAAGCAAAATTCTTAACACAATCATTCACAACAACACTGAAAGATGGCTGGCCAACTATCTGGCAGGCAGATGTACCCATGTATTATTGGTTGGCCAGTCATCGAACATCAGAAATTTCACAATTGAATAGACTAATTCCATGAACATGACGATAGTGCGTTGTTATGTGTGCGATTAGTTTGCTTGGGAAACAGATTAACTTGCTCATGTAGTAATGTACACCCTCTCACACTACTGATCCACCTGGTGAACAAGCCTACGTCTTTTCTATCCTAAATGACCTAGAGCAGTTAGTTCAGCAACCCACCCGTATCCCGGATCGCATCGGAGATCGGCCCAACATTCTTGACCTGTTTCTAACTTCTAACCCTTCTTCTTATATTGTCAATCTTTTCTCTCCTTTGGGCTCCTCCAACCATAAACTTATCTCTGTCACCTGTCCTATCTCTCCAGTACAGCCACCCGATCCTCCTAGCCGGCGGCGCTTGTGGCACTTTGGCGCTGCCGACTGGGAGGCTCTTCGGCAGTACTTCTTTGATTTCCCATGGAATGATTTCTGCTTCCATGGCCGAGGACCCTCGGAGAGTGCTGAACACATTACCGAGGTAATCCTATCGGGCATGGAAGCATACATTCCATTCTCTTTCTCTCAGACTAATGCTAAAAAATCTTGGTTTACTCACGCCTGTTCTACTGCTGTCCGCAATAAGGAGGAAGCATTCAAACGGTACCGACGCCTTAAAACTCAAGACTCTCATTCTTCATATGTTTCTGCCCGGAATCAAGCCAAATCTGTTCTTCGACTTGCCAAACACTCTTTCATCAATAATAAATGCACTGAACTATCCAACTCTAGCTCTTCCCAAGCTTTCTGGCATCTAGCCAAAAACCTCTCCAACAATTTCTCTTCCTCGTCTTTCCCTCCCCTTTCCCACTCTGATGGCACAACCATCACTTCTTCCTCTGACAAAGCTAAACTCTTCGCTCAAACTTTTGCTAGAAACTCCACCTTGGATGATTCCGGTGCTATTCCTCCCTCTCCGCCCTCCTCTCTCTTACTTATGCCTAATATCCTAATCTCTTCTAAAGATGTACTTTCTACCCTCTCTGGGCTTAACACTAATAAGGCGTATGGTCCGGACGGTGTTCCTCCTGTTGTTCTCAAAAACTGTGCTTCCGTGCTGACTCCCTGCCTAGGCAAACTCTTTCGTCTCTGTCTATCCTCTAACGTCTTCCCTTCATGCTGGAAGTTTGCTCACATTCAACCTGTCCCAAAGAAGGGTGACCGCTCTCAACCCTCCAACTATCGTCCAATTGCTCTTATCTCTTGTCTTTCTAAAGTTTTTGAAACTATTCTTGCTTCCAAATTTCTTAAGCATTTCTCTTCTCATAATCTGCTCTCAGATCGCCTGTATGGCTTCCTTAAGGGTCGCTCTACTGGTGATCTTCTTTCATATCTTACTAACTCTTGGTCATCCTCCTTTCGGGACTTCGGTGAGACTTTTTCTATTGCACTAGACATATCGAAAGCCTTCGATAGAGTCTGGCATAAATCTTTAATTTCTAAACTACCCTCCTTCGGTTTCTATCCCTCCATCTGTGCCTTTGTCTCTAATTTCCTTTCCGGCCGTTCCATAGCTGCGGTTGTGGATGTCCATTGTTCACTTCCTCACCCTATAAACTCCGGTGTTCCTCAGGGCTCTGTCCTATCTCCTATTCTCTTCTAATTTTTATAAATGATCTCCTTAACTGTACCTTAATTCCCATCCATTCATACGCAGACGACTCAACCTTACACTACTCCATTAGTTTTTCAGAACGCCCCAGCCAGCAATCCCTCAACGACAAACGTAATGAAGCCATAGAACTCTTAAATTCTGATCTAAATACTATTTCCAATTGGGGCAGAGAAAACCTTGTTAACTTTAATGCTTCCAAAACCCAATTTCTCCATCTATCTACCCATCAGGATCTCCCAGCGGACTATCCCTTATTCTTCAACAATACAAAAATCAACCCTTCATCTTCTCTCAATATTCTTGGTGTCTCTTTTTCTTCTGCTCTCATTTGGAAGGACCATATTACCAGTCTTGCTAAGGCAGCCTCCCAGAAGCTGGGTGTGCTCAACCGCCTTAGGGGGTTCTTTTCCCCTGCACAGCTTCTTGCTATGTACAGGGGCATAGTGCGCCCTTGTATTGAGTATTGTTCACATGTGTGGGGAGGTTCCTCTCACACCGCTCTCCTAGACAAAGTTGAAAGGAAGGCCTTTCGTATCATTAACTCCCGTCCACTCACCAACTCTCTGCAATCTCTCTCTCTCCGCCGCAATGTTGCATCTCTCTCGCTATTCTATCGCTACTATAATAATCAGTGTTCCTCAGAGCTATCCCAGTGCATACCACCTCCTTTACGTAGGGCACGTGGTACCCGTCTTGCAACTCAATCCCACCCCTACTCTGTGCAACTCTCCAACCCAAGAGTGAAACGTTACTCTCAAACTTTCTTCTACTCAACATCTGAGCTCTGGAACTCTCTCCCAGAATCAGTCTTTCCCTTTTCCTATGACTTAAATTGCTTCAAACTCCGTGTGTCCAGGCATTTTGGCTCGAACGTCCCTTGATTTTGACCCTGTCACTCTTTCAACTATGGGGGAGGCACTCGCTATAGGCAGTTATGCCTTTTGCCTCCCTCAATCACATAGAAAAAAAAAAAAAAAAAATGTGGTGGATTGTGTTCTTTTATTTCATATATTTTATTTTAGTAAGCGTTGTTTCCACATAGCGATTTTGATAAGTTAATTTGACTTTATATTGTCTTTGTCCCAGTTTTAGTTTGTTTAGTTTGCAAGTTTTACATTTTAATGGAGTCCCTCAGGGATCAGTCTTGTCACCAACACTTTTCAATCTATACTTGCACGACCTACCCATACCCCACATACACACAGCCTCTTACACAGACGACATAACACTCACATGTACACATAGACACAAACACAGCCGCACAACAATCCAACACACTACACGACCGGTTCACCGCAAACACTTAAATTAGCCCCAGCCAAATCTACAACGACCCTTCTAACAAACTGGACAGTAGAGCATAGTCGCATCCCTCACCTCACCTTAAACAACATCCCTATAACCCACACATCCACACCCAAAATACATAACATAACAAAGAAACTACCACCACAGTATACAAACAATATATGTGTTCAGTGATGGAATATGCTAGCCCTGCTTGGGCTTTTAACTTCTCTGAAACACATCACATCACCATACAGACCATACAGAACAAAGCCCTCAAAATAATCACTTGCTGCACAGCTACCACACTTATAGACCACCTACACTAGGAAACCAAAGTCTTCAAAATCAAGGATCACCTTGATATGAGAGGCACACAATTCCTTGCCGCAGTCTCCACAAATCAACACCACCGACTTTACTACATGGCAGAACATCCACACACACCTAGAAATAAGTAACACCCTGTTCTTAACATTAATCATAAATTACGAACCCCAATGTACTTGAATAAACTAATGAAAGCATATGGTCCTCCCGGGATTCGAACTCGGGACACCACACCCAGAACATAAGCACCTAAACCATTACACCAACACAAATATCAAAACAACACCTAGAACTCTTTATCATGCACAAATACTGTTTTCATTCCCCCCTTGCCCACCCCAAGCCAGCCTCCAGAAGCATATCCATACTCCAATCACCCACCGATCCATCCAGTCACTCAAAGACAACACTCAGCTACATGCACGGCCCCCTGAAGTCCATCCCTCAGAAACTCTCCTTTACCATGAAGACAGAGTCCACCTGGCTTGACTGCAATGTGGGCACTATCCAGCCTTTCTGAGGTATCAGAAGAGGCTGGATGACTCCGTCCGGGACACCTGTCCTGGTTGTAACACCACACTGCCCACTATCAAACACATTATGGAAGACTGCGTAGCACACACCCACTACAGGTTCTCTGGAAATTAAGACAGACTGGAACTAGCTACCTTAAATTCCTCCTTTTCAATACTTATGTTAGATTCGGGGCGTACATTTTCAAACAAATATTAGGAATTCCTATGGGTGGAAATGCTAGCCCTTTAATTGCAGACTTATTCTTGCTTGCTTTAGAATTTAAATATATAAAAGACTTAGTTGACAGTAGCAAGAAAAATAAAATTCCAGAAAAATTAGCACTTGCTAAACTGTTAAGTAATAATAGTAGATATATTGATGATATTCTTGTTTGCAATTTGTTAAATTTTAATCAAGTTGCTAAACTTATTTACCCTAATTCTATTCCCCTCACACAATGTAACGTAAATTATAAAGTTGAAAATTTTCTTGATATAAATATAGAGATTGTTAATGAACAGTGCATACTTAAAGTATATCACAAAGTTGATGATTTTAATTTTAACGTAATAAACTTTCCTTTCCCTAGTAGTAATATCGATAGTAAAATCACTTATAATTGTTTTTATTCCCAATTAATAAGATTTTGTAAAATCTGCACTAAAGTAGATGACTTTTGGGCTAGAGCTAGGTTACTATACAGACTCTTAGTGGACAGAGGTTTTGAGGCAAGTAAATTGTTCCATAAATTTAATCTTTTTAGGGTCAATTATTGTGACTGTATTCTAAAATTTGACATCAATAATTTTAATCAAGCATTTTTAACTTGAAGTTTCTTGTATAACCTCTGCTTACTTTTTGTCTGTATTTATTGTTTATCTTTTTCTTTTTCTATTATTATTATTATTATTAGTATTGATGATTTTTTAATTTATTGTTCTTGTTAAAAGAGTACTCTTTGTTTAAATCTGTTGTTACTTCATATTTTGCAATTATTTCTCTTTATATTATATGTATTCATTGTCGATAGTATCAATTGCTTACTTTTGCGATTTCCTTAGTTTATTTGTGCTATAAATGTAGGTTATTTGTAGGGTAGTTATTGATAGGGGTCACTTGAGGCATGCTATGCTTACAGGTACCTACCCGATAGCACTATCGTTAGTGAGTGCTGTACTGTATTTTATATATTATTTTGTAATAGTATAGATATCTTATCAATATTTGTATTTTTTACTATTGTTAATGTCTTGTCATGTTGCAAATTTGATTTTAAATAATATTTTGACATTTAACATGTAGTTTCTTTATTCATGCAGAGTTTAGTAAAATTTGCCAGAACGTCCCGGACTTCCCAAACTTGACTACTTCCTTTAACGTGACGATAGTGCGTTGTTATATGTGCGATTGGTTTGCTTGGGAAACAGATTAACTTGCTCATGTAGTGATGTACACCCTATGTGGTGGATTGTGTTCTTTTATTTAATAATTTTCATTTTAGTAAGCGTTGTTTCCACATAGCGATTTTGATAATTTAATTTGACTTTATATTGTCCTTGTCCCAATTTTGGTTTGTTTAGTTTGCAAGTTTTACATTTTAATTAAAAGGGCCAGCACCTCGGGAACGGGGCAGTTTTTCTGGGCGGACTACATCATTGTGGTTGGTGGCTGCTATAGCCTAGTTTTGTCATGTTCTTTTTGGGTGCAGTAGGGTTTTAGTGCTTTCCACCAACGATGATAAGTTTTGTCTGCACTCTAAGGCATCCAATCCATTCATTCTACAGAGTGTTCTGTGTGGGTTGTGTTGAGTTACTGGTGAGTCCAGGTGCTGTGAGAGAGATCAAGAAGACCAACCCCTGGTCCTGCTTCTTGTGTACCCCGCACCATCCCATCAGTCATGGCCTCATCACACCACGTCACCCCACGGTCAGTAGCATCTCTCTCTCTGTTTCTCTCCTCTATTCACTCTCACTCTCTCTCTAAGGATTCAAAAAGAGTAATTTTAGCATTAGCCTATACAGTACTCTGTGTGTCATAATCAGGCAAGAAATTGGTATATCCATATCTTTATTATTGACATAGGATGAGGTAAATTATGCATTATGTCTTTTAGTAATACATATATACAGTATATAATAATAACAATAACAATAATAACAATAACAGCAGCAGCCAAGGTTTACTAACAATGTTATACTCTAGCACTTACAGGAAGTGAGATATGATTGTAGAGACGAGCCTGAACCGGATCCCTCTAGCCTGTCTGGGCAGCCTCTTCGGGTCCTCTCACTCTTTGATGGGGTAGCTACAGGTAAGCTTAACTTATCACTATGATTTATATAGGATTATTGTTTTAACAAACTGATGTCTTCTAGTTTACAGTACAGTCACAGACAAAAATGTTCAACCTTCATAACCCGGCAAGCGCGATAAGCCTCACAGAAGTATCTGTATAGACTACGCATTGGTCATACTAGATTAACACATAGGTACTTAATGTCATCGCTCCATGACCCTCGTCCGGACTATCATTCTTGTAGTGTCCCACTAACAGTTCGCCATATTCTTATTGAATGCCCACTTTACGCTCAGTCCCGTACTCTATATTTGGCAGGAAGACCTCCTCTGAAATTTTGATGGATCACCATCCTTCTCCATCTATCGTGTTGTTAGTTTCCTAGCATCCTGTTCACTCTTGAACCCCTACTGTACCATAGGGTACTACCATAAATGTCCTGGTGATGGGCTGGTCAATCAGAGTGAGAACTGAGCGATCTCTGCCATACCCATAGCTTACTCTGACTGTTCCTTTTACTTACATATTTTTTAGATCTCAAGTGACGGCGTCTCTTCCGTGGATTGACCTCCCAATCTACCAAGATTGGAAGCCAAAGCGTCACATTTTTCCTTTGCCCTCAACTTTCTCTTCATAATTGCGGTGTGGCACGGCGCCCTGGGTGGGGTTTTGGTTTCCCGGGCATTTCCGCGCCCTCCTCAGCTCCCTGCCATGGAGTGGCTTCGGTCACCCAGGCTTTATTGTGGTCGGCAGGGAGGGTTCTGTGGGGGCGCTCGGTTATGGCCTTGGCCTTGCTCGGGGCCCTGGGGCTGTTCGGCCAGGCAGCTTGGGGAACAACAACAACAACAACCATAAATGTCCCCCCCCCCCCCCCCAGTCCCAAGCAATGTGGCCAAAATGGCAAAATGTAACTACCTCCCACCTCAAAAGATGGAGGAATACTGCCTCTCCCAGCCTGTAGAGGCTTGGTTATAAGATGAGAAGTGTTGCTAAGGTCTAGAGCAGTGCTCAAATGTTGTGGTACCAGGCACTGCCTGATACTGGCAGTTACAATGATCTTATATTACTGACGGCTGGCAGCCGTCGCTGGACTGGTTAGTGATTTATCTACTGACGGCTCTCTGCCGTCGCTGGTATTGGATGAGTTAATAAGATCTGAATTTTATATCTCATCCTGTACAACTTCTAACGTTCCATAAGAGCTCGTGATTTCTCCCTAATATTGTCAAATCCTTAGCTTTGGCTGAGGCCAGCCCTATAAGAGTTACGTTTTGTAGCTCAGTGGTCTGGTTTAACTACGATTAAATTATTATGTTCCCTCCACCAACCTACTTTACTCTTAAGCTCAATTAATGAAATCAATAAATACATGAACAAATTAGCGTATGCAATAGGCCTCATGGAAGCAAGACCATGAAAAAAACCTTCCAAGCTGCCCCACGGGCACTCAAAACTATGCAATATGTGATTAGGTGAGATAATTCCCCTCTAGTACCTCCTACCACTCCTCATGTGTCCCAACCCCCATTCTCCTCCTTCCCTACCTTCTTCCCCCCTCTTCCCCTTCCTCAATTATTTGCTATTTATCCTCTTAAGAATGGGTGCTAGGTCAGACGATGTTGATAGCTAATGGAACTGAATAGAACGCAGCCTCCTTGATACCACAGACAAAATCTATGGCAAAACAAAGGGGCCACCCAGACATAGTTCTTCTGGTGGTGGAACAACGATGTCGAAGCTGCAGTCAGAGAGAAGAAGAGATGTTTCAAAGTATGGAAGGAAGGTGGCAGCAAGGAAGAATACCTGTCCGCCAAAACTAATGCTAGAAGAGAGGTCTACAGAGCAAAGGAAACCATGCAGGATAGCGTGATATAACAAGTTTGCAGCACTAATACCAATAGGGTTTATAAATTAGCTAAGAATGTGAGGGACTGTAGCCAGGATGTAATGGGTGTAAAATGCATAAATAATGTCAGTGGAACGGAATGAGAAGAGAATGGTTAGATGGATGTGTGGGCTTAATTATTATGTTACCTCCACCAACCGACTTTACTCCTAAACTCAATTAATTAAATCAACAAATACATGTGGCAGTCCAGGGATTCGACCGACAGTAGGATGCTCACACCGAAATTCAGTGCATTTATCCATTGCGCTACGAAGACAGTTAAAGAATGGTGGACAAGCCCACGATTTATTATGCAGTTTCGAATCCTGCATATCAATCTAAGCATGTACACAATTCCAACTGCGCTATCATAGGCTATGGATAGATGAATGGAAAGAGTAATTAATGGGACCATAACCCTAAGGAAGACCTCTCTATAAACTACCCCTGAACCTGAATGAATTATTATGTTACCTCTACCAACCGACTTTACTCCTAAACTCAATTAATGAAATCAACAAACACATGTGGCAGTCCAGGGATTCGAACCTAGGATGCTCACACCGAAATTCAGTGCATTTATCCATTGCGCTACGAAGACAGTTAAAGAATGGTGGACAAGCCCACGATTTATTATGCAGTTTCGAATCCTGCATATCAATCTAAGCATGTCCACAATTCCAACTGCGCTATCATAGGCTATGGATAGATGAATGGAAAGAGTAATCTCAGGGACGGTGTATCGAGCCAGGAATTTACGGTTTTGACAACCCGTAAGGGAAGGAAGGAAAAACTACTATTTATTGGTGGCTCCTGGAGTCAATGACGTAAGTGCCTATGTTAATATGGCCTCGTTCCGGGCTCCTCTGAGCCCGGGTTAACCTGGATCACGGTGGTCGAGAACCAAGATCATCATAGGGGGTACCCCTTAATCATTCCTACGGTACGTCATTGGGTTGGAGCCACTGAAAAGTAGGAAATAAAAAGAAAAGAATTAGCACAGTTTGAACACCGCGCCGACGCGCGCTCACGGTCTACCTCTGTTTCCCATACCTGCTAGTTGGCTGTTCCTCCCAGGAACCTTCTCTAATGTAATATCAAGTTGAGCATGTGTATGGGAAGGGGATGGTGGGAGGGCACTCTTCGTCATTGACTCCAGGAGCCACCAATAAATAGTAGTTTTCCTTCCTTCCCTTACGGGTTGTCAAAACCGTAATTTATTGGTGGCTCCTTACGTCAATGACGTAAGTGCCTAGAATATCACGACCGGTGGAGGGACCTAAGCTCATCACGCTAAACCGCGAGAAACTATTAGGAAGACCAAAACGAAAACTGTGACATGTGTCCAAATATAAGAGTACTGTACTGTATAGTCGTAAGAAAAAGATGTATAAGGCGGGTACCATTAAAGAAGCCTTATCTCGGAAAGACAGAACTACTGAGGTGTATTTACCTAATTGTATTTACCTAATTGTAGTTTACAGGAGTTGAGCTAAGCTCGTGTTGTCCCGTCTCTCAGTCTACTTTTTATCCAATTTTTTCTTGAAAATATGGATGTTCCTTGCCCCCACCACCTCCTCCTCCAACCCATTCCATTTGTCAATACATCTATAGGGGAAGCTAAACTTCCTGATATCGTTCTTGCAGGTAGGTCTTTTTACTTTGTAGCTGTGGCCTCTAGTTATTCCTGTATCCATAATTAATATATCCTCCCTATCCAGCCTCTCCAGCCCCCGGGTACATTTGTACATCATTATCATGTCTCCCCTCTCTCTCCTCTCTTTTAGACTCGGTAGATTTAATTTGTCTAGCCTCCCTTCATATGGCAGTTCTCTGAGACTTGGAACCAATCTAGTGACTGCTCTCTGGATTCTTTCTAACTTGTGAATATGCTTCTTTAGATGCGGGGACCACACCACTGCTGCATACTCCAATCTTGGTCTAATCATACTCTTCATAATTTTCGCTACCATGGTCTCATCCAAATAGTTCAGAGCAACTTTCATATTCCCGGCCATTGCATACATTCCGCTAAAGAGCTTGTTAATATGTTTCTCCGGCGACAAAGTATCTTGTATAATCAACCCTAAATCTTTTTCTTTTTCGGCCTTGCTAATTTTATTATCTCCCATCCTGTACTCCCAATTTGGTCTATTCACACTTCTTCCCATATTTAACACATGACATTTACTTATATTAAATTTCATTTTCCACTTGGTGCTCCATTCGTATATTTTATCTAAATCCCCTTGCAGCTCCTCACAACTACTTTTATTTGTTATTTGTCTCATAATTTTTACGTCATCTGCAAACATTGACATGTAAGAGTTTATGCCTATCGGCAGGTCATTCACGTACATAAGGAACATGAGAGGTGCCAACACAGATCCCTGCGGCACACCACTCTCAACTTTCCGCCACGATGAGTAAGTTCCTCTAATGTTGGTCCTCATTTCCCTATCTGTTAAATAGCTCTCCATCCATTTCAGCAAACTCCCCCTGACACATCCTAGCGTCTCAAGCTTAGATAACAATCTCTTATGTGGTACCTTATCGAATGCTTTGGAAAGGTCTAAGTAGACGCAGTCCACCCATCCGCCTCTTTCTTGGAGTACATCTATCACCCTACTGTAATAACATAGCAAACTGGTAACACAAGATGTCCCTTCTCTGAATCCAAATTGCTTTGGGGTTATTATTTTCTTTCTCTCCAACATTTTCATCCATCTCTTCCTAATTAGCTTTTCACAAATCTTGCATACAATACTAGTAAGTGAAACTGGTCTATAGTTTAGAGGGTCCTCAGGGTTTCCATTCTTGTATATCGGAATGATATTAGCTCTTTTCCATTCAACAGGAACCTGTCCTTTATCTAAGGAGGCTTGAATTATGTCCCTCACTGGCTCCACTAATTGCTCTGCACACTCCTTTAAAACCCAGGCAGACACTTCATCCGGTCCCATAGCTTTCCTTACTTCAAGTCCTCTCATCGCAGATAACAGCTCATCTCTAGTTATTTCAATCTTACTAAGACCACTCTCCAGTACTCCCGCCTGTGGTTCGTCAAAACCTTCCTCTCTAGTAAAAACTGACCCCAATTTGTTATTCATTACCTCACACATGTCCGATACATTTTCATACGTCCTAGCATCAACTCTTAATTTAGTAATTTGTTTCTTTACCTTCAACTTACTGTTTATATATTTATAAAATAATCTAGGGTCACTTTCACATTTATTTACTATGTTCTTCTCATAGTTCATTTTAACTTGCCTAATTATGTTAACATATCTATTCCTCTCCTGTTTATATTTATTCCGATTACTCTTCAAAATAAGATCCCAATCTACTCCCTCTAAATATCTTTTCAAGGATACATAATCAGCTTTACTATAATTTAATCTGTCATTTATGTAGCTATTGTCTAATCTATTGGCATTACTCGAGGTCAACTTCCATTTTAGTAATAGGTGATCACTTTTACCTACAGGACATAGATAGTTTATATCACTAATTTCGTGAGGATCTTTTGTAAAAATCAGATCGAGTTTAGAAGGTTCGTTATTACCCCTCATTCTTGTATTTTCCTTCACATGTTGTGTAAGTACATTTTCCGTAACCAACTCCACTAGCCGACTTCCCCAAGATCTCTGATTTGGCCCTGCATCTCCCGATTCCCAATCAACCTCACTACAGTTGAAATCTCCTACCAAGATCAATCGATTCTTCCTTAAAAGCAATCTTCTCAACGACTGAATCATATCCTCTACCATCTCCTCAAACTCCAACTCCCTCCATGCTCTGGTCTTTGGTGGCATGTAAGCTACTGCTATGTCTAGCTTTTTTCCTTCTATATCATTGAGTTCAACTGCCATTATTTCTGCCTTGTCATTATTTAACTCCACGTGCTTTGCTGTCATAGGGTTCTTAACTAATACTGCCACTCCACCTCCCCTTTTACCCTTTCTATCATTTCTCCATATATTATATCCTTCACTAAACACTATGTTGCTGTCAAAGTCCTGGTTCAGCTTTGTCTCTGTCAAACAGACTATCTGTGGTTGATCTTTTCTTAATATATTATCTAACTCTACCTTTTTACTGTTTATTCCATCTATATTAGTGTAGTAGCACAGTATATTTGAATCCACCTCCTTGTTTCTCTTCCCTCTCTGCCTCCTACCAGGTTCACCTCCTCCTCCTCCATCCCTTCCCTGACCCAGTTCCACCTCCCCCACTAATTCTATTCTCCTCCCCCCTCTCTCTCCCTCTGTTCCACCCTCTCCACCACATCCTGGCTCTCTCTCCGGTCCCCTGCTCCCTGCATTATCTCTCGCTCCGTCTCCTTGCTTTGACTTCGTACTTGTCTCTCTGTCTCTTTCCCTATCACTCCTCTTACTTTCGGTTCTTGGTGGCTCCTGATGTACCACTTCCTTACTTGCCCTTCCCTTATTCTCCAAAAAAATTTCTTCTTTTGCTCTTCAGACAACTTTCCATTCTCTTCATCAGCCTTAGCTTGGAGTTCCCTTAACTGTTCTCGTTCTTCTACACTTAGGTCCTTTTTTACCCTTATATGATTCAGCTCTGTCGAATTTAATTTCCAGCTCACATTGGCTACTGCTTCTGCTGTTGATCTAAACTTTAGTTCCACTCTTAGTGGTCTCATCTCGCCCTTCTTATATATTCCTAACCTTCTCACCTCCTCCAGTTCTTTTACCCATCCATAACCCTCGTCTAAGTAATCCAGTATCCCCTTGACTTTCACAACATCCCTTTCCTTTCTTACCTTCATATCTGCCAGGTGCTCTTCCACATCTCCAAAGATTACTACACACTTACCTCTATCTATTGTCTCTCTCACTACCTTCTCTTTCTTCTTTAAAACTTGCACTACATTTTTTTCAAACTCTTTCTTTTCCTTTTCTCTCTCTTCCTTCTGCTCCTTCACAATTTCTTCAAGGGCTACCATCGTGGCACTCTCTACCCTTGTCCACTCATTTTTTACCTCACTAATTCCTTTTACTTCCTCACTCAGGTGGCCCTCATATTCCTTAAGCTGAGCCTTGAGTGCCACATTTTCCGACGCTAACTCGTCTACTCTGGCCATCACTGCCTCTAGGCTGTCACTTACTGGCCTAGGCCTATCCACCCCGCTAGTAACGCCACACATATCGGACAAAACTTCTACTTTAGCCCCTAACTCCTTCCTCCAATTTTCCATCACTCCCCTCCATCTCACAAGACCCATTAATTGTTTTTTCATACTTGCCAACTGATCATCCTTGTCCTCGGTGATAAAGCCTTCAAATTCATAATCCTCCTCATCCCCAGCTAGGCTTTCACGCCTTCCCGCCATCGCGAGGTGGTCGTCTGCCAGCCTAAAAACAACAATCGCCCCACTATCCCATCTCACTCCAGGAACTGTTTTACTTAATCCATATTTTCAATTACTTGGAATATCCAATTAAATCTGAATTGCTCATAAAACACCTAATTACTTATTGAAATGCACATATAAATTTCCGGGACAACACTTAGACACTCCTATCAACTTCACACAAGGTAACTCATTATCGGGGAGCAGCTGCGAGGTGTTGACAGCTCGGAGGTCGGCGGAGGAGTGCAAGTTATGTGAATACTGATACAGTAATTGTATATCACAAAATTAAAATTAAAATAAAGCTATGCATTTATAGTTGCAATAACGTATTAATATTGTTATGTAACAGATCTAGTGTGCAGTAATAGCACTCTCGTTATCCATTCCGGGTTGTGTGTCCTGCCAACTTGTCCTGGACTTAACATGCCCCCCCCCCCTTTTTTTTTCATTTAAGGTGACAGGTAGGACGCACTTTCTATTACCTTACACCCTGGTAATAAGGCATTGAATAAACATAACCATCTACTTAATGGCTTTGGGGGGCAGCATCCTGCCCTACAGCTATGTTTGGTAATTTGGGACTTCTCCGGAAGTACCGACAAGTATATGGCTAGGGACGCATTGCTAGAGGGCCAACAGGCCCGTCTGCGTTATATCTTACCCTGAAAACACCCATTTATGAAAACTAATGGTAGCGGACCATATGTGCCTATCATGGGGTTTTGCGATCACCTGAGGTTCAGCTTCTACATTATCTTTGCAAAAGGGATGCTAACACTTTCTTTCCCCACCTTATTTGACCCTCCTGGGGGAAGCACAATTGTGTCATATTCCTAGGACTAATAGACTTAGAGTAGGTATATAGTGCATTAACAGGGAATCGAGCATGGAGTATTTTTGCTCTTGTCAAGGCAGGAATAGGTAAAGGTGTGGGGAGATGTTCCTGGTGTTCCTCTTTGTGATCACTCTGGTGTAGCAGCAACATGTACAGAGTCCTCCTTAGTAGCAAAACTAGGTAGACCCTGTCATGGATGTCAGTTCTGAGACCCTTTGGCCAATGGTCTGGGTCCTTTGACAATATGCACCCACTAAGTCTCTTGTCATTTGTGGTCTCACAGGAGAAGGCCTAGACTGTGAAAAAGTTAGGTCCTTCGAGATTGACCATTGAGGAAGCAAATGGTGATTAGGGGCTCTGAGCTTAACACCAGCCTGCCTAACAAACCCCGCTGGTCTTTCTGGGGCAGAGATAAACTAGTACGCGTCAAGAAGGATTTCTTTATGACGATACGTGGTTTATAAGTGTGTTAATTGTTAGCTCTTTTTAAAATCAATTAATAAATTTAGGTGCTTCAGCGACCAGCAACCGATGGAGACTGCTGGTTTTGAACTTGCACTCCAAGGTGTAAATTGTATCAAGCGTGAACTATCCTTTCTTAGAGTTGAAGCTGTGTATTGGCTAGTGAGTGTATCTGTGACTTCCTTGTCGCAGGATAGTAGCCATTTAGAGGATGTCCATATCGCAAGTGTTATATCTGTCTACGGGTTGGGGAACCCTGGTAGAGTTGTTGCCTGGATTAAAGGTGAATGTTTTGGACTAGAAAGCCTATCTTTTACCCAAGTAATTCTAGAGAGAACTGGTCCGGGTAGGGACCTGTTCCTCCAAGCCAATTACAGTCGTCATCGTGTCCATCTGGTATGACATTGACCTGGAGGTCAATGATATTGCATGAACTTTGGGAAAAACGCAGGGCTGTTAGTTCTTGGGTATGGTGTGACACTGACTAAAGGTTGTCCATTTTCTTTGACTGATTAACTTCAGAACGACTGATAGTGCCACCCTATCAGATTCGAAGCGTCTGTGTCCAATCCCAAAAGTGGGAGGTGGATTTTTGCCAATGTGTCACTGATTACTTTTACTTGAGAATTTTCCCCGCAATGCCAGGGGATGTCGAATTCTCTTTGGGGTGAATAGGAGGGAATTGGGAGGTGTTAGTGGAACGGTTTTGTTGCCTGGTCAGATTAGTTCTTTTAACCTGAGGAAGTTTAGGAACCTTATCATTTTGAACTCAAAACACAGTTACTGTTTACAGTCTTGGTATGTAATACAGTACTGTGAATGGTTATATTTAAAGACTTGGCATTGGATGGATTTTGTTTTATAGTCTGGAGTTGTGTATCCCCGATTACTCCTACTCATTCTGCTGATTGTGTAGGAGTGAGAATTTTGATTTCTCTAAATTTATTCTGAAACCTCCTTTTGTCACCTGTTATGTGACTATCAGGGTTTGATTTTTTGGCTATGGAGTGGAGAGGACCACAGTAATCTACAATCTTGAAGGTTGAACAGTATTTTTATGCTGACTTTTGAGTAGAGGGGGAAGAGCTTGATTCACTCCCTTGGTGAAAAACTGGGAGCTATGTCCGCGCTGGAAGGAATACTGGTGAACATTCTCGCTCTTATACTGAATGGGATAGCTAGGACCTTTTTTTTTTTTTTTTTTTTTTGTATTGGGATGTGCCAGAGGACTCTTCTATATCTGGAGCAATTATCCAGTCTCCAGACCTTTGACTGTAGAATTACTGTCGTTCTACTTGGTAACTAGTTAATATCCTGAACTTTCTATTGTGAATTATTTGTTGAGGAGTAGCCATGTCCATCGTAGGGTTTTAGTTGTAGACTGTCTCTTTTGGGGAGAGAAAATGTGTGTGATAGAAAGCTGGAATGCCCTCTGGCACCCAAGACACAACATTGCTTGTTAACACTCGGATCATTAATATTCTGATTCTAGAGGCAGTTGTCCATTGTTGGCCCGAACTCTGAGGAGGGGCCAGTTTGTTTATTAAACTGCTCCAACCTATCCATCGGAGGGCTTAGTACCCGAGCCTGAACTTCGTTCAGGTTGTTTGGGGAATCAAACCACATGTGAATCGAGGTGAAGAGAGTGCTAGAGTGACCATATCTTTTGGGTATTCTTGGACCATTGGGTGAGTAGAAACTGTCTAGTTCTAATTGCTTCAAAATTTGCAATAACGGTGGATCCCCAGATCGACCTTGGTGATTTCACCCTACATCACTACAAGCGCAAACAAGAGCCAATCTTGACATTCCTGGTGGTCGTCTGAGAATTACCCCGTGGAGCTCCTCTGAAAAATGAAGTGCGGACTTGGGGTGTTGTTGAGGGGTAGACTCTGCTACTTGCCTCATGGACTGTGCAGGGTGTTGTTGTGTGATAACATTTTGACAGTAACCAAGGGTTTTTCGACGCAGCCTAACGTCTTTGTCAATCCGTGCAGGGTAGGTGTATTTATCATGGGGTCAATTAGGTGGTTACAACTTATTAATTGGGGATCTGAGATATTTCCAGAACTTCTGGGGAATAGAGTGGGAGTTTTTTATGTATGCCTAGTGGTAAATTGGAGATCCTCCAATGGGAGTTTTGTGGGGGGGGCGTCCCCCCACTACAGGGTAAATCCCTTTGACTGAGTCAACCACTTGGCCCCTGGGTCATCTCTTAAAGAGTATACCCCCATCGTAGGGTTTTTGTTCCTTGACATTTTTTGTGGAGCAACCTACGGATTTATAGAGATCATAGAGATTTAATGGTAATATGTCCATCCGTCTTATTCACGCCAGACTATGGTTTGCAGCGTTTCCTGAAGGAACCGTGGGTGTCTGTGTGTAAGAAAAGTACTTCGCACCCAATCGAATTGGGATTTTTTTTTTTTTTTTTTTTTTTTTTTTTTTTTTTTTTTTTTGCCCGGCAAATGGCCTTGTGCTTCTTTGCACGTATATTCTTCAGCTCGTCCATTTTAATAAACCACTACTTTGGTATTGATACCAAATTAGGAAGACCTGTGTCAGCATTAGTAGGTGTTACTCTAGTGGTTGTTTCCCGTATCGGGAGCTGTTATTTTACGAGCAGGTTGTTTAGGATGGACAGGTACCTGAGCCAGTGGAACTGTGTTTGGTATGTCCTGTTGTGATCTGGAAGGAGCAAGAGAACTACTTTGAGATCTCAGATAGTCTTATCTAAAGGCGCAAAAAAAAAAAATGTCCGTTGGGTTTGCTTGTTACATTCCTATACGGGTTTAATAAAAATGTCTTGAAATTAGCCCAACTATCCTCCTGGGTTTATGTATTTCAGCTTCAGAATTCATCTGAATCAGCTTTTTAGGGAGAATCAACGTGGGTGGAGAGAAAACAATGGGGTTGAATCAACCTGTTGTTCAATACAGTAGTATCACCTAGCCATACTCGGGTAGGAGGGGGAGGGGATGACATGTTCAGCACTTGGCTCAGCCAAGGCGGTAGAGGAGGCAGGTAATTCTTTGTTTATTCGAAGAAAACAGGATTAGCAGGGTGACCGGTCATGTCAGATAATTGACCCCGGCCTGGGGATATGTGTGTAGGGTGCAGGATTTGAAATCCTGATTGCGAGTCAGGGAAGTTGGGACTTCGAAGGTGGGTAGCTTTTATATCTGTGGTTTGTTAATTTCCCAGGGACCCAAAGGGAATATGTCTTACGGCTTTAATGGACTATCCTTCGTTGGGATTAAGCCCGGTTGGTACCCGTCACATTTGTAACATATTATGTGGGACCCAATCTGTAAAAGCTAATTGAGTCAATGTTATTGATATTATTATTATTATTCCTTTTTTTCCTGGAAGGCTCTGAGCCGACCGACCTATGTCATTATTATAATAATAATGTATACACCACTATTGTCCAACACCATATGGCACCACAGACACTTTAGACTTGCGGGCGCCTCTGGCACCCAGGCCTGTGGAGGCAGCAAGTCCTTCAGTTCACACCAGACTCTCACATAACCAACTAGCGTCTCGGCGCTCCTGTACTCAACCCTAGCCAATAAAGGATTGAAGAGTACTGGTGTTATATCTCCATTCATCTTTATTATATGGCGCAGTGTATATCAGTATCTGAACCTACATGGAGAACCTGCACTACCTAGCTGAGGCTGCAGCTGCTGTGGAAGCCGGCTTGCCGCCATGCGGTCCCTACCCGGCTACATCTACCTCCCAACCGGTCGAGCCTTCATTGCCCGATGCCCTGTCTCCATACCCATCCATCATCTACTTGAATGAAAGGATCGACGCCCTCCAATCGAGTATCGCCACCTTTCTACAGCATCACCAGGACCAGCAGAATCTACAACTACAACATCGCCCCGCGACAGCTCCACCACCGCCCCGCCAGGATCTACAACATCGCCCCGCGACAGCTCCACCACCGCCCCGCCAGGATCTCCAGCCCCACCAGCCTCTACAACATCAGCCCCAGGCCAGTAATGTTACCCACCAGGCTGACCCATCCTTTGCCTCACGCCCCACCAGTGATACACTTATTCATCCCTCTACACAGACACCCACACCTCATACATCTCCCCATGTCTCAGTGCCCCACCATATGCCAGCTACCCATGTCTCAGTGCCCCACCATATGCCAGCTACCCATGTCTCAGTGCCCCACCATATGCCAGCTACCCATGTCTCAGTGCCCCACCATATGCCAGTTACCCATGTCTCAGTGCCCCACCATATGCCAGTTATTCCCCACATGTCTTTATCACATATGAACATGACTAATCCCCTTACCCACCCTCTCAAGAGCGAATATCCCACACCCTCCCCAACTGACGGCCAGGCCCACACTGGTGTCGGTAACGACGGTCGGTATTACGGCGGCCATTATGCCCCCCCTGGCTATCGTACGGCTGGCACCAACCCTCACGGCGCAGCCCCTTCTGCGCATGACGTCATCATACCACCACCACCTCAAGTCCCTTCCTACCCAGCCCAGCCACGCCCCGCCCCGCCCCGCCGGGCTGCCCCTACGCGGCCCCAGGCCGCTTTACATATGCCGGGACACGCCCTACGCAAATTCTGGGCTGATTGGGAGGTCTACAAGCGGCTCGTCCTTCTACCACCTCACGAGGCTACCATCGAGCTCTACCAGACGTGCGACCCTGCCCTTCAGAGCGCCATATTTGCTCACAATCAGGCGTTCTCCTCATTACCAGAAATCGACCTAGCAACTCTCATCACACAACTCGTCCACCGACAACGGAACCGCGCAGCCGCTCGCCACCACTTCCGGTCTTTTCTCCAACAACCTACTGAACAGATCCGGGACTACGTCACACGTATTACGGAGGCCACTTTGGACTGTGGCTTTACCTGCCCCTGTTGCCACACTGATGTCTCTGACGAACACATACGGGACCAAGTGACTATCGGGATTAGTGATTCGTCCCTTCAGCAAGATGTTTTAACTAAAGACCGCACCCTACCTACCTTACAAGATGTTATCAACTACTGTGTGGGGTTCGAATCTGCGGCACTCGATCAGACGGCAATGCAACCGGGGGTACATGCTGTGAAATCACCATACCAGCGTCTCAAGAGTACTTACCCACGCCCCGCCCCTATCCAGCCCCCCGCCCAACTCACTCAGCCCCCGTCGCCCGCCCCACCACCTCCCCACGTCCCCACTTCATCTCCCACACGTTGCTCCGGGTGTGGCCTATCTTCACATTCACAAGCCCAACGATCTTCGAAGTGTCCTGCATGGGGCAAGACCTGCACGGCGTGTAATAAACCTAACCACTTTGCCAAGGTTTGTAAATCCACCTCTTCCCAGTGCAGTGGGTGCGGCCTATCCACACACTCTCGAGCCGAACGCCCATCCAAATGCCCTGCTTGGGGCAAGACCTGCCCGTCGTGCAACAAACTCAACCATTACTCCACAGTTTGTCACTCCACGCCCTCACCTTCATCCGCGGCTGTTATCATTGGTACTATCAAACAGGCTGTTAACAAACCACCACCCGCACGGCTCCCCTCCTTGCCCATTACCATTTCTACTGCCATGTCGCCCCACTCTCACCCCACCAGCGTCACGGCCCACCCTGACACGGGCGCCCAAGTATCTGTGGCTGGTTTGCAATTACTACGGGCACTGGGCCTCCAACGCCACCACCTACAGCCTACTCACCAACGGATCACGGCCGTGGGGGGTCACACTCTCCAGGTCCTGGGTTATATGCCGACTACCATTACCGCCACCGACGTTGCCGGCACCCCCTACAGTACTGATGATGATATTTTTATTATTCAGGCACAGTCACCGTTATTTATTAGCATGTCAGCTTGTAGGGCACTACATATCATCCCTCCCGACTTCCCCACACCTACCCCCTGCATGGCCGCCCACACAGCCCAACCACCACCCACCTTGACCAGGACCCCTCCACCACACCGGCCCACTTCCCTCCCCTTCCCACCTAACGACCTGCACCTGTCTGACCTTCGTGACTGGTTCTTGTCACAGTTTGCATCTTCTGCATTTAACACCACCAGCGGCCCACTCCCCACGATGTCTGGCCCTCCCATGCACATCCACATCAAGCCTGGCGCATCTCCACGTGCCGTGCACACCCCTGCCCCTATACCACATCATTGGAAGGCCCAGGTCAAAGCAGATCTCGACAGGGACGTCGCACTGGGCATTATTGAGCCTGTCCCCATCGGTACCCCTACTACCTGGTGTTCTAGGATGGTGGTGGTCGCCAAGAAAACTGGACAACCCCACCTTCGCCGCCCCTTCAGTTGACTTCGCCGGACTCACCATCACAGACACTGGAATTAAGCCATGCACGTCCATGATTAAGGCCATCCGTGACTTTCCCACGCCCACAGACATCACAGGAGCCCGGTCGTGGTTTGGTCTCGTTGAACAGGTCGCCTGGGCCTTCAGCATCAAACCGGAAATGGCGCCCTTCCGGGAACTTGTGCAGTCCAAAACCCCCTTCCACTGGGATGAGGCACTCGACTGTACCTTTGCCACATCTAAGGACCACATCACACGCCTGGTTGAGGAAGGGGTCTGCTCCTTCGAGATCGGCAGACCCACGTGCCTCGCCACAGACTGGAGCAAAACCGGCCTTGGCTTCCTCCTACTCCAACAACATTGTTCCTGCCCCACCGCATCTGCCCCCACCTGTTGCAAGGTCGGTTGGAAACTTGTCTTCGCCGGCTCCCGTTTTACCACACCTGCGGAGTCCCACTACGCACCCGTCGAAGGCGAGGCTTTAGCAGTGGCTGACGCCCTTGACAGATGCAGAATGTTTGTCCTGGGCTGCCCTGACCTCGTCGTCGTTGTGGACCACAGACCTCTACTGCACATCCTTAACGACCGGTCCCTGGACAACATACCAAACCCTCGCCTGTTCAAGATTAAGGAACGTACCCTACGATACCAGTTCACCATTCAACATACGCCTGGCAAATGGCACCGCGGCCCTGACGCTGTCTCCCGCTACCCGACCAGGCCCTCCGCGGACGCCCATGATGTGCATAGTGCGGCCGCCAGCGAGCTCGATATCCACTCAGTTGCCTTGGCCTCCCTCACCATGCTCGCCGCCATACCTGACCCAGTTGTATCATGGTCTGACCTTAAATCTGCCGGCCAACAAGACAGCGAGTATACCTCCCTTCTTCAGACCATCCCCGAGGGCTTCCCGGACTCCAGAGAGGCGACCGCCCCACAACTACGACAGTTCTGGGGTGTTAGAGACCGCCTCACTTCCGTCGACGGGGTAGCCCTCATGGATCAACGACCAGTCATCCCCCATCATCTTCGGTCCAGAGTTCTCGAGGCCCTTCACTCAGCTCATCAGGGTATGACTGGCATGAAGGCCCGTGCACGTGCGAGTGTTTACTGGCCAGGTATTGACAAGGCCCTACGCAACTGCCTGGATACCTGCCACTACTGCCGCGCCCACGCCCCGTCCCAGCCGAAAGAGCCACTCATGTCATCTGACCCACCCCAATGGCCATACGACCAGGTAGCCGCCGATTTTTTTCAGCACCAGGGCAAACACTACCTGGTCTACGTCGATCGCTTCTCCAGCAATGTCCACATCTTCTACCTGCCACCAGGTAAATGTGATGCTCACCACCTCATCTCGGCGTGCCGTACCCTCTTCACCCACTACGGAGCACCCCGGGTACTGGCGAGCGATGGTGGGCCCCAGTTTACAGCCGGGGACTTCCAAGAATTCCTGGCACATTGGGGTGTGTCACAGCGGGTCAGCTCTGCGTTCTACCCTCAGTCTAATGGCCGCGCCGAGCTGGCTGTTAAAGCAGCCCGCCGCATCATCGCGGACTGTACATCCCCCACTGGCTCTCTAGACAACAACGCCGCAGCCCGCGCCCTCCTCCAATACAGGAACACACCCCTCTCGACCATTGACAAGTCACCAGCTCAACTTCTCTTCGGCAGGACCCTACGGGACCACGTCCCCTGCAATCCTGCACTTCTCCACCTCCACCCCCACTGGCTTCTCTCGGCCGAAGCTCGTGAGGCAGCCCTTTTTCACCGTAACGCTGCCCTAGCCACATACTATAATGCTTCAGCCCGGCCTTTATCACCACTCCACGTCGGTGACCGGGTCTCCGTCCAGAACCAGGGGGGCAACAACCCGACACGGTGGAACAAGACTGGCACTGTAGTGGAGGTGCATCCACACCGCCAGTATACCATCCGGGTGGATGGGTCGGGGCGAGCCACACTCCGCAACCGCCGCTTCCTACGACAGCTTCGTCTACCGCCCTCCACTCAACCTACACCGCCCGACTCCACCATCGCCTCGTCGGACGCCAATAGGGGGGGGGAGATATAATAATAATGTATACACCACTATTGTCCAACACCATATGGCACCACAGACACTTTAGACTTGCGGGCGCCTCTGGCACCCAGGCCTGTGGAGGCAGCAAGTCCTTCAGTTCACACCAGACTCTCACATAACCAACTAGCGTCTCGGCGCTCCTGTACTCAACCCTAGCCAATAAAGGATTGAAGAGTACTGGTGTTATATCTCCATTCATCTTTATTATAATTATCTTGCTAGAACCGGACATTTTCTTGTCGGGAGATGGGGACTAGCTAGGAGTTCTAGAAGAGATGATTCTAAAAACCTTACCTATTTTAGTATTGCTGGTACTTGGAGATTTTTTTTTTTTTAAAGTACTGTACCTGAATTGTTAGATTTTACTGAACTCCATATAGATAATATGCCCGAGGGTATATATTTTTTTGGGTCATTGTTATAAGCAAAGCTTATATGGATAGCCTAGTGACGGTACACTTAGCCGGTGAACCAGAAACGTCTAGTAATTTGTCAAATGAACTCACCTTAACATATAAGGTGTTGGGATACTCCAGAGGTTGTCACTTGGAGGGGGAGGGGATGTTTTACTCGTTGAAAAAGATTCTTCTCCGGTAGTGTTGTCGCTCCTTGAGTCTGGAGATTATATATATAACAAGGGGCCAGAATTGTATGGTGGAATTAATACCGGAATTATTAGGTCTACTGTACTTAGGTTTTGGTAAAGTAGGGTCTAGTTATGTCCCGTTTATTTTAATCCGACTCCCGTTATCTTTTATGTAAGAAGTAGCCTAGTGAATTAATATTCGGTAAAATTGGATATAATTATCCGGAAATTTGTTAGGCAAGTACTGTATAGCCTTTTTAGGAAGTAGTACTTGTTTAGTACTTGTTTCCTGGAAATTAGTTAAAATATGTAAATCGTGAGAATACACTTCGTAGGTGACTTGGAAATGTCTAGAGTTTTGCCCAGTGAACTCACTTTAGATATGGGTTATTTAGCCGAATGAAGGGAGCAACAGGTGACCTGGTCATGTCTACCATGGGGGCGAAAGGTGGGCACTAGCCTTGTATTGTTTATTTAATTAAAATGGTAGTAAGTATGACCCAGCCTAGAGTAATCGGCCAGAATTTCCATTTGATTCCTTTCTTGGAACCCTGGTTTGTTTTTCTTAGAGTAGGCTATGACAAAGTTTAGGGTATGGTACTGGGTAAAATAATATTTGTTTCTCTTACTGGGACCTGGAATTGTCCTTGTCCCAGCATGGCACAGCCTTGAATCACCTGGCACCCTTATGGTGGTGGCGGTATGGTGTTACCCGGCAATATTGGTATTCTGGATTGACCCCCATTATTATTATTATATATATATATATATATATATATATATATATATATATATATATATATATATATATATATATATATATTTTATTTTTTTATTTTTTATTTTTTGGCGGATTAGAAAAATTTACTTGTTTAACCCTCCAGCCCCGGCTATGTATTATATATATATTCCTCGAAAACCGGGTGTTTTGGCCGAAAAACGTCTAGGCTAGGCTACCGTATATTCGTTAATCAGACTGCTTCCCGCATTCCCGCGCATCCCCAAGCGTAGCTGTGTTATTTACCTGTAGAATGGCATTAAGTAGAGCTCTCTAAGTCAACTGGTTGAGCTGTGATGATGATTTCATTGGAGATAACTTTATGGTCAAAACAGCCACTTTACACTACTATTCGATACTTAACAACAACATACAGGCACACAAGAACAAGCGCCGCTCTCCTTCTTGTGGCCGGAGATGCGGGGCGTCGGTCCAGCCGGCTGTTGTTTACATGCGTCGGACCGACGCCTCGCACACGAAGCTCACAGGCTTTCAACTACAGGGGTGTTCAAGAGTCCTTCCGGGTTCCTGGTATATGCTTTTTTATGGGCGTTTAAGAGCCCATCCGTGTTGAGAGGGTTAAGCTCTCGCACTTATCTTAATTTTGTTAGGTTAGATAACGGGGTCTGACTTATTTATTAAAATCTGACCTAGGCTAACCTAGAGTACCCGGTAATAATTTCTAGTTAAATTTTTTATATTGGGATTTGGTTTGTTTTTCAAAATTAAAGTTTGGGTCCGTTTAGGGTACCCGGTGGAAAATTTGTTTTTAGGCTAGGCTTAGGGTAACCGAGACTTTCAGAAGAATTTTGTTGTGAAATGTATTCGGGTTTGACTTTATGTTTGTATGGTATTATTGTATCCAATGAACATGTAATAATCAAGTCAGTTTAATATCAAATAAAACATAAAAGGTTACAGGTGGCATTTCCTAAAGGAAGCCTGTGGTGTTAACGCCTTTAAGTTTCATAGAACAGTTGGTGTAACACAGGAATAAACTATCCATTCAGTTTATATATTCCAGGGGAAATGAAACATTCATTATCACCCAAATTTATTAATATGTAGGCCTACATAGCCTATTCATGGCCTCAGGTAATGTTACCAACAAATATTTATACTCTAGGCCTAGATCTAATCCCTGGGATTATGGAGTATATTGGAAACTTTATTGCATTCATAGTGTTTCCTCTTAAAAAATAATTAATGTTCCTGGGTAGCCTAGGCTTACTTTAGTCTAGGGAACGATTATCACATGACCTTAATACTTGAGGTTGTATGGTGGTAGGCCTAGCCTATGTTATTATTGTATTTCCGGCCCATCTGGGTAGGACCTACTCGGGACTTTAGCCATACTCGGTAGTCCTGGTAACCGGGCCTTGGTAACCGGGCCTTATTGAGATAAGGACTCGGGAACTCGGGAACTTGAGGTTGTATGTTATTATTGTATTTCCGGCCCATCTGGGTACCCGGGACTTTTCGACATACTCGGCAGTCCTGGTAACCGGGCCATGGTAACCGGGCCTTATTGAGATAAGGACTCGGGAACTCGGGAACTTGAGGTTGTATGGTGGTATGTTATTATTGTATTTCCGGCCCATCTGGGTACCCGGGACTTTTCGACATACTCGGCAGTCCTGGTAACCGGGCCTTATTGAGATAAGGACTCGGGAACTTGGGGTTGTATGGTGGTATGTTATTATTGTATTTCAGGCCCATCTGGGTACCCAGGACTTTTCGCCATACTCGGCAGTCCTGGTAACCGGGCCTTGGTAACCGGGCCTTATTGAGATAAGGACTCGGGAACAACGGGAACTTGAGGTTGTATGGTATTCCAGTATCGCGGCTCGCCCGACGCCCGCATAACTGGGCACTCGGGGACTGTCACCATATCTGGCAGACTGGCAGTCCCGCACTCGGGACTGTCACCATATCTGTCAGTCCCGGTGTCCGGGCCTTGGAACCGGACCTTTTGAGATAGGGCCTAGGGTATCTGGGTATTTGGAAAATTAACAGCATGTCGTATTAGAATCTTACATCATAGTGGGATACAGTATATTCAAAAAAGATATTATTATGGGTACTCTTGATACCCTTGGAAAACAAAAAGGATATATGAGTGCTTGAATAATGTTAAAGTGTAAATAAAGCAAATAAATAAAGTTAAAATTAATATTCACTTTTAAAGGAAAACTTGGACGTAAATACTGAAAGAATCATAGTGAATTGTGGAGTGAAGCATTGAATGGAAATAGGTTAAAATGTTCTGGAAATTATAGGCTTAGGAAATTTTGATCCTAAGTAAAAATATTATGGTGGCCTGAAAAATAACCTCTGGCTAGGGCACGACCAGGGGCTACCTGTCAGGAATTATAGATATGTGAATCTTATACTTACCTATAATTCCACTCTTAAGGGAATATCTGTCATGGTATCATGTTAAAACACAACCAGCACAGAACAAATTAGGCTTAGGAAATTTATACCGAAGTACAAATCTTACGGTGGCTTGAAAAACAACCTCTGGTTTAGGCACAACCGAGGTTTGACTGTCAGGGCTCACAGATATAAGCTGATGACACTCGCATATAATTCAACACTTAAGTCAGTATCTATCGAGCTACAATGTTAATACACACTATCACAGAACAAAAGACAGGGATAGGGGTGTAATCTTGTATGGAGATATATAGAGACTCATATGAATGATAATGGAGTGAGAAAAGTGAGGGATATGGAGACAGTGAAGGAGGTCTTGAAAGGTGTGGATGAGGACGAATATGGATGGGAAGGGCAGGTGGAGGAGATCAGTAGGATAGGTAGATATAAAAGGGGAGAGATGAGACCTATAAGGGTACAGTTTAAAACTAGGGTAGTGGCGGAGACTGTGACAAATTTTAGTTGGAGGCTAAATACAAATGATAAACTGAAACACATAAGACTAAAGAAGGATTTGAGTATAGAACAAAGGAAAAAAATTAAGGAATTACAAGAAAAGGCTGATGAAAATAATGGAAAGTTGGATGAGGAGGAAAAGAGAAACTTTTACTGGAGAGTGAGGGACGGAAAAGTGAGGAAGTGGTTTATAAGAGTAGAAAGGAGGGGGAGATCAGGGAGGGGAGAGAATGTGATGAGAGTTGTGACGGAGGAGGAGAACGGGGTGGAGGTGTCACAGGGAGAGACAGGAGACAAAGAAGCAGACCCAGTAGTGCTAACAGGGGAGTAGGGTACGGACTGGAGGAGCGGCATGGTGTAATTGCTGGAGGAATGGTAGATGGATTAAGGATTATGTTTAGTAATGTGGATGTGTTTACTCAGGACAAGAAAAGAGAACTGATATGTAGGTTGCAGGATGAAGAGGAAAAACCTGATATCATAGCCCTACAGGAAGTAAGACCAAAAAATGTTAGAATTGAGAGGGAACTGGTGGAATATAGTTTGGAGGGTTTTGAGTTATATGAGAGAAATGCTATTAGAGCAGAGGTTGGAAGAGGACTGTTTATTTATGTAAGAAAAGAGCTCAAGGTTAATGAGGTGGATATGAGACAGCAGTATTGTGAGTATTTGTGTATTGAAGTAAAATGTGTAAGAGGATCAATTCTAATTGCCTCTATATATAGAAGCCCAAATAATAGCAGGGGAGAGGATGATAACCTACTGAAAGCAATGGAGGAGATAGATAATAGAGAGAACAAATATAAAATTTTGATTGGAGATTTCAATTTGCCAAGGATCAACTGGGCAAATTGTACTACTCCAGCGGGACAGGGTAGCATGGAAAATAAGTTTATAGAGAAAGTGAGAGATTGTTTTTTAACGCAACATATTGTAGAGATGACAAGATATAGAGATGGGACGCAGGGGAGTGTACTTGATTTGATTTTTAGCAATGAAGAGGATATAGTGGAACATGTTAATGTGGATAGCCCTATAGGTCGTAGTGACCATGCCTGTATAAGCTTTAGTTGTAACATTAAATCGGAGAGGGATAATAAAAGCAATAGAAAAATATACATGTATGATAGAGCAGATTATGAGCTGCTGAGACGGTGTTTGGACATTGACTGGGGGGAATATTTGAACGGTGAAGACGCTGAAGGAATGTGGAAGAAAATTAGAGTCAAACTGGAGAATGCTGTATCCAAAAGTGTACCAGTAAGGGAATATAAGGATAAAACAAAATTGAGGAAAAGAACTAACCCAGAATTGCCAATGAAAAGAAAGCTTTGGATATTGATTAGAAGAAAGAAACGATTGTGGGAAAGATTAAAATTGTTAAAAAAGAACAGGGGGTCTAGTATAGAGGCTAAGGAAGTGGATCTGGAACGTAGACAAATAAACAATAAAATAAGGTGGGAAACAAGGAGGGGGGTGAAGGAGAGGGAGAGAGAGATAGCTAGAAATGTGAAGGATAATCCAAAAATATTCTGGAAGTACATTCAGGAAAAATTAACAAGAAGAGTAGGGATCCCAGAGCTGGTGGGGGGGTTGAATGATGGGAGTAGAGCGGAGACTGATAAGGAGAAAGCAGAGGTGCTGGGGAAATACTTTGGGGGGGTACTAACAGTGAAGTCGGAGGATACAGTGCCTACTATTCCCATCAAACAGGCACCGGCACTAGAACTAGTAGAGTTTTCCCATGCTAGAATAAGAAGGGCTATAGAAAAAATGAACAGAAGTAAGTCACCGGGACCGGATGGGATACACCCAAGAATCATAAAGGAAGGAGGGGAGATGTTAGTAGAGCCATTGAAAATGTTATTTGAGGTATCGTTTAATACAGGACAAATCCCGATGGACTGGAGAGAGGCGAACATAACGGCTATATTTAAGAAGGGAAAGAGAAATGACCCAGAGAATTATAGACCAGTCAGTTTGACAAGTGTTGTGTGTAAACTAATGGAAACGGTAATTAGAGAAGGAATAATGGATCATATGAAGTCAAACCAACTTTTCAGTGGGAGACAGTTCGGATTCTTGCCGGGGAGGTCGACGGTACTACAGCTAATTAAGGTGGTAGATGATTGGATGCAAATTCTAGAAGATGGTGATGTAATAGACGTGGTATATTGCGATTTTATGAAGGCCTTCGATAAGGTCCCACATAAAAGGTTAATAGAGAAAGTTAGAAGCTATAATATAGGGGAGAAATGTGTGAAATGGATAGAAGCCTTCCTGAAAGATCGGAGACAGAGGGTATTGGTGAATGGAATAGGCTCGGGGTGGAGGGAAATTACAAGTGGGGTACCTCAGGGATCTGTGTTGGGACCACTGCTGTTCGTTATATTTATCAACGACTTGCCTGAAGTTATAACTAATGGAAGTGAGGTATACCTGTATGCGGATGACACTAAACTGTATAGAAGAGTGAGGAGTAAGGAAGATATGGGTTTGCTTCAAGGAGATGTGGAGGGCATGAAGGGATGGTCTGAGCATTGGTTAATGCCTTTTCATCCAAAAAAATGCAAGTACATGCGGATTGGGACCAGCAAGATAGACAAGGTAGGATACAGTATGTATGAAGCGATGGAGGAAGTGAGTGCAGAAAAGGATATAGGAGTAGTGATAGACAATAAGTTAAATTTCTCAGAACATTTAGCGGAAAAGATAAACAAAGCCAATAGAATTGTAGGGCTGATAAGGAGGACATTTGTGTCACTTGACGAAGAAATCTTCAGGAATCTATATACAGCGCTGGTTAGGCCGCACCTGGAATATGCAAACCAGGTGTGGGCTCCATATATGGTAAAGGATATAGAAGCAGTGGAGAAAGTGCAGAGGAGAGCTAGCAAGCTGGTACCAACGTTGAAGAACGCGGGCTATGAGCAGAGGTTGAGGACACTGGGACTTCCGACACTGGCATATAGGAGAAAGAGAGGGGATATGATAGAGACTTTTAAGATAGTGTCAGGAAAGTACGATGAGGATGTGTGTGAAGGTATCTTCTTGATGCGGGAGGGAACAAGAACGAGAGGACACTCTAAGAAAATTTACAAAGAAAGAAATAGGCTTGAGAAGGCGAAGAACTCATTTTGTGATAGAGTGGTAAATGAGTGGAACGCACTGCCCCAGTATGTAGTCGATTCCGAATCAATAAGGGAGTTTGAAAGTAATCTTGATAAAGCATGGGGAAGACAAGATTTGAAGTTTGATTATAAAACAAAAATACAGAATAGTAAAAATGTTGCGTCTGCTACCGCCGCCGCCAACACCGTGAACGACCGCAGCAGTGCAAGTACTGGTACTGAGCTGGATACACAGGCATAGTTTGCCTTTTTCCAGAGGATCTACTGTAAGAAACTGTAAGAAAAGACACTGCCGCTAAGGAGCCGAGGTTCATATGATACGACATACAGAAATAAAAAAAAAAAATTGAGGCTTTAGAAAGTGAAAGTGGCTCTGATGACACGCCCGCCGACCAGCCCAGACTATGAAGTCCTTACTAACAGGATTACAAGTGAAATTGGTCCAAACAAACACATTCCTAAACGCGTATATGATTTCAACTGCACTATATATTCACTATGGACCAAAACTGACGCGCTCAAGAGGGGCTATGTAACCCTGAGCATGAGGTAAGGACTCGCACGTCTACCTTGGCTGGCTCGGTGGGCGAGAGAGAAGGTTCCTGGGAGGAACAGCCAACTAGCAGGTGTATGGGAAACAGAGGTAGACCGTGAGCGCGCGTCGGCGCGGTGTTCAAACTGTGCTAATTCTTTTCTTTTTATTTCCTACTTTTCAGTGGCTCCAGCCCAATGACGTACCGTAGGAATGATTAAGGGGTACCCCCTATGATGATCTTGGTTCTCGACCACCGTGATCCAGGTTAACCCGGGCTCAGAGGAGCCCGGAACGAGGCCATATTAACATAGGCACTTACGTCATTGACGTAAGGAGCCACCAATAAATAAGAAGGCGTCTGGGCATTAGGAATGTCAGTGAAGTGATGCGCACGAGCCGACTTGGTTGGTATGGACATGTGGAGAGAATGGATGATCAGAAAATGCCAGACTGTGAACGTGGGGGGAGCGGCACGTAGGGGTACACCTAGAATGACATTGGATCATGTACTCTGGTCCGATCTCAAAATAAAGAACTTGACAAGAAAGGCAGCCCTTGACAGGGCCGCCTGGAAAGCCACCATTTAGGACATGAGACTGTAACCACATTCTCTATGGACAAAACGGTCTTTAAACTAAAGAGGTTGGGTCGGTGGGCTTGCAACCCCCCACCCGTGAAAAATACTTGCTGCAATGATGAACGAACGAACAGCCTCGGATGTGGACGAACTCCGACCTACCATGGAGAGTCTTAGAATAGTGACTTGGAATGTAAGAGGCTTGAATAGTGACACAAAGGAGAGAGAGGTCCTGGAAGTGTTAGTGAATGTCAGGCTGGATGTATGTGGAATGACTGAGACCAAATGGAGGGGTACAGATGTGGGAATGTGGAATGGGTGTGTGTGCTGGAGTGAGTGAGGGAGCAGCGAAAGAAGGTGCATGTTTGTTTGTAAGTAACAAATGGAAGGAGCGTGTAAGAGACTATGTGTCTGGGTTCAAGGATTGTGTGGGTGAGAATGAAAGTAGGAATACAAACTTGGGTGGTTGTGCGTGTGTATGTTCCGACAGAGGATAAAACTGTAAGAGAGAAAGATGAGTTCTGGGTGAATGTGGAGGCGTGCCTGGATAAGTTTGGCAAGAGCGAAAGAATATTTCTGATTGGGGATATGAATGGGAAGGTGGGTGATAAGAAAGTTGGTGGAGTGGTGGGAGGGTGGGGTGTACCGTCAGAGGTGAATGGGAATGGTAGTGCACTTGTGGACGTATGTGTGGGAAGGAGGCTGTGGATAGCCAACACCTTCTTCCGACACAGAATGATACACAGGTACACATGGAAAGTGGTGTGGAGGAAGAAGATGAGACAGTGGTGGAACGAAAGGCACTAATTGATTATTTACATATATGTGTGGATGAACGAAAGAAGAAATCTGTGCTGGATGCTTGGGTGTATAGGGGTATTGGAGGGGGTCTGTCTGACCATTAAATAGTAATAGCTAAAATTAGGATACAAAAGAACTGGGTGAGGAGAGCTGGAGTGAGGCATGAGGAAGATATAATGGCGAGGAGGGTGGAGAGATTGCAGGAGGAGGAAATGAAGGAAGAGTTCAGGAGAGCAGTAGAAAGATGACTAGGTAGGTTTGACCTGGAAGGTGTGGAGGAGGTGAGCAAAGTGTTTAAGGAAGAGATATGTGCAGCATGTGAGGTGTGTGGAGTAAGGAAGGAGAAGAGTGAGGGGAGTGAAGGGTACAGCATGGTGGACAGAAGAGGTAAAAATAGCTGTGGAAGACAAGAAGAAAGCGTATAGAGAGTGGTTGGGTAGTGAAGGGAATGAAGATTTGTTGAGACAGAAAATAGCGAGGTACTTGGAGAAAAAGAGAGTTGTGAAGGAAAGTAAGAAAAGAGTAGATGTGGAATTTGGAAGGAATCTGAGTGTAAAATGGAGGGAGTGTAAGAAACTGTTCTGGAAAGAAGTAAAGATAGTTAGGGAAGGTAGCAAGGGAAACGGTAAGGGTGTGAAAGATAAGAATAGGCGAGTGCTAGCCGAGAAGCAAGAGAGAGTCAAAGATGGAGGGAGTACTTCATCGAATTGCTGAATGTAAGGAATGAAGTGCCAGCAAACATAGTTGGATGGGGTATGGGAGGGAGAAGAAGAGAAGTAGTGGAGGAGGTGGTCAGAAGTGTGTGAAGCCATGAAAAGAGTGAAGTTGGGGAAAGCACCAGGAATAGATGGAGTGTGTGGGGAAATGCTGAGGTATGGTGGTGAGATAGTGATCGAATGGGTATGGCAAATGTGCAAATTAGCATGGGAGGGGAGTGCAGCTGATGACTGAAAGACACTCATTATAGTCCCCCTATATAAGGGTAAAAGGGAAAGAGGAGTGTGTGGTAACCACCGAGGAATATGTCTTCTAAGCGTAATAGGGAAGGTGTACAGTAGGGTAGTGATTGAGAGCGAGAACGGAGAAATGGATAGGTGACGAGCAGGGCGGGTTTAGGAAGGGAAGAGGATGTGTAGATAAGATTTTTACCCTGAAATGTGTTGTGGAGAAATATCTGGAGAGGCAACAAAAGCTGTATGTTCCCTTTATGGACTTGGAGAAAGCCTATGACAGAATGGATAGAGAAGGTAGAATAGAATATACGGAGTAGATGGCAAATTGAAGATCATGTATGAGGGTGCAAAGGCGGCAGTATTGTGGAGAATGAGCAGAGCGAGTTTTTTTATCTGAATGTTGGGTTGAAACGGGTGTGTGTGATGTCCCCGTGGTTGTTTACTGTATACAGTATATGGATGGAGTCGTGAAAGAGATACAAGGAAGAGCAGTGGATGTTGGTGTATCACTAAGGGAGGGAAACGAGTGGAAGCTACCTGTACTGCTGTTTGTTGATGATACAGTTCTGATGAGCGATAATGAATGGGAGTTGCAGGGTCTGGTAAATATGCTTGCAACAGTCTGCGAAAAACGGAATCTGAAGGGAAGGGCAAGGTTATGGTGTTCGAAAGGAATAAAGCCACAGAGTGTGAGGTGAAGTTGAACGGTCAGGCTATGGAGATTGTCAGCTAATTTAAGTATCTGGGCATTATGCTGAGTAAAGATGGGAGTATGGATGAAGAAGTGCGGGAGAGGGTGCAACCAGGGAAGAGGGTTGTAGGAACGCTGAAAGCAGGAACAAGAAAAAGGGTGGTCAGCATGGAAGTGAAGAAGTCCTTGCATGACTGTGGTAATCTCGACACTGACTTACGGAAGCAAAGCATGGACGTTTGTGGAGAGACTCTGACCAAGAGTGAGAGGAGTGGAAATGAGTTACTTGAGAAGTGCGTGCGGAGTTACATGAAGGGATAGACAGACGAATGAGGAAGTAAGAGGGAGGTGTGGTGTGGAGGAAGATGTGCTGGAAAGTATGAAAAGGAATACCTTGAGATGGTTCGGCCATGTGGAATGTATGGGAAGCGAGAGAATGATTAAGAAGGTGTACGAGAGCGAAGTGGAAGGACAGAGAGGGAGATGTTGTTGTTGTTGTTGTTGTTGTTCCTGTTCCCTAAGCTGCCTGGCCGAACAGCCCCGAGTCCCTGAGGAAGGCCATGGCCATGATCGGGCTTTCCCACAGAGCTCTCATTGAGTGTAGATTGTGTTGTTGGCGTAAGTGGTTGTGTGAGATGCAGTCTTCTATGATGTGTTTAATGGTATGGGGTGCTGTGTTACATCCCGGGCAGGCGTCGACAACGGAGTCATCCAGTCTCTTCTGATAGCTCAGGAGAGCTGGATGGTGTCCGCATCTCAGCCTGGCGAGGTGGACTCTCTCCTCGCGAGGGAGGGAGGATTCGGAAGGATGGATTTCGGGAGGTCGTGCATGCAGCTGCGTGTTGTCTGTGAGTGAGTGGATGGATTGGCGAGAGATATGAGTATGGATGTGCTTCTGGAAGTTAGTTCGGGGTGGGCAGGGAGGGAGAGAGGACAATAATTGTGTGTGATACCGTGTGCTGGGTGTTGTTTTGATATTTCTTGGTGTCTGTGGGTGTGTTGCCATGTAGTTTAGTGGGTGGTCTTGGTTTGTGGAGGCTGCTGCCAGGAATTGAGTGCCTCTCATGTCCAGATGGTCTTTGACTTTGAGGATTTTGGTTTCTTGATGTAGGTGATCTGTGGGTGCAGTAGCTGTGCAGCCTGTAATGATCTTCAGGGCTTTGTTTTGAATAGTCTGTAAGGTCTTATGATGTGTTTCAGCTAGGTTAGAAGCCCAGGCTGGGCTTGCGTATTCCATCACTGATCTTCTGTATTGTGTATATACTGTGGTGGTAGTTTCTTTGTTGTGTCCAAATTTTGTGTGAGCAAGTGACCTGAGGGCGTTAAGTCTGGGTGTCAGTTTCTTTTTAATGTTTGTGGTGTGCTGTTTGAATGTCATATGAGTATCATATATTACTCCTAGGATTTTGGGTGTGTGTCTATGTGTTAGGGGTGTGTTGTTTATGGTGAGTTGAGGGATGTATTCGTGTTCTCCTGTCCAGCTTGTGAGCAGGGTTGCGGTGGATTTGGCTGGGGCTAGATTAAGTCTGTTTGTAGTGCACCAGCCATGTAGTGTGTTGAGATAGGGTTGAAGGAGATCTGTTGCTCTTCTTGGGTCATGGTGTGTGCATGTGAGTGTTATGTCATCTGCATAGGAGGCAAAGTTTATTTGGGGCGTATTGGGTGTAGTTATATCGTGCATGTACAGATTGAAGAGTGCGGGCGATAGGACGGATCCTTGTGGGACTCCGTTTGGAAAGTTTCTGATTTTAGATGACTGACCGGCAAAAGATACGTGTGCACATCTGCCTGCTAGGAAGTTGGCCAGCCACCTTTTTGTGTTGTTGTGCATGTTTGTGTTGTAGATTTTGTTTGTTAGGTTGTGGCGGGGGATGGCATCGAAGGCTTTACTAATGTCGAGTGTGGCTAATAGTGATCTGTGTGGTGGTCTAGCTGAGTTGATGCCGTCAAAAGCTCTTTGTGTAAGGTCTGTGAGAAGAGTGTTTGTGGAGTGCAGTGGTCTAAAGCCATGTTGTGTTGGAGCTAGGGGTAGGTCGGGTGTAATTAGTTGTAATACTAGGCGTTCCATGACTTTGGAGGGGGAGCAAAGGAGTGTGATGGGGCGGTGCGAGGAGGGTAGCGTGGGGTCTTTGTTGGGTTTGGGGAATGTGATGATGATACCATGCTTCCAAATGTCTGGTATTGTGTTGTGTGAATAGCTGTAGTTTGATATGTTAGTGAGTGCTTGTATGCCTTGTGGTCCCAGGTGTCTGAGGTGTATGTTGCTTATGTTGTCTAGGCCACAGGCGGGTGAGTGCTTGAGATTGTTGATGATATGCTTTGTCTGGTGATTGGTGAAGGGTGTATAGTCAGGGTCTGTGGGGAATTGTCTCTTACGTCGGATGACACGTCGGTCGTCTTTGTGAGGTTTTAGGTGGCTGACATGTGAGAAGTGATTGATGAGAGTGTTTGCTTGTTGTTTACATGAAGGAATAGAGTCTGTTGTTGTGATTGCAGCATGTGATTGTGTTGTGTTGCTGTTGGAAAGTGTGATGCTGTTTAGTGTTTTGTAGAGTTTTTTAAGGTTTGTTTTGTGATCAAGTGTTTGTAGGAAGTTATTCCAATTTAGTTTTTGTTGTTCTTGTATTTTGTTGTTAGTTTGGGTGTTGAGTGCTTGAATTTGTTGTGTGATGTCTTGTGTGTGGGGTGCTGGGGAGTGTTTCAGTGTGTCGCGTTGTCTGATGAGGTTTTGAATTTCTGGTGTGAAGTTGGGGTTGTGTCTTTTTCTGTTACCTCTTGGAATGTGTTTCTTGTCAGCATTTTGGATAGTTTTATTGAGTATGTGTACAGCATTGTTGGTGTTAGTGATGGGTGTACTGTTTAGAGTTGTGAAGTGTTCTCATTTGTGAATGCTTCCCAGTTAGCTCTTTTATAATTGGTGTATGTGTGTTTGTGGCTAGCTGGGGTGATGTAAACTGAGAGAGGTGGAAGGATGGAGTGAAGAAGTATATGGATGAAGGCGGTGCTGGTTGGGAGGAGGGGCATCGACTAACTGGGGACAGAGGTGCATGAGGGCGTTTCGTTCGTGGCCACCCCTTCGGGGATCACGGTGTCAGGCAATAGATAGATAGATAGATGGAAGGAGCATTATGAAAGACTTCTTAAAGTTGAGTTTGAATGGAACAGAGAACAGCTCAGCACTGCAGTCCCAGTACAAGGCCCTCTGCCTTTGGTATGGTACGACACTGTTAAAATTGCTATAGCTAATATGAAGTCCGGAAAAGCCATTGAGAGCTCTGGCATTGTCGCTGAGATGCTAAAAGCAGCTGGAGATATTGGGGTAAAATTGGTCGTCACGGTGCGGGCATATTTCCGCCATATTAGGGCTCATTCAGGTACTCCTGATTGATTAGGCAAGTGTCTGAATGATATTAAATGTATTCAGCCAAAAACTAGAAGAAAATAGCTTCAAAATTACACCAAAACGAGCTTCATAGCTCGCGGGCTTCACCCTCGGCGCCACCATAGATATTCGCTAGAATGAGCAATTATCGCTAATGTTGCGCTACATTTGCCTTTGGCAGCGCTGTATATCTCGCGAGAGTATGGCTCAGAGTCCTCAGTGCCGCGGCCGGCTGGCTGGAGGAAGGACGTGTTGCCTGTTGCGCTCCCGCTCCCTCTCACTCGATTATACAGGCTTTAAGAGGCTTTAAAAACCTGTAAATTTCCATGGCGTTCCGGAATGTCTCCCGCAGCCAATGGGTTAATATTATCATAAAGGAGGAAAAAATCCCAATTCATTGCAGAAAAGTGTGATAGTAAATATATTCAAAGGCAAGGGTGACTCCTTGAACAAGGGAAATTATAGTGGTTTGAAAACGCTCAATCAAGTCATGAAAGTCAGCGAAAGGGTCTTTGAATGCATGATCAGGAAAAGTGTTGCCATCAGCGACATGCAGTTTGGATTTATGCCTGGATATGGCACAACTGATGCTATCTTCATTCTCAGGCAACTGCAATAATAATAATAATAATTATAATAATATTTATTCAGTTAGCATTTTACAGTGTTGGTACCACATACACTCGACCCTCGATTCTGCGGACCCCGATACAACGGATTTCGGATACAACGGACTCTGTCCGTAGGCGGACAATCCATCCGGACCGGACCAAATGTCCGTTGCTTGATAGATTTGTCCGCTAGGTGGCAGAGCGAGCGGCGAGTCTCCCGCCAAAACACGAGCGGCAGCGTCACTCAGTCAGTCTTCGCCTCTCGACCTAGCTATTTTGTCCGTTCGTGAGTTGTGAGTGCTTATTATTGCCATAGATACTCCTTATTACCTTCGAAATGGGTCCCAAAGTGCAGAAAAGGAAGCGTGTGAACCTTAGTGTGATGCAAAAGCTGGGACATAATACGGAAATTAGAAGCTGGAACAAGTGTAAAGAGAATAGAGGAGGAGTATGGTATCAAGAAGCAGACGGTATCCGACATCCGCAAGGCCAAAGATAAGTTGCATAAATATGCTACCAGTTATTGTGTAGACGCATCGGCATCCAAAAGTGGTAAAGGTGCCCCACGGAAGCATATGAAGACTGGGAAAGACAATTCACTGGACGCTGCCATTATGAAGTGGTATACACAACAACGTTCTAGTGGGGTGGAAATTCTTGCCGCTGCCACTAAACTTGCAAATCACCTAGGTGTAGCCAATTTCAAAGGTAGTGATGGGTGGCTGTGGCAGTTTAGGAACCGCCATGGTTTATTTAATACAGTTGTGCGAGGAGAGGCTGGCGACGCTGACAATGCTAGTATTGAGCCTTTTTGTCTCAAGCTGCAGAAATTAATTGAAGATGAAGGCCTAACTCTAACTCAGGTATATAATGGAGACGAGACAGGCATGTATTGGCGGTCGATGCCTAGGAATACCCAGATTCGCAAGGGTGAAGAGGATGCTAGGGGCAAGAAATCTAGCAAGGAGAGACTCTCGGCACTCGTCTATGCAAATGCTAACGGCTCCCACCGCCTGTGTATAGCTGCTGTGGGAAAGGCTAAGCGCCCTAGAGCTTTCAAGGGTATTAACATCGAGTTGGACCGGCTGCAAAAATGCCTGGTTCACTTCTGCTATATTTGAACATTGGGTTTTCCACCATTTCGTGCCAGCAGTTCGGAAATTCCAGGAAGAAGTCCTCAAGATATCTCCTGAGGATGTGAAAGCTATCCTACTTTTGGATAATGCCCCAGCCCACCCCAGTGCTGATAAACTAGTGAGTGCCGACGGACGTATCCAAGTTTTATATCTCCCGCCAAACACTACATCCGTGATACAACCCATGGACCAGGGGGTTATCAGTGCCTTGAAGCGTCGCTACATCAAACGCTACCTGGACGAGGTACTTGTCGTCTTAGAGGACGAAAGTGACGCCCTTCAAGACACACGTGGTGAGAGGACAAAGGCCAATATAAAAGGTTACAACATCCGTGACGCCCTGTACAACATGGCTTACTCGTGGGCAGACATGAAAGTTTCAGCTTTAGCTAACTCATGGAAAAAACTGCTCATCGGTGAGGACAGCGAGGCTGACTTTGATGGTTTTGAGGCGCCAGACTTTCATCGACTTCTGTGCAATGCTGGGGAAACTGAGACAACAATTGGTGATGTTGGTGACTGGATCGACGAAATCGAGGCTGCCGAAGGGTACCAGGTCCTATCTGAGGCAGAGAGAGCCGCCTCAGTGGTGGAAGGTGATCAAGATGAGAGCAGCGATGATGACGACGAAATTTCATGCCCTAAAGTTAAGCTTGGTACCCTTCGTACATACGTTGACGCACTCCTTGACTACACCACCTACAGCACCCAGAAGGCAACGGGGGCTCATTATGCCAACCTAAGGATTCTGCGAGAGTTGATCATACAAGAGCAGCACTCAGGAGGACGCCAAAAAAAAATCAGCACCTTCTTCGCTCCCAGACGTCCCAACCTCCCCGCCGACGCCGATGACCCCATGCCAGGCCCTAGTGGTGCAGCCGACCCCAGGCCAGGCCCTAGCGGTGCAGCCGACCCCATGCCAGGCCCTAGCGGTGCAGCCGACCCCATGCCAGGCCCTAGTGGTGCAGCCGACCCCGATGAACCTGTGGCAGGCCCAGTGGGGCACCCATGGAGCTTGGCAGCTCCTCGGACTCGGATTAACCATTCTGAGTCCTATACCCCTGTAAATAGCTGTACATATTAGTTTAAGGTAAGCAAAACAGCAATTTATTTCAAGTTTATTGTAAAAATATATTTAAATAACTAAAAACATGATATGTAAGTGAAACTACCATTGCATTTCTTATTTTATTGTGATTTTATGTGTTCCGTATGAAAAATACAGTACCGTACGGACAGGATATCAAGCAACGGACTTTTTCAGGTAACGGACTAGTAACGGTCCCATTTAGTCCGTTAAATCGAGGTTCGAGTGTAATATGTTACAAAAATGACATGTACCAGCCTTGCATAATTCCAACTAAGGATAGCCCAATAAGGCCGTTAGGCGTATTTCCATTGGGGTCCTTGTGGGATTTGGTTAGCTGGGGAAATAGGGGAGGATAAAAGAATTAGATACTTTAGAGAAAGTATTTCTAGGGGGTTATTTTAAGATACCTTACATCCTATAGTAAATATCAGTAATCAGTAATAATTTCAGTCTGTTTTGCCTATCTCTTATGTCGTATTTAGTAGTAGACATAAGCTTGGTGCTCCCTTCTCACAGCTGTCCGGTTCAGGTGTTCCTTCAGGCTACGTCTGAAGGAATACAGTGTTCTCTTTTCACGGACTGACTGGGGTAGGTCATTCCAGTCTTTGATGGCAGTGAAGAAGAATGTTTGCTTACCCTGTCCTTGGATTCTCGGGATCGTAAAATTAAACATCCTGTTTCTTGTATTATATCCACTCCTCTCATTTGCTTTAACAAAATTACTCTATAGATACTCTGGAGCTCTGTCATAGAATATCTTGAAGGCATTAGTGAGCCTGATTTGTTTGGCCCTGTCAGAGACATTGAGCATACCTAGTGACTGAAGTAGTTCCTGGCCAACATGTGATCTGGGTCCTAGGTTCAGCATGAACCTAACCATTTTATTTTGAGTGACCTGAAGTTTGTGCTGTGCTGATTTAGATGATGCAGAGTACCAGGATGACACAGAATAGTCAAAATGACATTGAACAAGCGCTTGGCAAAGGGTCTTTTTGGTCGCCGGCAAGCAGCCCACCTGTCTATACAGGTATTTTATCCGTGCTCTACACTTACTCAGGATAGATTCCAAAATTGTTTCACCTGACAAAGTCGAGTCCAGTTTTAGTCCGAGATATTTAACTTGTGACACTGTTGTTATAGGAATATAATTACAGTTGACCGAGAAGCCCACAATGTCTTTCAGTTTGCGTTTTGTTCCACATAAGATGGCTTCCGTCTTGCCCAGGTGAAGAGCTAGTCTATTTATTGTCCACTAGCCAATCACTACACGATTCTAGTTCTTTGGAAAGTGAAGCGGCAATACTTATTGGGTCTTTTCCTGAAACCAGAAGCACGCTGTCGTCAGCATACAGTAATAATTTGCACGAGACGCTCAGTTCCATGTCGTTTACATAACAGAGAAAAAGTAAGGGACCAAGGATGCTTCCCTGCGGGACCCCACAGTTAATTGGCATAGGATCAGATATATTATCATCAATTTTGACTCTTTGTGTTCTACCACTAAGATAAGATTTAAATCAGTTCACTGACCCAATGCCCATTGCTTGTAGTTTATTACAGAGGATATCATGGTCTACTGTATCAAACGCTTTTTGTAGATCAAGAAGAACCATACCGGTGTAGTTACCTTTAGACATTTCTTTACGAATGTGATCTGTTAAGTGGATGAGACAGGAGTCTGTCGAGTACATGCATCTGAAACCTGATTGAAACTTATAGAATAGATAATTTTCTTTGAGGTAGTGTTCAATTTGGGTGTATACAGCTCTTTCAAGGATTTTAGATACAATACATAATATGCTAACTGGTCTGTAGTTGCCAACATCTAGTTTATTTCCTTTCTTGAATAGAGGGGTTACAATGGCTTCCTTCAGTTCAGCAGGTACAGTGTTGGTGTTAATTGACAGGTTGATGATGTGGGTTAGGGGACCTGCTATACCAATGGCTCCATCTCGCAGAAATTTGGCAGGAATTTTGTCTGGTCCTGTGCTTTTATGTACATTTAGGTTAGAGAGCTCATCAAATGTGTATTTTGGTGTAACATTTTGCAATGCAAATGTGTTCGGGTGTATGCCTTTATCCCTGTAGAAATGTTGAAAGGTGGCCGTTGTTGTCGTGTATTTATTGAGAGATTGCGGTAGGTTCTGTGCAAGTGTGTTTGCTATGGAGGTGAAGAAGGAGTTGAATTGAGTTTATCGTGGCAAACCTGATCATTAATGTTGAGAGCAATATTAGTGTTAGACGAATCCCTTGCCTTGTTGCTGTAGCCTGTTGTTTTTAAGTGCCTCCATAGTTTTTTTGGGTTATTCTGATATTCCTCTGCCTTACTGTGGAAATAATTAGATTTCGCTGATTTGATTTTCCTACTTAGTGTATTCCTAGCCCTGTTGAACTCATGTTTCAGACCTTGATCCTGTCTATGTTTCACTAGCCTTTTTAACAGCTTGTCTCTATGTTCCAGGTGGTGTAGTATGTCATTGTTGATCCATGGGTCTGACCTTGCTTTAATTCGTATGTCTTTCAGAGGAGCTATTTCGTCTAGGATGTTTGTGATGATGGTTCGGAAGCCAACCCATGCTCCATTAACATTTGTATTTCCAAACACTGGAGACCAGTCTGTATTCCATAAAATGTCCAGAAATATTTCTTTGTTGTAGTTTCTGAGTGACCTTGTTTTGATGACCTTGTGATTCTCTAGGGTAATTTTTGTGGTTTTCCGTGTGCAATATGTGACGAAGTGATCACTTATCCCAGTCTGTATAACCCCTGATTGTGATATTTTGTCCTCTCTGTTACAATTTATATGGTCTAATATTGTAGCAGTGTTCTCAGAGATACGTGTGGGGGTTGTGATGAGTTGTTTGTGATTGTGCATTGTCATTATGTGCCTATATTCTCGTACAAGCCTATTATTTCGTTGTTTATAACATAAGTTAAAATCCCCTAGTATAATGGATTCATTCCGGGGGTCTAGTAATGACAAAGTTTGTTCAAATTTGGTCAAGAATTGTGTGTCGTCTGGTGGCCTATAGCACACCCCAATGGTGATGGGTTTTGTCCTTGGCAGGTGTAAGTCGATCCACAGAGCTTCGTGGTTTTCTACATGGAGAAACGGAGTTATACCTATTTTTTTTTAGATCTGGAGAAGGCCTTTAACCCTTAATTGGCAGCGCGCAACTTATGTCGTGTGAAATAAATTTGGACTAAGTGGCGGTTCACAACTTATGTCGTGCGCCATTTTCAGCATGTAATGTTGCTGAGAGAGAGAGCTGAGCGGTGTGAGGAGCCTAGCAACTCTATGACCGCTCACGACCACCGCGGTGGAGCAACTGAGGTAACTCCCACCCTTCCCTCCCCTCTCTCACTCGCTACACAGGGAATTATGTAGGGAAATTACCTAATTACAGGGTTTTTGCACTCGTGTTGCACGATCGTTGCAAGAGAACCAGCGGTCGTACAAGGATGGTTCGGGTGTCATTGGAAAGCTCTGTTTACGCCCTTTCAGGGATAGATACTTGTTTTACGCTCTGGGTCTTATTTAGGCATGAAAATGATCACGTAAACAACCCTATTTAGGGTAAAAACACCCCGCTGGGTGCTACGGTCCGCTAGACCGCCTAGCCCGCTAATAAGGTGTTAACTAGGTGCCAAGGGAAGTAATGCAGTGGGCTATGAGAAAACTCGGAGTAGAAGAGTGGCTGGTGCGTGTGATAATGAGAATGTATGAGGGGGTCACGGGCAGCAGGTAGAGTGAATGGGGTCCTGAGCGAAGAGTTCCCAGTGAAAGTTGGAGTTCACCAAGGTTCAGTGCTGAGCCCATTACTGCTTGTTTTGGTCCTGGAAGCTCTGTCAAGGGACTTTAGGACAAGACTCCCATGGGAGTTGTTATATGCAGAAGATCTAGATTTGTTAGTAGTCTTGGCAAATCCAACGTCAAGGCTATTAACCTAATTGCAATGACGACTTGTCTATTTTGACTGCTATGTCGTCATTCCAACCGCGGTTAAAAAGAAAACGTCTAGAGTCTACTCCTTATCTTGCTCTAGGAGACGTTGTACATTAACCAAAACTACCACCGAAGGTGAAAAAAGCATAGAAGAGAAGAAAAGGGGGTTTACCTTAGTTACCGCTTAAGGCCCATCCCGTGTTCCGTCATGTGCAGATCCCTGTCGAACGTGCGCATGAGCGACCCTCTCTTGTTATCATTTTTTCACGCGCCTCCATTGATTGAGTCCGCTTTTGTTGTGCTCCTTTAATTCACCCTATTTAGGTTCGTTTTCGGCTTATCTGGCCTTCTTTTTTGTTAGACAGAAGTTACGTGATCTAGGGCACACGTAAATGAGCTCCTAAGTGTGTATAATGGAGACGCGTGTGGAAATAGTCTACCGAAGGTACGGGGGCGCCTGGCGTTCCTCGTATATGTTTTTCATTCTTTCTCTTTTCATATTCTTTTTTCCTGTTAGTCTGGGCATAGTTTAGCTTTTAGCTTATTTTAGCCTAGCTCGTTTTCTCATTCAGGAATTGCTATGCCCCTATGAGTTTTCATTTTTTCATAGCCTAAGGTGTAACGTTGGTAAACAATCTGAGATTTCGTTGGTGGCGGTGCTGTTTATAGAGTTTGTGTCGGCCGCATTATTAGCGTTATTCCCGAGTCCCCCCTTTCGAGCCTTCACTGTGTCTCAAGGGCCTGGGCGACAGGTGGTTCGTGATACTCCAGGGGTACCCCACGGGGGCCCGTCCTTCACACCACAGGGTTTTTCGCACCTGACACATTCTCTGCTCACGGCTAGGCCACCCTTTTTCTCACCAGTTTCATTTCCTGGATTTTGTTTTCTCTTCCTGTTTCACCTCCATCCTTTCCTCGTCTTTTTGCCCAATCCAGGGGTACCCCACGGGCCCCCTGTTTGTGCGAAACCACCCTCCCTGCCACTTCTCCTCATGGGCTTTGCTCTATCTCTGTGGGTTGGGTAGTTCCTGGGGGATGTGCCTCCTCTCCCCTGGTGTGTCTTCCTTGCCTCTCCCTTTACCGGTTGAGTTAGGATAAATTCAAGGAAGACACTGCTCAGCTTGATGGCCATCATCGATTGGAGTTCATAAGGAGATGACGCTTTTTTGTGGCCTTTTTTGGTATTCCCTAGACGCTCCTCTCGCTTTTTCGGCGCCGGACCATCTCGGCCGGTCCCGCAAATTTGCGGAGAGCTCGATTCGGTCCTCTGGGACGTTTCGGCTCCCCGCAAATTTGCGGAGATCGCTGGGGGGTCCCTCAAAGATGCGGGAGGGTTGTGTCGGTACGGTTATGCCTCCATTGGCCCGCAAATTTGCGGTAATAGTTGGCTTTCAATGTTGACCTTTTTTATGTCATCTTGTTGCCTGAAACTGTCTTGGTGTGTGCACTTTACTGGTGTTATAGGCCCTGCATGTAAGATGTTGAGTGGTGGTTAACACTTTCTCCATCTTTGCAGGTTCTGCTAGTGCTCTTCCACCTCGCCCGCCCTCCTCACCTGCCTCTGTGCTCCCGGTTTAGGGTGAGTACGGATACGGCCATTGTTCACTTCCTCACTCTATAAACTCCGGTGTTCCTCAGGGCTCTGTCCTATCTCCTATTCTCTTTCTAATTTTTATAAATGATCTCCTTAACTGTACCTTAATTCCCATCCATTCATACGCAGACGACTCAACCTTGCACTACTCCATTAGTTTTTCAGAACGCCCCAGCCAGCAATCCCTCAACGACAAACGTAATGAAGCTATAGAACTCTTAAATTCTGATCTAAATACTATTTCCAATTGGGGCAGAGAAAACCTTGTTAACTTTAATGCTTCCAAAACCCAATTTCTCCATCTATCTACCCGTCAGGATCTCCCAGCGGACTATCCCTTATTCTTCAACAATACAAAAATCAACCCTTCATCTTCTCTCAATATTCTTGGTGTCTCTTTTTCTTCTGCTCTCATTTGGAAGGACCATATTACCAGTCTTGCTAAGGCAGCCTCCCAGAAGCTGGGTGTGCTCAACCGCCTTAGGGGGTTCTTTTCCCCTGCACAGCTTCTTGCTCTGTACAGGGGCATAGTGCGCCCTTGTATTGAGTATTGTTCACATGTGTGGGGAGGTTCCTCTCACACTGCTCTCCTAGACAAAGTTGAAAGGAAGGCCTTTCGTATCATTAACTCCCGTCCACTCACCAACTCTCTGCAATCTCTCTCTCTCCGCCGCAATGTTGCATCTCTCGCTATTCTATCGCTACTATAATAATCAGTGTTCCTCAGAGCTATCCCAGTGCATACCACCTCCTTTACGTAGGGCACGTGGTACCCGTCTTGCAACTCAATCCCACCCCTACTCTGTGCAACTCTCCAACCCAAGAGTGAAACGTTACTCTCAAACTTTCTTCTACTCAACAGCTGAGCTCTGGAACTCTCTCCCAGAATCAGTCTTTCCCTTTTCCTATGACTTAAATTGCTTCAAACTCCGTGTGTCCAGGCATTTTGGCTCGAACGTCCCTTGATTTTGGCCCTGTCACTCTTTCAACTATGGGGGAGGCACTCGCTATAGGCAGTTATGCCTTTTGCCTCCCTCAATCACATAGAAAAAAAAAAAAAAAACCTGTTTGCATGTGTGTTCCTGTTTCCCCATGCTCTTTACCTGATTCTTATTGGACATTCTCTCCACTTACTCCTTCGACGTGCTGATTATGGTGTGTGTTCTTCCGGTGCAGGTAGGCTGCCTTGCTTTCGCCATGGTTGTAACTCCCCGTGCTTGGAGAGCCCCAAGTTCTGCTTGCGCCACTCGCAATGTGTGTCCTCTACGGCCTACCTCCCTGCTCTGTGTGGCCCGTGTCTGGCCCTGGTGGATGTGGTGCACCTTCGCCCTGGTTCCTCAGCGGCGGCAGTGGCTTCTGCTTCCCTTCAGTCGGTGTGGGCGATAGTCTCCTGCCACATTAGGACTGTGAGCCACCGTTCCCCGGCCTTTGTTGCCGCCCGGATCCGCGTCGCCCTGGGTATCCCTGCCCCGCCTGAAGGCCGTTCGCCTGGCCCTCTCCCCTGGGTCCCGCAGCCGGTCGTCACTTCGTTGGGGGGATCCCCTGCTCCATCCACGCTCTCGCTCGCCTCGTCGTCCGTCCTCTCCTGCCCCTCGTTGTCCTCCTGATCGCCTTGACGGCGCCCATCGCCCTCGTCATGGTTCTCGCCCTGCGACCGGGGTTGGCGGCTCTGCCCCTGTGCGCCCTCCCCTGGCCTCTACGGGTAGGGGCTCTACTACCTTCCGCCCGCTTCCCCTGCTCGAACGACGTCCTCTTCCTTTGTCCTCTACGCGCGCGGAGGTTCAGGCTGTAGCTGGCCCTCTGCTCCCTCCTCCTACGCTGTCCAGGAGGGTCCGCCGGGATGTAGTTGCTTCTCCTCCTACTTCACCTGCTTCGGTGCCTATTCTTCCTTCACGGTCTCATCCCACGGTGGCGGTCCCTCCCTCCTCCGCCTCGGTGTCGGGCTGCCCTGTTCTCTCCGCCCCGGGGTTCCTTGCTCTTGTTTCCCCCCGCGGCTCCTTCTGACCTCTTTTCACCCGGCCAGCCTTCCCACTCCCGTCGTCCTGCTCCTCCTCCTTTTTCTCTCCCTGACCTTCACTTACCATCTCGCCAAGGGGGTACCCCTCCTCTTGGCTCGGTGGGGTATAGCAAGGTTTCGGGGTCCCCTTTCTCAGGGGCTGACGTGTCGCTGGAAGAGGGGGATGGTGCTGTTTCCCCCTCGGGCGTTCGTGTTCAGGGACGAGTCCCTCAGCGGCGACACAACCGTGGTCGCTCGCCTTCCTTGGGCCGCGACGCTGCTGGTTCGTGTCGTGGGTCTCGCTCCCGCTCACGCTCGCATCTGCGGGCCGACCAATCTTGGGGGGGGGGGGTCGCCTCTCTCGGATCGATTGTCGGCTATGCAGGGGTGGCTTGTGTCACGCATCGACGGGCGCTTGGAGGCGATGCAAGACTCCCTCTTATCGCGCTTCTTGGCGGTGACACACCCTCAGCGCCTCACCCTACCTACCCCTGCTCCGGTCCCCCTCCCTTCTGCAGGCCTACGCTCTGGTCAGACTTCAGCCGCCGGGACTCCTTCAGGTTGTTCAGTCCCTGGCTGTGTTGACGGGCCTGTCCTCCTATGGGACGGGTTTGTGCGACGACGGTACGCCTGGCTTAGCCGTCTTGCTCAATCACCCTCTCCCATTGGGGGTCTGGTTTGCTGACGCCTTCGACTTCGCCGACCGTTCCATCGCCGGCTCTCCTTCAGTCCCTCCCCCGGAGTCATCACTGCTTTTGCCTCCTCTTGTGTCTGTCGGCGGGTTGGACGGCGCGTTCTGGTCCTGGATACGCGGGCCCGTTCTTGAACTTTGTTCTATTGCTACCCCGTTCTTCTCTCACCCGGATCAGTCCTCTGTCGACAAGTATTTTCCCTTGCGCCGGGGGGTGCCGAACTTCTTCTCTTGTCTTTTCGGTTCCCTCCAGACTTCTGTTCACCGCCTGCGGCTTATCGAGGCGTCTGCACCAGGTGTTCTTCGCGAGGGTTTGGACCGCGTTCGGCGGATCCGCCTTCGGCTCGCGGTGTCTTTGGTTCCCGAGCTGAAGGCGGTTTTGTGCGTGGCAACTCGGCAACGCCGGACGGTACGGTCCTCGTTTTTCCGGACAGCCCCCTTGGATATTCGTCAGGGTTTGTTGTACTCTGCGCTTTATACGTCGGGGCTTTTTTGCGCATGATGCTTGGGGACGCTACGCTTCTCTGTCAGCGGACCCTGCTTCCGACACGCGACGACGCGCTGTGTCGCGAGCGGGGTCTTCTCAGTCCCGTCCTTCTGCCGGTCTTCTTCGGGGTGCTGCTGCAGGTGCTGCTGCAGGTGCTGCCGCCATGCACGGGCACGGGACAGGGACGTTACAGGCCGGTGCGTCAGTTCCGCCTCGCACTTCTGTTCTTACCCCCTTTTCATCCCCGCCGTGTCGGGGCTGGCCAGCCTTCCACTTCCGGCCGCCCTTCGCCGGGGTCAGCCCTGCGACGGCCACGGGTTGGGGTGGCCCACCCTTTTCGACGAAGTTTGGGGGGGGGTAGAGGAGGTCCACGTGGCGCTCATGACCGCAAGGACCGTACCGGGGGTACCTCCACGTCAAAACAGTCTCCTTGTTCTCCTTCTCGCCTAGCCGCCCGGGTCGCTCCCCTCCTCTCGGGAGCTCCCACAGGTTGTTTTCGCCCTTGCGCCCCTCGATGGCCGCGAGGGACGTTGGGGGCGGCAGCTTGCGCGGGGGGGTCTCACCTGGAGGTGGACGTCCAGACCCCCACTCCGCTCTTGTCACCGACGCCGGCCCATCTCTTCAGAGGTGGCCCACGTATTCCCATCCATGCACGAGCAGGGAATCGTCGAGGGGGTGACCGCCGTTCACCCGGTTTTCCTCTCCCGTGTCTTTCTGGTACCGAAGTAGAACTGCGATGCGATGCGGCCGGTGGTGGCTCTGTCGGCCCTCAGCGGGCGCATCGTGCACGCACGGTTTCGGATGCTGCCGGTACCCCAGGTACGCCTGGCCCTGCGCCCTCTGTCGTGGGTAGTGTCGCTGACCCTCCAGGATGCGTCTTGGCTCGTTCCTCTCCATCCTCGGTTCCGGCGATTCTTGGCCGTTCGGACTTCCGATCGTCTGTTCCTGTTCGACAGACTTCCCTTTGGTCTCCACATTGCGCCGCGGATCTTCTCCACGCTGGTGGAGCAGGCTCTGGGTCCTCTCCTCAGGAGCGGGCTCCAGATCCTGTTTTCCTTGGCCGATTGGTTGATAGTTTCCGAAGCCCTGGGCCTGTGCGTACGCGACACCCTCACGGTCGTTTGCCGCGTCGCACAGTTAGGGTTCCCCATCGATGTTCCCAAGTCACGCTTGACCCCTTCGCGTGTCGTGCCGGGGGTCGGTCTCGCATGGGTTTTGTCCAGCGCTACGGTGACCCAGAGTCTGCCACATGCGGTGCACCTTCGCCGTGTTGCACTCGGTCTCCCTCCCGGGGTGCCTCTGGGACTCGTTAGTGGGTTCGCTGACTTGGGCCGCTCTGCCCATTCCCTTCGGGAGACTCAGGCTACGCCGCCTCCTCCTCATGGGCACCGAGGTGTTTCCGTTGACCCCTATGGATCGGCTCCTGGTGCTCCCGCGTCCCATTCGCCGACGCTTCGGACGCTGGGTTGCTCGGGGCGCGCTCTCTGCGACTGTGCCCCGGACCGCCCCCCCCCGCCGGCGATCTGGGTAGACACAGATGCGTCGAGCGTGGTAGGGTGAGGTTACCAATCAAACCTGGGACGTCACCTTCCCGGCAGATGGGTGGGTCTCACACCCCTACCCATCTATGCCCTCGAACTGTTGGTTCCTTTGTTCTTCCTGAGGGACCACACGCTGGCCCTTCGGGGGAAAGTCGGTGGCCTTCGGGATGGACACTCAGACGGCTATCCACTGTATCCGAAAGAGGGGGTCCTCCAGGCCGTTGACTCTATTGGGGATCTCGGTGGAGTTGTTCTTCCTCGCGAACCGACACACCTCCCTGCATGCCTCCTCCCTGCCCGGGACTGCCACCCTGTGGGCGGACGCCCTGTCGAGAGGACAGGGCGTTCTTGTCGAATGGGCAATGCGACAGACTGTGTCCGCCGACCTCGCGGCTTCCTGGGGTGTTCCGGAGGTCGACTTGTTCGCATCGAAGGTGCCGCGCCAGTTGCCTCAGTACCTATCCCTTCGGCCTCGCACTCCGGAGGGGGGTCCGGACGCTTTCATGGTAGACTGGACCAGGTGGCGGTCGATATCCATATTTCCGCCACCGGACGCACTGTTGATGTGCAAAGTCCTCGCAATGCTGCGGCTGTTCCGCGGAAGCGTCTGGCTACTCACGCCTCTGTGGCCGGCACGGGTTTGGTACGCCCGGTTGACGCGGTGGTGCCCGAGTCCGGTCCCTCTACCTGTCTCCGACTTCCACTTGAGCTCGGTTGGGGACCTGCAGACCTCGTTGGCCTTCGCATCATGGATGTTCATGAGGCACGGTGGCTCCCGGTCCACGGACGGGACCTGCCTGCCTTCCTGAAGCGTTCCTGGCCGACTTCTCCTTGGGGGACTTACGGGTCCCGCTGGTGGTCTTTTACTTGGTGGATACAGGACACTCGCCAGACAGTTGGCTCTCCTTCCCTCGTCCTCCACTCCTTGTTTCACCTCCTCCGTACACGTCACTTTCACGTCGACGCTATACGTAACCACTTGTCTGCCGTCCGGGGGGTCTTTGCGTCCGTCGCTGGGCTGGTCGGTCCGCCGCAGGTGCTGGATTCCTTCATGACGGCTGCCTTCCGGGAACGACCGCCTCCGCGCCAGGTCCCTCCGCAGTGGGATCTGGGGCGGGCTCTGGACCTTCTGGCTTCGCCCACGTATACACGGGCCGCTACACCGGTTCCGTTGCTCGGGCTTACACTCTTCCTTGTCGCTCTGGCCACTGGGGATCGGGTGTCTGCACTAGCGGCTTTGTCACGGCCCCGGGACTGCGTGCGAGTCTCCCCGTCCTTGCATGGCATCCCGTTCGCCCCTTCCCCTCAATTTGTTGCCACGAATGAGAGGGAGACCCGCGTTTTCCGGCCTTTCACCGTCCAGGTTTTACTGCGTGGGCATACTCGCCATGTGTTGTGCCCGGTGTCAGCCTTGCCCTCCTCTGTTGCGTCTGTGGCGCCGCCTTCAGGTACTGCTGTGTGGGTGTCTCCTCGGACAGGTGGGAGGCTCTCGCAGGTGCAGATAGGACGCCGCCTTTGTCGGACCATTCGTGCCAGTAACCCTGTTTGTAGGGGTTCTGCGCACGATGTGCGGTCCTTTGCTGCCTCCTTCCGGTTCCGGCAAAGTCGTTCCTTCCCTGACGTCGCCTCAGCGGTTTTGTGGTCTATCAATTCCTTCATCTCCTCCTACCTCTCCATGTCCGGTGTTCGACCCCCTCGGCCGGTGATAGCTTTCGGGGGTCGTGTTTCTTAGTGCTCTGGCGAAGATACCTGGTCTTCCCCCATTGTCCCTCGTTCTTTTACTTTGTTTTATTTGAAAATGGGGGGGGGGAGGGTGTACGGGTTTGCAACACTTGATTGCAAGTTTGGGATTATGTATTATGTATACAGTACATAAATGTTTTTGCCACATTGAAAATTGTGTTTTGTTATTGTGTTCAATGTTTTTGTTGGTTTTGGAAGAAAAGGGATTTTGGGTACGGTACCTTTTTTGGTTTAAGACAAGTCTATGTTTTTGCATTACTATGAATGACGGGCACGTGTTAAAACTGTTCTTTTTGGCTACTCAGTTTTTCACTCTTTTATTAAACTCTCTTGTTTAAATTGTGTCTTTGTCATTCATAATTTTGTTTTATGCATTGTTTTTTTTGGTATGTTGGGCTTAGATGTCCTCCTCCTATTTGTTATGCAGCCTTGACGTTGGATTTGCCAAGACTACTAACAAATTGGGAGGTTTGACGTACCTCCCAACCTACCAAATAGGAAAACCTACTATTTGGTAGTAGTCTTGGAAAATCCAACGTACATAATACCCTCCCTCACGCCGGACCCCTGCCCATCCGCGTTCTTCTGCTGACGTGAGATGTGATAACAAGAGAGGGTCGCTCATGCGCACGTTCGACAGGGATCTGCACATGACGGAACACGGGATGGGCCTTAAGCGGTAACTAAGGTAAACCCCTTTTTCTTCTCTTCTATGCTTTTTTCACCTTCGGTGGTAGTTTTGGTTAATGTACAACGTCTCCTAGAGCAAGATAAGGAGTAGACTCTAGACGTTTTCTTTTTAACCGCGGTTGGAATGACGACATAGCAGTCAAAATAGACAAGTCGTCATTGCAATTAGGTTAATAGCCTTGACGTTGGATTTTCCAAGACTACTACCAAATAGTAGGTTTTCCTATTTGGTAGGTTGGGAGGTACGTCAAACCTCCCATTCTTATTGCAGATAGTGCGCAGGAAGCAGAGGCAAAGTTCAAGAGATGGAGGGAGGGTATGGCAAACAAGGGTCGAAGAATTAACGTCGATAAAACAAAGGTCATGATTAGTGTGCAAGGGAGAACTTATTAAATTACCTGCCTGTTAGTGTTGATTTCGACCTTGTAATGCTGGAGTGTGTGAATATATTCTGCAATTTGGGAAATACGGTTTCTGCCGGAGGTGGTGCTGAAGCTGGCTCCATTGCTAGAGTCAGAAGTGGCTGGTGGAACCTTAGAGTGCTGTTGCCACTCCTGACCATGAGAGGGCTTCCACTTCACCTTAACCTATGAACTGCTAGAACATGTGCAAAATAATAGGCCAAGTTGAGGGGGGGGGGGGGGGGGGGAGGGGTATAAAGGGGGAAGGAGTGGAGGATGTGGTATGGAAAGATGCCACTACTTTCTATGAGTCACCCAAATTTCAGACATTTCCTGGTTGAAATTAAATACCGTGGCTTCCGAGAGGACCTTCGCAGTCCATGGGTTAAAGGGAAGGTGTATGCCTCGTGTGTTAGGAGTGCAATGATCTATGCCGCGCAGACGTGGCCGGTTAAAGGGGGGGATATCAATAGAATGGAACTTAAACCTGCGCGCGAACACCACAGTTCTGGGTGGCAATATTAGGCTCCATTCCTGCCTATAATCGTCATTTTACGATAAATATCGTTATTACTTATTCATATGCGCCTATTTTACCTTTAACCCTTTGGCGCACGATGACTCGTTCAGAGTCATTAGGTATTTTTTTCCTAGGCGCACGATGACTCGTTAAGAGTCATTAAACTTAAAAATATTCGCCGAAAATTAAGTTTTCGTCTGACGCGCGTCATATTTGGCATAGATATTAAGTATTACGTGTAGTTCAATGGGTACAATTGGCAACCCCCTCAGTTTAACCGTTTACTCACGGCTGGCTGGGAAGGGAGCAGAGTACAGCTCAGTCTGTGTTTCGATAATTTCACGTTTATTCGTGTATCTCAGTAACTATTTGGTTTATAGTAATTCTGAAGTTACCAGTGGAATCCTCATTAAATTCCGCTTCCATATATGTATGCAAATCAAAAATGTTGCGGGCAAAATTTTGAGCTAGCGCGAGTTGGAGATAAGGTATTTACTTTTTGTTTTACAATTCTTATTTCGGAGTGCCCCAATGTGGTTGTTTTGTATTTATTCTATGTTTTTATTCGCTTATCTTCAAGTTCAATCAATAACGAAGCCGATGGTACCTCATTAATCCAAATACAAGGATTTTTTGGTGGATGAAAACTTAACAGAAACAAATTATCGCCGGGCACATAACTGGCTCTGAGTGAGCTGAGATATACTTTGGGAGTGGGAAAAACTTTGATTGGAAACTATAGGTGCGCCAAAGGGTTAATATGAAGATAGTAACCTGTAATAACAATAAAACAAGTGGAAATATAATTTTTCTGGTCAAAATCGCGAATTGTTAGAGAGCGGTTCATTCATCAAGTGTGAGCCAGCTGGCACCACACCCTCCTCTCTGAGGAGAGTGACTGAGGCCTGTATATCTCTCTCTCTCTCTTTCCCACGCATAGACACACACATGACCACACCCTGCAACCGGCTTGCAGATGTTAGCACGAAAATTTACCAATGAATAAGGGAATAACAGGGAAAATAGGTGATAATTGAAGGGGGGGGGAAAGGAGGGGATGTGGAAGAGTGATATGAGGTATGGAGGAAAAAAAAAAAAACGTTTTAAGTGCTACTAGGGCCTTTTAAAATGTTTTTTTAGGCCTTCCCTCGTAAGAGCTTTCTCGCCGTTGCCCAGTAAAACCTCTTAAGAGTGTTCTCGCCGTTCCCGGGTTAATAAAAAGGGAATAGTGAGATGGATATGTGGGGTTAACCTCAGGGACAGGGTATCGAGCGAGGAATTAAGAAGGCGTCTGGGCATTAGGAGCGTCAGTGAAGTGATGCGCACGAGCCGACTTAGTTTGTTTGGACACGTGGAGAGAATGGATAATTAGAACTGGGTGAAGAAATGCTGGACTGAACGTGGGGGGAGCTGCGCGTAGGGGTAGACCTAGAATGATGTGGGATCAGGTACTACGGTCCTATCTCAAAATAAAGAACTTGACACAGAGGCTGCCCTTGACAGGGCTGCCTGGAATGCCGCCATTTAGGACGTGAGACTGTAACCACAATCTCTGTGGACAAAACGGTCTTTAAACTTGTATGTATGCATGTTACTAATTCCCTACAATCTCTCTCTACTTGCCCCAATGTTGCATCTCTTTCATTCTTCTACCGCTGTTACAATTATCAATGTTCTTACTAAGCTTTCTCAGTGTATATCTTCTCCCTTACGGAGAGTAGGGGGTACCCGCCTTTCAACACTATTCTGTTCCAACTCTCTAACACAAGAGTGAAATGATTTTCCCAGTCTTTCTTCAATTCAACAAGCAAGCTCTGGAACTCTCCCTCAATCTGTCTTTTCCTCATCTTTTCCTCATCCTATAACTTAAGCTGCTTCAAGCTTCCTGTGTCCATATATTTTTTACTCTAACGTACCTAGGAAATTGGCTCTGTTTCACTCTTTCAACTTAGGGGGTACACTTGTTTTACAGGCAGCTTTGACTTTAGTCTCCTTCATAAACATAAAAAAAAAAAAAATTGGGTTGCTTGATGATTTGTGTAGACATGTAGGCCTACCAAAAAAATAAGAAATGTGTGGTTTGGTTGATGATTTGTGTAGACAAGTAGGCCTACACAAACTGTCAAGCCTTCAGAGCCTGAGCCCTTATCAGGCACCTGCAAGCCAAACTAAGCGTGTATGTCAGGCTTTGAAGCAATGCGTTTTATGGTGTACAATACTGTATATATTTTCAGGAGAATTTATGTCTTAAGTGTTAATAATAGTAATACTCTACCTTTTATGTGTTCCAGGTCTGCAGGTGCTGAAGAAGCTTGGTGTGGCTGTGAACATTTACTTTGTTTTCAAGATTTGTTTCTAAGCTTCTTGTTAGATTAAAGCTATACTTACGAATCACTCGGCCTTTAATCCTAGCTCATCCTATGTTTTGGAGGGTTATTAAGGGGCTTTAAATTATTATTAATGATTTTGATTGTTTTTCTCATTTTCAAGCAATCTCTCTGATTTTTTTGTTTGCCCCATAAAATCCTTTCAATAATATCCCAGCCAAAGGCCACTTTCCACTAAATTACAGGTGTGCTGTCGCTTCCTAGGAAAAAATTGACTCCTGAAAGTGTGAAACTTTTTTTAATTGGCAAACTATTGAAGCAAAATTACATAAATTGCCAAACTAATTGTGTGAAACGGGTCCAGTTAAGTCCCTATAACAAGGGCCTGCCCTAGCCCTGTCAATCAAGGGAGTGCAGGGCATTAACCCTTTCACGCTTATGACGCAATTTTGAGCCTATTAGGGATACTTTAAAGCCTTTGTTACCATCAGGGGTATTTAGAAACCTTTAGTTTAGTTAATTCAACCTCTGCAGTTGTCTTTGAGTTAGCTGTGGCCAGAAAACTAATTTTGGAGAGGTAATCATAAGAGTGAGAGAACTCTATTTCTTATTGCTAATCTGGCAACCTCTGCGTCATAAAAGCGTGAAAGAGTTAGAAAGTGCATCAATCATTAATATTTTTGTATACATTTAATGTGTTCCAGGTCTGAAGGTGCTGGATAAGCTTGGTGTGGTCGTGGAAGTTTACTTTGCCTTGGATATTGTTAGACTTAACACTCAAAGAGCGGGTGGTGGAGTATATTTGACTGTGCCGCCCAGCGGGGGGTTTTACCGTAAACGAGCTTGTTTCCGTGCTCGTTTTCATGCATAAACAAGAGCCAGAGCGTAATACAATTATCTATCAGTGAAAGGGCGATAATTGAGCTTTCCAATGACACCCGAACCATCCTTCTACGATGGCTGGTTGTCTTGCAACGATCGTGCAACCGAAGGGCAAAATCGGTAAAATACGGTAATTTCCTTACATTATTACGTGTGAAACGAGTGAGGGAGGGTGGAGTAGGGCGGAGTACATCTCAGTAGCTCCACGGCCACCGTGGGGAGCGGTCATGAGGTAACCTACGCTCCTCCCACCACTCCGCTCTCTCTCAGAGCACATTATGTGCTCAAAATTGCATGCGACTATAGCCGGGCCCCGCCACATAGTCCTTGGTTCTCTTGCCCGGCTATAGCCGGGCGCCGCCAAAGAAGGGTTAAAGGCCTCCACACGCTCAGTTCGAGATGCCAAGCCCAACCTTGTAGAGGACAGTTTGAAGCTAATTTGAGCATGTGTATACTGTAGGTTGTTTGATGGTTTGTGCAGGCCTGTGAGACCTGCACACATCATCATATCATCCCACACACACTCAAACTGGCTTGCGTGTACTGAGACTCAATAAGATTAACTGAGCGTGTATGCGAAGCTCAAAGCCATGCTTCTTGTGGTGTAATGTAGATATTTTTAGTACAGTTGATGCCTTTTAATGTTCTTGATAGTAATACTCTAAGCTTAATGTGTTCTAGGGATGCAGGTACTGGAGAAACTTGGTGTGGCCGTGGAGGTCTACTTTGCCTCGGAGATTGATGACCACGCCCTCAAGGTCTCAGAGTCCAACCATGGCTCCAAGATTACCTTCGTTGGGGATGTGGAAGAACTTACTACAGAAAAGGTGAGAGCACTTTTTTATTTTTTGTTGTTAACATTTAACCTCTTCAATCAGTCTTTTTTGTTTTTTTTCTTTTTGAGGATTTTATTCAATTTAAGAAGCATATGTAGAGTCAGAGGGTCTATTGAAACAGTTTGAATAAGCATGTGTAGAATTATTATGTTCTCTCCACCAACCAACTTTACTCGGGCATTTCCGCGCCCTCCTCAGCTCCCTGCCTTAGAGTGGCTTCGGTCACCTGGGTTTTGTTAGTGGTAAGCAGGGAGGGTTTTGTGGGGGCGCTCTATGGCCTTGGCCTTGCTCGGGACCTTGGGGCTGTTCGGCCAGGCAGCCTGGGGAACAACAACAACAACTCCTAAACTCGATTAATCAGAGGGTCTAATGAAACAGTTTGTTGCCCTTTGCTTTCTAAAGGTACTTCATAAAGGTCAACTCTAGGGATAAAACCTAATCAAACTACAATGGATTGTGGGTGAGGGCTGGTCCTATCCAGAGTGAGGTTTGACATCCTACCTTAGCTGTTTCTGTCTCTTCTGTACTACTTGGTACAACTATCCCTTGATACATTGCACTTTTAACTTTCAGTATAGTTCATTATATTCATATTTAATTATATTTTGCTGTCCAGTTTGCCAAAGTGTTCTGGTACAGTGGGAGGAGATCGTTATGGTCTTGTTTGGGCGGTAGTACCAGCAGAACACTTAGACATTCGGGACCTTTTTTCACTGGCGTCCTATTCTAGTTTCTGTGCCGTGTTAACCCGGCGCGCGCGCGCAGGGTGTAGTGGACACCATGTAATTGGGCGACGATATTAGGCCTCCTTTCCACCTAAAATAGTCATTTTACGTTAAATATCGTTATTACTTGTTCATATGCGCCTATTTTACGTTCAATATGAAGATAGTAACCTGTAACAACAATAAAACGAGTGGGAATATCGTTTTTATGGTAAAAATCGCAAATTATAGTCGGCCGGTCCACTCATGAATTGTGAGCCAGCAGCGACGTACACCCTCTCTCTCTGGAGCCTACAGCCACACTGAACCTCCCCTCCCTCATTCTCTCCACTCCATACGCTCGGTAGCAACAACACCACACCCTGGAACCGGGTTGCAGATATTGGCATGATAAATACACCAATAAAGATGGTAATAAGAGGAAAAATAGGTGATAATTGAAGGGGGGATATTGACATATGTGGATAAGTGACATGAGGTATGGAGGGGAAAAAAAAAAAAAATTTAAGTGCTACTGGGACCTTTTAAAATTTTCTTTTTAGGCCTTACCTCTCAAGAGTGTCCTCGCCCTTGCCCACCAAAACCTCTTAAGAGTGTTCTCGCCGTTCCCGGGTTAATGTACTGTATTACAATACATTTTCTGTCACCTCGGTCGAGGGACAGGATTGGCCAGTGTGTTGCTCGTACCTTTTCGGTCGTCTATGTCGAGGGGCGTGGTTATCGAGCAAGGAACTAGAATAGGATCTCGTTGAGTGAATTTCAATTTAGGACTGCTCACCGCACTGTTAGGATATGAGTTGGAGGCTAAGTTCATTTACTAGATTTGAACTAGATTTAATCAGGGCTTCTATTAATTTATAGTTTAACAGAATTTATAGCATCTATTTGTTAAGTCACTCACATGTGGCTGACTACTAAAGCAGCTGTCCAGTTTGTCCTCACACACAATGGCTGATCAACTCCATGGCCACCTGGTGGTTTTCACTGGAACTGTTCCAAGATGGCTGCTGTAGTTCCAAGATGGCTGCCAGCCCAATGTGACTGACAGGTCACACAATTCACACTTAACAGACTTAGAAAAGATACACCCCATTCTTGCCATCCGGGATTGGGCCTTAGTTTATTGTGGTGCTCAGCCTATGTTATTTTTCTGAGTATCGGATTGCTTCAGTTAATTGTTTACGGATCACTGGTGGGGAATTTTGGCACATTTCCGTTCCCCAGAGAGCCTGGAAATTGCGTTACTGAAGCTCGGTTCCGTTGCGTTGTGTTATTGTGGTCACAGAGGACCCTTGGAAGTGCCGTTTTAATACAACTTTATATTACTCATCTTTTTTTTTTTTTTTTTTTTTTAAGAGACAATGAACGGAGGAAGGAAAAACACAGATAAAACAAAAAGGTCCATGTGCCTAAAGGCATCCTCCATTCATAAATTTTTTGTAACAACTGGATTTAAACATTTGTAGATTGTAAGTTTGTGGAAAGTAATTCGAGGGAAGTGAATTCCAAAGAGTAGTAGCTCTGGGGAAAATTAATTCTGATAAGCAGAAGTTCTGCATTGTGGAGGAGAAAGTGTAAATTCATGGGCGCTCTCAGCTGCCCTAGTTCTACGGGGAAAGATGTGGAGAGGCGGCACAATTGAAGCAAGTTCCTCGGAACAATTGCTGTGAAAATATCTATAGAATAATGCAAGGGATGCAACGTTTCTTCGTATGGATAATGTAGGAAGGTCCTGTGTGATTGCAGGGTTATTTATTAATCTAATAGCTTTATTTTGAATTTTGTCCAACTGCCTCAATGCAACCACTCCCCACTTCCACCCCACAGAGGTGAACAGTAATCCATCTGAGAACGCACATGACTTTTATATATTACGGCCAACTGCTCGTCAGTGAAGAATTCTCGAACTCTGTACAGGAGTCCCAGTTTTTTAGAGGCATTCTTAGCAATGCTTCTAACATAATGTGTCCAGCTCAAGTTAGTAGTTAATGTTACACCGAGAATGTCAATACTAGGGGAAGTGGGAATATTTACATCATTAAAAAATATATGGGAGTCAGTGAGATTCTGTCGGTTAGAAAATTGAATGTACAGTCAGGACCCCCAATACGCGAGAATAGGGGTGACAGGAGGCATCGCGTATTGCGAATTCGCGTATTGTGGAACTAACTTTAAATGGGAATAATTAGATATGGGTGACATCTCTCAATTATGGCCTATTTTCGACATTTTTGGCTCTACAGTACAGTCTATATCTTATATATAAGAACAACAATGAATAAAAATATGAAACCTTACCTTAAAATTAGTAGTAAATAGGCTAGGACCGTAGGACTAGGACCGTAGGACTTCACGATTTTCTCCAACTTCTCCCTCCCTGACCAAATCGCACGAACAGTTTACTCTGACAAGCCCATAGCACGGCCTATTGCACAGTTTCCTTCTCCTTTTTTCTTGCGATCCAACACTTCCACCTTCATTTTGTGCGTTATCTTCTTATATTGGCGTGGCATGGCGAAAAAATGGCAGGCACTACAAACGTTAGGTCACTCCGCGCGGCTATGAGCGGGACTGTGGGAGGGAGGGTAAGCGGGAGGGAAGGCAGGCGTATGCCCTTCTTCTTCTTCTTCTCTTTTCGGAGCCACGCCTGGGCCTCGCGAAACGTAGACCGTGCTCGCGTATCAAGTGGGAATAGCGGATTTGGCCCCTTCTTAGCCCCCGATTCGTGTATTGTGGTACCACCTCGCGTAATTAATGTTTTTGGTTATTTTCGAGGGGTAACTCGTGTATTAGGGTTTTCGCGCATTGTGGAATCGCGTATTGGGCGACCTGACTGTACTTGGTTTTCTGTGCATTAAAGGAAACTAGATTCTTTTGTCCCCATTAATTAATTCTAGAAAGGTCCTGGTTCAGAGAAATTGCAGTGATTATTTTTGAATTTATAAGATCGGGTTGGGTGAAAGAATTGGTAAATGTGAAGGAACTGTGGAGTGTTGAGTCATCTGCGTAGGAATATATTGGATTATGAGTGGTAGATATGAGATCATTGATATGAATGAGGAACAGAGTTGGGGCCAAAACTGATCCCTGGGGAACACCAGCATTTATTGAGTGAAATTGAGAATAAAGGCCATCTACCATTACACATATTTTTCTGTTATGAAGATAAGAAGAAATTAGTGGAACTAATGATGCAAGGCCGTAGTGTGACATCTTCGACAATAAGGATTGATGCCAGACTCTATCAAATGCCTTTGATATATCCAGTGCTATTGTATGTGTTTCACCATGTTGGTCTGTAGCTTGGTTGATTTGATGCGTAAGAAGGCAAAGAATGTCTGCAGTTGATCGACATCGTCTAAAACCATATTGCCTATCACTGATTAATTTATTATTCTCAAGATGCTTAATTATGTGATTATTTAATATAAATTCAAAGACTTTACCAAGAGTGGAAGTTATAGCTATTGGTCTGTAGTTTGATGGATCTGAAGAGGCACCTTTTTAGGAACTGGATGGATGTTTGCTTCTTTCCAGGGTACTGGGAAGCATGAGGTATGAGTACACAGACGGAAATTTTTTGCCAGTACAGGAGCGAGCACCAAGGAGCAATTCTTAAGTACTATTGGAGGAATTTCATCTGGACCAGGAGCCTTATCTACTGAGAGATTCTGCAAAATAGTTTTGACATGTCTGGTGTGGATCTTAAGTGAGGGAATTTCAGGCGAATTAAAATTAAGTACAGGGACATCTTGATTTATTTCATCTAAGGTTGAGTTGGTGGAGAAAATATCCGCAAGAAGGTTAGCTTTACCTCGTGGGTTACTTACAAGATGGACAGTCGGAGATTTTAATGGTGGAATGGATGAAGCAGTAGTGAAGTTGGATTTGAATGAGTTAAGAGTAGACCAAAATATTTTGTTATCATTTGGATTATTTAGAAGTTTATTTGCCTGCTTGTGGAGAAAGTTTGATTTAGTTAGGTTTAATACAATTGTGGCATGATTTCTGATGTTTCTAAAATAATTAAAGGCTTCATGTGTTTTTGATCTTGTGTATGCATTGTAGGCTATTGCTTTTTGTTCAGTTACTCTAGCACAATTATGGTCAAACCATTTAGGTGAATTAGATCTTTTACTGTACTTTTGATGAGGAATAAAAGTTTCTATTCCAATATTTACAAAATCTTGTATGTGGCTCAAGGTGGAGTGTGCATCATTAGAAAAGAAAGAGGTCCAGGGAATATCAATAAAGAAACCTTGAAGACCCTCCCAGTCTGCCCTATCGTAATGCCATTTAGTCACCAAAACAGGTTCAGAGTGGGAAGGTGTGGTAGGTGATAGACAGGTGGCCTGTATCAGACAGTGATCAGAAGATCCAAGCAGGGACCTCACTGTAACATCATAATTTTCTGAATTGGTTGTTAAAAATAAGTCCAGTAGGTGGGAATTATGATTAGGATTATCTGGTACACGGGTGGGTTGGTTGACTAGTTGAGTGAGATTAAATGAGTCTGCAAATAGCTCACATTCAAGACCAGCATCATCAGTCCTGGCTGAATGAGTGAGCCATTCAACATTATGGACATTAAAATCACCCAACACAGTGATTTCAGAAGAAGCATTTAAGTTGAGGACACTGAGTTGTGAGGACAGAGAATCAAAAAGACTTTGCTCTGAAGGAGTATTTGGGGAACGGTAGATGCAACATACTGTATGTATTTAAATTTACCAGCAGAAATTAATTTGTATATAGAATAATCAAAATAGGGACAATTGAAAAACTAGTAACCTCCTCCAGGGCAATTTCAGATTTTGCGAAGCAACATACACCTCCTTTAGGTCTAAAATTTTGGAGCAGTTGATAACCTGGAAAATTAAATCTAGATGTGTCAGATGTGGATGTTACTTGAGTCTCTTTCAAAAAAAGGAGAGTAGGGGATTCTGCTTGAAGAAATTGGTGTACAGAATTGATGTTAGAGTGAAGTCCCCTTATATTACTAAAGAAAAAGCTGCACCGACGAGCAGCTTTGGGACGTTGCAATGCTCTTGACACAGTCGCATGATGACGACCGGGAGGGCCCTGTGTCAATGACCCAACCCTGCCGGGGGTGGATATCCGAGGGACCACCAGGTTTGCTCTTAACAATTGTACTGCCATCTACAGATTGTTAGTCCTTCTCTAACACATCTGTAACAATTGGGACTACAGAAAATCAATACTATACTCAACTGCTTGAGTACCTCACTCAAGCACGAGTCACCTGACGACTGTGTGTGCTTGTTCTTGTAAGTTTTGCGGACCGCCCGCCAAGACAACAAAGCTTTCTCTAGCACAGTTTTAAGTGGTTTTAATAGCGGATCCTTTCTTTTTGATGCCCAACTCTATAATGCATGCTTCTAGGATCCTTTGGAATGGGCTCCTGTGCTAGTTGGGTTAAGGAAGAAGATAATATGTGTGGAAAAATGCATACAGGCACAAAGGAGGGCGAGGAGGTAGAGTACACCAAAATCAAGTCCATGCGCTCGCAAATCTTTGCATATAACCTCATCTACCTCGACCCTGCCATACTTTCCATGCAATTCGAAATGACCATGGTATTGGCAATAATAGTCTGTCTGAGAATGCTTACTTGCGTCATGAATTGATTCAACAGTTGGTGAAAATATCGATGATAAGTAAACAGTGGTATAAACATTTTTCAACCAATCTTCCACTTATTCTTACTCTAATTTTATTACTGTAGTTTATCTGTACTTATTGGAAATTAATTTCCATAACAAACATTCAACAGTATAGTGGTGTAGGGGAAAATTGTGCAGTAAAAAAAATAAATAAATGCAGATCTAGATGTAGGCCTATTAAAGAATTCATATGTCCTGCATTGAATGTTATAATGAGACCTTATCAGCTTCATGGTAACATGTCAAGTGATACAGCCGAGACTGCGGTACGCTAACCTTTGTTATCTACGGCACTGGTGGAATGGGGCGGGGCTTACAGATATTTCTCGATTGAACAGACCGTAGTAACCTAGGCAACCACTAGGTACCACCACATATCATCCCGGAACATTTTATACAGCGGCAAATAAAAAAATGTCTTAGGATGGTACCCAACCTTTCGGGGTTAAGTATGGATACCAAGCTTCAACAATAGCTATACCATCTTTTCACTATCCCTTTCCTTTAGAGAGAATAAATATGTTAAAAGTGACAAATAATATTAAAAAAAAACACTTCTTTGAATATTGCAAACTTAACTAAACAGTTTCAATTGAATTTCCAGTTAAATATATACTTTTATATATCTTTTGGACCCCTGGAAAGAATACTAGAGTTTAACTCTCTACAGATCTTGGAGCTGTGCCCAATTGACCTGGTACTGGGAGGGTCACCTTGCAATGATCTCAGCTTCGTCAACCCCCACCGCAAAGGGCTGATGGGTGAGTCAAAGACTAACTCGCAAATGTTTACAGGAGATTTTATTCAGCCTGTGACTCCAGTTATTATAAATTGCTTGCTGTGTTTACATGTGAAGTGTATGAAGTGCATGTTTATTATGTTAGTATACCGTTTGAGTTCCTGTGGTTGTGAGTGTTGTCTGTAACCACTGTAATCAGCTTGATTATCTTGATCAGGTGCTAGCATTCCCCTGTTGCAGAGAGGGGTTAAGAGGCCATGGGGATTAGTGTCAGACATTCAACCAGCAGGGATCATACTTATGGCCTCCCTCATGCGAGGTATGCACGCTAACTCCTCCACGCAGTTTGGAAAAAAAAAAAAATCAACTATCATACCGGTATGTGTAAAAAATATATCGATCAATGCATGAGATAAAGCATTCTCATTTGGTATGTTCACTTAATTTAAATATGTAGCATCTTCGTGGTGAAAATGTGTAATATATAATATGATTAAATGTGAAAGATTGTAAGAATGTTATGTTGTGATATGCAGGCTGGCAAATGTTGGAAGTATTCAAAGCCTTTTCTAAAACAGTGTGCCTATTTTTTTTTAGTTTGTATTATTAGATATCCAGTTAGTGATATGATTTAGTTCTTATATCTTTGGAAGTGATAAAAAGTGCCAAATATTATAATTATTGTTCTTGTAAATTTGTCAATATTCATTCTTATATTCACTCCAGTCTTAGAACTGTTTTCCTGGTTTGTCAGCCTGTTGGTATAGCCACATTTGGTGAGATAACGGAGGATGCAGGAGAATTTTAAGTTGATAAAAATTTATAGAATAAATTTGTAAGGAGTAGTGCATGAATATAAAGACTTGTCATTATTACTGGACAGCCTTGATGAATAGTTATCCCAGAGATTTATTTCAAAGTTTTTATGCATGCATGGTGAAGTCCGAGTTTAAAGATTAATGTGTCAATGGTAACAATGTAATATTGTCTGTGTCTGGTGAAGAAATTTACTTTTTATTGTCTTTTCTTAATATTTTTTTTGTTCATGCTCTTTAATTGCATTGTTTACAGATCCCACTGGTATGGATTTTTCTAATTTTCACAGCCTAGCATTGCATTTGTCTTTACAGATCGCATTGGTACACGCTATCATTTTTCACATCATGGATTAGCATTTATGTTTACAGATCCTATGAGTACTTGTATAAATAATTTTTTCTCTAATAACCTGGCATTTCATTTGTGTTTACTGATCTAACTGGTACAAGTTATACATATGTGCATTTTTTTTCACAACCTGGTTTTCATAATTGCGTTTACAGATCCGAGCTCTCACTAATATGATTTATACAGTACAGTATATAATATACAGCATGTATATACATTCATAATGATACAGCAACATCATTTCAAACCAACAGACCCTTATCAAACCAACGTACTCGGCCATTCGTCAACATTGTGAAATGTGACTACATCATAAACAAAGATCAATATACAGTAGGGTCTCACATAAAACGAGTTTATGGTCGATAAACGAGGGCGTTTTATGCGATTTCGTTTTATGTGAACACAGCATTTTGGTGGCGCAATATCGTCAATGTTCACTGTAAGCGAAAATTTTCGTACAAAGCGAACGATATTTCGTACAAAGCGAACGACATTTCATACAAAGCGACGATATTTCGTACAAAGCGAATTTTAGGTCGGTCGTTTTAATCGAGACTCGTTTTATGCGAACACGTTTTATGCGGGACCCTACTGTATATATCTATCTATCTATCTATCTATCTATCTATCTATCTATCTATCTATCTATCTATCTATCTATCTATCTATCTATCTATTGCCCGACGCCGTGATCCCCGAAGGGGTATTCCATTTGTGTTTGTAAATCTCACTGGTATGTGGATTTTTTTTTTTTTCTCAGTCTGTTATTGCCTTGTTTACAGATCCCACTGGTTCGGGGTGTCTCTTTTTTCACTATTTCCGCGTGCTGAAGGAGATCCAGTTGAGTAACGAGGGCCGCCACCTCTTCTGGCTCTTTGAGAATGTCGTCAATATGTCAAAAATTGACAGCAACCAGATTAGTCTGTATGTTATTAAGTTGCCTTTTTGTTTGCTTAAATTGTGTTGAATAATTAGGGAACTTTCAAAACTACCAGATGTTATTCCCATCGTATTTTCTTGCTAACGAGTAGGGGTATTTTTCTTGCTTCTGGCTTTGGGAATAAAGTTAAAATTTCATTGTATTGATGATATGTATTATGAGGACGACTGTAGGACAACATCCCTACCCCCTCTTTTTTACCTTCATCTATAGGGACCTGTGGGGATTAAGAAAAGTATTTATAGATAAAGGTGAGGTTGATGAGTGGGAATGCTCTCCTCGTATAGAATACTTTTCATACACATTTACATACAGTACATGAATATATAGACTGATTGGTCTACACGAGGTGTGGTTTCAGTCTCATCGTAATGGTGGTGTTCCAGGCGGCCATATTCAGAGCTTCCCCACTTTAATTTTTTATTTTTTTATTTTAAAATTACATTGTACGATTTGATCTCGCATCTTTCGAAGTCTACTCCTCGGTTCAGCTCCCGCCACATTCAGAGACTTGCATCTTTTCACCTAATTTTGATTATCAAACCTTTCCACATGCGGAGTACAGTATATGCAATAGAATTTTGGCCTGTGGACTCTTTGTGCCGGAAGAATGGAAAACTCTGGCCATACCTGTTAGTATGAAAAATGAAGGGGATGACATCTGGTGGTTCAAGTTTTGAAAATCCCTCATTGACAACTATTAGATTAGCCCACATGTTCAGGGTTCCCAAGCTACTCAATCAGTAGATCTCAACCAGAACTAAGTAAACTAATAAAAAAAATATATAATCCTAACCAAATATAACCTAACAGTATTGGTTGAATTGCTTCTGGTTGAAATGGTCTATTGGTAGAGTTGTTTCAGTCGCCGTTGTTTAGTTGCTTTGTGTTTTGTTTGAATTATTGAGAAGTGTGTGCATGTGTATTTTATCTACTTTCCTTCTATAAATATTAACCCTTTCTGTCAGCCAATATAGTGTTTCATTCTTTCTACCCCAGATGATTGTCATAGCCTGCGGAGAGACAAATATTAGCAACAATATGATTTCTAGGGGTCATTCCTAACTGGAATAAAATTGCGTCATATAATAGAAATGTTCAAGATGCATGAGCTTGAATGTATTCCTGCCACATACTATTTTATGTGCATGTTCTGCCCCAATTATTTGTCAGTAAGCATTCACCAAGAAATCATGCATGACTATTAACATAACTCTGAAGTGCTTTGATATTTTAGAAGCATTTTGTGGGTGCTGGAATGGAGGAGTGGGGAAGAACATGCAGAAGTAGAGCAGTCTGACTGCTCTACTTCTGCATGCTCTTCCCCACTTATATCCAAATCTGCCTCCATCTCTCAGAACTCGTCTTGCAAGTCAATCTCATTTCGCATCTTCCGCCAAGCATGTCTGTAAAAGATATATTATCTTAATATTGACAGTATTAGCTTGCTTTAATATCTGAATCTTGGAAGTTATGTTTGATGTCAGAAAACACTGATGGACTTTGATATCCCAGTCAAACAGGACTTTGGTATGACCAGGGGCATTACTCCTAGTAGAGCCACATGAAAGGTAGTTCTAGTTCGCCTCTGTGACAAAATTATATTGATAATGATGAATGATGATATTGACTGTGGATGGTCTGTGTTCAGGTTTTTAGGTCGTCAGCCAATGGTAGTGGATGCCAAGCACTTCTCCCCACAGAAACGCCCTCGCTACTTCTGGGGCAACATACCAGGTGAGTCACAAGGTTTCCTGGACAATAGTTTAAAGTAAAAAAGACCACAGCCAGAATGGCTACACTCTCCTAACCTTTTTCACTCAATATAAACTAAATTTAACTTAAACTAAGCTAATTTAACTTCACCAAGCATAGCCTAATCTAATCACGGTTGTTTGGGATTATGGCCTTTTGCAAGTGGAACTTGTTGAATAAACCATTTCAAGCAGTAGATCTCAGCCAGAGACAAATAAAATCAGCCAGGGCCAACTAAGCTAGTGTCACCCCCCCCCCCCCCTTTGTGATGATGGGGAGAGACGGGCAGGGAGGTAACCTAGAAAATTATAGATCCTTAATTTTGAAAACTATCATAGGATAAAAAAAAATCAGTTACAGGAATATGGCTTGTATGAACTTTTGCTCAGCAGTTGAATGCTGGAGGATACAAATGTAATGGTCAACTGAATAAATTAGAAAGATAGAAGCATATAATATAGCAAAATACTAACTTTGCCCGTTTAATCAGATGACTCCAATTTCTTTCTGTCAGTCTTTGGACTTCCCAAACTTGACTACTTCCTTTAACGTGACGATAGTGCGTTGTTATATGTGCGATTGGTTTGCTTGGGAAACAGATTAACTTGCTCATGTAGTGATGTACACCCTATGTGGTGGATTGTGTTCTTTTATTTAATAATTTTCATTTTAGTAAGCGTTGTTTCCACATAGCGATTTTGATAATTTAATTTGACTTTATATTGTCCTTGTCCCAATTTTGGTTTGTTTAGTTTGCAAGTTTTACATTTTAATTCTAGTTACCTTCTCATAATTGTATTAAACTTCAGTACCTGTCATTGTTAGAGGGTTAATCAAGATCCCTTTTACCCATTCAATTTGTAGCGGTCCTTCCTAAGCTTGGGAAATAATCCTGGCAGCATCTTTATTTTACTGAAAAAAAATATCTTATTGAAGGTATTGTGAGATACAGCCTCTATTTTGGCTGCCATATTGCCTGTGTGTGTGTATGTTTTTTCTTTTCTTTTCATAATCACCCATATGAAAAAAATAAAGCTCCTTATTAATCCTGTTTCAGGCATGTACCGGCCTATCTCGTACCATCTGGGCAATGACATCCACCTGAGTCAGTGTCTGGATAAGGTGAGTGGATAGAGGGATGCTGTAGCCTGTAAGTTAAGTGAAAATGGGGAAGAGACTGTGAGGGATGGAGAGCTGGGATAGAAGGATACTGTAGGGGGAGAGACAGTGAGTGGATGGAGAGCTGGGAGGGAGGGATACTGGAAGAGGAGGGGGGGGGGGGGCAATGAGTGAATGGAGAGCTGGGATGGAGGAATGATGTGAGAGGAATGAAAACGGGGAGAGACAGTGAGTGGATGGAGAGCTGGGATAGGGATACTGTAAGGGGAATGAAAATGTGGGAGAGACAGTGAGTGGATGGAGTGCTGCAGGGTCGTACTCCTGGGGAGTGCAGTGCTACAGGTGGCTGATAAGGACAGCTGGAACTCCTGTTTCACCACATGGCCTCCCTAGCTGATCCTGTCTGTGCCTTATCAATATTGAGGTCCAAAACCCTTTCTCTTCCTATCAATACATTATACTACAAACATATTACATTTGCATTACCTTTGCCAAATTTCCAAAAATATGATAACGTCAAAATGCCCAGCCTCCAAATCCCCAGTCCTCTATTCTCAATTCAAAGCCAAAGGTGGATATTGTGTGTACGTACTTAAGTCTTACTTGCTCTCGTGTTGTTCCGAACTTTGACTCATTGAATTTTCAACTCTGGTTTAAGCTATATTGTTATTCTCCCACAAAATGTATCTGTGCTGTTTATCTCTTCCTTAATTCTACTGACTATCCAAAATTCTTTGACTATTTTTCTTCTAAAGTGGAACACATCCTATCCATCTCTCCCTTCTCTGTAATCTCTATCTTAACCCTCAACTGACGGTGACCGTCATATGACGGGAGAGAGAATATTGGCCACCCCTGCGGTGCCCGTCATATGACGCTTGCCTTTTTGAGGCCATTATGAGCGATGAGAGAGAGAGCGAGCATTGCAAGGACAACAGGTAGGCTTGCTCCGCTCGCGACAGCGGTGGGACGGGCACTAAGGCCAACTGTATCGATTCTCAAGCTACGTAGCTCAAAATAAGGATAAATCTGGGGAAATTACCTCATTTTAGGGTATTTTCACTTCCAGTTGCACGAGAACCCATTGTCGTACATGGATGATTCAGATGTCATTGGAAAGCTCGTTTATCGCTCTTTCACAGATATATAATTGTATTACGCTCTGGCATGAAACAGTTACCGGTAGTCATATGATGAGGGAAAGACAGATTGTGATTAAAAATTAATTACTGGTATATGGTTTATTTATGGAATGCTGTTACACCAGATTGAAGAGCGAGTTTACATAGAAGTTTAAAAGTTATGAATAAAAATATTTAATTAATAAACTGGTGATATTATGTGGAAAAGCCAGTGACGAGGGTAGAAACTGTAAAACAAAATATAGATATGGTTTACACTTTACTGGTAAGAATGGTGTATTATTATGTTTTTTACACCCACATCTAAACTCAATTAATGAAATCAACATGGATTTGTTGATTTCATTAATTGAGTTTAGAAGTAAAGTTGGTTGGTGTAAAGAACATAAGAAATACATGTGGCACTCCGAGGACTCGAACCCAGGATACTCGCATCGAAATTCCTCGCACTATGCATTACGCTATCAAGACAGTTAAAGAAATATGGACAAGCCTACGATTTATTATGCAGTTTCGAATCCTGCATATTAATCTGAGCATGTGCATATATTCCAACTGCACTATGGTAGCCTAATGTATAGACGAATGGAAGGAGTAATTAATGGAGCACTTAACCCTTAGGAAGGCCTCGCTATAAATTGCTCCTGAACCAGAATGAATTATTATGGTTTTACACCAACCAACTTCACATCGAAACTCAATTAATGAAATCAACAGATACATGTGGCACTCCGAGGACTTGAACCCAGGATACTCACATCGAAATTCCGTGCACTATGCATTACGCTATCAAGACAGTTAAAGAAATATGAACAAGCCTACGATTTATTATGCAGTTTCGAATCCTGCATACTGATCTGAGCATGTATATATATTCCAACTGCGCTATGGTAGCCTAATGTATAGACGAATGGAAGGAGTAATTAATGGGGCACTTAACCCTTAGGAAGGCCTCGCTATAAATTGCTCCTGAACCAGAATGAATTATTATGTTTTTTACACCATTTTTTTTCCAGGATGGAGAGTGAGTTGGTGACAAAATTATTAAGATATGGTTTATTATTAACCCGGGAACGGCGGCAAAGCTCTTAAGAAGTTTTACTGGGCAACGGCGGCAAAGCTCTTAACCCGGGAACTGCGGGAAGACTCTTAAGAGTTCCCCCGGCGGACTGCGGGAAGACTCTTAAGAGTCAGAGAAAAAAAAAATCAACTTTAATCCTCTCACCACGGAAGGGCTCTTGAACGCCCATAAAAAAAGCATATAACAGCTGCCCGGAAGGGCTCTTGAACGCCCAGTGGTTGAAAGCCTGTGAGCTTCGTGTGCGAGGCGTCGGTCCGACGCATGTAAACAACAGCCGGCTGGACCGACGCCCCGCATCTCCGGCCACAAGAAGGAGAGCGTCGCTTGTTCGTGTGTGCCTGTATGTTATTGTTAAGTATCGAAAAGTAGTGTAAAGTGGCTGTTTTGGCCATAAAGTTATCTCCAATGAAATCATCATCACAACTCAACCAGTTGACTTAGAGAGCTCTACTTGATGCCATTCTACAGGTAAATAACACAGCTACGCTTGGGGATGCGCGGGAATGCGGGAAGCAGTCAGATTAACACATATACGGTAGCCTAGCCTAGACGTTTTTCGGCCAAAACACCCGGGTTTCGAGGAATATATATATAATACATAGCCGGGGCTGGAGGGTTAAACATCGAAAAAAAAAAAAAATATATATATATTTTTGTTTTGCCCCTGGGCCATGCAAAATATCACTCCTCTACCTCCCCTCCTTCCCCACTTTCCTCCCCTCCTTCAGTTATCACCTATTTTCCCTGTTATTCCCTTATTCTGAGGTATATTTTCGTGCTAACATTAGCGAGTTGCAAGCAGGGCCTTGTCATCACTGTTAGCAAGCGAGTGCAAGAGAGAGAGAGAGTATCGATCGACTGTGTCTCAGTGGCCTTGGGGGAAATTGGCAGGAAAGCAGGTTGCCTCACCCATACATTATATAACTCGCGGCCTGTATCTCCGAATTTGACCATCCAAACGCTGTTTTCACTCGTTTTATTGTTGTTTCAGGTTAATACCTTTATAATCAACCCATAATAGGCGCATATGGATAAGTATTAATGCTATATATAGTAAAATGAATATTTTAGTGATGGAAACAGCTCAAATACGTCAGCACAGGCAGAAGTTTCTAATTACCCCCATGCGCACTTCTTAGGTTAAGAGGGAAGGCCTAAAAAAAATCTTTTTAACCCTTAAAGAGCGGCGCCTGGCTATATAGCCGGGCGCCAATTTGCAGCAAGTTAGGAGCATTATTAAGGCTTTTAAAGGGTTAAAATAGAGTGCAAATGGCCGGGAGCGCAGCGGGCCACACGTCCGACTCCCAGAGCCTACCGCCGCCCACTGACTCACCCTCCCTGTGTTCTCGAGAGGCCGGCAGTGTAGCCAGTAGTGAGCGTAGCTGGAAAAAATATGCCGCTATATGCTAAACTCCCATGTTGGTGGTACCACTGCCTGAGAACGACGAGTGCTACGTAGCTCGTTCTGGTCTCATTTTGAAGCTTTTAGCGCCTAGTTTTTTGCTGAATACATTTCTTGTCATGCAGATACTTGATTTATCATTCAGGAGGGCCTGAATATGCCCAAAATAGCCCAAAACCCCCCTCTAGACAAGGGTTAACCCTCCAGACCCGGTTGGGCTCTGAGGCCTCCATAAAAAACACACCCCGCGCTACCCGGTAGGGCTCTGGGGCTCCGGCAGCTTGAAAGCCTGTAAGCTTGGTGTGTGAGGCGTCCGTCCGACGCATGTAAACAACAGCCGGCTGGACCGACGCCGCGCATCTCCGACCACAAGAAGGAGTGCGTCGCTTGTTCGTGTGTGCCTGTATGTTATTGTTAAGTATCGAAAAGTAGTGTAAAGTGGCTGTTTTTGCCATAAAGTTATCTCCAATGAAATCGTCATCACAACTGAACCAGTTGACTTAGAGAGCTCTACTTAATGCCATTCTACAGGTACGAAACACATCTACGCTTGGGAATGTGCGGGAATGCGGAAGCAAGCAAAATAACAAAGATGCGGTAGCCTAGGCGTAGACGTTTTTCGGCCAAAACCACCGGGTTTCGGGGAATATATATGGAATACATAGCCGGGGCTGGAGGGTTAAAAGGCCCCAGTAGCACTAAACAAATTTTTTTTTTTTTTTTTTTTCTTTTCCCTATACCTCATATCACTCCTCCACATCCCCTCCTTCCCCCGTTTCCCCGCCCCCTTCAACTATCACCTATTTTCCCTGTTATTCCCTAATTCGTTGGTATATTTTTGTGCTAACATTAGCAAACTGTGTGGAGGATGTGCTTATGTGCCTAGCGAGTGTGTTGCACAAGGGAGAGTGTGAATGAGTGAGTCAGTCAGGCTTGAGGCCTCGTGAAGGGAGGGGTTGCCTCAATTTTCTCCATAATTCATGAATGGGCTGCTCCATGTTTATTTGCGATTTTGACCAGAAAAATTATATTTCCACTTGCTTTATTGTTGTTGTTGTTGTTGTTTCCCAAGCTGCCTGGCCGAACAGCCCCAAGGCCCCGAGCAAGGCCAAGGCCATAACTGAGCGCCCCTACAGAACCCTCCCTGCCGACCACAATAAAGCCTGGGTGACCGAAGCCACTCCATGGCGGGGAGCTGAGGAGGGTGCGGAAACGCCCGGGAAACCAAAGCCCCACCCAGGGCCCTGTGCCCCTCAGCAATTATGAAGAGAAAGTTGAGGGGCAAAGGAAAAATGTGACGCTTTGGCTTCCAATCTTGGTAGATTGGGAGGTCAATCCACGGAAGAGACGCCGTCACTTGAGATCTAGAAAATATCTAAGTAAAAGGAACAGTCAGAGTAAGCTATGGGTATGGCAGAGATCACTCAGGTCTCACTCTGATAGACCAGCCCATCATCATATTGTTGTTACAGGTTACTATCTTCATAGTGAAGGTAAAATAGGCGCATATGAATAAGTAATAACGATATTTATCGTAAAATGACGATTATAGGCATGAATGGAGCCTAATATGCTCGCCCAGAACAGTGGTGTTCAATACACACAGCTCGCCGTTTATAGGTTATGAGTTGTTTTACATTTTGGTTGAAGAGCTAGTATTTATTAGCTGAGAATAAAATAAAACAAAATAAAGATTAATTTAATACGTCTAAACATTATAAACATTAATTTACCATAGAGTAGGGGAGTATGTACAGTAAACTTCCGTTAATCCGAAGGGCAGCGGACCGGCTCTCGTTCGGATTAGTGGATTTTTCGGATTATCGGACTTTACCCCTATGAACCTGTGTATGACGAAAACATTGAGGCATTAGGCCACTCAAATGACACATAATGGAGCACACACATATCATATGTTCATGAATTCACTTTAAAAGTTTACCATTGTCATTGTAGCCTATTATCTACTTCAAAACATTCAGATTAATGGTCAAAGGAATCTGCTGATATAAACGTCTTCTTCTTCTTCCGTCTACTAGCGAGTTTGTCTTGCTCTTGAAGATCAGATGTGGTTCGGGAAGTAATGCCTTAACAACGGCACTTCCCTGAGAGGTTCTTGTAATTTTCCTTTTGTGATTTTCCTTTTGTGACGTGCTCTGTTATATTATATTGTATTGAAAGCACCCTTGTCTTGTTGTCTTGAAAGCACCCTTGGGATGCTCCGATCACTGAACTATAAATAGTAGCGTATCGGAACATCCAAAGGTGCGTTTTCAAGCTCAAGACTAATACGTCCAAAGGTGCGTTTTCAAGCTCAAGACTGAATGCGCTTGCAGAAAATGCGGTGCAAGCCAGTAGCGCATCGGAGCGTCCCAAGGATGCGTTCAAGAGCAAAACAAACTCTCTAGCAGACGATGTGGAAGAAGAAGAAGACGGTGTTTACGATTATATCAGTAGCTTCCTTTGACCATTAATCTGAATGTTTTGAAGTAGATAATAGGCTACAATGACAATGGTAAACTTTTAAAGTGAATTCATGAACATATGATATGTGTGTGCTCCATTATGTGTCATTTGAGTGGCCTAATGCCTCAAAAAGGGGACTTTGGGACTTCTTGAAATTCGGACCATCGGGTGAATTCGGATTTGGCCTCAAATTGAAAAATTCGGACTATTGGGAGATTCGAATCATCGGTCGTCGGATTAACGGACTTTTACTGTACATGCTAAGATTAATATGCAGTATTCGAGAATGTATAATATATTGTAGACTTGTGCATAAACCTTTAACTGTCTTGATGGCATAATGCTTAGTGTGTGGAATTTTGGTGTGAGTATCCTAGGTTCGAGTCCTTGGAGTAGTACATGTATTCATTACTTTCATTGATTTCACTACTTAAGTTTATTTGTAAATTAATTGATGGGTTGGTGAAAACAAATATGAAATTATTTCAGGTGGGAGAGCGTGTGGCGAGGGTAGAGAAAGTGAACTGTATCACGACTAACCCCGCCTCCCTGAAGCTGTCCAGTGGGTCCTTCTGTCCTATCACCATGAACCAGGACCCGGATACACCTTGGATCACTGAGATAGAGAGGGTATGGAGCTCACTATTTTTCACACATATATATTGGATTAGGACTATTTTGTAGAGAGGGTTGGGATTAGGGTTATTATTACTATAGAGGGTAAGGTTTACGGTTAAATTAATCTAGAGAGAGTTAGAGGCGCCAGTAATGATAGACAACCCTGTAGTTGGGAGTACTGTAATATACTACAGTACTTCAAACACTTCCATAGGATCCTAGAGGCAGTGAAATTACAGCTGCAGGCGAGGGCTCCATATTCTACTGTGTTGCAGGGATTTCCTGTACTTCCACTATGATGAGTGCCTTCTTTGGATGACCAAGGCTCACATGTGCATACAGGTCTCATGCATGCTTGTGTGTAAGCTTTTTTAAATAATTCTTTGTTGTGGATTTTGAGCAGATTCTCTGCTAACATTCGTTCCTAGCTTGTTTATCTTTAAAGGTAGTCTCTTACCCATCCGGGTGGATGGGACTTGTCAGCCTTGGTCAGCAACCCATCTAGGGGAGACATTAAATAAATCCTTACTGTTTACCTAAGGGTGAAGCAGGTTGGTGGATGAACTAGCTGTCCACTACTGTAGAAAATGTGTTAGAAATGCATAGAAGGCCTCTGAGTCGGACGGTCCCCAAGTGGAGTGTTCAGTCCTGTAAGTCCTTCATAAACTGGCACGGATTGCCCTCATGGGGAGTAGGTCCACTTGGGGCGTTTTGTGTATGGCCACCCTCAACGGGAGTTAGGCGTCGGTCAATAGATAAATAGATAGATGAATAAAAATTTAGTAAAAGCAAATTATATATTTTAATTAAATTTATGTATTATGTTCTCTCCACTAACCAACTTTACTCCTAAACTCGATTAATGAAATTAACAAACGCGTGTGGCAGTCCGGGGATTCGAACCCAGACGCTCACACCGAAAATCAACACACTTATGCATTGCACCACGAAGACAGTTAAAGAATGCTGCACAAGCCTACGATTTATTATGCAGTTTCGAATCCTGCATACCAATCTTAGCATGTACAATCATTACAACTGCACTATCGGAGGCTATGAATATGTGAATGGAAATAGTAATTAATGGGGCGCTTAACCCTAGGGAAGGCCTCTCGATAAACTACTACTACGATTATTCTTGCTTTTATTCTATGAGCATGTATGTATGTATATACCTAGGCACATGGCCCTTAGCTGGGTGTGGCCGAATCGAGATAGAGCCCGAACTGAAACTACATTTAAAGCTCCAATTCTTAGGGTCCACTTTCGCGTTCCCTCGCCCCTTTCTCTGTCCCGTGTAGTAGGTGAATTTTACAAGGGGAGGAGGATTCCTGGCCTCTCACCCCATACAAAATGTTTTTCATGGGAAACTGTTAGCTTTTAACCATGAATTAGCTTTCTTTTCATGCCAAGAAAAATCTATGTGCAAGGAGTGTAATATAGGCAGCGAGATATGACTTGTACGAGAGAAGGAAGTTTTATGTAAGCTATAGCATACAGAAGTGAGGATAGTGAAATGGATGAGTGTAATGTCTAGGGTTTCGGTGAGTGATGGAGCTAAGTGTAAGACTTGTTATTAGAAATATTGATGAGATCTATCAAACTGATAGATTGTGATGGTATGGACATTTTGAGAGAATGGAAGAGGATAATTGAGTGAGTAATGTTACTACAGTAGCATAAATGTGGAATTAGCACACCTAGGGGGAAGATCAAGGAAGAATTTGAAGGGGTTAATGTGTAGGAATCGGTTTTTACACCATACCCGAAAGAGGATTTATGGAGCTCCGGTCTTACTCTCAACCATCTGAACAATTTTACCAGCACACCTAAACTTTGTTAGATGAGGGAATAGCCTCCCGAAAATATCAAGCCCTGGTGGGGGCACGAACTCTCGACCCTTGGGTTATGAGGCAGACACCTTACCAGTTAGACCAATAGAGATATCCCACTTGGCCTGGTCGGCTCAGGGTATTTAAGCATCCGATCTGTTTTAGGCTAGCCTACTTTCACTGACTTTACACTACTTCACCTTCCGGGAAGCGAAAGCTCCGAACAGAGAGGAACAAGCTTGAGCCGAATCGACCGAGAGTCCGTCAGAGAGATGAACGGGAATGGTGAGTCAACTTCACTGAGCGGTGCACCAAACGCACCTACTAACTGCCCAGTTGGCAACTCGCTTGGGCGGCTGGCAACTCCACAACCCAACCCAAGCGAGTCTCACAACACTCCCTGCTCTCTCCTATCCTCTTCCTTGTCCTGTAGGAAGAGGATAGGAGAGACCCCTGTAGGAATCGGTTTTTACACCATACCCGAAAGAGGATTTATGGAGCTCCGATCTTACTCTCAACCATCTGAACAATTTTACCAGCACACCTAAACTTTGTTAGATGCGGGAATAGCCTCCCGAAAATATCAAGCCCTGGTGGGGGCACGAACTCTCGACCCTTGGGTTGTGAGGCAGACACCTTACCAGTTAGACCAATAGAGATATCCCACTTGGCCTGGGCGGCTCAGGGTATTTCCGCATCCGATCTGTTTTAGGCTAGCCTACTTTCACTGACTTTACAAATGTGGAATGATCTACCGAATAAGGGAATAACACTTGGAGAGCTGCTGTCAGGTGAACAACCTACATGTGTTAAGCATGTAAATGGGTCTAGAAATGTAATGTTGACATATGCTTATACAGTACCGTAAGTGTTGTGTGGACATCTTGTTAACCACCTTTCATGTGTTTTATATACTGTATATATATATTAATCGAGTTTAGGAGTAAAGTTGGTTGGTGGAGAGAACAATAAATATATATATATATATATATACATATATATACAGTATATATTGGGAGGTTTGACGTACCTCCCAACCTACCAAATAGGAAAACCTACTATTTGGTAGTAGTCTTGGAAAATCCAACGTCAAGGCTATTAACCTAATTGCAATGACGACTTGTCTATTTTGACTGCTATGTCGTCATTCCAACCGCGGTTAAAAAGAAAACGTCTAGAGTCTACTCCTTATCTTGCTCTAGGAGACGTTGTACATTAACCAAAACTACCACCGAAGGTGAAAAAAGCATAGAAGAGAAGAAAAAGGGGTTTACCTTAGTTACCGCTTAAGGCCCATCCCGTGTTCCGTCATGTGCAGATCCCTGTCGAACGTGCGCATGAGCGACCCTCTCTTGTTATCACATCTCACGTCAGCAGAAGAACGCGGATGGGCAGGGGTCCGGCGTGAGGGAGGGTATTATGTACGTTGGATTTTCCAAGACTACTACCAAATAGTAGGTTTTCCTATTTGGTAGGTTGGGAGGTACGTCAAACCTCCCAATTTGTTAGTAGTCTTGGCAAATCCAACGTCAAGGCTGCATAACAAATAGGAGGAGGACATCTAAGCCCAACATACCAAAAAAAACAATGCATAAAACAAAATTATAAATGACAAAGACACAATTTAAACAAGAGAGTTTAATAAAAGAGTGAAAAACTGAGGAGTAGCTAAAAAGAACAGTTTTAACACGTGCCCGTCATTCATAGTAATGCAAAAACATACTTATCTTAAACCAAAAAGGTACTGTACCCAAAATCCCTTTTCTTCCAAAACCAACAAAAACATTGAACACAATAACAAAACACAATTTTCAATGTGGCAAAAACACTTATGTACTGTAACAATACATAATCCCAAACTTGCAATCAAGTGTTGCAAACCCGTACTTCCCCCCCCCCCCCCCTTTTGTCAAATAAAACAAAGTAAAAGAACGAGGGACAAGGGGGGAAGACCAGGTATCTTCGCCAGAGCACTAGGAAACACGACCCCCGAGAGCTATCACCGGCCGAGGGGGTCGAACACTGGACATGGAGAGGTAGGAGGAGATGAAGGAATTGATAGAAGACCACAAAACCGCTGAGGCGATGTCAGGTAAGGATCGACTTTGCAGGAACCGGAAGGAGGCAGCAAAGGATCGCACATCGTGCGCAGAACCCCTACAAACAGGGGTACTGGCACGAATGGACCGACAAATGTGGCGTCCCATCTGCACCTGCGAGAGCCTCCCACCTGTCCGAGGATACACCCACACAGCAGTACCCGAAGGCGGCGCCACAGACGCAACAGAGGAGTGCAAGGCTGACACCGGGCACAACACGTGGCGAGTTTGCCCACGCTGTAAAGCCTGGACGGTGAAAGGTTGGAAAACGTGGGTCTCCCTCTCATTCGTGGCAACAAAATGAGGGGAGGAGGCGAACGGGACGCCATGCAAGAACGGGGAGAATCGCACGCAGTCCTGGGGCCGTGACAATGCCGCTAGTGCAGACACCCGATCCCCAGTGGCCAGAGCGACAAGGAAGAGTGTAAGCCCGAGCAACGGAACCGGTGTAGCGGCCCGTGTATACGTGGGTGAAGCCAGAAGGTCCAGAGCCCGCCCCAGATCCCACTGCGGAGGGACCTGGCGCGGAGGCGGTCGGTCCCGGAAGGCAGCCGTCATGAAGGAATCCAGCTCCTGCGGCGGAACGACCAGCCCAGCAACGGACTCAAAGACCCCCCGGACGGCAGACAAGTGGTTACGTATAGCGTCGACGTGAAAGTGACGTGTACGGAAGAGGTGAAACAAGGAGTGTAGGACGAGGGAAGGAGAGCCAACTGTCGGGCGAGTGTCCTGTATCCACCTAGTAAAAGACCTCCAGCGGGACCCGTAAGGCCCCCAAAGAGAAGTCGGCCAGGAACGCTTCAGGAAGTCAGTCAGGTCCCGGCCGTGGACTGGGAGCCACTGTGCCTCATGAACATTCACGATGCGAAGGCCAACGAGGTCCGCAGGTCCCCAACCTAGCTCAAGTGGAAGTCGGAGACAGGTAGAGGGACCGGACTCGGGCACCACCGTGTCAACCGGGCGTACCAAGCCTGTGCCGGCCACAGAGGCGCGAGTAGCCAGACTCTGCCGCGGTACAGCCGCAGCCTCGCGAGGACTTTGCACATCAACAGTGCGTCTGGTGGCGGAAATATGTATATCGACTGCCACCTGTACCAGTCTACCATGAAAGCGTCCGGACCCCCCTCCGGAGTGAGGCCGGAGGGAGAGGTACTGAGGCAACTGGTGCGGCACCTTCGATGCGAACAAGTCGACCTCCGGAACACCCCAGGAAGCCGCGAGGACGTCGAACACAGTCTGTTGCAATGCCCATTCCACAAGAACGCCCTGTCCTCGCGACAGGGCGTCCGCCCACAGGGTGGCAGGCCCGGGCAGGGAGGAGGCATGCAGGGAGAAGGTGTGTCGGTTCGCGAGGAAGAACAACTTCACCGAGATCCCCAATAGACCTGGAGGACCCCCGCTTTTGGAGAGAGTGACAGATATCTGAGTGTCCAACCCGAAGGCCACCGACTTTCCCCGAAGGGCCAGCGCGTGATCCCTCAGGAAGAACAAAGGAACCAACAGTTCGAGGGCATGGATGGGGAGGGGCGTGAGTCCCACTCATCTGCCGTGAAGTTGACGTCCCAGGTTTGATTGGTAACCTCACCCTACCTCGCTCGACGCATCTGTGTCTACCCAGATCGTCGGCGGGGGGGGGCGGTCCAGGGCACAGCCGCAGAGAGCGTGCCCCGAGCAACCCAGCGTCCGAAGTGTCTGCGAAGGGTACGCGGGAGCGGCAGGAGCCGATCCATAGGGGCAACGGAAACACCTCGGTGCCCATGAGGAGTAGGCGGCGTAGCCTGAGGCTCCCTAAGGGAATGGGCAGAGCGGCCCAATTCAGCGAACCCACTAACGAGTCCCAGAGCCACCCCGGGAGGGAGACCGAGTGCAACACGGCGAAGACCTTCCGCCGAAGGTGCACCGCGTCCGGCAGACCCTGGGTCACCGTAGCGCTGGACAAATCCTATGCAAGACCGACCCATGGCACGACACCCGTCGCCGCGACGGGGTCAAGCGTGACTTGGGAACATCGATGCAGAACCATAAATGTGCGACGTGGCGAACGACTGTGAGGGTGTCGCGTACGCACAGTCCTAGGGCTTCGGAAACTATTAACCAATCGGCCAAGGAAAACAGGATTTGGAGCCCGCTCCTGAGGAGAGGACCCAGAGCCCAACCCACCAGTGTGGAGAAGATCCTCGGCGCGATGTGGAGACCGAAGGGAAGTCTGTCGAACAGGAACACACGATCGGAAGCCCGAACGGCCAAGAATCACTGGAATCGAGGATGGAGAGGAACGAGCCAAGACGCATCCTGGAGGGCCAGCGACACTACCCACGACAGAGGGCGCAGGGCCAGGCGTACCTGGGGTACCGGCAGCATCCGAAACCGTGTGTGCACGATGCGCCCGTTGAGGGCCGACAGAGCCACCACCGGTCGCATCGCGTCGCAGTTCTACTTCGGTACCAGAAATACACGGGAGAGGAAAACCGGGTGACCGGCGGTCAACCCCCTCGACGATTCCCTGCTCGTGCAAGGATGTGAGCACGTGGGCCACCTCTGAAGGGATGGGCCGGCGTCGGTGACAAGAGCGGAGTGGGGGTCCGGACGTCCACCTCCAGGTTAGACCCCTCCACGCAACCTGCCGCCCCCAACGTCCCTCGCGGCCAGCGAGGGGCGCAAGGGCGAAAACAACCTGTGGGAGCTCCCTAGAGGAGGGGAGCGACCCGGGCGGCTAGGCGAGAAGGAGAACAAGGAGACCAACCCGGAGAACCTACACAGTGTTTTGACGTGGAGGTACCCCCGGTACGGTCCTTGCGGTCATGAGCGCAACGTTGACCTCCTCTACCCCCCCCCCCCCAACTTCGTCGAAAAGGGCGGGCCACCCCAACCCCTGGCCGTCGCGGGGCTGACCCCGGCGAAGGGCGGCCGGAAGTGGAAGGCTGGCCAGCCCCGACACGGCGGGGATGAAAAGGGGGCAAGAACAGAAGTGCGAGGCGGAACCGACGCACTGGCCTGTCACGTCCCTGTCCTGCGCCCGTGCATGGCGGCAGCACGAGCAGCAGCACCCCGAAGAGGACCGGCAGAAGGACGGGACTGAGAAGACCCCACTCGCGACACAGCGCGTCGTTGCGTGTCGTAAGCAGGGTCCGCCGATAGAGAAGCGTAGCGTCCCCAAGCATCCTGCGCAAAAAAGCCCCGACGTAGAGAGCGCAGAGTACAACAAACCCTGACGAATATCCAAGGGGGCTGGCCGGCAGAACGAGGACCGTACCATCCGGCGTTGCCGAGTTGCCACACACAAAACCGCCTTCAGCTCGGGAACCAAAGACACCGCGAGCCGAAGGTGGATCCGCCGAACGCGGTCCAAACCCTCGTGAAGATCGCCTGGTGCAGATGCCGCGATAAGCCGCAGGTGGTGAACAGAAGTCTGGAGGGAACCTAAAAGACAAGAGAAGAAGTTCGGCACCCACCGTCGCAAGGGAAAAACCTTGTCGACAGAGGACTGATCTGGGTGAGAGAAGAACGGGGTAGCAATAAACAAAGTTCAAGAACGGGCGCGCTTAACCAGGACCAGAACGCGCCGTCCAACCCGCCGACAGACACAAGAGGAGGCAAAAGCAGTGATGACTCCGGGGGAGGGACTGAAGGAGAGTCGGCGAAGTCGAAGGCCTCAGCAAACCAGACCCCCAATGGGAGAGGGCGATCGAGCATGATGGCTAAGCCAGGCATACCGTCGTCGCACAAACCCGTCCCATAGGAGGACAGTCCCGTCAACACAGCCAGGGACTGAACATCCTGAAGGATGTCCCGGCGGCTGAAGTCAAGACCAGAGCGTAGGCCTGCAGAAGGGAGGGGGACCGTAGCAGGGGTAGGTAGGGTGAGGCGCTGAGGGTGTGTCACCGCCAAGAAGCGCGATAAGAGGGAGTCTTGCATCGACTCGAAGCGCCCGTCGATGCGGGCCACAACCCATCCCTGCATAGCCGACAATCGATCCGAGAGAGGCGACCCCCCCCCCCCCCCCAAGATTGGTCGGCCCGCAGGGGCGAGCGTGAGCGGGAGCGAGACCCACGATACGAACCAGCAGCGTCGCGGCCCAAGGAAGGCGAGCGACAATGGTTGTGTCGCCGCTGAGGGACTCGTCCCCGATCACGAACACCCGAGGGGGAAACAGCACCATCCCCCTCTTCCAGCGACACGGCAGCCCCTGAGAAAGGGGACCCCGAAACCTCGCTAAACCCCACCGAGCCAAGAGGAGGGGTACCCCCCTGGCGAGACGGTAAGTGAAGGTCAGGGAGAGAAGAAGGAGGAGGAGCAGGACGACGGGAGTGGGAAGGCTGGCCGGGTGAAAGGAGGTCAGAAGGAGCCGCGGGGGGAAACAGAGCAAGGATCCCCGGGGCTGAGATAACAGGGCGGCCCGACACTGAGGCGGAGGAGGGAGGGACCACCACCGTGGGACGAGACCGTGAAGGAAGAATAGGCACTGAAGCAGGTGAAGTAGGAGAAGCAACTACACCCTGGCAGACCCTCTTGGACAGTGTAACCGTGCGCGGAGAGGACAACGTAAGAGGAAGTCGTCCGGGCTGGGGAAGCGGGCGGAAGGGAGTAGAGCCCCTATCCGTAGAGGCCAGGGGAGGGCGCACAGGGGCAGAGCCGCTAACCCCGGCCTCAGGGCGAGAACCATGACGAGGGCGATGGGCGTCGTCAAGGCGATCAGGAGGACGACGAGGGGCAGTAGAGGACGGGCGACGAGGCGAGCGAGAGCGTGGACGTAGCTGGGGATCCCCCCGACGATGTGACGACCGGCTGCGGGACCCAGGGGAGAGGGCCAGGTGAACGGCCTTCAGTCGGGTCAGGGATACCCAGGGCGACGCGGAGCCGGTCGGCAACAAAGGCCGGGGAACGGTGGCCCACAGTCCTAATGTGGCGGGAGACTATCGCCCACACCGACGGAAGGGAAGCAGAGGCCACTGCCGCTGCTGAGGAACCAGGGCTATGGTGCACCACATCCACCAGGGCCCCACAGAGCAGGGAGATGTAGGCCGTAGAGGACACACAGTGCGAGTGGCGCAAGCAGGACTTGTGGCTCTCCAAGCACGGGGAGCTACAAAGCAAGGCAGCCTACCTGCACTGGAAGAACACACACCATAATCAGCACGTCGAAGGAGTAAGTGGAGAGAATGTCCAATAAGAACCAGGGAAGGAGCATGGGAAAACAGGAACACACATGCAAACAGGTATCCGTACTCACCCTAAACCGGGAGCACAGAGGTAGGTGAGTAGGGCGGGCGAGGTGGAAGAGCACTAGCAGAACCTGCAAAGATGGAGAAAGTGTTAACCACCACTCAACATCTTACATGCAGGGCCTATAACACCAGTAAAGTGCACACACCAAGATAGTTTCAGGCAACAAGATGACATAAAAAAGGTCAACAGTGAAAGCCAACTACTACCGCAAATTTGCGGGCCAATGGAGGCATAACCGTACCGACAAAACCCTCCCGCATCTTTGAGGGACCCCCCAGCGATTTCCGCAA
>CM064511.1:28900878-28990878 GCA_032716605.1 Paralithodes platypus | reverse complement strand
AGGCACATATCCCATAGCTGGGAGTAGTAAAGTACAAATTTAATATGTAATATATAGTTTGCATGTAATCAAATGGTAGATACTATGTCTGAACAGTATGTTAAGAAGTATCGAATTGGTACCTGGATATGTTGCTCCTTTGTACAAAATGATCTGAATGGTAATAATCCCTGTGTTAATACTTTGATTATACAGTATAGCTATTTAGTTGTCTAATATAGTCCTATGTACAGTACGGTAACAAAATGTTATTACATAAAATTCCTGAGATAAGCACAGAATCAACTTTAATTAATTTTCTGAATAGTAAGGTAGTTCTAAACCTAAAGATGCAGTTCATTGCTACAGTTAAAGAAAATGTAGCCAGATTTAATAGATAACCAAAGAACTAAATAAAACTGATTGATATGAACTTAAATTTGGACTCCTATACTGTAAAATAAGTGTTGTTCTGTTAGTTATGGGCTATTACAAACATACAAACTCAGGAAAATTTATGGAACTTCACCATTTCAGCATGCCATGATGCAATCTTATTTTGGTTTGTTTATTTTGCAAGTTTTACATTATAATATACATTATATATTTATATTTTTTCAGACTGTTATGAGAGTTTTTATTATGTTTAGAATAGGTCTGTGGGAGTCGAAGAAGCAATTTTGATAGATTTCACACCTATGATTTTTATAGATGGTGGTACAGCTTCGCTGCATGTTTACCTACTGAGACCGGAACCACCTCTACAGGAGGTTTGGGACCTGGGAATTGTTTGTTGGGGACCCCAAATGGGCCTGGGTCTCTAAGTCTTCTGGGCAACCTATATGTGTGTGAATTTGTGTATTGTTTTTGTGGTTTTTTATGTTGTGTTCAGTAATTTCAGGCTTTAAGAAAATTGGAGCTGTAGACATGATATTTAGCAAAATTACCAGTGAAAATGCAGTTGTAATGCCTTTATAGATGCATAATATAAAATTAAACATATTTCCTATTCATCAGAAGCCTACATTGTTATTGCATTTCTGTTTAATATCGATGTTTACGGCTCCAACTTTCTTATAGCCTGAAACTCCCTAGTGGTCAATTCCTCACTTGAAGATAGTTATGTTCCTGGATTATCAAGACTTCATATGAATTTTTTTTTTGTCATTTGTCCTGTCATTATACATCTTTTTAGTCTGATTTGCAACCTAATTTAATGAACAGTGAATTGAGGGGAGATTGGCCTTTTATTTTTTTATTTTTTTTTTTTTTGGGGGGGGGTCTATTAATTCATGTATTCCTTTATTTCTTAGTTTCCTCGCTAGACCTTCACCAAGCTTAGAAAAATACCCCCTTGACCCCCTCAAAGATAAATTTGTAAATTTTTTGGTAGAAAAACTTTCCGGCCAAAGGTCGGTTTCTCTTAAAATTTCAGGCTCGCTATCACTCATAAATTGACGACTAAATGGCACAAAAGGTCTTAAAATTGACAACGAAATGGGGCAAAAGGTGTTAAAATCACCAAACTAATGGGCCGAATGTCTTATAATCTCAAAGCAAAAGGGGCTTAACACGAGGGAGAAAAGGGTCTAGAAAAACTAGCACTACCCCCTTGAAACTGATGAAATGTGCAAATTATGCCCGGGTTGCAGAAGTTAATGCAACTAGATATGTACTTTGACTTAGTGAGGGGTATTGGTATGTGTAGTTCTAAGTTATATGTATTTATATGTTTCAAGTTCTTAACCAGTTTTAGTATACAGTACCTGTATTCTTATTTAACCCCTTCTGTACCGGTGATGTACTTTTCATTATATTCTGGCGACTATTAGATGATTTCATACAGCTTAGGAAGGCCGTCTACTGATTAAAAGGCTACAGACTACCTCAATTAATCCTTTTAGCTACCATATATCCTTCCTAAGCTTCATAAATTCTTCTAAATATAGGTGATATCAAATATAAAAGACGTCACCGGTACAGAAGGGGTTAATGCAACTAGATATACACTGTATATTTTTTATGTCCTGTACTTTGTTTTTAAAGATTACGTGAAGAATATTTTCTAGTGAATTTTAGATGTATTTTACCATCATAATTTGTTATGGTTTTATGAAAGATGTCTACTAATGTGTTTGTAAAGTTTTAGATGTGACTTGTATTTGTTATGCTCATTTAACTCTAGCTGATGCAACATCTTGGGGATTATTATAGTATTTTGTCTTAATATTATTGAGGATATTGTTTGCTCTTGCCAATTTTTAGTTACATATTTTAGTTTGCCCCCTAGACTTTAGGAAAACAAAAAGCCTTCCCAGACTTCCTTCAAGCTAAAAGAGTGCTGACCCAGATACCCTTTAAGCAAAATTTGTAAATTTTTCAATAGAGAAATGTCCCAGCCAAAGGCTCGGGCTCATTTCAGGCTCACTTACTCTCGCCCAGAAGAAAACAAAAATCTACGCCTGAATGGGGTGAAGTGTCTAATTATCGCCTACCGGTACTAATAGAATTAATTAATATAACAAACTCAAAAGTTACTGTTCAAATTAATATAACTAACTCATTAAAATTAAAAAATTATCGAAACGACAACATACTAAGCAAAATCTATATGTGGAAAAATGCTTTTAAATTTATCGGAAATTAAACTTTGAAAATAACAATGAAAATAACAAACTTATAATATCCACATATCTGTACACCACTACACGAGACAGTAAGTTAGTTTCCCACGCTACCCTAGTAGCAAATGTGTTGGTGTATCGAGGCTAACTAGTACGAAGTGCAATCAGGAGTCTTAATTAAAATACGTATAGGCAGATGCAAGTTTGGTGTATCGAGGCTAACTAGTACGAAGTGCAATCAGGAGTCTTAATTAAAATACGTATAGGCAGATGCAAGTTTTGCTTACTTCTTAAATCTTTAAACTAATAAAGCAAAATGGGGGGATGTATTTTACCATAATAATTTTTTATTATTTTATGTATGATATATTTTTGGACCTCGCCTGTTACCCTCCATTAGATTGTTGATTGTAAGATTTTTCACTCCATTTGTTTGGCAATAATATGACGCTGTATCTTATTCAGGTTTCTATTTTTTTCTGGGCGAGCGATAGTGAGCCTGTAACTTGAAAGAATGAGGCCTTCGGCCGGGACATATTTCTATTGAACATTTTTAGAATTTAGCTAGAAGGGGGTCTGGGTAGGCATTTTTTAGTTTGAAGGAAATATGGGCAGGCATTTTTGTTAGCTTAGGGGACATGGCAAAAACTAGCAAAATCCTCAATAATCATTAAACAAAATCTGATAACCCGCAGGACATTGGCTATTTACATAATTTGGTTTAGTGTCCCTATTTCTATCCATTTCTTCCAGTTCGCTGCAAATCCTATCCTTGTATTTAGATTCATTCAACAGCCATACTTTCCTTTTTGGCATGTATACCTTCTTCGCACAGGATCTCGCCTTAAGCTCATATCACAGACTAGGAGCGTATGTTGGGAGATACATTCTTCGCTAATGATGACCTGTACATCTCGCAACAAACTTCCAGTCTTTCCTATATTCACTTAGAAGTAATCTATCTGGCTACTGGTGCCCCCTGAACTACTATATATGTGATCAGATGACTCGACGTTTTCTTGAACTTATTGTTACACACAACCATGTTGAGTGCAACACAGGACTCCAGTATAAATTTGCCTTCTAGATTTCTACTTCCATACCCTCTTCCATCATGCACACCCTCGTACCCATCAGCACATACATACATAAAATTTTAAGACTGAGTGTTCCACACATAAGTGCAGTTTCAGTCTCTTGTCCTAATGGCGGCGTTCCAGGCAACCCTGTTAAGGGCTGTTTCACTTGTCAAGTTCTTGGATTTGAGATCGGCGCGTATAGTCCGATCCCAGGTCTTCCTCGGTCCACCCCTTGGTGCAGCTCCCTCCACAATCACAGACCTGCATTTTTTCACCCAATTTTGTTCATCCATTCTCTCCACATGTCCATACCATCCCAGTCTACTTGTACGCATCACCTCGCTAATACTCTTTATACCTAAACGTCTCCTCAGCTCAACATTTGTTATTCTATCCTGTAGCCTGGCCCCACACATCCATCTCACCATTCTCATCTCATTACGCTCCATTCTGTTGACATCCTCTACTTTAACGGCCCATGTTTCTGAGGCATACGTCATTGCACTTCTAACACATGAGGCATACACCTTTCCCTTCAGGGGGAGAGGCATTCTTTTCATGGTCAGGATTGGCATAAATTCTCTGAACTTCCCCCAGCCACACCTAATTCTAGCAACAGTGGCAGCCTCGGCCCCACCACATGCTCCCACATGCCCATTTAGATCTCCAATTATGATTGTATTATCATACTCCGAGAGGCCCGAAACGACACCAATATAGTCGTTCCAGAAAGCCTCTTTCCACTCTGTTTAATCCAACTTGTGGGGCATATGCCGATATCACATTATCACATTCATAATTATTTCACTAACTTTCAATTTAAAACAATCTATTTTCCATTTACTTTCTTTTTCTCAATTACATCTACTCCCACTCTTCGGATAGGCCTACTAGAACACCTACTCCTCCTTTCGCTTTTCCAGAGTTATCGCCCTTCCAATAGAACCGGTACCAATTGTTTTTTTCAACTATCCACTGCACACCACACCCCTTTCATCGAGTTTCCTGGGCACAGCACTCATCCACTCTTCTATGTTCAAGCACTTTTACAACTTCATTCGCTCTGGCACTTATACTTCTAACATTCACACTGGCAAGCCTGAACCTTTAAGAGGCTGCAGCCCATCTCCTGTGCAATTTTGAGTCATTAGACTGGTGTTGTTTATCAGATTTTTGTAAGGGTCACAATCGGTAAATCACCATCTCTAGAACTCTGGCTCCAGACTGACTCGGGGACCGTTCAGAGCACTTTCTCCCAAGTATTACAAGTGGGTAGGATCCAGTGGCCCTGGTGCACCCCACCAGAACCAGCCGCAGGGACACACCCTGTCCGCGTACACAGCACTACAGCTGGCCTGGTATTATGCACCTAATGACGGGGCAGCCTCCTGGAGTGCAACAATCAGGTTCGGACCCTTGTACTGTTAGGCGGAGTGTGTCAGTCTGGGGAAACACCGCACACTGTACCCTCTGGATACCTTCAGCCATGTAGGCTGCAAGGAGCCAGATCCCTGGGCGGCAACTTGGACAATGATGTCCTGTCACAATGCTGACCACCATGTGAACACTGTGGCCAACTCTGAAAGCCCTCCTCTGTTACTGCTCTCCTTGGCGCGGTTGGGGGGCTTCGGGGCCGGCGACTGGGGCTTGATGGGAGATGGTTGTGGTAATTTCCCTTCCTCTCTCCCCTCGAGCTTTCGTCATCAGCTTGACTAATTTTGAGTAGTTTTTCCATTTCTCTTTATATATTTTTCCCCTTCTATTCTTATTCTGTCCCATTCGGTTGTCCTCGGGCAACATATATCTCATGTCTCCCTGGCCTGGCTAGGTAGTAGACTCCTGACCTGATTTGTCTCTTTAGTTGCTGATGTAGCCGAGCTGACTTGATTCCATTCGGTAATGCATTTTTTGCATCTCGCTGTGATTTCTCTATATCTTAGTCCTGATATTTCATTCTTCGCCCTTGATCACTTCTTGGTTGGTGCTGCAGTGTAGCAGTTCTTGCCTCATCCTTCGGCCCTGCCCTATAAGAGCTCTGATGTGGAGCTGATGTGGTCCGGCTGAACTGATGAAATGGCGAGAAATTTCTGCGTGTCTTAACCTAACTAGATTTGTTCACCTCCTGCCCTTCCCTATCTATCTTGACTTGATTAGTTGTCCATCTTGATCAAATCCTTCGGGCCAGCCCTATGAGAGTTCTTTTGTGGAACTCAGTGGTCTGGTTAAACTAATATAATAAAAAACAAAAACAAATCTGAAAGCCAACCCTTTTCAGAGCCTCTATAATGTAAAGCAAAAGGAAGATAAGCCATTCTATGTATTTAATATATCTTGGCTAGTTTACTATACAGTCTCTTCGTAGACAGAGGTTTTGATACTAGTTAATTGTTGCATAAATTTAATCTACAGTATTTAAGGTCGGTAATCTTGACTGTATTCTTAAATTTGACATGATACAATTTTAATCAAGCATTTTTAACTTAAAAGTGTCTCGCATTACCTCTGCTTACTGTTTGTCTGTACATTCAGGTCTTCATATACGCGGTCCTTTTGTCACTTGTACCGACCGTGTATATCTAATCCGCATCTTAGAATTAACAGCCCTTATAGGAATTAATTCAATTTGTTCCAGCCATATTCCCAAAGGCACTTATTTGAGCCTTAAATCCGACACCAACAAAAACTTATTGCGTGTCAGGCAGGCAATAACAGCATCAATAAGAACTGTTTTGGACCTTCTACCGACCTATTTGCATGTCAGGCACGCAATATCCTGCAACATATACAAACCCATCATCTCCAGACATCACCTTTTGCTCCCCAGAACTCACCCCCACAACATCCTGGAGGGTGGTCAGAACCTTAGCCTCTGACCACCTCCCGATCATTATCACCACCAAAACCAGACTCACCCCAGCTAGCCACAAACACACATACACCAATTATAAAAGAGCTAACTGGGAAGCATTCACAAATGAGACAGAACAACACTTCACAACTCTAAACAGTACACCCATCACTAACATCAACAATGCTGTACACATACTCAATAAAACTATCCAAAACGCTGACAAGAAACACATTCCAAGAGGTAACAGAAAAAGACACAACCCCAACTTCACACCAGAAATTCAAAACCTCATCAGACAACGCGACATACTGAAACACTCCCCAGCACCCCACACACAAGACATCACACAACAAATTCAAGCACTCAACACCCAAACTAACAACAAAATACAAGAGCAACAAAAACTAAATTGGAATAACTTCCTACAAACACTTGATCACAAAACAAACCCCAAAAAACTCTACAAAACACTAAACAGCATCACACTTTCCAACAGCAACACAACACAATCACATGCTGCAATCACAACAACAGATTCTACTCCTTCATGTAAACAACAAGCAAACACTCTCATCAATCACTTTTCACATGTCAGCCACCTAAAACCTCACAAAGACGACCGACGTGTCATCCGACGTAAGAGACAATTCCCCACAGACCCTGACTATACACCCTTCACCAATCACCAGACAAAGCATATCATCAACAATCTCAAGCACTCACCCGCCTGTGGCCTAGACAACATAAGCAACATACACCTCAGACCACAAGGCATACAAGCACTCACTAACATATCAAACTACAGCTATTCACACAACACAATACCAGACATTTGGAAGCATGGTATCATCATCACATTCCCCAAACCCAACAAAGACCCCACGCTACCCTCCTCGCACCGCCCCATCACACTCCTTTGCTCCCCCTCCAAACTCATGGAACGCCTAGTATTACAACTAATTACACCTGACCTACCCCTAGCTCCAACACAACATGGCTTTAGGCCACTGCACTCCACAAACACTCTTCTCACAGACCTTACACAAAGAGCTTTCGACGGCATCAATTCAGCTAGACCACCACAGATCACTATTAGCCACACTCGACATTAGTAAAGCCTTCGATGCCATCCCCCGCCACAACCTAACAAACAAAATCTACAACACAAACATGCACAACAACACAAAACGGTGGCTGGCCAACTTCCTAGCAGGCAGATGTGCACACGTATCTTTTGCCGGTCAGTCATCTAAAATCAGAAACTTTCCAAACGGAGTCCCACAAGGATCCGTCCTATCGCCCGCACTCTTCAATCTGTACATGCACGATATAACTACACCCAATACGCCCCAAATAAACTTAGCCTCCTATGCAGATGACATAACACTCACATGCACACACCATGACCCAAAAAGAGCAACAGATCTCCTTCAACCCTATCTCAACACACTACATGGCTGGTGCACTACAAACAGACTTAATCTAGCCCCAGCCAAATCTACCGCAACCCTGCTCACAAGTTGGACAGGAGAACACGAATACATCCCTCAACTCACCATAAACAACACACCCCTAACACATACACACACACCCAAAATCCTAGGAGTAACATATGATACTCATATGACATTCAAACAGCACACCACAAACATTAAAAAGAAACTGACACCCAGACTTAACGCCCTCAGGTCACTTGCTCACACAAAATTTGGACGCAACAAAGAAACTACCACCACAGTATATAAACAATACATAAGATCAGTGATGGAATACGCAAGCCCAGCCTGGGCTTCTAACCTAGCTGAAACACATCATAAGACCTTACAGACTATTCAAAACAAAGCCCTGCTACAGGCTGCACAGCTACTGCACCCACAGATCACCTACATCAAGAAACCAAAATCCTCAAAGTCAAAGACCATCTGGACATGAGAGGCACTCAATTCTTGGCAGCAGCCTCCGCAAACCAAGACCACCCACTAAACTACATGGCAACACACCCACAGACACCAAGAAATATCAAAACAACACCCAGCACACGGTATCACACACAATTATTGTCCTCTCTCCCTCCCTGCCCACCCCGAACCAACTTCCAGAAGCACATCCATACTCATATCTCTCACCGATCCATCCACTCACTCACAGACAACACGCAGCTGCATGCACGACCTCCCGAAATCCATCCTTCCGAATCCTCCCTTCCTCGCGAGGACAGACTCCACCTGGCCAGGCTGAGATGCGGACACCATCCAGCTCTCCTGAGCTATCAGAAGAGACTGGATGACTCCGTTGTCGACGCCTGCCCGGGATGTAACACAGCACCCCATACCATTAAACACATCATAGAAGACTGCATTTCACACAACCACTTACGCCAACAACACAATCTACACTCAATGAGAGCTCTGTGGGAAAGCCCGATCGTGACCGTGGCCTTTCTCAGGGACTCGGGGCTGTTCGGCCAGGCAGCTTAGGGAACAACAACAACAACATATACAAACCATACTGTTTTGTGTCGTCTGCTACGATTCGCGCGGTCTGGCACTGACCCGGAGTTGCAGCAGGCGTCTGCAGGACCCCCGTTGCCCGCAAATGTCAAGAGTATTTACAAAAAAATTCCACGTTGCGGCCGAGCTTGGAATTTTTGGGTTTACCGCGCCCAAACGAATCAGTGTATAGGAAATGCACGTATATTGAGACCTGACTGTATATGATAATGTTTTAATGGTTTATATACTTCTATTTTTTATTATAATATTAATTACATTTTTACTCTATATTCATATCTTGAATAGGGTGACCGGATATCTCAACCAGTAGCTCTCAACCAGTACCAAATTAACCAATACGGTTAGGTTAGGTTAGTACTATATTTTGGCACTGGTGGTTTGCTTAATTTTGGTTGATTTGGTACTGGTTGAGATGTCTGGGAACCCTTAAATAGATTACTTCTATATATTTTGCTATTGTTTTGCTCTATTTTATTATAGCTATTCTCTTTGCATAGTATGATGTGCTTGCCTTTGTGAGTTCTTTATTATATTTTTACTATAAATGCAAGTTATATAATATATGGTAACAGTTGGTGGGGTCATATGTCTATGCTATGCCTACAGGTATCTAGGCTACCCGGTAGTACTATTTTTTTTTTTTAATATGTATTTTGTAATATTTTTTCATATCTTGTCTAATTGTAAATTTGTTTGTATAGACCAGATTTTCTCCTTGAAATATGTTGAGAAATATCTGGAGAAAAGACAAAGTTGTATGCTGCCTTTATAGACTTGGAGAAAGCCTATGACAGTTGATAGAGAAGGTCTGTGGAAAGTATTAAGAATATATGGAGTAGATAGTTGCTGAAAGCGGTGAAGAGCATGTATGAGGGTGCAAAGGCGGCAATGCGTGTGGAGAATGAACAGATCAAGTTCTTTTATCTGAATGTTGGGTTAAAGCAAGGGTGCGTGATATCTTCATGGTTGTTCAATATTTATATGGATGGAGTCATGAAAGAAATTCAAGGAAGAGCAGTGGATGTTGGGTGTACTCCTGATAAGGGAAGGAAATTAGTGGAAGTTGCCTGTACTGCTGTTAGCTGACGGTACAGTTCTGATCAGTAATAATGAGTGGTAGTTACTGGGTCTGGTAAATATGTTTGGAACCATGTGTGAGAAACAAAACCTGAAGGTAAATGCAGGGAAGAGTAAGGTTAAGGTGTTTGGAAGGGGTGCAGTCACAGTGTGAGGCGAGGTTGAATGGTAAGGTTATGGAGAATGTTGGCTCATTTAAGTATTTGGGCAGTGTGATGAATAATGATGGGAATATGGAGGTTAAAGTGCAGGAGAGGGTGCAACAGGGGAAGAGGGTTGCAGGAATGCTGAAAGCAGTGACAAGGAATAGGGTGATCAGCATGGGAGTAGAGAAGTAATTAAATTGTTGAACTTGCAAAATAAACAAACCATAATATGCTAATCCCAACATTGACGTACGGGAGTGAAGCATGGATGTTACTGGAGAGGCACAAATCAAGAATGAGAGGGGTGGAAATGTCTTGCTTTAGAAATGCATGTAGATATACATGGAGGGATTGACAGACGAATGAGAAAGTAAGGGAGTGGTGTTCTGTGAATGTGGTTGTGCTGGAAAATTTAAATAGGAACATCTTGTAATGGTTCGGAAACCGGGCGTCAAACGAAGGCCAAGTCCTCTCCTTTTAGTCTTTATTATTGTATATACAAAGATAAAATTATGGTTTTTAGTTTCAATTGTCTATGAAAGTGATAAAATGGCCAAACCAATGCTATTTCACATAACATTTTCTTGTATTCTTTCTCATTCATTCAAGGTTTCAAACAAAATTAAAATTTTCTTGTATTCCTTCTCATTCATTCAAGTCTTCAAACAAAATTAAATTTTTCTTGTATTCCTTCTCATTCATTCAAGTCTTCAAACAAAATTGGTTTTCATGTATTTCGTCTCATTCATTCAAGTCTCAAACAAAATTGCCTAGTTTTGATACCCTGTTCAACAATGTGGAACGTATGGGAAGCGAGAGAAGGACTAGGAGAGTACGAGAGTCAGACCGTTGAGAAGTTCTTTTGTTTTATATGTGCAGTTTCTGTTTGTTTGTTTGTTTAATAATGTAATGTATTTGTTTATAATTGTTTTTGAGTATATTTATTCAAATGGTAAATTTTATGTTGGAAATTTAGAATGTACTGTACATTGATGGTCACAAATAGTGACTGCATGTGTAGTATTATATTGTTCCCCTTTGTCATGTAAAGGGAGGTTTTTAGTTTGCTCCCTAGACTTCTATCAAGCTTGAAAAACATCCCCAGAACCCCCTTCAAGATTCAGTTTTAAATTTTTTGGTAGATTCCTCCTAAATTACAAGCTTGCTGTCGCTCGCCAGTAAAAATAGGACACCTACTGTAAGCTAAATGGCTCAAACGGTATTCATATTGCCAAAGAAATAAAGCAAAAAGTCTTGAAATCGCTAAACTAATACGAGGTGAAAGTCTTGAAATATCAAAAGTAATAGGGATAAACGTGAGGGAGAAGGAGGTCTAGGGTAAAAAAAAAAAAAATATCTTAATACTAGTTTTCCCTTCACAAAATTATTCAAAATAATATTTTTGTGTGGATTCCAAATTAAATTGGGATCAAGTAGGCTACTGATATTAGATATATTTTTCGAGACCATAGTATACTGTAGTTGCCAAGACAAGAATTTAGACAAGTGTTGTAAATGTTGTCAATGCTTCACAGGTTTATACACAGTTTGAAGGAGAATCTGTGATGATAATGATACAGTATTTGAAGTATGCAAGGCCATTTAGTCTCGGAACTATGTATTAACCTCGTATAAACAGTTTGAAGGAGAATCTGTGATGATAATGATACAGTATTTGAAGTATGCAAGGCCATTTAGTCTCGGAACTATGTATTAACCTCGTATAATGGTTAAGTATAGCCAAATCTTCACAGCATTTGTCACTGGTTCATTGCATTGGCAATTGTAGGCTACATATTCATGTCAGGTTTTATATATACAGTATATTTAAAATAAATAAAACTTGTAATGCTAGCAATATTGAAGTATATGATTATCCTAATTGAGTGTTTTAAATATCTAGGAGTGATAAGCAAGGATGCAGAAGTGCAAATGGAGGGAAGACAGAGTATGTGAAGGAAGGAAAGTTTTCGGAACAATGTGGAAGGTAGGAAATTTCGGAATAAAAGCTAAAAGTGCAATGTATCGAGGGATAGTTGTACCAACAGTGATTTATGGGGCTGAGACATGGGCTCTAAAGCCACAAGGGAAGAAAGTTGGATGTGATGGAGATGAACTGCTTGAGGAGTATGTGTAGAGTGACGTGTAGAGACATATTGAGGAATGAAGAGGTACGTAGGTGTGTGGGACAGCAGGAACCCTTGTCGGCCAGAGTGCACAGAACGTGACAGAAGGGTGCTGTGCTGGTATAGACATGTTGAGCGAATGGGAGATAAAAGGCTTACAAAGAAAGTACTGTATATGAGTCCGATACAAGGGGAGGTAAAGGGAGAGGAAAACCTTGGATGAGATTGATAGATGGTACAGTGGAATCTCACATCTAACGCATTTTGATCTAACGAATTTGCATCTAACGACCCTATTGGAGCTCTACCCGATCTCAATCTAACGAACCAAAATCCATATCTAACGGCAATTATTCTGGGTGCCCGGTATCGAATTTACAAATTTCCCGCCAAATAGGCCTACCGTATTGAGCTAAGTGGCGTCCCTCCCTCCCCATCACTGTCGTCAGTCCAGTCCGCGCCGCGCCTTAGGCCTACATTACTCAACCCAACTCAATCTTTTGTTGTGTTACTCGCCCCAACCTTAAGCTTTTGTTGTGTTACGCCTTTTGTGATGTCGACCCAATCCTCAGGTACTGGAGAGGGGAGTGGTGAGAATGGAAATATGCATGAAAGAAAGACAAAAGTACCAGTGAAGAGGGTTACGCGTGTTGGAAAAAAAAAATGAATAAATATACGGCAGAGGATAAAGCGAAAGTGATTGAACTAATTGAAAAAGGCCTCAAGAACTGCGAGATAGTGAAAATAACTGGGTTTTCCGAGGGGACAGTGCGTAACTTTGAGAGTCAGAAAACTAAAATTAAAGCCAGCCTATCTGTTGCAAAGACGTGTTTTAGTGGCAATGTTAAGAGAGGGAGGCGGTGGTGGAGGTGAGGTGAGAGGTGCGCGGCGCATCCCAGTTAGCCTAGCCTCCCTGCTCGGATATCTTCGACATCGTCTAACCTACACACTTCATTATTCACTCGCAGGTTGGTTTATTATTAATTCTTCTTATAATTAATATATTACATGATTTTAATATATTTGATGTCACAAAATAGAACTCGGAAGGGCAAAAATGGGGACTGTCTAAATTTTGGCACCAATTACCATTTTTCCCATTAGTTTATGTATTCATATCTAACGAATCTGGATCTAACGCAATTTTTTCGGCACCTATTATTCGTTAGATACGAGATTCCACTGTATATGGATTTTTTAATTTTGACCAATTTTTAGGCCCAATTATAGGTTTGATTCCCGGAGGGAAGTAAAGAAAACCTAATATTTAGTAGGGCCCCGTAATCATCGACGATATTGCCTATTAGTATAATAGTCTCCATTCAACATTCCGCATCAGCATTTTGAATCTACCGCGCGGAAGGATCATGGAGGACTCATCATAAGTGCACGCTTAATTCCCTTATGGGATCGTCATTATGATTGGGTACCCTACAGAAAAAACTCCATAAAAAATAAAAAATTACTTAATATCTGTTATCATATGACTTACGTACCATATGTGGATTTCTTGTGTTTCGCTACCCCGACACCAGGCCCTCTAGCGGCCATATCGTCCTTCATTGAAATACCAAGATCAAACTATAGAAATCAACGAATGGGAAGTGGGATGGTTGGGAGGGCCGTTTATCGTCAATGATTATGGGGCCCTACTAAATATTAGGTTTTCTTTACTTCCCTTCGGGAAACAAACCTATAATTTAATAGTGGCCCCTCCATCATTGACGATATTGCCAGAATACCAAGATTGGAGGGGGACATTCGTGACAATATCCTTAACCTCAGGGGACAAAAATCCATATAAAAATGTTTAAGTTTTATTGTATGCAAACAATATATTTCTTATAAAAATTACAAAAGATTGCAAGCAGTGCATGGCATCAAGAAAATCTGCTTACTCATGACCAGATCTATGCATGATACTTTGTGGGGACACACATGTGTTCCCCTAGATTGAACTGTAATTCTGCAGAATTTCGTTCTCACCTTGATACTATTTGTACAATATAATCTGTTTGTACAATTTGATAAACTGCATAGTTGCAACTTATGCTAGATTTCCACTTAATCTTAACATAACATAAAATAAAATATCTTTAACTGTATAACCAGTTATGATCACAGCTCGTGATTTATCACAGTCTCCGGCGGACGGGGACTAAGTGAGGTATGGGCTATTCCGCACCCCCCCCCCTTTTTTTTTAAACGCAACTTACATAATAGAACATAACCTACTGGACCCGTTGTCGTAAAGCTACACAGGTACGCTTTGGTTTAGCTAGAGCGACCGACAGGTAACGTGTTAAGAAAGTATTAAAATATTGGAAGCCCAAAGTTGAGTATTAGCAATGTCTTCTATAGAAAAATTCTGGAGGAATCTAAGGGAGACTGCCCATTTCCTGATGTCGTGAGCCCTGCCCACGACGCCGGGGTTACTTTCTTTAATAATGTCTACAAGCAAGGAAGCTAACTTTCTTCTCGTAACACGATTACCTGCCTGATTCACCCACGGAGCACCTAGTTGGTGAGGATGAGCTGCCCTCATAAAATTAGATAAGGCCTGCACAGGGCATAAAATATGATGAGTATGTCCGCGTTTCAATGCCGGAACAGAAAACTCAGAAAATACATGATTGGAATGCTCATTCTTTGCAATAAATGTGGGAGACGGCGCGATTTGTACATAATCGTGTAGCCTCCCAAACCTAAGGCAGTTAGGTTCGTTGCTCATCGCCACCAGCTGAGACACCCTATTTCCAGTGGCGAGAGCCATAAGGAATACAGCCTTCTTTAAGAGTGAATCAAAATCCGGCGCATTATTATATTTACGTGACTGAAGTAATGATAAGGCTTTGTCAAGTGACCAGGTGGGCATGAGCTGACGGGGAGGTGGGCGCAGCTTGAAACACGCCCTCATAAAACCTTTCTCCTCCGCCTGCGGTATGGAAAGGCCCGTGAGATCAAAAAAGGGAGTTCTGATGGCAGACAGGTGATTTTTTAACGTGATTACTGAAAATTGTTTGTGCTCAAATAGATAATCTAGGTATTTGAAAATCAAGGCTCCCGAGGTATCTGTTTGCCCTGACTCTACAATCCAGGTCGTAAAAGTTTTCCAATGTGACTGGTATTGTCTCCTGGTAGACATAGTATACTGGTTCAAAAGCTTATTTGTGACACTCTCCCCAAATTTAGCTAACCATTTTCCCTTGTAAATGTCCATAAGGCAAAACTGAGCGCGGTCTGAAGGTTGCCAATCATCTCTAAGTGGAAGGCAGAGACCAGGAGCGACACCGGGGTCTTGCACCATTCCCGCAATTGATGGTACCACGCCTGAGCCGGCCATAACGGCGCGATCATCGAGACTAAGCCCCGGTAACCCCTCAGTTTGTGAATCACTCTGCACATTAGTACAGAATCTGGTGGAGGGAAAAGATAAATTGAAGTCCACTTGTTCCAATCCTCCAGTAATGCATCTGGTCCCCCCGCCGGGGTTACCCCTCGGCGAGTTAGGAAGAGAGGGAGTCTGTGATTCTCCTCAGATGCGAACAGATCCACTTGTGGACGGTAAGGCTTTGCAATCATCTTGTCAAAGACGGTTTGTTTGATAGCCCATTCTACTAGGTTGCTCCGCCTCCGAGACAGAGCGTCTGCCCAGACGTTCGACACGCCGGGGAGATATGCTGCATGCAGATGGATGCCCAGCGATTCGGCTATGGCAAAATTCTGATACTTTTAGCAACTCTCGAGACCTCGCTGAGCTCTGCTTCTGAATACAATGGACTGTGGTGAGGTTGTCCACACGGAACGCTATTGACTTGTCTTGCAAGGACATCCCATGATCTTGTAGGAAAAAGAGAGGAACTAAAAGCTCTTGCTTGTTGATATAACAAAAGTTGTCGTGGGGCCAAGTGCCTTGCCCTTGATGGCCTAGATTCGACTGATAACCCCAACCTAGAGCCCCTGAAGTGTCTGTGTCTATCCATACTGTAGGCGGGGGAGAAACCCATGTCATTATTGAGTAAAGCATTTCCGGCTTGGCCCAGACCGGTAGCAAGCTGTGGATTAATGGAGGAATTGGCCATAATTTCTTCTCCGGCGAGAGAGGGAAAACTTTGTTGCCTTCCAAGATTAATCTCTTTACTTTCAACCAGCCCAACTTCACAGTTAGTCGGATCCAGTTGAGAGAGCCGATCAGGGAGTCCCACGTTTTCCTGGTTGTATTCAGACTGTGGAGAAAAAGGAAACCGTTTCCGGCGAAATCTGTTCCGGTTGTCCACACTCTGAGTAAGAGTGAGATTGGTGGTGTCCCAGACCAGCCCTATCCACTGAATATTCCTTGTGGGAACAAGGAGAGACTTCGCCAAGTTCACCTTGAACCCTAGGTTGTGCACATGATTTAATACTTGGTTTACATGGTTGTGACATAACTCCTTTGACTCTGCCACCACTAGCCAGTCGTCTAGATACCAAAACACCTGTATGCCTTGGGCTAACAATGGCAAAAGGGCTTGCCGGACTAATTTTGTGAAAATTCTCGGTGCCAGGTTCAACCCGAAAGGCATTCTTTGAAAGACATAAGTCTCTTGCCTGATCCTCAGAGCGAGGAATTTTTGGAACCTTTTGTTTATAGGAACATGCCAATATGCGTCTTTGAGGTCTACTGAGCACATCCAGCCTTGCGGCGGAAGAGAGAGCCTGATCTGATTGACTGTAAGCATCCTGAAGGGTGAATTTATTATAAATGTGTTCAGACGCGAGAGATCTACTACTGGTCACATTTGCACACTGTCCCTTTTCGGCACTAAGAAAAGTCTGGAGGTGAATACTGGGCAAGTTTGTTTGACTGAGACAAGGACTTCTTTTGAGATCAATTCGTGGAGTAGGGCCTCCACCTCCTGTGAAACATAGTTGTATTCCAGCGCCTGACGCAGTCGAGGCCGCCGGAGCCACCGCCAGGTGATTCCTTTGCTTACTACCTTCTTGGCCCAAGTCTTCCTGGGCCAGGCTAAGCGGAATGACAGGAACGACCCAGTCTGCAGACCGGGCCTGTTCGGTACAGCCACTCTCGAATCCGGTACACCTAAGCATGGCACTGGGAGATTGAGAGGCTGGGTGGCTAGTTTTTTGGAGGGGGAGGTGGGTTGGTATCAGACGGCTGGCTAGTCTTGGCTGACGTCTGCCCCTGATTTGGCTTCTGATGGGGCTTACCTTTATATCCTGAGTATTTACCTTGCCTGGGTTTGGGCAGAGTACCTCCCGGCTGAGGAGTGGTTCTGGGATCACGAAAGGATTGTGTTAGCATGAGGTTGGTGAGACTTACCTCCACTCTTAGGCTTGTGAAAAGGTTTCTTAACAGGGTCCTTCTTAACTTGGGAGGTACCCTGCTTCCACCCATTTACCAAATTGAACACTACACTCCAAGTTTCTGCGGTAAGAAGGGAGGCCGTGAGGACCGGCGAAAGAGTTACCCGGCGACCAATGTCATCCGGTAACTTCTTCACTAGGTGCACTCTCAAATCCTGGCGGGCTCGAACCGCTTCCATGATTGCAATTCTGATGTCACCTAAGGTCTGAATAGAGTTTTGCAATAAAAGTCTTCTAGATAAATCAGTGGCCTTCCTAACCTGAGGGTCAGCAATGGCCGAGATGGTTCTGTTAAGGGAGACAGCAATCTGGCGACTAACTAGATACTGAGAGAACTGCCGGTATGCTTTGTTTCTTAGTTTAAAATCCCTTTCAAGGTGAGCTGCCGGAGGGGTACAAAAAGGTTCATCTAATGAGTTAAGGGCTACTTTGGGTGCCGCCAGGAAGGCAAACAGAGCCGGCGACACCCCATCAGCCTTAGAGACAGGCAACGAAAAATACTGATGCGTTTCCTGTGGAACCTGATGTGAGGACTTAGAAGTGATTGTTGCGGCAAATACTTGAGCCTCTTAACTCCCAATCTACTCAGGGACCTGCCCCTATCCGCCCCATCTGCAGGACTGGTGTATGCGTTTGGTCTAGTACCGGAAGTGTATCCATTTCCGGCGTAAGAGCATTTAAAGCCTTGACATCATTTACGCCATCAGCTTTTGACCAGTCAGCAAAGAACCGTGCAGAAGAGGCGGAAGGGACTGCCGGGGCAGCAGTATACACAAAAAAGTCTGGATTATATGAACTGGGGATACCTCTAATCACTACATCCAGCAACCTCCCTGCCTCATCTTTAGCTCTAAACTTCCTGCTCATGTTGATCTCAATATTCCATTCAGTGGGGACCGGTAGGTCTCCTGAAATGGTGGGTTGTGCTAATTGTGGGTTCAGCGGCGTCGCCGGAACCCAAGAACAGTCAGGGCCATAGAGGAGAGGCATAGAGCCTTTCTTCTGTGGTACCTTATCTAGTGGGGGGGGGGGGGGGGTTAAGTGATATCTGCAATTACCCTCACATTGGTGGTAGTCATCGTGGCCGGCACTGTAGTGCCTGGAACCGCGGAAACCGCCGGGGTCAAAGAAGGCAGAAAACCTGGAGATACTAGAGGTCTTATCATTGAATGACTCGGGGCAACTAATGGTTGACAAGCAGGAGGATCAGAAGAGACAGGGAGATTATACTGTTGCATATCCCTATGTAATATACCACTGATTTCATCCGAAGTAACACACTTACTATGAGAGCTCCTCGAGGATTGTGAGCTTACTTCAGACTCCTCACCTGTAATAGTCTGTTGAGCCGGGGCTAAAGGCACTTCCTCCGGCTCCCTACTTAACTCAGAACTATCCTGTTGTGGCTCCGGTACCTGTTCCGCCGGAGGCCACATTAAATCTGGGACTGATGAGGGTAACATGTCCATACTATCCTCATCCCTTAGTTCTTGTAATTCCCTTATGTGTCTCTGAGACGGTTCTGACTGCCGCCAGCACCCACCTGCCGTGGATGGCTGAGAGTCCTGAATTATTTGAGGGCTGTCATCAGCTTGTGACCCTGACGGAAAACCCCTATAATGTTCAGCCAGGACCCGTCTTGGGCCAGCGGACTGGACACTTCGTGGCACATAATTTAATTTTGGGATTGCAAAGGTAACCTGAGATGGGACACTTAATGATTGTTCATGACTAGGAGTGGAACCCGTAGCCTCTATCCCCACTTCCGAGTCGCCAGAATCGACCTGAGGCGTGTCAGACGCAGAGATAGAGGGAGGCGGTTGCGGGGTCTCCTTCCGGCTACCACTACGCGGCGTACCAGCCGATGACTCAGAGTCCTCTTTCCGGCGCTTAAGGGATCGGGAAGAGTCAGTTGAAGAGTGCCGAGACTGCCTTCGAGGGGATCTAGACCTGGACTTGGAATTCCGCTTCGGAGAGGGTGATCGTCTCCTCTTCGGGCGGTCGGGGGGGGACCTCAGCCAGTTCGTTGTCAGTGCCACTACTGCTACTCACTACCTCTCTGACGAGGGCTTTCGACTTGACTTTAGGCTTAACAAATTTACATGAGGCGAGTTTAGTTAGAGGAGACTTGATAATCAACTTTTCCCAGAGGGCCTCGTCATCGTAATGAAGTGCCTTATGGGCTGTATCTTTAGCATAAGAATTATATATAGCTTTTATCTCTTGCAGTGCTGCCAAGAACGATACGTCTTTCTTGGTGAATAAGGCGTCTTTTAGCTCGCGACACCCACAAGCCTCTAGAGCGGTCTAAACATTTAACACATTTCAAACATAACTTATGAGCGAAAATGGGCAACATCGAACAGGTAGGAGTAGCGCATAACTCAAAGCGAGGCATGATGGATAAAGGCCGGCCCCCCCCCGCAGGAATCAGCTCCCCCAACGCCGTCGGTGCTGTAGTCACTAAGGAGCCGGGGATTCTGGAAATAACAAAAAATCAGGAATCAATGCTCATAAGGATAACCTGCGAGGTGTTAAAACATCCTACCTTGAGTCTGCCGGAAAATTAGCTATAGTTCACAACTACTCTAACCTTCTGCTGGACCCGCCATGAAAAAACCTGGGATTTTTTCGTATAAGCTGATTGAAACTGCTTACCTATGGCAAAAGCCACAGGCCCATTGACTACTAGTGTATGATTATCCCTTACTAAAGCACTAGAGAGAGAATGAAACGAGTTTGTATAACGAATCTTAACACTTGTACGCTCGACTATGGCGCCGCAGGGCGATTGGTCGTGTAACTATTACGGTCAGGGCGAGTTAACTCGGCGGGCCGAGTTATAAGCTCCCGTAGGAATTTGCACTTCCGCCGGAAGGGATGTGGTTCAGCCATACCACGCCGGAACATTTGGTTGCTCCCTATCCGTTTTGAAGACGGATAACCTGGGCCCTGCTGCAAGAGGCCGCCGGAGAAAACAACCAAACTTTTAGAGAGGGGAGGCAAAAGCACAGCTCCCTCCTCCAAAACCCACTGTACACAATATTATAATATATATAAATATAGGGACGTCTCCCAAACCCCCAAAACATGCAAGCACACATGTCCATCACTAGGGGCACACAAAGGCAAAAAATAAATACAGATAATTCAGCATCCTAAATTACCTGTAGCCTAGACCGGAGACCCCTAACCAGGCTGACCATGAGGTTCAAAGCGATATCCCAGCCGACGACGCTCCGAAGACCCAGCCACAGCACACAGACGATGGGAGGCCCACGATAGGGGCCTAAAAGCAAAATACGAACTCTGGAAGGTGGAGCACGACGTGCAGGCACCCTTAGACCAGAGCATTTGCTAAATCATATAATTAACTATGCCACTGCCTCAATATTGACAGTCTGCAGCATAAAATTGTAGAATGGTAGCCTCCTAGCTATGTAACAAAAGCTAAAGGTGCCAAAACATCATAAAATAACACATGTGGCACGACGATCCTGGGATTCGTAGGCGCCTGTTACAATAGTACCCTAATTTACACTCTTCCTGCGGCCATACCAATAGGGTAGCCGTTGCTAGCTAATCTGAACCTTGTTACTACAACGCAGGTGTATACAAATGAGCAAGGACTCACTAGAAAGCGCTGGAACGAAGAATAAAGCCGAGCACGGCGAAACCTGTGTTGCTAGGATGGACGCGGAAGGACGAGATGGCCACTAGAGGGCCTGGTGTCGGGGTAGCGAAACACAAGAAATCCACATATGGTAAGTCATATCATAACAGATATTAAGTTCTTTTTTCTATTTTACGGAGCTTTTTCTGTAGGGTACCCAATCATAATGACGATACCATAAGGGAATTAAGCGTGCACTTATGATGAGTCATCCATGATCCTTCCGCGCGGTAGATTCAAAATGATGATGCGGGATGTTGAATGGAGACTATTATACTAATAGGCAATATCATCAATGATGGAGGGGCCACTATTAAATAGGCCTATTTTAAAGTTAAAAAAATCCATAGACGAGTTATCTATGTATGGATTTTGTTTAAATTTATACCACAAGTACACTTTGACACGCTGAATCGAATGACACAAACATAATTAAAATCGGACCATTAGTTTAGGATTTCGATTTTGACTTGGCCATCCTGGAGGGCCCAAATGACCGTTTTTTGGACTTTAACCCTTTCAAACTCATATGACGCAGAGGTTGCCAGATTAGCAATAAGAAATAGAGTTCTCTCACTCTTATAATTACCTCTCCAAAGTTAGTTTTCTGCCCACAGCTAACTCAAAGACAACTGCAGAGGTTGAAGTAACTAAACTAAAGGTTTCTAAATACCCCTGATGGTAACAAAGGCTTTAAAGTATCCCTAAAGCTCGGTTCACACATACCCGTCCTGAGCTCCCGTCCTCCCCCGACCACTGAAAATGTATGCAATCGTGCAAGGACTCCGACATAAACAGGTATGGTCTGTTCATGAACGTACAGTGACGCCACAACACGGGCCGCGGCGGCGAGGGAGCCGTGCCTTTTTGGCATACCAAAAATAAACGGATCAGGACGGACCAACCGACAAACTCGGTTCAAGGGCGGGTCACCCACGTGACTGGTCAGCGCATAGGCGCTGTGTATAAGCGTCTATGCGCCGCCTAGACGCTACCAGACGTAGTCTATGCCCCGACCAAAATATTTGAAAGTTGAGACTGCGACGTGCCAACGTCGCCTCACGTGATCACCCCGCGGCGTCCCCACTAGTCCCTGCCCATAAAAGAGCCAGCCGCGTGTGGTCCTATCTCAGTTCCCAAGCCGCCGTCAAAATAAAAAATCCCTCAAGTGGAAATCTGCCCTTATTAATACTGTATAGTAGCATGCAGTTGGCTTGCATCTTCGTAGGTTTAATTGTTAATTTGTACATTTGTTGGTAGAAAAATTTCAATTTTAACCCGCTGAGTGCCAGGGACGTGTATATATGTCCTCGCCGAAAAAAAATCGTAGCAGCGAAACGACTGCACCTATGGCTTTCATATTTTTACCACATGTACCTTACCCTTTTGGCTACCCACCACAAAAATCCCAAATCCCTCCTCCCACCCACTCGCTGACTGTCGGTCCCGTCAGAAGGAAAAAAAAGGAAACTGTGGCGGCGAAACGACTGCACCAATCGGTTCCATATTTGTGTGACAAGTCCCTTACCCTTCTGCCTTCCCCCCACCACACCCCCAACCGCCTCCAACCACCCACTTCCAGCGTATCCGTACGAAGATAAGGAAAAAAAGGAAAATCCGTGGTGGCGAAACTACCTCACCAATCGGCTTCATATAATTTTGTAACAAGAGTCAATTACGCTTCTACCTTCCCCCAAACCACCCTCCCACGACCCTCCTACCCATACATTCCGATACCATAAAAGTCTCTGTAGTCTATAGTGTCTTTTCAGCTACTTTCGGGACCATCGGGGACCTGATTTCTGGCGAAAATGGACAAGGGGAGTTTTTTTTTTTACCATTATCCTTCCTTTCTCTCCCAACTTGATAGATTAAGCCAAAAAATAAATAAAAACAAAATCTGGCACTGGCAGAAGCACACCGTCAAAATTGGCTGGCACTCAGTGGGCTGGTTGAGACTGAGGTGTCTCTGTGCCACGCCCCAATATATATGCATGATGGGGGCCATCGCCGACGACACTGCGTCCATCATATTGTGGTCACAGTGTCGTCGCAGTGCCGTCACAGTGCGTCTCAGACAGGTCGTATTCAGACTTATTAGGTGGCCTTCCAAAGGGACTGGTCGTGGCACCAAGTCGCCGCCCATGATCCGTCTGCCGGGGCGGTCACGTGTTGAGATCTCCGTCCACTAGCCGTGCATGCGCCGTCTTCCGAGGCGGTGACGTGTTGAGGTCGGGTATCAGGGCCACACGTGGCCACTCGGGCCCACTCGGGACACAAGGTCATCCGTTTGATGCCGTCCAACAGTTTTTGGTGGTCGGGGAAGGACGGGAGCTCAGGACGGGTATGTGTGAACCGAGCTTTATAGGCTCAAAATTGCGTCATATGTCGGAGAGGGTAAAAGTCCTCTGTAGCCCAAACTATAAGTCGTAGGGAATTCTACTTGGATAAATTTGAACAAAATCCGTTCATAGATAACTCGTCTATGGAGTTTTTAAACTTTAAAATAAGGCCTATTGGGCCTAAAAATTGGTCAAAATTTAAAAAATCATATATCGTTGGAATCGCAATGACGAGACGAATCCAAATACACCATAATCTTGAATAGTCAAAATCCAACCAAAATCACCGATTTGCCTGGGCAAATTTTTGAAAAAAAAAAAAACGATTCTGGACATAATGCAATCTACGACCATGTATAGAAGCAGCTCGTCGAGAGAAATCGAATGGCACCAAGTAGAATTCCCTAGGACTTATAGTTTGGGCTACAGAGGACTTTTAAAGTACAAAAAACGGTAATTTGGGCCTTCCAGGAAGGACAAGTCAAAATCGAGATCCTAAACTAATGGTCCGATTTTAATTCTGTTTGCGTCATTCGATTCAGCGCGTCAAAGTGTACTTTAGGTATAGAACAAAATCCGTTTATAGATAACTCGTCTATGGAGTTTTTAAACTTTGAAATAGGCCTATTGGGCCTAAAAATTGGTCAACATTAAAAAAATCATATACTGTTGGAATCGCAACGACGAGACGAATCCAAATATACCATAATCTTGAATAGTCAAAATCCGACCAAAATCACAGATTTGCCTGGATTTAAAAAAAAATATTTATCGATTCTGGGAGAATGGCTGGGCGAAAATGCAATCTACGACCATGTATAAAAGCAGCTCGTCGAGAGAAAGCAAATGGCACCAAGTAGAATTCCCTAGAACTTATAGTTTGGGCTACAAAGGACTTTTAAAGTCCAAACAACGGTCACTTGGGCCCTCCAGGAAGGCCAAGTCAAAATCGAGATCCTAAACTAATGGTCCAATTTTAATTCTGTTTGCGCCATTCGATGCAGCGGGTCAAAGTGTAACTAAAGTATTAATTTGAATAAAATCCGTTCATAGATAACTCATCTATAGAGTTTTTAAACTTTAAAATAGGCCTATTGGGCCTAAAAATTGTAAAAATTAAAAAGTTCATATACCGTTGGAATCGCAACGAGACGAATCCAAATATACCATAATGTTGAATAGTCAAAATCCGACCAAAATCACAGATTTGCCTGGATTTTTGTTTTAAATATTTATAGATTCTGGGCGAATGGCTGGGCAAAAATGCAATCTACGACCATGTATAGAAGCAGCTCGTCGAGAGCAATCGAATGGCACCAAATATAATTCCCTAGGACTTATAGTTTGGGCTACAAAGGACTTTGAAAGTAAAAAAAAACCGGTCATTTGGGCCCTCCAGGAAGGCCAAGTCAAAATCGAAATCCTAAACTAATGATCCGATTTTAATTTTGTTTGCGCCATTCGATTCAGCAGGTCAAAGTGTACTTGTGGTATAAATTTGAACAAAATCCGTGCATAGATAATAATAATAATAATAAATTAAAGTTGCAAGCAACGTTGTGCGGGGTTCGAGCGGGGTTGCACGCAGGGTATTGTGTTGGATACAAGGGCAGTGCCACATATATCAAAATATCATGTATCTCATCGGGCATGGAGAAAGTACAGAAGGAATATAGTGTAGCCATTTTGGCTATGGCCACTTAGACCATTAAGGAGTGTGACCATTTTGGTTAAAGCTATTAATCCTGTACGAGTTGTTGTTGTTGTTGTTGTTCCCTAAGCTGCCTGGCCGAACAGCCCCGAGTCCCTGAGGAAGGCCATGGCCACGATCGGGCTTTCCCACAGAGCTCTCATTGCGTGCAGATTGTGTTGTTGGCGTAAGTGGTTGTGTGAAATGAAGTCTTCTATTATGTGTTTAATGGTATGGGGTGCTGTGTTACATCCCGGGCAGGCATCGACAACGGAGTCATCCAGTCTCTTCTGATAGCTCAGGAGAGCTGGATGGTGTCCGCATCTCAGCCTGGCCAGGTGGACTCTGTCCTCGCGAGGAAGGGAGGATTCGGAAGGATGGATTTCGGGAGGTCGTGCTTGCAGCTGCGTGTTGTCTGTGAGTGAGTGGATGGATCGGCGAGAGATATGAGTATGGATGTGCTTCTGGAAGGTGGTTTGGGATGGGAGAGAGGACAGTAATTGTGTGTGATACCGTGTGCTGGGTGTTGTTTTGACATTTCTTGGTGTCTGTGGGTGTGTTGCCATGTAGTTTAGTGGGTGGTCTTGGTTCATGGAGGCTACTGCCAGGAATTGAGTGCCTCTCATGATCACTGATCTTATGTATTGTTTATATACTGTGGTGGTATTTTCTTTGTTGTGTCCAAATTTTGTGTGAGCAAGTGACCTGAGGGCGTTAAGTCTGGGTGTCATTTCTTTTTAATGTTTGTGGTGTGCTGTTTGAATGTCATATGAGTATCATATGTTACTCCTAGGATTTTGTGTGTGTGTGTATGTGTTAGGGGTGTGTTGTTTATGGTGAGTTGAGGGATGTATTTGTGTTCTCCTGTCCAGCTTGTGAGCAGGATTGCGGTGGATTTGGCTGGGGTAGATTAAGTCTGTTTGTAGTGCACCAGCCATGTAGTGTGTTGAGATAGGGTTGAAGGAGATCTGTTGCTCTTTTTGGGTCATGGTGTCTGCATGTGAGTGTTATGTCATCTGCATAGGAGGCTAAGTTTATTTGGGGCGTATTGGGTGTAGTTATATCGTGCATGTACAGATTGAAGAGTGCGGGCGATAGGACGGATCCTTGTGGGACTCCGTTTGGAAAGTTTCTGATTTTAGATGACTGACCGGCAAAAGATACGTGTGCACATCTGCCTGCTAGGAAGTTGGCCAGCCACCTTTTTGTGTTGTTGTGCATGTTTGTGTTGTAGATTTGTTTGTTAGGTTGTGGCGGGGGATGGCATCGAAGGCTTTACTAATGTCGAGTGTGGCTAATAGTGATCTGTGTGGTGGTCTAGCTGAGTTGATGCCGTCAAAAGCTCTTTGTGTAAGGTCTGTGAGAACAGTGTTTGTGGAGTGCAGTGGCTTAAAGCCATGTTGTGTTGGAGCTAGGGGTAGGTCGGGTGTAATTAGTTGTAACACTAGGCGTTCCATGACTTTGGAGGGGGAGCAAAGGAGTGTGATGGGGCGGTGCGAGGAGGGTAGCGTGGGGTCTTTGTTGGGTTTGGGGAATGTGGTGATGATACCATGCTTCCAAATGTCTGGTATTGTGTTGTGTGAATAACTGTAGTTTGATATGTTAGTGAGTGCTTGTATGCCTTGTGGTCCCAGGTGTCTGAGGTGTATGTTGCTTATGTTGTCTAGGCCACAAGCGGGTGAGTGCTTGAGATTGTTGATGATATGCTTTGTCTGGTGATTGGTGAAGGGTGTATAGTCAGGGTCTGTGGGGAATTGTCTCTTACGTCGGATGACACGTCGGTCGTCTTTGTGAGGTTTTAGGTGACTGACATGTGAGAAGTGATTGATGAGAGTGTTTGCTTGTTGTTTACATGAAGGAGTAGAGTCTGTTGTTGTGATTGCAGCATGTGATTGTGTTGTGTTGCTGTTGGAAAGTGTGATGCTGTTTAGTGTTTTGTAGAGTTTTTTGGGGTTTGTTTTGTGATCAAGTGTTTGTAGGAAGTTATTCCAATTTAGTTTTTGTTGTTCTTGTATTTTGTTGTTAGTTTGGGTGTTGAGTGCTTGGATTTGTTGTGTGATGTCTTGTGTGTGGGGTGCTGGGGAGTGTTTCAGTATGTTGCATTGTCTGATGAGGTTTTGAATTTCTGGTGTGAAGTTGGGGTTGTGTTTTCTGTTACCTCTTGGAATGTGTTTCTTGTCAGTGTTTTGGATAGTTTTATTGAGTATGTGTACAGCATTGTTGATGTTAGTGATGGGTGTACTGTTTAGAGTTGTGAAGTGTTGTTCTGTCTCATTTGTGAATGCTTCCCAGTTAGGTCTTTTATAATTGGTGTATGTGTGTTTGTGGTTAGCTGGGGTGAGTCTGGTTTTGGTGGTGATAATGATTGGAGGTGGTCAGAGCCTAAGGTTCTGACCACCCTCCAGGATGTTGTGGGGGTGAGTTCTGGGGAGCAAAAGGTGATGTCTGGAGATGATGGGTTATAGAGGGCTTGGTGAGGAATATGGGTATGTTGATGGATGTCGTTAAGGATGATGAGGTTAACAGTTTGGTTTTGTAGTACCAGCCCTCTGTCTGTGTCGGGGTTGTCGACAAACCAGGCCGACGTCTTGGCGTTGAAGTCACCACCCAGGATGATGTGTGGGGTGTTTGTGATGTGTTGTAAGTGTGGTCTGTATTCATTTGGTACTGTAGGGGATGTATGTGTTTATGATGGTTATGTTGGAGTTGTTGCCAGTGCATATTTTAATTGATTGTATTTCTGTTGTGTTATCATTTGGGGGGAGGAGGGATTTGGTTTGTACACTGGTAACTATGTATGATATTTCTTTGTGTACCAGGGTGATGAGTCCACCGCCTCCGCCAACAGCCCGGTCTTGTCTGATGGTGGTGAAACCATGAAATGTGGGTGTTTTTTGTGTTGTGCAGAGTTTTGTTTCTTGTAAGATGGCAATGTGTATGTTGTGTTGTTTGATGAAGTGTGAGAGTTTCTTTGTGTTGATGCCATATATGTTCAATTGGAGAATGTTAATGTTATGTGCACGATGTATGTTGGGTGCTGCTGCACGAGGATGGGGTGGGGGTGAGGGAGGGGCTGGGGGATGGGATGAGTGAGGTGGGGGTGGGGATTGGGGAGCAGATGGGGGTTGGAATGGATTAGGATGGGGTGTGGTATGTTGAGTTGAGGATGTGGATGGTATGGGAAGGTTAGGTGGGTTAGGGAGGAGAGGTGGACAGGTTTTAGGGGGGGGGGAGTGGATGATATGGGAAGGTTAGGTGGGTTGGGGAGGAGAGGTGGGCGGGTTTTAGGCGAGGGATTTGACTGGGAGAGGGAGGGGCATGAGGAACAGGTCCAGGTGTTCATGTAGTGTTTCTTGGAGGCAAGTGTTGTGCAGGTGAAGTGGGTCCAGTTCCTGCATGAATTGCAGAGAACTGAACCATTAGTGTGGCGACTCGAAGCGATGGGTTTTGAGCAAGTTGGACATATGTATGTGTAGGTGGGTCCTGGGTTGCTCTCAATGTCTCCGGCTAGAAGAAGTCTTCGAGAAATGACAGCCGGAGAGTCATTTCTCGGTGTAGGAAAAACTGTGTGATGTGTGTGTGTGGTGTGAGGTGTGGAAATTCCCGGCGCGACCGAAGCCGCTCCAAGGACTCCTGTACGAGTAGGCATAATTGCCCGAAATTTGTACGGTAATAGCTTTCAAATTACTCCTGAATCATCCCTGTACGACGTCTGGTTTTCTTGTAAGGATCTTGCAAACGAAGGGCAAAATTGCTAAAAATTACCAAATCCAATAGGCCTAGGCGAAATCGCTAATAATTACCAATTATTTTCTGTTTTCGCTATGTGTGACACTGCACAAAAGTGAACTCTCTCTCACACAAACCTCAGTGTCGTGGCGGGGCCTGTAGGCTCTGACTGACGTCCATCCGTGCTGCTTGCAAAAGCTGGCCTGGCTCACAGGCTACAAAATAGCCGGAAAATCGTCTCCGTCATATGAGGGGCCCCGCGGGAATTGGGTTAAGAAGTGTGGTTGTTTTGATTATTTGATAGGGTCACCATAAGGGTAATGGTGTGGCATTTGTTCTGTACAGAAGCTTGGCCTTTTTGGTTGGGGCTTCTTAGGAATGTGACCTTTTTCGTTAGCCATGGAGAAACTGCAGAGGTACAAATTATTATAAGCAACCTCATGTTAAAAATATTGTATTGATTGCATGCGTGTATGCCCCGACAGAGGATATACTTGAAAGAAAGAAAGAGGAGTTCTGGATGAATGTGGAGGCGTGCCTGGAGAAGTTTGACACGAACGAAAGAATATTTCTGATTGGGGATATGAATGGTAAGGTGGGTGATAGGAAAGTTGAGGGAGTGGTGGGAGGGTGGGGGGTACCATCAGAGGTGAATGGGAATGGTAGTGCACTTGTGGACGTATGTGTGGGGAGGAGGCTGTGGATAGCCAACACCTTCTTCCGACACAGAATGATCCACAGGTACACGTGGAAACGGATGTTGACGATGAAGGATAAGACAGTGGTGGAACGAAAGTCATTGATTGATTATGTATGTGTGGATGAACGAATGAAGAAATCTGTGATGGATGCTAGGGTGTATAGGGGTATTGGAGGGGGTCTGTCTGATCATTATGTAGTGGTAGCTAAGGTTAGGATACAAAAGAAGTGGGTGAGGAGAGCTGGAGGGAGGCGAGAGGAGGGTGGAGAGGTTGCAGGAGGAGGAAGTCAGGGAGGAGTACAGGAGAGCAGTGGAAAGACGACTAGGTGGGTTCGACCTGGAAGTTATGGAGGAAGTGGAGGAGATGAGCAAGGTGTTTAAGGATGAGATCTGTGCAGCATGTGAGGAGGTGTGTGGAGTGAGGAGAAGAGGGAGGGGAGTGAAAGGTACAGCATGGTGGACAGAAGAGGTAAGAATAGCTGTGGAAGAAAAGAAGAAAGCATATAGAGAGTGGTTGGGTAGTAGAGGGAATAAAGATTCCGAGAGACAGAAACGAGCACCTGAGTGTAAAATGGAGGGAGAGTAAGAAACTGTTCTGGGAAGAAGTCAAGAAAGTTAGGGAAGGTAGCAAGGGAAACAGTAAGGGTGTTAAAGATAAGAATGGGAGAATGCTAGCCGAGAAGCAAGAGAGAGTCGAGATGGAGGGAGTACTTCAGTGAGTTGCTAAATGTAAGGAATGAAGAGCCAGCAAACATAGCTGGATATGGTATGGGAGGGAGAAGAAGAGAAGTAGTGGAGGAGGAGGTGGGGATCAGGAGGTCAGAAGTGTGGGAAGCCATGAAAAGAGTGAAGTTGGGGAAAGCACCAGGAACAGATGGAGTGTGTGGGGAAATGTTGAGGTATGGTGGTGAGATAGTGATAGAATGGGTATGGAAAATGTGCAAACTAGCATGGGAGAAGGGGAGTGCACCCGATGACTGGAAGACTGGCATAATAGTCCCCCTATATAAGGGCAAAGGGGAAAGAGGAGTGTGTGGTAACCACCGAGGAATATGTCTTCTAAGCGTAGTAGGGAAGGTATACAGTAGGGTACCGGTAGTGATTGAGAGAGTGAGAGTGAGAACGGAGAAATGGAGAGGCGACGAGCAGGGAGGTTTTTAGGAAGGGAAGAGGATGTGTAGATCAGATTTTTACCCTGAATTGTGTTGTGGAGAAGTATCTGGAGAAGAAACAAAAGGTGTATGTTGCCTTTATGGACTTGGAGAAGGCCTATGACAGAGTGGATAGAGAAGGTTTGTGGAAAGTACTTAGAATATACGGAGTAGAGGGGAAGTTGCTGAAAGCAGTGAAGAGCATGTATGAGGGTGTAAAGGCGGCAGTACGTGTGGAGAGTGAGCAGAGCGAGTTCTTTGACCTGAATGTTGGTTTGAAACAGGGGTGTGTGATGTACCCGTGGTTGTTTACTGTATATATGGATGGAGTCATAAAAGAAATACTATCAAGAGCAGTGGATGTTGGTGTATCGCTGAAAAGGGAGGGAATTGAGTGGAAGCTACCTATACTGCTGTTTGTGGATGATACAGTTCTGATGAGTGATAATGAATGGGAGTTGCAGGGTCTGGTAAATGAGTTTGGAAAAGTGTGCGAAAAACGGAATTTGAAGGTAAATGCGGGGAAGAGCAAGGTAATGGTCTTCGAAAGGAGTGAAGTCACAGAGTGTGAGGTGAAGCTGAACGGTCAGGCTATGGAGATCGTCAACTCTTTTAAGTATCTGGGCAGTGTGTTGAGTAAAGATGGGACTATGGATGAAGAAGTGCGGGAGAGGGTACAACAGGGGAAGAGGGTTGTAGGAACGCTAAAAGCAGTAACAAGAAATAGGGTGGTCAGTATGGAAGTGAAGAAGTCCTTGCATGACAGTGTGGTAATCCCGACACTGACTTACGGAAGCGAAGCATGGACGTTGGTTGAGAGACTCAGACCAAGAGTGAGAGCAGTGGAAATGAATTACTTAAGGAGTGCGTGCGGAGTTACATGGAGGGATAGACAGACTAATGAGGAAGTAAGAAGGAGGTGTGGTGTGGAGGTAGATGTGCTGGAAAGTGTGAAAAGGAACAACTTGAGATGGTTCGGCCATATGGAACGTATGGAAAGCGAGAGAAAGAATGACGAAGAGGGTGTATGAGAGCGAGGTGGAGGGACAGAGAGGGAGAGATAGACCGAATGAGAGGTGGAAGGATGGAGTGCGGAAGTACATGAACGAAGGCGGTGCTGGTTGGGGGGAGGGGCGTCGACTGACTGGGGACAGAGGTGCATGGGGGCGGTCCGTTCTTGGCCACCCCTTCGGGGATCACGGCGTCAGGCAATAGATGATAGATAGATGTTAAAATATCTTATATATTTTTGTTTAGCTTTACTTGGCATTCCTCTTCCTCTATGTATCTAGCAATTTAACCCCCTCAAACTCCTTATGACGCGATGGTGTGGTAATTACCCCGGGCCAAAAAGCTCTAAAAGACGATCGAGTGATAACTCAAGCGAGCTTGAAATACGCAGGCGTTTCGTTCATGGTCACCCCTTCGGGGATCAAGGTGTCCGGCAATATTGTTGTTGTTGTTGTTGTTGTTCCCCAAGCTGCCTGGCCGAACAGCCCCAAGGCCCCGAGCAAGGCCAAGGCCATAACCGAGCGCCCCCACAGAACCCTCCCTGCCGACCACAATAAAGCCTGGGTGACCGAAGCCACTCCATGGCGGGGAGCTGAGGAGGGTGCGGAAACGCCCGGGAAACCAAAGTCCCACCCAGGGCCCTGTGCCCCTCAGCAATTATGAAGAGAAAGTTCAGGGGCAAAGGAAAAATGTGACGCTTTGGCTTCCAATCTTGGTACTGTAGATTGGGAGGTCAATCCACGGATGAGACGCCGTCACTTGAGATCTAGAAAATATATAAGTAAAAGGAACAGTCAGAGTAAGCTATGGGTATGGCAGAGATCGCTCAGTTCTCACTCTGATAGACCAGCCCATCACCACATGACTAGAACCCAATCCGGCAATATATACCGGTAGGCTATAGATAAATTCATTTTTGGGCTATTTCTTCCATTTTATTTATCCTGTTAAAGTGCTTGATTGATTTTTGTGCTAATGTAGTTAGTATTTGGTGTAATTTCACATATTTCAGCTAAATCTGGAGAGCACATGCAATTTTTTTGTGCATGTTCAGTAAGTATTGCTGGGGAAAGGGTTAACGTATTCATCTTTTGGGGTATTTATTCTATGTTTGTATCCTGTTTCTGTGATCGATTGAGTTTTGTGCTAATGTAGTTGGTATTTGGTATAATTTTACATATTTTAGATAAATCAAAAGAGCACATGCAATATATTTGGGCATTTTCAGTTAATATTGCTGGGGAAACGGTTAACATACAGTATTCATCATAGGAAGGGAATAGGATGTGTAGCTCATATCTTTGCCCTGAAATATGTTGTGGAGAAATATCTTGAGAAGGGACAAAAGTTGTATGCTGCCTTCATGGACTTGGAGAAGGCCTATGACAGAGTTGATAGAGAAGGTACCGGTATGTAGAAAGTACTTGGAATATACGGAGCAGATAGCAAGTTGCTGAAAGCAGTGAAAAGCATGTATGAGGGTGCAAAGGTGTCAGTATGTGTTGAGAATGAACAGAGCGAGTTCTTTGATCTGAATTTTGGGTTAAAGAAAGGGTGTGTGATGTCCCCGTGCTTGTTCAATATATACTGAACTGTATATGGATGGAGTCATAAAAGAAATGCAAGGATGAGCAGTGGATGTTGGTGTACCACTAATAAGGGAAGGCAACGAGTGGAATGACAGAGTTGATAGAGAAGGTATGTGGAAAGTACTGTACTGAGAATATATGGAGTAGATGGCAAGTTGCTGAAAGCAGTGAAGAGTATGTATGAGAGTGCAAAGGTATCAGTACGTGTGAAGAATGAACAGAGGGAGTTCTTTGATCTGAATGTTTGGTAAAGCAAGGGTGTGTGATGTCCAGATGGTTGTTCTATATATACAGTATATGGATGGAGTCATAAAAGAAATACAAGGAAGAGCAGTGGATGTTTGTGTACTGCTGTTTGCTGATGATATGAATGGGAGTTGCAGGGTCTGGTAAATATTTTTGGAACAGTGTGCGAAAAATGGAATCTGAAGGTAAATGCGGGGAAGAGCAAGGTTATGGTCTTCGAAAGGGGTGAAGCCACAGAGTGTGAGGTGAAGTTGAACGGTCAGGCTATGGAGATTGTCAGCTCATTTAAGTATCTTGGCAGTGTACAGAGTAAAGATGGGAGTATGGATGAAGAAGTGTGGGAGAGGGTGCAACAGGGGAAGAGGGTTGTAGGAATGCTGAAAGCAGTAACATGAAATAGGGTGGTCAGCATGGAACTGAAGAAGTCATTGCATGACAGTGTGGTAATCCCGACACTGACTTACGGAAGCGAAGCATGGACGTTGTTGGAGAGATTCAAACCAAGAGTGAAAGGGATGGAAATGAGTTTCTTGAGAAGTGTGTGCAGAGTTACATGGAGGGATAGACAGAAGAATGAGGATGTACGAGAGAGGTGTGGTGTGAATGTACTGGAAAGTGCGAAAAAGAACACCTTGAGATGGTTCGGCCATGTGGAACGTATGGGAAGCGAGAGAATGACTAAGAGCGTGTACGAGTGAGGTGGAAGGACAGAGGGAGAAATAAACCGAGAGAGAGGTGGAAGGATGGAGTTAAGAAGTATATGCGTGAAAGCGGTGCTGGATGGGAGAAGGGCGTCGACTGACTGGGGACAGAGGTGCATAGGGGTGTTTCGTTCGTGGCCAATCCTTCGGGGATCAAGGCGTCCGTCAATAAATAGATAGATAAATTCATCTTTAGGGCTATTTCTTACATTTTCTTTATCCTGTTAGTGTACTTTATTAAATTTGTTGGTAATGTAGTTGGTAATTGGTGTAATTTTACATATTTCAGATAAAGGATGTCAACAGAATAACAAATGATGAGCTGAAGAGACGTTTAGGTATAAAGAGTATTAGCGAGGAGATGCGTACAAGTAAACTGGGATGGTATGGACATGTGGAGAGAATGGATGAACAAAATTGGGTGAAAAGATGCAGGTCTGCGATTGTGGAGGGAGCTGCACCAAGGGGTGGACCGAGTAAGACCTGGGATCGGACTATACGTGCCGATCTCAAATCCAAAAACTTGACAAGTAAAGCATCCCTTAACAGGGTTGCCTGGAACGCCGCCATTAGGAAAAGAGACTGAAACTGCACATCTGTGTGGAGCACTCAGTCTTAAAATGTTATGTACGTATGTATGTATAAATCTGAAGAGCACATGCAATCTATTTAGGCATTTTCAGTCAGTATTGCTGGGTAAAGGGTTAACATATTAATCTTTTGGAGTATTTCTTCCATTTATTTATCCTGTTAGTGAGTTTTATTGATTTCAGTGCTACTGTAGTGGTATTTGGTGTAATTTTACATATTTTAGATAAATCTGAAGAGGACATGCAATATATTTGGGCATTTTCAGTCAGTATTGCTGGGGAAACGGTTAGCATACTGTAGTCATCTTAGGAAGGGAAGAGGATGTGTAGGCTCAGATTTTTGCCCGGAAATGTGTTGTGGAGAAATATCTGGAGAAGCGACAAAAGTTGTATGCTGCATTTATGGAGTTGGAGAAGGCCTATGACAGAATTGATAGAGAAGGTATTTGGAAAGTACCGGTACCGGTACTGAAAATATACGGAGTAGATGGCAAGTTGCTGAAAGCAATTAAGAGCATGTATGAGGGTGCAAAGGTGTCAGTATGTGTGGATAATTAACAGAGCGAGTTCTTTAATCTGAATGTTGGGTTAAAGCAAGGGTGTATGTGATGTCCCGATGGTTGTTCAATATATACCAGTACAGTATATGGATGGAGTCATGAAAGAAATACAAGGAAGAGCAGCGGATGTTGGTGTACCGCTGATAAGGGAAGGAAACGAGTGGAAGTTGCCTCAACAGTACAGTACTGGTACTACTGTTGCTGACAACACAGTTCTGATGAGCGATAGTGAATGGGAGTTGGAGGGTCAGGTAAATATGTTTGGAACAGTGTGTGAAAAACGGAATCTGGAGGTAAATGCTAGGAAGAGCAAAATTATGGTCATTGAAAGGGGTGCAACCATAGAGTGTGAAGTGAGGTTGAACGGCTATGAAGAATGTCAGCTCATTTAAGTATTTGGGCAGTGTGTTGAGTAAAGATGTGAGTAGGCCTATGGATGAAGAAGTGTGGGAGAAAGTGTAACAGGGGAAGAGCGTTGTAGGAACTCTGAAAGCAATAAGAAGAAATAGGGTGATCAGCATGGAAGTAAAGAAGTCCTTGCATGACAGTGTGGTAATCCCGACATTGACTTATGGGAGGGAAGCATGGACGTTTCTGACTGGGATTGATCATTGATAATCATCGGTTATGCTAGTTGGAAAATTAATGGGGTAGAATGTAGAGTTCGGGTGTACCGCCAGCCTTGTTTACACTACGCGGAGCGGCGGCGGATGCTGGCCATCATGTTCCCGTCTATTTGACTGCTTTTGGATACAATAATAGGTTGAGGGGGGTCACCCCCCCATGACATATTGTCATCATCATATATATTGCCAGCAGGAGGCAAATAACCGAAAAAAACGCCTTCAAAATAGACGCGAACTAAAGGCTGGTTCACAACATAGCTGAGTCGGTGCGCGAGTCCAACACGAGTGATGAAATTTTGCTATTCAGCAATGACTCGTCGATACTCCTCAACACTCGTATAGACTCGTGCTACGCTCGTGTATACTCGACACACTTGTGGGTACTCGCCACGGGGTCCAAAAATTTCATGCATGCATGAAATTTTTGGGTCCCGTGGCGAGTACCCATGAGTGTGGCCTACATACGTGTAGACTCATGTACATACGTGTTAACTCGTGTTTGACTCTGAATAACTTTGTTATTCGTGTTAACTCGTGTTGACTCGTGTAAACTCGTGTAACACTCTTTGGTGATTTGTGCTTTTCGTCATCATTTCGACGTTGACGAAGCAACACGTGTCTACACACAACAACACGTATGTAACACACATGCAACACGTATCAACAAGAGTAGAAAGCACGAATGTGAGTGCCAAAATTTGGTGCCCCCATGATGCCAGAGTTTACACGATTCAAACACAAGTGAAAACACGAGTAAACAAGAGTAAACACGATCCACTGAGAAAAAAACACAAGTGTAACACGAAAAAGCAAGTGTCATTTGAAATACCGTTATTTCAAAAATGTAGGAAGAATCAACGAGAGTTTACACGGATGTAACACGAGTCAACACGTGTGCAACAGAGATCCAACGAGAGTCAACGCGTTGTCTTTCGTGTTGATCCGTATAAAAATTGTGTTGATCCGTGTAACAATCGTGTTGACTCGTCCATACTTTTTGTTTGAATGTGGCCATTATTTGTCAAATTTTTGACACTCGTGTTGGGTTCGTGTTACACTCGTTTTGACTCTCAGCTACTCGTACAGACTCTTGCATGAACACGTGTTGACTCGTATTGAATCGAGTTAACTCGTGTTACACTCTCCTTGACTCGGGAACAATTGCTACTCGCGGCCGACTCAGCCTCCAGCGACGGCGATAATCGACGAGTGTGACTCGTGTTGGACTCACGCACCGACTCGGCTATGTGTGAACCAGCCTTTAACCACGGTGATCGACATATGTAAACATTACGGCGGCGGTGTCGGCGTCGGACACTTGCGATAATGTTCCTGTCTATTTTGAATGCCATTGGATACAATAATATGTTGAGGGGGGGCTTTGCCCCCATGATGTGTTGTCATCATCATATATATTGCCAGTAGGGGGCAAACAACCAAAAAAATTGCCGCAAAGCCCTCCCCTCAACATATTATTGTATCCAATGGCAGTCAAAATAGACGGGAACATGATGGCAAGCTTCCGTCGCCGCTCTACGCAGTGTAAACAATGGTGGCGGTATGCCCGAACTCTACATTCTACCCGGCTAGGCCTATATTATAGGCTACAATAAATAAGTAGGCTAGGCTATTTTTTCTATAGGCTATGCCTAGTCTAATATTACAATTTAAGGTAGAATTCAAGTTGACTACAGCAGGACTTACCCTTGACCAGGTATAGGCTATCCTAGTGTTTAATAGGCCTATACCCCTTTGAAAGGATATTAGCCTAGTCTAACCTAACAACCTTACCTAACCTATTATAGTAGGCTATTATGGGTGGGGGCTGCTGCCCCCACACCCCAATTTTTGGTGTATTTGTCTATTTTGTCTGTGAAGTGGGAATTTTTTCAATTTGTCGATAACGAAAATCCTCCATGCTTATGGAGAAAAATATGGCGAATCTATTGTTGCCTATTATCTCTAATAAATTGTTTCTCATAATGCTGCAGTAGTGTCGTTTAAAATACCAACCATATAATTGTGTGCCTTTAAAAATGACCTAAATTAGGCTATAGGCTACTGGAAGATTAGAAGAATCTTTAAGAAAGACTAGGTTAGGGTTATTGTCGTGCCAAAGCTAGATTATAGCCTAAATATAAAAGGAAGTGAATAAAATGAAATATGCCGATTTTTTTTTACGTCAAAATAGACGCGAAGTTAACCGCGACGATCGCCCTATGTAAACATGACGACCGTACACCCGGTAACTACATCCATCCCATTAAAAGTTACTGTGAGACACCAAATATGTTGAGGGGGTCTCTGCGGCTCTGCACCCCCACGTCGGCCCGTCACGTATTATGATGTACGGTAAGTCATCATCATCTGTGCTAATTCATAGGATCCCCAATTAAGGACAAAGTCAATCAACAGACGAAATAAGCTCCCAAATTACAATAACATAGCGGCCCGCCGTTTATGGGCGACTTTTTACACGTCATTTTAAATGTTACTTTCCTGCCCTGGTCTAGGCCTAATAGATTTTTCCAAAGAATCAAACTTAAATTAAAAGGAAGTAGCCTAGCCTACAGTTTATAGGAAGGCTATTCCAACATGCATTCCAGAACTTAGGCTAGCCTAGGCCTAGGCTATATGAAAATTTGTGGGTGGTCTGCCAAAAAAGAATCACTAGGCCTATTAGGCTATGGGTAGGCTAGTATGGGGTGCATTTTGCAAATTTTCTGAACTCTTAGGCCTAGGCTAGGCTAAATTAAAACTCACAAAATCTGAGTAAAACCAGCACTAGAATTTTGTCTTGTCTTGTCTTGGGGCAACCTCAGGCGAATACTCGCCCACTCCGGCCCTACCGTAGTCGCGGAGATCCTATGTCACTATTAAATTAGTTTATAGTTAAGGTTAAAATTCACCACCGTGTCACTTTCATTCTAGGTCATTCATAGAACCGTAACACTGTAAAGGCAACAACCCAATAGCAGGTCATCAGGTGGTGAACCAGAGACCTACAAACCACGGTACTAGGGCCAGAGCAATGTCTTGAAGCGAGGTGCCCTTATCAACCAACCCCAGACAATCCAGTAGGAGCTGTCGGAAGGAATCCATCTTTGAAGACAGAAAGGGACGCCCATCCACATGCTCAGTGACGGGACGAGGCGAGGCTTAAGAGGCATATGTAGGACGACCGGATGTAGGATGTGGAGGGGAAGAGGTACCGTACGACGATACATGGGATGCGGAGACTGCGGAGGGAAGAGCTTGACAAAGTCATACGGTTCCTCAGGACCTCAACAATAACCGGGGGACGGCCGGTGCGGGCAATGGTCGATCGCCGTAGTTAATATAAGTTCGCGGTCGCGGAGATCCTATGTCACAATTAAATTAGTTTATAGTTAAGGTTAAAATTCACCACCGTGTCACTTTCATTCTAGGTCATTCGTAGAACCGTAACACTGTAAAGGCAACAACCCAATAGCAGGTCATCAGGTGGTGAACCAGAGACCTACAAACCACGGTACTAGGGCCAGAGCAATGTCTTGAAGCGAGGTGCCCTTATCAACCAACCCCAGACAATCCAGTAGGAGCTGTCGGAAGGAATCCATCTTTGAAGCCAGAAAGGGACGCCCATCCACATGCTCAGTGACGGGACGAGGCGAGGCTTAGGAGGCATATGTAGAACGACCAGATGTAGGATGTGGATGGGAAGGGGTACCGTACGACGATACATGGGATGCGGAGACAGCGGAGGGAAGAGCTCGTCAAAGTCATACGGTTCCTCAGGACCTCAACAATAACCGGGGGACGGCCGGTGCGGGCAATGGTCGATCGCCGTAGTTAATATAAGTTCGCGTCTATTTTGACGGCGATTTTTTTTGTAGTTAGGCTAGGCCTAGGCTATTTGCCCCCTGCTGGCAATATATATGATGACAATATGTCATGGGGGGCGATTGACCCCCTCAACATATTATTGTATCCAACGATCTCTAACCTCTGTATCTCAAAAAGGGCTAGAGCAAATTGGCTGTAAATTTCCACATCTAGGCTATTCCTTGACAGATTTGCTCCCTCCAATTAATATTTATTAGCATAAATTCAGCCTAGTTTAGCCTATCAAACAAAAACTAACATTTGTTTAGCCTAGGCCTACATATAAAAAGAAAAAACCCACTCATACTGCAATTATAAGCATAAATATGAGTATCTAAGTTACAAAGCAAATGTTTTTGTATAGCCTAAAATAAACCATAAAATTGTCATCTTTCAACTGTTGAGGTCATAAATATAAAAAAATCTAATACATTAGGAAAAAATGCGTTAAGAGTTGTGTTAGCGGGTCTATCGTCCCCTTTATTTACGTAGTCGCACGCTCGCAGTTACATTCGCGTCTAATTTGACTGTGGTTATTTGCCCCTGCTGGTGATATAGATGATGATGACAATAAGTCATAGGGGGATAAAGCCCCTTCAACCCATTATTGTATCTCACGGCCAGGCGTTGGGTAAATTGTTTTGTTACCGGCCGGCGGATTGCGGGTGGCTTTACCAAGTTTACCCCAGCAGTTAAATTAGAAGCGAATGTAGGCCTAACTGCGAGCGTGCGACTAGGCTATATAAACAAAGCTCTTGGTATGCCCACAACTACAACTCTTACCAAAACTGCAATTAGCCTATTTTTGTTTTGTTTTTTCAGTCTAGGCTAAAAATTGGTGAGGCTAGGCTAAATTATTTTGCGGCAATTAGCCTAGCCTATTTTTGTTTGTTCTTTCAGTCTAGGCTAAATTGTGGTAGGCTAGGTTAAATTCTTTAACATGTGTACTATTGTGTAGGCCTGTGCTTTCCAATAGAAGTAAAAATATGTAGCATAGCCTATTGCAATTTTACTAAAACCCAAGCCTACCTGAGCCCTATGCAGAGCTCAAAAGCAAAAAAAATAAAAAAATATGTTGAGCAGTGAAATAAAATTAAGCTAGGCCTAGGCCTGGTTTCTCATAGGCCTAATAACCTAATGAAGTATACTATAGCCTAACCTAATTTAAGTTATTTCACAAAATACTAATAGGCCTACCCAGCCCTCCTCATGCATTATTTTCCAGTGTAAAATAAGTTTGTGATACACTACGAAAGATTATTCAACATGGAATTTGAATGGAATAGAGAAGCTTAGCAACGAAAAGCCAATACTCCCCCCTCCCTGTGATTGTGCCAGCTTTTGTAAGCAGTGCAATAACTTAATGAAGGACAGAAAAGCTGCAGGATGCTCTGGCATTCTAGCCGAGATGATTAAGGCCTCAGGTGAGAAAGGAGTAGGTGTGTTCAATGAGCTAATTAAGTTCATCATCAGAGAGGAAGTAATCTCTGATGAATGGCACAAAAGTATATTATATACTGTATACGAGCAAAGGGGACTCATTGGATAGGGAAAATTATAGGGGCCTGAAAATACTTGATCAAGTCATGAAGGTCTGTGAGAAAGTCTTTGAAGGTATGATATTGACGAAATGCAGTTTGGTTTCATGCTAGGACACGGCACAATCCAAGTCATGAAGGTATTTGTGTGATAATGAAGATGTATGAGGACTCACAAACGGCAGTGAGGGTGAAAGATGTACCGGTACTGAGTGATGAGTTTTCAGTTCGCGTCGGAGTCCACCAGGGCTCTGTGTTAATGAAGCCCTTTCCTCTTTTTTTTTATGGTTCTGGAGGCACTATCTGGTGATTTCAGAGTTGGGCTCCCCTGGGAACTGCTATAAGGGTCCTGAAAATGCTTGACTAAGTCATGAAGGTCTGTGAGAGAGTCTTAGAAGGTATGATAAGGGAAAGATACTGTATGTACTGTATGTACTTAAAAGATAGGGATCTGATGTTGTGTTTGCAGACCGGGAGAAGGCCTTTGATAAGGTGGCCAGAGAAGTTGTGCAGTAGGCTACGAGAAAACTTGGCGTTGAGGAGTGGCTGGTGCATGTGATAATGAAGATGTACGAGGACTCACGAACGGTAGTGAGGGTGAAAGGTGTACAGCTGAGTGAGGGACATATACAGTACTTCTTGTTGAGGATATAGGGTAGTGAAGCTGTGAAGCTTATGTCACCCTATCCGGGCGGAAAGGACCCCAGGGTGGAGAGGTTTCACAGGGAGGACGGGGACATCGTAGATTTCAGGGGAGGGCACCCATGCCCCGCAGTCGACGGATACGCCCCGCCAACCTCAGGAACTTCTTCGTTAGCAGGAGGACCTTGGATTGACATATACAGTACGGTACTAGATATTTGGTAAGGGTTAGCTTTATATCCCATGTACTGGTTACTAGGGACATATACTAGGTGTTAGGTGGAGGTTAGTTTTGTGTCCAAAGTACTGGGTACTAGGGACATATACTAGGTGTTACGTGAGGGTACTGAGTGATGAGTTTTCAGTTCGCGTCGGAGTCCAACAGGGAAGTGTGTTAATTAAGCCCTCTCCTCTTTTTTATGGTTCTGGAGGCACTATCTAGTGATTTCAGAGTTAGGCTCCCCTTGCAACTGCTATAAGAGGCCTGAAAATGCTTGGCCAAGTCATGAAGGTCTGTGAGTGTGAGAGAGTCTTTGAAGGTATGATAACTTCATAGTCAGGCAGCTGCAGGAAAGATATCTAAGAGGTGTTTTTCCGGTCCCGTCTCAAGACCACCGCCGCAAGATCTACCCGAAAAACTGTTTTTCTGGTCCCGTCGCAAGCCCACCTTTAGCAAGCGAGACACCAATATTCTCTTGCGACGGCAAAAGAGCTCCGGAGCTGGGTTGACGGCAAGCTGAAACATCTCACTCAACTTTCTGTTTCTCCATTCTAATTTATTTCGGTATATTTGTTTATCCAAACATTATGTTATAATTTACTTGCCTATTATTAGGAAGTAGAGTAATAAAAGCCCACAGTAACGTATATCCAATTGTTGAAAATAAATTAATGTGGGACAGTACGCTTGGCTAAATTTTGTCCACGAAACAACAACAAACCCCAGCTTTGAATAGGCCTAGGCTATGCTATTTACCGACTGTTTTTTCATATCAGAATTGCATTTATATAATCCTTATGATAATTAAATTGGCGGTGAATGTTATTCCGATGAAATGGAAGTTGTATAGCCTATATATTTGTAAGATGTGTGCTGGCTTGGAGCAAGCCTGTGTTGTTTTTCCTGTCCTGTGATGATCTTGCGACGGCTCGGTTGAGACGGTGGTCTTGCGACGGGCCCGGAAAATCACGTCGCTACTGAAAGTAAGAAGTTGTGCAGTAGGCTAGGAGAAAATTTGGCGTAGAGGAGTGGCTGGTGCGTGTGATAATGAAGATGTATGAAGACTCACGAACGGTAGTGAGGGTGAATGGTGTACTGAGTGAGGGACATATGCTAGGTGAAGGTTAGTTTTGTATCCCACGTACTGAGTACTAGGGACATATACTAGGTGTTATATAAGGGTTAGTATTGTATCCCAAATACTAGGTACTAGGGACATATACTAGGTGTTATGTGAGGGTTAGCTTGGTATCCCACGTACTGGGTACTAGGGACATATACTAGGTGTTACGTGAGGGTTAGTTTTGTATCCAACGTACTGGGTCTAGGGGGCGGCAGCCTCCACCCATAATACTAGGATAGGTTAGGTAAGGTTGTTAGGTTAGGCTAATGGGGATGGATGTAGTTTCCGAGTGTACGGTCGTCATGTTTACATTTGTCGATCGCCGTTGTTAACCTGCCCTTCCCTACCTATCATGTGTTGATTGGTTGTCCATCTTGATCTAATTCTTCAGGCCAGCCCTATTAGAGTATTTTGGGGGAACTCAGTGGTGTGGTTAAACTATATTTAATATATATTTGTTTAAATATGTAAGATATGCAATAAATTATGTAAAATATATTGCTTTTACTTTATACCTATACATATAATTGTCATTATTAAGGAAATTCCATTGACTATTTACATCGCTAGGCCTAGCTTCCTTATTTCTATTAATTTCCTCCAGTTCACAATGAAACCTATTGCTAATTTCCTTGTTCTTCAGCAGCCGCGGCGGTGTCAGCGTTGGACGCTTGGGATAATGTTCCTGTCTATTTTGAATGCCATTCGATACAATAATATGTTGAAAGCCCCCCTCACCCCCCCATGACATGTTATCATCATATATATTGCCAGTAGGGGGCAAACAACCAAAAAAATTGCCGCAAAGCCCTTCCCTCAACATATTATTGTATCCAATGGCAGTCAAAATAGACGGGAACATGATCGCAAGCGTCCACCGCCGCCGCCGCCGTCATGTTTACATGGTCGATCGCCGCAGTTTGGTTAGGCCTATTTTCCCCCCTCAACATATTATTGTATCCAACGGCATTCAAAATGGACAGGAACATGATGGCAAGCTTTCGTCGCCGCTCCACCGCCGTGTTTACATGTGTCGATCGCCGTGGTTAAGTTCGCGTCTATTTTGACGGCGATTTTTTTCGGTTAGGCCTATTTGCCCCCTGCTGGCAATATATAAGATGATGACAATATGTCATGAGGGGGGGGGGGGCCTCAACAATGACCTCTAACCTCTGTATATCAAATAGGGCTAGAGCAAATTGGCTGCAAATTTCCACATCTAGGCTATTCCTTGACTGACTCTTCCCAAATGGTCGACATATAATAATTCACATATTAGCTTGATCACTCTAGGCCTAGTTGTTTTTTAGTTACAGAGGTTATAGCCTAGGTCATGATTTCTTGCCTACTTACAGCGAATAGACTAGGCCTATTGTAGATTGGTAAAATATTTGCTTAATAGGCCTAGGCTGTGCAATTGTCTCGATTTTACTAATTTTACCTAATTAGGCCTAAAGCAGCCTCAGTCTATTCCCAAACCCCAAACAGTATCCCATGTTAAGCCCTAGGCTAGGCCTAGGCCTAATCCCACTCTCAATCAAAATTCGAACTGATAAATTAGTACCTACCGGTAGCGCTGCCTAGGCTAGGCCTATATTTTTCTTGAATAGATATAGAAAATGGTTTAAAGGAAAGAGCATCCTATATTATGTTCAAATAATATGTAATAGCACTGTGTATGGTTGTATTACATTTAAATAGTGATAGATGTGTATATTAATGGGATAAATACTCCGAAGTTCGCATACGTTCAGAAAATTTTGTGCAACACTGTTGCCAGCTACTAATCAATCCCATTATCATTATATCATAATGGATTTTACTCATTTGCATAATTTCAAATACCTAGGACATTAATATAATATTTTCCTATCTCTTTTGTAGTGATATTTGTCTGATTTAGTGGTATATTGATGTCTGTCTAGGGTTATAATGCATTGTGAAAGTTACCTCTGCATCTCTGACTTGGCTTAATTACCCCTGCTTTCTTTGAGTACTACACAGCAAGAGAAGCTTTCGGTTCTGTCACAGACTGTCAATTACTGTTCAAGGTAAACACAACTGCTAAATTCGACCTCATGTTCAAATAATATGTAATAGCATTATCTATGGTTGTATTAGACAACAATCGTGATAGGTTTCTATTTTATGTGGATAAATAGTATTAAGCTGAATAAACTAAATACCGAAAGTTCACTAGAGTGGTTGTTGATACATATGAGGGAGGTAGAAGATAGGAGGGAATGGCTAGGCAGTGTTGCCAGTTGTATCGCTAGATATTACCGCTAGATGTAGAGCTATTTACTTCAATTTAGCAGCCATTTTTTCATATCTAGAGAGATTTACTAGGGATAATTTAAAAATGTCAGACATTCTAGTCATATTACATTGTAAAATTTGCAAAACAAACAAACCAAAACTCTTTAGAAATTGCAGCATTATTCTAACATTGTTTGACTATGTAGCAACATGCTAGCGACTTTTGAGAAAGGATCTAGCGGTATTTTGTGGAGACACACTGGGTGGTGGTTGCAGTGGTGCCAGTTGTAAAGCTACATATTACCGCTAAATGTAGAGCTATTTACTTCAATCTAGCAGCCATTTCTTTTATATCTAGAGACATTTACTAGGGATAATTTGAAAATTTCAGACATTCTAGTCATACTACATTGTAAAATTTGCAAAACAAACAAACCAAAACTCTTTAGAAATTGCAGCATTATCCTAACATTGTTTGGCTATGTAGCAACATGCTAGCGACTTTTGAGAAAGGATCTAGCGGTATTTCGTGGTAACACTTTAGGAGGGTTAAAATAGGAGTCACACGGGCAATTGCCAAAACTTTAAAGGTCCATATCATTGTTATTAAACTAAGCATTTGGCAAAGGGAGGAATTGTTAAAAACCTTAGCCAATACTCTGTCATTTACCAAAAATAAATTTGAATTTATCATTATTATTTGGTAGGGTAGGTATGTATAGGTAGGTTGGCTAAATAATTGCTGGAATTCGTAGGGACTCGAACGGTTTTGAGAGAGTTCAATAAAAAAACAAGTTAGGACTGAATAATAAAGAGATTATGTTATTAAGCAAAACTGGGGGATGCGTGGAAGCCTATAGACTATAGACAGTAAACTTTGTGTGTGGTAGCGAATTCGGTTTTAAAGTAATTTAAGAATAGACAGTTTTCAATGCTGCGGCCAAACTATTCCACCCATTTATATTTTTTTGGTATCAAAACGTTCGGAATCGCGAGCCTCACCCAACTACGCAAGCATGGCTCTGATCATCGGCGTAGTTTTCAAGATGTGGAATTTTAAGTGGAATTCGAGGTTTTTTCAAGATTGCCGGAAAAACCCCCACGTGCAAAAGCAAAACCTTCTCTATAAAATTTGCGGAGCATTAGTAGGGGAGTGCGTATGCCAAAGCCCAGTCGTTTCCTGTGAGTGGGAGAGACGGTATTTAGGCGTCAAGTTTTTCGGGAAATCGGCTGCCACGGACCTGTTTGGCCACTATGCCGGATGTTTAGCATATCAAAAGTTGCCCAATACAAAAAGGCACCTCTTGTGAAAGTTTGATCCCGATCCAAAAAGCGGTTCTGGAGTTATTGCGTCGAAACCGGCGCGTAAGAAACATTTGGATGAAATTCCAGGTTTAATGATTACAATAGGGGTTCCCCGTAGGGGACGAACCCCTAATAATAATAATAATATTTATTCAGTCAGCAATTTACAGAGTTGGTACCACATAGTTTGTTACAAATATGACATGTACCAGCCTTGCATAATTCCAACTAAGGATAGCCCAATAAGGCCGTTAGGCGTATTTCCATTGGGGTCCTTGTGGGATTAGGTTAGCTGGGGAAAAGGGGAGGATAAAGAAATAGATACTTTAGAAAAAGTATTTCTAGGGGGTTATTTTAAGATACCTTACATCCTATAGTAAATATCAGTAATCATTTCAGTTTGGTTTGTTTATCTCTTATGTCATATTTAGTAGTAGACATAAGCTTGGTGCTCCCTTCTCGCAGCTGTCCGGTTCAGGTGTTCCTTCAGGCTACGTCTGAAGGAATACAGTGTTCTCTTTTCACGGACTGACTGGGGTAGGTCGTTCCAGTCTTTGATGGCAGTGAAGAAGAATGTTTGCTTACCCTGTCCTTGGATTCTCGGGACCTTAAAATTAAACATCATGTTTCTTGTATTATGTCCACTCCTCTCATTTGCTTTAACAAAATCATTCTTTAGATACTCTGGAGCTCTGTCATAGAAAATTTTGAAGGCATTAGTTATCCTGATTTGTTTGGCCCTGTCAGAAACATTGAGCATACCTAGTGACTGAAGTTGTTCCTGGCCAACATGTGATCTGGGTCCTAGGTTCAGCATGAACCTAACCATTTTATTTTGAGTGACCTGAAGTTTGTGCTGTGCTGATTTAGATGATGCAGAGTACCAGGATGACACAGAATAGTCAAAATGACATTGAACAAGCGCTTGGCAGAGGGTCATTTTGGTCGCCGCGGGCAAGCATCCCACCTGTCTATACAGGTATTTTATACGTGCTCTACACTTACTCAGGATAGATTCCAAAATTGTTTCACCTGACAAACTCGCGTCCAGTTTCAGTCCGAGATATTTAACTTGTGACACTGTTGTTATAGGAATATCATTACAGTTGACCGAGAAGCCCACAATGTCTTTCAGTTTGCGTTTTGTTCCACATAAGATGGCTTCCGTCTTGCCCAGGTGAAGAGATAGTCTATTGTCCACTAGCCATTCACTACATGATGCTAGTTCTTTGGAAAGTGAAGCGGCAATACTTATTGGGTCTTTTCCTGAAACCAGAAGCACGCTGTCGTCTGCATACAGTAATAATTTACATGAGACGCTCAGTTCCATGTCGTTCACATAACAGAGAAAGAGTAAGGGACCAAGGATGCTTCCCTGCGGGACCCCACAGTTAATTGGCATAGGATCAGATATATTATCATCAATTTTGACTCTTTGGGTTCTACCACTAAGATAAGATTTAAACCAGTTCACAGACCCTATGCCCATAGCTTGTAGTTTATTACATAGGATATCATGGTCTACTGTGTCAAACGCTTTTTGTAGATCAAGAAGAACCATACCGGTGTAGTTACCTTTAGACATTTCTTTACGAATGTGATCCGTTAAGTGGATGAGACAGGAGTCTGTCGAGTACATGCATCTGAAATCTGATTGAAACTTATAGAATAGATCATTTTGTTTGAGGTAGTGTTCAATTTGGGTGCATACCGCTCTTTCAAGGATTTTAGATACAATACATAATATGCTAACTGGTCTGTAGTTGCCAACTTCTAGTTTATTTCCTTTCTTGAATAGAAATGCAAGATAACTCGTCTATGGAGTTTTTAAACTTTAAAATAGGCCTATTGGGCCTAAAAAATTGTCAAAATTAAAAAATTCACATACAGTTGGAATCACAACGACGAGACGAATCCAAATATACCATAATGTTGAATAGTCAAAATCCGACCAAAATCACAGATTTGCCTGGATTTTTTTTTTTTTTTATCGATTATGGGCGAATGGCTGGGTAAAAATGCAATCTACGACCATGTGTAGAAGCAGCTCGTCGAGAGAAATCGAATGGCACCAAGTAGAATTCCCTAGGACTTATAGTTTGGGCTACAGAGGACTTTTAAAGTACACACAACAGTCATTTGGGCTCCAGGAAGGCCAAGTCAAAATCGAAATCCTAAACTAATGGTCCAATTTTAATTATGTTTGCGCCATTCGATGCAGCGGGTCAAAGTGTACCTAAAGTATAAATTTGAATAAAATCCGTTCATAGATAACTCGTCTATAGAGTTTTTAAACTTTAAAATAGGCCTATTGGGCCTAAACAATTGTAAAAATTAAAAAGTTCATATACCGTTGGAATCGCAACGACGAGACGAATCCAAATATACCATAATGTTGAATAGTCAAAATCCGACCAAAATCACAGATTTGCCTGGATTTTTGTTTTAAATATTTATCGATTCTGGGCGAATGGCTGGGCAAAAATGCAATCTACGACCACGTATAGAAGCAGCTCGTCGAGAGCAATCGAATGGCACCAAATATAATTCCCTAGGACTTATAGTTTGGGCTACAAACGACTTTGAAAGTAAAAAAACCCGGTCATTTGGGCCCTCCAGGAAGGCCAAGTCAAAATCGAAATCCTAAACTAATGGTCCGATTTTAATTCTGTTTGCGCCATTTGATTCAGCGAGTCAAAGTGTACTTTAGGTATAAAAATGATTTTTTCGTTCATAGATAACTCGTCTATGGAGTTTTTAAACTTTAAAATAGGCCTATTGGGCCTAAAAATTGGTCAAAATTAAAAAAATCATAAACTGTTGAAATCGGAACAACGAGACGAATCCAAATTTACCATAATCTTGAATAGTCAAAATCCGACCAAAATCACAGATTTGCCTGGATTTTGTTAAACAAATATATCGATTCTGGGCGAATAGCTGGGCGAAAATGCAATCTACGACCATGTATAGAAGCAGCTCGTCGAGAGAAATCGAATGGCACCAAGTAGAATTTCCTAAGACTTATAGTTTGGGCTACAAAGGACTTTTAAAGTCCAAACAACGGTCATTTGGGCCCTCCAGGAAGGCCAAGTCAAAATCGAGATCCTAAACTAATGGTCCAATTTTAATTCTGTTTGCGCCATTCGATGCAGCGGGTCAAAGTGTACCTAAAGTATAAATTTGAATACAATCCGTTCATAGATAACTCGTCTATAGAGTTTTTAAACTTTAAAATAGGCCTATTGGGCCTAAAAAGTTGTCAAAATTAAAAAATTCATATACCGGTGGAATCGCAACGACGAGACGAATCCAAATATACCATAATCTTGAATAGTCAAAATCCGACCAAAATCACAGATTTGCCTGTTTTTTTTTTTTTTTTTTTTTTTTAATAATTTCGATGCTGGGCGAATGGCTAGGCCAAAATGCAATCTAAGACCTTGTGTAGAAGCAGCTCGTCGAGAGAAATCGAATGGCACCAAATATAATTCCCTAGGACTTATAGTTTGGGCTACAAAGGACTTTGAAAGTAAAAAACCCCGGTCATTTGGGCCCTCCAGGAAGGCCAAGTCAAAATCGAAATCCTAAACTAATGGTCCGATTTTAATTTTGTTTGCGCCATTCGATTCAGCAGGTCAAAGTGTACTTGTGATATAAATTTGAACAAAATCCGTTCATAGATAACTCGTCTATGGAGTTTTTAAACTTTGAAATAGGCCTATTGGGCCTAAAAATTGGTCAACATTAAAAAAATCATATACTGTTGGAATCGCAACGACGAGACGAATCCAAATATACCATAATATTGAATAGTCAAAATCCGACCAAATTCACAGATTTGCCTGGATTTAAAAAAACAAAAATTTATCGATTCTGGGAGAATGGCTAGGCGAAAATGCAATCTACGACTATGTATAGAAGCAGCTCGTCGAGAGAAATCGAATGGCACCAAGTATAATTCCCTAGGACTTAAAGTTTGGGCTACAAAGGACTTTAAAGTCCAAACAACGGTCATTTGGGCCCTCCAGGAAGGCCAAGTCAAAATCGAGATCCTAAACAAATGGTCCGATTTTAATTCTGTTTGCGCCATTCGACTCAGCGGGTCAAAGTGTACTTAAAGTATAAATTTGAATAACATTCGTTCATAGATAACTCATCTATAGATTTTTAAACTTTAAAATAGGCCTATTGGGCCTAAAAAAATGTCAAAATTAAAATGTTCATATACCGTTGGAATCGCAACGACGAGACGAATCCAAATATACCATAATGTTGAACAGTCAAAATCCGACCAAAATCACAGATTTGCCTGGATTGTTTTTTTAAATATTTTTCGATTCTGGGCGAATGGCTGGGCAAAAATGCAATCTACGACCATGTATAGAAGCAGCTCGTCGAGAGCATTCGAATGGCACCAAATATAATTCCCTAGGACTTATAGTTTGGGCTACAAAGGACTTTGAATGTAAAACAACGGTCATTTGGGCCCTCCAGGAAGGCCAAGTCAAAATCGAAATCCTAAACTAATGGTCCGATTTTAATTTTGTTTGCGCCATTCGATTCAGCAGGTCAAAGTGTACTTGTGGTATACATTTGAACAAAATCCGTTCATAGATAACTCGTCTATGGAGTTTTTAAACTTTAAAATAGGCCTATTGGGCCTAAAAAAATGTCAAAATTAAAACATTCATATACCGTTGGAATCGCAACGACAAGACGAATCCAAATATACCATAATGTTGAATAGTCAAAATCCGACCAAAATCACAGATTTGCCTGGATTTAAAAAAATAAATAAATTATCGATTATGGGCGAATGGCTGGGCAAAAATGCAATCTACGACCATGTATAGAAGCAGCTCGACGAGAGCAATCGAATGGCACCAAATATAATTCCCTAGGACTTATAGTTTGGGCTACAAAGGACTTTGAATGTAAAAAACGGTCATTTGGGCCCTCCAGGAAGGCCAAGTCAAAATCGAAATCCTAAACTAATGGTCCGATTTTAATTTTGTTTGCGCCATTCGATTCAGCAGGTCAAAGTGTACTTGTGGTATAAATTTGAACAAAATCCGTTCATAGATAACTCGTCTATGGAGTTTTTAAACTTTAAAATAGGCCTACTGGGCCTAAAAATTGTCAAAATTAAAAAGTTCATATACCATTGGAATCGCAACGACGAGACGAATCCAAATATACCATAATGTTGAATAGTCAAAATCCGACCAAAATCACCGATTTGCCTGGGCTAATTTTGTTTTTAAATATTTTCGATTCTGGGCGAATGGCTGGGCGAAAATGCAATCTACAACTATGTGTACAAAGGAGTACAAAGGAAATCAAGCAACAACAGATCTAGTGACCCTTCTAGGTTGCTTGTCCTCCAAAACACTGAGGATCAAGTGTCCAAACAGTGGTTTAGAGTGGGTAAGGGAACATTGGAAAGGGAACTACTGCCCTGCCACTAACGTGGCAGGACTAGGAAGTTAGTAGGGGACATATGGGTTAGTAACTGAGGGGAGGATAAAGTTATTCATTTACAAACGCAGTCAGTCGCGGGTTTGATGCGAGATATTTGTCTAGGCGGAATTTAAATGAATCAACGGTGCTGCAGTCTATAACGTCTCGGGGAAGCCCATTCCACAAGTTGACAACTCGATTGAAGAAGAAATTCTTAGATTCGTGCGAGTTAAAAGATTTACCAATAATTTTGCAACCGTTTCCCCGCGTGTAATTAGATTGGTCGATAGTGAAGTACTTACTACAGTTCATATTGTCGATGCCTTTGATGATTTTGAACACTTGAATTAAGTCGCCTCTTAATCTGCGCTGGGTTAAAGGAAATAGATTTAATTCTCTAAGACGCTCTTCGTATGGTTTGTTCTTTAGGCTAGGTATCATTTTGGTAACTCTACGTTGAACTCGTTCTAGCTTGTTTATATCTTTTTGGTAATAAGGGCACCAGGATTGAACGCAGTATTCCAGAAGAGGGCGGACTAAGGAATTGTAAAGGGTTAGGATAACTTCTTTGGATTTATGCTCAAATGACCTGCCTATAAAGCCAATTATTTTGTTTGCCTTCTTAACAACTTCTGAACATTGTTGACTCGGTTTTAGGTTACTCGATATTGTTACTCCCAGATCAGTTTCTCTGTTTACATTCTTAAGCTGAGTGCCATTCATCGAATAGTTTGCTTTCTCATTTAGGTATCCGACATGTAGTACTTTACATTTATCCGCATTGAAACTCATTTGCCAAATTTGGGCCCAACATGACAATTTATCTAGATTGTGTTGCATATCGTCAACTTGTTCTTTTGAGAGTACGCTATTTGCAATTTTTGTATCGTCAGCAAATTTTGAGATTGTGCAGGTGAGACCCTCATCTATGTCGTTGATGTAAATTAGAAAGAGAATTGGTCCTAGTACCGATCCCTGGGGTACCCCGCTACTTACATTGGTCCATTTAGATGCCTTACCGTTTATGACTACCCTTTGCTTTCTGTTGCTGAGCCAATTTTCTATCCATTTCAACACACCGTCTTGTATTCCATGCGCTTTTAGTTTTAGCAGTAAACGTTTGTGGGGAACTTTGTCAAAGGCCTTTTGAAAATCAAGGTATATAATATCTACAGCTTTACTCTCATCGTAGAGGTTGAGGATATCGTGGAAGAAGTCTAAGAGGTTTGTTAAACAGGAACGTTTTTTACGAAAGCCGTGTTGAGTATCTTTAAGTATGTTATTTTCCTCCAAGTGATTTACGAGTCTGTCTCGTATGACCGTTTCTAGCATTTTACATACAACTGAGGTTAAGCTAATTGGACGATAGTTACTGGGTAGGGATTTGCTGCCTTTTTTTAATATCGGTGTTACGTTGGCTAGCTTCCACTGATCAGGCATAGTTCCAGACTGCAAGGATTTATTGAATAGTAATGTCAGTGGTTTGGAGAGCTCATTCTTAGCTTCCTTTAGAACTCTAGGCGAGATTGTATCAGGTCCTGGCGTTTTATTTACCTTGAGTTTATCTAAACAATTCAATACTTCTCTCTCTGTAACGGTGATATTGCTTAGAACATCTGAATTATCAATCTGAATCGGCGATGCGCCGTAGAAGCAGCTTGTCGAGAGTAATCGAATGACACCAAGTAGAATTCCCTAGGACTTATAGTTTGGGCTACAGAGGACTTTTAAAGTACAAAAAACGGTCATTTGGGCCCTCCAGGAAGGCCAAGTCAAAATAGAAATCCTAAACTAATGGTCCGATTTTAATTCTGTTTGCGCCATTTGATTCAGCGAGTCAAAGTGTACTTTAGGTATAAAAATGATTTTTTCGTTCATAGATAACTCGTCTATGGAGTTTTTAAACTTTAAAATAGGCCTATTGGGCCAAAAAATTGGTCAAAATTAAAAAAATAATAAACTGTTGAAATCGGAACAACGAGACGAATCCAAATTTACCATAATCTTGAATAGTCAAAATCCGACCAAAATCACAGATTTGCCTGGATTTTTTTAAACAAATATTTATCGATTCTGGGCGAATAGCTGGGCGAAAATGCAATCTACGACAATGTATAGAAGCAGCTCATCGAGAAAAATCGAATGGCACCAAGTATAATTCCCTAAGACTTATAGTTTGGGCTACATAGGACTTTTAAAGTAAAAAACAAAAACGGTCATTTGGGCCCTCCAGGAAGGCCAAGTCAAAATCGAAATTCTAAACTAATGGTCCGATTTTAATTTTGTTACCGCCATTGGATTCAGCAGGTCAAAGTGTACTAATGGTATCAATTTGAACAAAATCCGTTCATAGATAACTCGTCTATGGAGTTTTTAAATTTTAAAATAGGCCTATTGGGCCTAAAAAATTGTAAAAATTAAAAAGTTCATATACCGTTGGAATCGCAACGACGAGACGAATCCAAATATACCATAATGTTGAATAGTCAAAATCCGACCAAAATCACAGATTTGCCTGGATTTTTGTTTTAAATATTTATCGATTCTGGGCGAATGACTGGGCAAAAATGCAATCTACGACCATGTATAGAAGCAGCTCGTCGAGAGCAATCGAATGGCACCAAATATAATTCCCTAGGACTTATAGTTTGGGCTACAAACGACTTTGAAAGTTAAAAAAACCCGGTCATTTGGGCCCTCCAGGAAGGCCAAGTCAAAATCGAAATCCTAAACTAATGGTCCGATTTTAATTCTGTTTGCGCCATTTGATTCAGCGAGTCAAAGTGTACTTTAGGTATAAAAATGATTTTTTCGTTCATAGATAACTCGTCTATGGAGTTTTTAAACTTTAAAATAGGCCTATTGGGCAAAAAAATTGGTCAAAATTAAAAAAATCATAAACTGTTGAAATCGGAACAACGAGACGAATCCAAATTTACCATAATCTTGAATAGTCAAAATCCGACCAAAATCACAGATTTGCCTGGATTTTGTTAAACAAATATATCGATTCTGGGCGAATAGCTGGGCGAAAATGCAATCTACGACCATGTATAGAAGCAGCTCGTCGAGAGAAATCGAATGGCACCAAGTATAATTCCCTAAGACTTATAGTTTGGGCTACAAAGGACTTTTAAAGTCCAAACAACGGTCATTTGGGCCCTCCAGGAAGGCCAAGTCAAAATCGAGATCCTAAACTAATGGTCCAATTTTAATTCTGTTTGCGCCATTCGATGCAGCGGGTCAAAGTGTACCTAAAGTATAAATTTGAATACAATCCGTTCATAGATAACTCGTCTATAGAGTTTTTAAACTTTAAAATAGGCCTATTGGGCCTAAACAAAAATAAAAATTTAAAAGTTCATATACCGTTGGAATCGCAACGACGAGACGAATCCCAATATACCATAATGTTGAATAGTCAAAATCCGACCAAAATCACAGATTTGCCTGGATTTTTTTTTTTAAATATTTATCGATTCTGGGCGAATGGCTGGGTAAAAATGCAATCTACGACCATGTATAGAAGCAGCTCGTCGAGAGCAATCGAATGGCACCAAATATAATTCCCTAGGACTTATAGTTTGGGCTACAAAGGACTTTGAAAGTAAAAAAACCCGGTCATTTGGGCCCTCCAGGAAGGCCAAGTCAAAATCGAAATCCTAAACTAATGGTCCGATTTTAATTTTGTTTGCGCCATTCGATTCAGCAGGTCAAAGTGTACTTGTGGTATAAATTTGAACAAAATCCGTTCATAGATAACTCGTCTATGGAGTTTTTAAACTTTAAAATAGGCCTATTGGGCCTAAAAAGTTGTCAAAATTAAAACATTCATATACCGGTGGAATCGCAACGACGAGACGAATCCAAATATACCATAATCTTGAATAGTCAAAATCCGACAAAATCACAGATTTGCCTGTTTTTTTTTTTTTTTTTTTTTTTTTAATAATTTCGATGCTGGGCGAATGGCTAGGCCAAAATGAAATCTACGACCATGTGTAGAAGCAGATCGTCGAGAGAAATCGAATGGCACTAAGTAGAATTCCCTAGGATTTATAGTTTGGGCTACAGAGGACTTTTAAAGTACAAACAACGTTAATTTGGGCCCTCCAGGAAGGCCAAGTCAAAATCGAAATCCTAAACTAATGGTCCGATTTTAATTCTGTTTGCGCCATTTGATTCAGCGAGTCAAAGTGTACTTTAGGTATAAAAATTATTTTTTTCGTTCATAGATAATTCGTCTATGGAGTTTTTAAACTTTGAAATAGGCCTATTGGGCCTAAAAATTGGTCAACATTAAAAAAATCATATACTGTTGGAATCGCAACGACGAGACGAATCCAAATATACCATAATCTTGAATAGTCAAAATCCGACCAAATTCACAGATTTGCCTGGATTTAAATTTTTTTTTTTTATCGATTCTGGGAGAATGGCTAGGCGAAAATGCAATCTACGACTATGTATAGAAGCAGCTCGTCGAGAGAAATCGAATGGCACCAAGTATAATTCCCTAGGACTTAAAGTTTGGGCTACAAAGGACTTTTAAAGTCCAAACAACGGTCATTTGGGCCCTCCAGGAAGGCCAAGTCAAAATCGAGATCCTAAACAAATGGTCCGATTTTAATTCTGTTTGCGCCATTCGATTCAGCGGGTCAAAGTGTACTTAAAGTATAAATTTGAATAACATTCGTTCATAGATAACTCATCTATAGAGTTTTTAAACTTTAAAATAGGCCTATTGGGCCTAAAAAAAAAAAAAAAATTAAAAAGTTCATATACCGTTGGAATCGCAACGACGAGACGAATCCAAATATACCATAATGTTGAATAGTCAAAATCCGACCAAAATCACAGATTTGCCTGGATTTTTTTTTTAAATATCTATCGATTCTGGGCGAATGGCTGGGTAAAAATAAAATCTACGACCATCAATAGAAGCAGCTCGTCGAGAGCAATCGAATGGCACCAAATATAATTCCCTAGGACTTATAGTTTGGGCTACAATGGACTTTGGAAGTAAAAAAACCCGGTCATTTGGGCCCTCCAGGAAGGCCAAGTCAAAATCGAAATCCTAAACTAATGGTCCGATTTTAATTTTGTTTGCGCCATTCGATTCAGCAGGTCAAAGTGTACTTGTGGTATAAATTTGAACAAAATCTGTTCATAGATAACTCGTCTATGGAGTTTTTAAACTTTAAAATAGGCCTATAGGGCCTAAAAAAATATCAAAATTAACATTCATATACCGTTGGAATCGCAACGACAAGACGAATCCAAATATACCATAATGTTGAATAGTCAAAATCCGACCAAAATCACAGATTTGCCTGGATTTAAAAAAATAAATAAATTATCGATTATGGGCGAATGGCTGGGCAAAAATGCAATCTACGACCATGTATAGAAGCAGCTCGTCGAGAGCAATCGAATGGCACCAAATATAATTCCCTAGGACTTATAGTTTGGGCTACAAAGGACTTTGAATGAAAAAAACGGTCATATTGGGCCCTCCAGGAAGGCCAAGTCAAAATCGAAATCCTAAACTAATGGTCCGATTTTAATTTTGTTTGCGCCATTCGATTCAGAAGGTCAAAGTGTACTTGTGGTATAAATTTGAACAAAATCCGTTCATAGATAACTCGTCTATAGAGTTTTTAAACTTTAAAATAGGCCTACTGGGCCTAAAAAATTGTCAAAATTAAAAAGTTCATATACCATTGGAATCGCAACGACGAGACGAATCCAAATATACCATAATGTTGAATAGTCAAAATCCAACCAAAATCACCGATTTGCCTGGGCTAATTTTGTTTTTAAATATTTTCGATTCTGGGCGAATGGCTGGGCGAAAATGCAATCTACAACTATGTGTAGAAGCAGCTTGTCGAGAGTAATCGAATGACACCAAGTAGAATTCCCTAGGACTTATAGTTTGGGCTACAGAGGACTTTTTAAAGTACAAAAAACGGTCATTTGGGCCCTCCAGGAAGGCCAAGTCAAAATAGAAATCCTAAACTAATGGTCCGATTTTAATTCTGTTTGCGCCATTTGATTCAGCGAGTCAAAGTGTACTTTAGGTATAAAAATGATTTTTTTTCGTTCATAGATAACTCGTCTATGGAGTTTTAAACTTTAAAATAGGCCTATTGGGCCTAAAAATTGGTCAAAATTAAAAAAATCATAAACTGTTGGAATCGCAACGACGAAACGAATCCAAATATACCATAATCTTGAATAGTCAAAATCCGACCAAATAACAGATTTGCCTGGGCTAATTATTATTTTTTTTAAATATTTATCGATTCTGGGCGAATGGCTGGGTAAAAATAAAATCTACGACCATCAATAGAAGCAGCTCGTCGAGAGCAATCGAATGGCACCAAATATAATTCCCTAGGACTTATAGTTTGGGCTACAATGGACTTTGAAAGTAAAAAAACCCGGTCATTTGGGCCCTCCAGGAAGGCCAAGTCAAAATCGAAATCCTAAACTAATGGTCCGATTTTAATTTTGTTTGCGCCATTCGATTCAGCAGGTCAAAGTGTACTTGTGGTATAAATTTGAACAAAATCTGTTCATAGATAACTCGTCTATGGAGTTTTTAAACTTTAAAATAGGCCTATTGGGCCTAAAAAAATATCAAAATTAAAAATTCATATACCGTTGGAATCGCAACGACAAGACGAATCCAAATATACCATAATGTTGAATAGTCAAAATCCGACCAAAATCACAGATTTGCCTGGATTTAAAAAAATAAATAAATTATCGATTATGGGCGAATGGCTGGGCAAAAATGCAATCTACGACCATGTATAGAAGCAGCTCGTCGAGAGCAATCGAATGGCACCAAATATAATTCCCTAGGACTTATAGTTTGGGCTACAAAGGACTTTGAATGAAAAAAACGGTCATATTGGGCCCTCCAGGAAGGCCAAGTCAAAATCGAAATCCTAAACTAATGGTCCGATTTTAATTTTGTTTGCGCCATTCGATTCAGAAGGTCAAAGTGTACTTGTGGTATAAATTTGAACAAAATCCGTTCATAGATAACTCGTCTATAGAGTTTTTAAACTTTAAAATAGGCCTACTGGGCCTAAAAAATTGTCAAAATTAAAAAGTTCATATACCATTGGAATCGCAACGACGAGACGAATCCAAATATACCATAATGTTGAATAGTCAAAATCCAACCAAAATCACCGATTTGCCTGGGCTAATTTGTTTTTAAATATTTTCGATTCTGGGCGAATGGCTGGGCGAAAATGCAATCTACAACTATGTGTAGAAGCAGCTTGTCGAGAGTAATCGAATGACACCAAGTAGAATTCCCTAGGACTTATAGTTTGGGCTACAGAGGACTTTTTAAAGTACAAAAAACGGTCATTTGGGCCCTCCAGGAAGGCCAAGTCAAAATAGAAATCCTAAACTAATGGTCCGATTTTAATTCTGTTTGCGCCATTTGATTCAGCGAGTCAAAGTGTACTTTAGGTATAAAAATGATTTTTTTTCGTTCATAGATAACTCGTCTATGGAGTTTTAAACTTTAAAATAGGCCTATTGGGCCTAAAAATTGGTCAAAATTAAAAAAATCATAAACTGTTGGAATCGCAACGACGAAACGAATCCAAATATACCATAATCTTGAATAGTCAAAATCCGACCAAATAACAGATTTGCCTGGGCTAATTATTTTAAAAAAAATATTTTCGATTCTGGGCGAAGGGCTTGGCGAAAATACAATCTACGACCATCTATAGAAGCAGCTCGTCGAGAGAAATCGAATGGCACCAAGTAGAATTCCCTAGGACTTATAGTTTGGGCTACAGAGGACTTTTAAAGTACAAAAGACGGTCATTTGGGCCCTCCAGGAAGGCCAAGTCAAAATCGAGATCCTAAACTAATGGTCCGATTTTAATTCTGTTTGCGCCATTCGATTCAGCGGGTCAAAGTGTACTTAAAGTATAAATTTGAATAAAATCCGTTCATAGATAACTAGTCTATAGAGTTTTTAAACTTTAAAATAGGCCAATTGGGCCTAAAAAAATGTCAAAATTAAAAAGTTCATATACCGTTGGAATCGCAACGACGAGACGAATCCAAATATACCATAATGTTGAATAGTCAAAATCCGACCCAAATCACAGATTTGCCTGTATTGTTTTTTAAATATTTATCGATTCTGGGCGAATAGCTGGGCGAAAATGCAATCTACGACCATGTATAGAAGCAGCTCGTCGAGAGCAATCGAATGGCACCAAATATAATTCCCTAGGACTTATGTTTGGGCTACAAAGGACTTTGAAAATAAAAAAACGGTCATTTGGGCCCTCCAGGAAGGCCAAGTCAAAATCGAGGTCCTAAACTAATGGTCCGATTTTAATTCTGTTTGTGCCATTCGATTCAGCGGGTCAAAGTGTACTTAAAGTATAAATTTGAACAAAATCCGTTCATAGATAACTCGTCTATAGAGTTTTTAAACTTTAAAATAGGCCTATTGGGCCTAAAAAATGTCAAAGTAAAAAATTCATATACCGTTGGAATCGCAACGACGAGACGAATCCAAATATACCATAATGTTGAATAGTCAAAATCCGACCAAAATCACAGATTTGTCTGGATTTTTGTTTTAAATATTGATCGATTCTGGGCGAATGGCTAGGCAAAAATGCAATCTACGACAATGTGAAGAAGCAGCTCGTCGAGAGAAATCGAATGGCACCAAGTAGAATTCCCTAGGACTTATAGTTTGGGCTACAGAGGACTTTTAATGTACAAAAAACGGTTATTTGGGCCCTCCAGGAAGGCCAAGTCAAAATCGAAATCCTAAACTAATGGTCCGATTTTAATTATGTTTAAGCCATTCGATTCAGCAGGTCAAAGTGTACTTTTGGTATAAATGTGAACAAAATCCGTTCATAGATAACTCGTCTATGGCGTTTTTAAACTTTAAAATAGGCCTATTAGGCCTAAAAAATGGTCAACATTAAAAAAATCATATACTGTTGGAATCGCAACGACGAGACGAATCCAAATATACCATAATGTTGAATAGTCAAAATCCTACCAAAATCACAGATTTGCCTGGGCTAATTAAAAAAAAAAAAAAAATCGATTCTGGGTGAATGGCTGGGCGAAAATGCAATCTACAACCATTTTTTTTTTTTTTTTTTTTTTCTATGTGATTGAGGGAGGCAAAAGGCATAACTGCCTATAGCGAGTGCCTCCCCCATAGTTGAAAGAGTGACAGGGCCAAAATCAAGGGACGTTCGAGCCAAAATGCCTGGACACACGGAGTTTGAAGCAATTTAAGTCATAGGAAGAGGGAAAGACTGATTCTGGGAGAGAGTTCCAGAGCTCAGATGTTGAGTAGAAGAAAGTTTGAGAGTAACGTTTCACTCTTGGGTTGGAGAGTTGCACAGAGTAGGGGTGGGATTGAGTTGCAAGACGGGTACCACGTGCCCTACGTAAAGGAGGTGGTATGCACTGGGATAGCTCTGAGGAACACTGATTATTATAGTAGCGATAGAATAGCGAGAGAGATGCAACATTGCGGCGGAGAGAGAGAGATTGCAGAGAGTTGGTGAGTGGACGGGAGTTAATGATACGAAAGGCCTTCCTTTCAACTTTGTCTAGGAGAGCGGTGTGAGAGGAACCTCCCCACACATGTGAACAATACTCAATACAAGGGCGCACTATGCCCCTGTACAGAGCAAGAAGCTGTGCAGGGGAAAAGAACCCCCTAAGGCGGTTGAGCACACCCAGCTTCTGGGAGGCTGCCTTAGCAAGACTGGTAATATGGTCCTTCCAAATGAGAGCAGAAGAAAAAGAGACACCAAGAATATTGAGAGAAGATGAAGGGTTGATTTTTGTATTGTTGAAGAATAAGGGATAGTCCGCTGGGAGATCCTGACGGGTAGATAGATGGAGAAATTGGGTTTTGGAAGCATTAAAGTTAACAAGGTTTTCTCTGCCCCAATTGGAAATAGTATTTAGATCAGAATTTAAGAGTTCTATGGCTTCATTACGTTTGTCGTTGAGGGATTGCTGGCTGGGGCGTTCTGAAAAACTAATGGAGTAGTGTAAGGTTGAGTCGTCTGCGTATGAATGGATGGGAATTAAGGTACAGTTAAGGAGATCATTTATAAAAATTAGAAAGAGAATAGGAGATAGGACAGAGCCCTGAGGAACACCGGAGTTTATAGGGTGAGGAAGTGAACAATGGCCGTCCACAACCGCAGCTATGGAACGGCCGGAAAGGAAATTAGAGACAAAGGCACAGATGGAGGGATAGAAACCGAAGGAGGGTAGTTTAGAAATTAAAGATTTATGCCAGACTCTATCGAAGGCTTTCGATATGTCTAGTGCAATAGAAAAAGTCTCACCGAAGTCCCGAAAGGAGGATGACCAAGAGTTAGTAAGATATGAAAGAAGATCACCAGTAGAGCGACCCTTAAGGAAGCCATACTGGCGATCTGAGAGCAGATTATGAGAAGAGAAATGCTTAAGAAATTTGGAAGCAAGAATAGTTTCAAAAACTTTAGAAAGACAGGAGATAAGAGCAATTGGACGATAGTTGGAGGGTTGAGAGCGGTCACCCTTCTTTGGGACAGGTTGAATGTGAGCAAACTTCCAGCATGAAGGGAAGACGTTAGAGGATAGACAGAGACGAAAGAGTTTGCCTAGGCAGGGAGTCAGCACGGAAGCACAGTTTTTGAGAACAACAGGAGGAACACCGTCCGGACCGTACGCCTTATTAGTGTTAAGCCCAGAGAGGGTAGAAAGTAGAATGTGTAGAAGCAGCTCGTCGAGAGAAATCGGATGGCACCAAGTATAATTCCCTAGGACTTATAGTTTGGGTTACAGAGGACTTTTAATGTACAACAAACGGTCATTTGGGCCCTCCAGGAAGGCCAAGTCAAAATAGAAATCCTAAACTAATGGTCCGAATTTAATTCTGTTAGCGCCATTTGATTCAGCGAGTCAAAGTGTACTTTAGGTATGAAAATGTTTTTTTTTCCGTTCATAGATAACTCGTCTATGGAGTTTTTAAACTTTAATATAGGCCTATTGGGCCTAAAAATTGGTCAAAATAACAAAAATCATAAACTGTTGGAATCGCAACGACGAGACGAATCCAAATATACAATAATCTTGAATAGTCAAAATCCGACCAAATAACAGATTTGCCTGGGCAAAAAACTATTTTCGATTCTGGGCGAATGGCTGGGCAAAAATACAATCTACGACCATGCAGCTCGTCGAGAGAAATCGAATGGCACCAAGTAGAATTCCCTAGGACTTATAGTTTGGGCTACAGAGGACTTTTAAAGTACAAAAGACGGTCATTTGGGCCCTCCAGGAAGGCCAAGTCAAAATCGAGATCCTAAATTAATCGTCCGATTTTAATTCTGTTTGTGCCATTCGATTCAGCGGGTCAAAGTGTACTTAAAGTATAAATTTGAACAAAATCCGTTCATAGATAACTCGTCTATGGAGTTATTAAACTTTAAAATAGGCCTATTGGGCCTAAAAAAATTGTCAAAATTAAGAAGTTCATATACCGTTGGAATCGCAACGACGAGACGAATCCAAATATATCATAATGTTGAATAGTCAAAATCCGACCAAAATCACCGATTTGCCTGGGCTAATTTAAAAAAAATATATTTTCGATTCTGGGTGAATGGCTGGGCGAAATGGCAATCTACAACCATGTGTAGAAGCAGCTCGTCGAGAGAAATCGGATGGCACCAAGTATAATTCCCTAGGACTTATAGTTTGGGCTACAGAGGACTTTTAATGTACAACAAACGGTCATTTGGGATCATTTCCAGGAAGGCCAAGTCAAAATAGAAATCCTAAACTAATGGTCCGAATTTAATTCTGTTAGCGCCATTTGATTCAGCGAGTAAAAGTGTACTTTAGGTATAAAAATGTTTTTTTTCGTTCATAGATAACTCGTCTATGGAGTTTTTAAACTTTAAAATAGGCCTATTGGGCCTAAAAATTGGTCAAAATAAAAAAAATCATAAACTGTTGGAATCGCAACGACGAGACGAATCCAAATATACCATAATATTGAATAGTCAAAATCCGACCAAATAACAGATTTGCCTGGGCTAATTATTTTTTAAAAACTATTTTCGATTCTGGGCGAATGGCTGGGCGAAAATGCAATCTACGACCATGCAGCTCGTCGAGAGAAATCGAATGGCACCAAGTAGAATTCCCTAGGACTTATAGTTTGGGCTACAGAGGACTTTTAAAGTACAAAAGACGGTCATTTGGGCCCTCCAGGAAGGCCAAGTCAAAATCGAGATCCTAAATTAATGGTCCGATTTTAATTCTGTTTAAGCCATTCGATTCAGCGGGTCAAAGTGTACTTAAAGTATAAATTTGAATAAAATCCGTTCATAGATAACTCGTCTATAGAGTTTTTAAACTTTAAAATAGGCCTATTGGGCCTAAAAAAATTGTCAAAATTAAAAAGTTCATATACCGTTGGAATCGCAACGACGAGACGAATCCAAATATACCATAATGTTGAATAGTCAAAATCCGACCCAAATCACAGATTTGCCTGGATTGTTTTTTAAATATTTATCGATTCTGGGCGAATAGCTGGGCGAAAATGCAATCTACGACCATGTATAGAAGCAGCTCGTCGAGAGCAATCGAATGGCACCAAATATAATTCCCTAGGACTTATGATTGGGCTACAAAGGACTTTGAAAATAAAAAAACGGTCATTTGGGCCCTCCAGGAAGGCCAAGTCAAAATCGAGGTCCTAAACTAATGGTCCGATTTTAATTCTGTTTGTGCCATTCGATTCAGCGGGTCAAAGTGTACTTAAAGTATAAATTTGAACAAAATCCGTTCATAGATAACTCGTCTATAGAGTTTTTAAACTTTAAAATAGGCCTATTGGGCCTAAAAAAATGTCAAAGTAAAAAATTCATATACCATTGGAATCGCAACGACGAGACGAATCCAAATATACCATAATGTTGAATAGTCAAAATCCGACCAAAATCACAGATTTGTCTGGATTTTTGTTTTAAATATTTATCGATTCTGGGCGAATGGCTAGGCAAAAATGCAATCTACGACAATGTGAAGAAGCAGCTCGTCGAGAGAAATCGAATGGCACCAAGTAGAATTCCCTAGGACTTATAGTTTGGGCTACAGAGGACTTTTAATGTACACAAAACGGTTATTTGGGCCCTCCAGGAAGGCCAAGTCAAAATCGAAATCCTAAACTAATGGTCCGATTTTAATTATGTTTAAGCCATTCGATTCAGCAGGTCAAAGTGTACTTTTGGTATAAATGTGAACAAAATCCGTTCATAGATAACTCGTCTATGGCGTTTTTAAACTTTAAAATAGGCCTATTAGGCCTAAAAAAAATTCAACATTAAAAAAATCATATACTGTTGGAATCGCAACGACGAGACGAATCCAAATATACCATAATGTTGAATAGTCAAAATCCCCGATTTGCCTGGGCTAATTTAAAAAAAAAAAAAAATCGATTCTGGGTGAATGGCTGGGCGAAAATGCAATCTACAACCATGTGTAGAAGCAGCTCGTCGAGAGAAATCGGATGGCACCAAGTATAATTCCCTAGGACTTATAGTTTGGGTTACAGAGGACTTTTAATGTACAACAAACGGTCATTTGGGCCCTCCAGGAAGGCCAAGTCAAAATAGAAAACCTAAACTAATGGTCCGAATTTAATTCTGTTAGCGCCATTTGATTCAGCGAGTCAAAGTGTACTTTAGGTATGAAAATGTCTTTTTTTCCGTTCATAGATAACTCGTCTATGGAGTTTTTAAACTTTAATATAGGCCTATTGGGCCTAAAAATTGGTCAAAATTAAAAAAATCATAAACTGTTGGAATCGCAACGACGAGACGAATCCAAATATACAATAATCTTGAATAGTCAAAATCCGACCAAATAACAGATTTGCCTGGGCTAATTATTTTTTAAAAACTATTTTCGATTCTGGGCGAATGGCTGGGCGAAAATACAATCTACGACCATGCAGCTCGTCGAGAGAAATCGAATGGCACCAAGTAGAATTCCCTAGGACTTATAGTTTGGGCTACAGAGGACTTTTAAAGTACAAAAGACGGTCATTTGGGCCCTCCAGGAAGGCCAAGTCAAAATCGAGATCCTAAATTAATCGTCCGATTTTAATTCTGTTTGCGCCATTCGATTCAGCGGGTCAAAGTGTACTTAAAGTATAAATTTGAACAAAATCCGTTCATAGATAACTCGTCTATGGAGTTTTTAAACTTTAAAATAGGCCTATTGGGCCTAAAAAAATTGTCAAAATTAAGAAGTTCATATACCGTTGGAATCGCAACGACGAGACGAATCCAAATATATCATAATGTTGAATAGTCAAAATCCGACCAAAATCACCGATTTGCCTGGGCTAATTTAAAAAAAAATATATTTTCGATTCTGGGTGAATGGCTGGGCGAAATGGCAATCTACAACCATGTGTAGAAGCAGCTCGTCGAGAGAAATCGGATGGCACCAAGTATAATTCCCTAGGACTTATAGTTTGGGCTACAGAGGACTTTTAATGTACAACAAACGGTCATTTGGGATCATTTCCAGGAAGGCCAAGTCAAAATAGAAATCCTAAACTAATGGTCCGAATTTAATTCTGTTAGCGCCATTTGATTCAGCGAGTAAAAGTGTACTTTAGGTATAAAAATGTTTTTTTTTCGTTCATAGATAACTCGTCTATGGAGTTTTTAAACTTTAAAATAGGCCTATTGGGCCTAAAAATTGGTCAAAATAAAAAAAATCATAAACTGTTGGAATCGCAACGACGAGACGAATCCAAATATACCATAATATTGAATAGTCAAAATCCGACCAAATAACAGATTTGCCTGGGCTAATAATTTTTTAAAAACTATTTTCAATTCTGGGCGAATGGCTGGGCGAAAATGCAATCTACGACCATGCAGCTCGTCGAGAGAAATCGAATGGCACCAAGTAGAATTCCCTAGGACTTATAGTTTGGGCTACAGAGGACTTTTAAAGTACAAAAGACGGTCATTTGGGCCCTCCAGGAAGGCCAAGTCAAAATCGAGATCCTAAATTAATGGTCCGATTTTAATTCTGTTTAAGCCATTCGATTCAGCGGGTCAAAGTGTACTTAAAGTATAAATTTGAATAAAATCCGTTCATAGATAACTCGTCTATAGAGTTTTTAAACTTTAAAATAGGCCTATTGGGCCTAAAAAAAATGTCAAAATTAAAAAGTTCATATACCGTTGGAATCGCAACGACGAGACGAATCCAAATATACCATAATGTTGAATAGTCAAAATCCTACCAAAATCACAGATTTGCCTGGATTAAAACATTTTTTTTATCGATTATGGGCGAATGGCTGGGTAAAAATGCAATCTACGACCATGTATAGAAGCAGCTCGTCGAGAGAAATCGAATGGCACCAAACATAATTCCCTAGGACTAATGTTTGGGCTACAAAGGACTTTGAAATTAAAAAAACGGTCATTTGGGCCCTCCAGGAAGGCCAAGTCAAAATCGAAATCCTAAACTAATGGTCTGATTTTAATTTTCTTTGCGCCATTCGATTCAACAGGTCAAAGTGTACTTGTGGTATAAATTTGAACAAAATCCGTTCATAGATAACTCGTCTATGGAGTTTTTAAACTTTAAAATAGGCCTATTGGGCCTAAAAAAAAATTCAAAATTAAGAAGTTCATATACCGTTGGAATCGCAACGACGAGACGAATCCAAATATACCATAATGTTGAATAGTCAAAATCCGACCAAAATCACAGATTTGCCTGGATTTAAAAAAATAAATAAATTATCGATTATGGGCGAATGGCTGGGCAAAAATGCAATCTACGACCATGTATAGAAGCAGCTCGTCGAGAGCAATCGAATGGCACCAAATATAATTCCCTAGGACTTATAGTTTGGGCTACAAAGGACTTTGAATGTAAAAAACGGTCATTTGGGCCCTCCAGGAAGGCCAAGTCAAAATCGAAATCCTAAACTAATGGTCCGATTTTAATTTTGTTTGCGCCATTCGATTCAGCAGGTCAAAGTGTACTTGTGGTATAAATTTGAACAAAATCCGTTAATAGATAACTCGTCTATAGAGTTTTTAAACTTTAAAATAGGCCTACTGGGCCTAAAAAATTGTCAAAATTAAAAAGTTCATATACCATTGGAATCGCAACGACGAGACGAATCCAAATATACCATAATGTTGAATAGTCAAAATCCAACCAAAATCACCGATTTGCCTGGGCTAATTTTGTTTTTAAATATTTTCGATTCTGGGCGAATGGCTGGGCGAAAATGCAATCTACAACTATGTGTAGAAGCAGCTTGTCGAGAGTAATCGAATGACACCAAGTAGAATTCCCTAGGACTTATAGTTTGGGCTACAGAGGACTTTTTAAAGTACAAAAAACGGTCATTTGGGCCCTCCAGGAAGGCCAAGTCAAAATAGAAATCCTAAACTAATGGTCCGATTTTAATTCTGTTTGCGCCATTTGATTCAGCGAGTCAAAGTGTACTTTAGGTATAAAAATGAGTTTTTTTCGTTCATAGATAACTCGTCTATGGAGTTTTAAACTTTAAAATAGGCCTATTGGGCCTAAAAATTGGTCAAAATTAAAAAAATCATAAACTGTTGGAATCGCAACGACGAAACGAATCCAAATATACCATAATCTTGAATAGTCAAAATCCGACCAAATAACAGATTTGCCTGGGCTAATTATTATTTTTTTTAAATATTTATCGATTCTGGGCGAATGGCTGGGTAAAAATAAAATCTACGACCATCAATAGAAGCAGCTCGTCGAGAGCAATCGAATGGCACCAAATATAATTCCCTAGGACTTATAGTTTGGGCTACAATGGACTTTGAAAGTAAAAAAACCCGGTCATTTGGGCCCTCCAGGAAGGCCAAGTCAAAATCGAAATCCTAAACTAATGGTCCGATTTTAATTTTGTTTGCGCCATTCGATTCAGCAGGTCAAAGTGTACTTGTGGTATAAATTTGAACAAAATCTGTTCATAGATAACTCGTCTATGGAGTTTTTAAACTTTAAAATAGGCCTATTGGGCCTAAAAAAATATCAAAATTAAAAATTCATATACCGTTGGAATCGCAACGACAAGACGAATCCAAATATACCATAATGTTGAATAGTCAAAATCCGACCAAAATCACAGATTTGCCTGGATTTAAAAAAATAAATAAATTATCGATTATGGGCGAATGGCTGGGCAAAAATGCAATCTACGACCATGTATAGAAGCAGCTCGTCGAGAGCAATCGAATGGCACCAAATATAATTCCCTAGGACTTATAGTTTGGGCTACAAAGGACTTTGAATGAAAAAACGGTCATATTGGGCCCTCCAGGAAGGCCAAGTCAAAATCGAAATCCTAAACTAATGGTCCGATTTTAATTTTGTTTGCGCCATTCGATTCAGAAGGTCAAAGTGTACTTGTGGTATAAATTTGAACAAAATCCGTTCATAGATAACTCGTCTATAGAGTTTTTAAACTTTAAAATAGGCCTACTGGGCCTAAAAAATTGTCAAAATTAAAAAGTTCATATACCATTGGAATCGCAACGACGAGACGAATCCAAATATACCATAATGTTGAATAGTCAAAATCCAACCAAAATCACCGATTTGCCTGGGCTAATTTTGTTTTTAAATATTTTCGATTCTGGGCGAATGGCTGGGCGAAAATGCAATCTACAACTATGTGTAGAAGCAGCTTGTCGAGAGTAATCGAATGACACCAAGTAGAATTCCCTAGGACTTATAGTTTGGGCTACAGAGGACTTTTTAAAGTACAAAAAACGGTCATTTGGGCCCTCCAGGAAGGCCAAGTCAAAATAGAAATCCTAAACTAATGGTCCGATTTTAATTCTGTTTGCGCCATTTGATTCAGCGAGTCAAAGTGTACTTTAGGTATAAAAATGATTTTTTTTCGTTCATAGATAACTCGTCTATGGAGTTTTAAACTTTAAAATAGGCCTATTGGGCCTAAAAATTGGTCAAAATTAAAAAAATCATAAACTGTTGGAATCGCAACGACGAAACGAATCCAAATATACCATAATCTTGAATAGTCAAAATCCGACCAAATAACAGATTTGCCTGGGCTAATTATAATTTTTTTTAAATATTTTCGAGTCTGGGCGAATGGCTGGGCGAAAATACAATCTACGACCATGTATAGAAGCAGCTCGTCGAGAGAAATCGAATGGCACCAAGTAGAATTGCCTAGGACTTATAGTTTAGGCTACAGAGGACTTTTAAAGTACAAAAGACGGTCATTTGGGCCCTCCAGGAAGGCCAAGTCAAAATCGAGATCCTAAACTAATGGTCCGATTTTAATTCTGTTTGCGCCATTCGATTCAGCGGGTCAAAGTGTACTTAAAGTATAAATTTGAATAAAATCCGTTCATAGATAACTAGTCTATAGAGTTTTTAAACTTTAAAATAGGCCTATTGGGCCTAAAAAAATGTCAAAATTAAAAAGTTCATATACCGTTGGAATCGCAACGACGAGACGAATCCAAATATACCATAATGTTGAATAGTCAAAATCCGACCCAAATCACAGATTTGCCTGGATTGTTTTTTAAATATTTATCGATTCTGGGCGAATAGCTGGGCGAAAATGCAATCTACGACCATGTATAGAAGCAGCTCGTCGAGAGCAATCGAATGGCACCAAATATAATTCCCTAGGACTTATGTTTGGGCTACAAAGGACTTTGAAAATAAAAAAACGGTCATTTGGGCCCTCCAGGAAGGCCAAGTCAAAATCGAGGTCCTAAACTAATGGTCCGATTTTAATTCTGTTTGTGCCATTCGATTCAGCGGGTCAAAGTGTACTTAAAGTATAAATTTGAACAAAATTCGTTCATAGATAACTCGTCTATAGAGTTTTTAAACTTTAAAATAGGCCTATTGGGCCTAAAAAAAATTCAAAGTAAAAAATTCATATACCGTTGGAATCGCAACGACGAGACGAATCCAAATATACCATAATGTTGAATAGTCAAAATCCGACCAAAATCACAGATTTGTCTGGATTTTTGTTTTAAATATTTATCGATTCTGGGCGAATGGCTAGGCAAAAATGCAATCTACGACAATGTGAAGAAGCAGCTCGTCGAGAGAAATCGAATGGCACCAAGTAGAATTCCCTAGGACTTATAGTTTGGGCTACAGAGGACTTTTAATGTACAAAAAACGGTTATTTGGGCCCTCCAGGAAGGCCAAGTCAAAATCGAAATCCTAAACTAATGGTCCGATTTTAATTATGTTTAAGCCATTCGATTCAGCAGGTCAAAGTGTACTTTTGGTATAAATGTGAACAAAATCCGTTCATAGATAACTCGTCTATGGCGTTTTTAAACTTTAAAATAGGCCTATTAGGCCTAAAAAATGGTCAACATTAAAAAAATCATATACTGTTGGAATCGCAACGACGAGACGAATCCAAATATACCATAATGTTGAATAGTCAAAATCCTACCAAAATCACAGATTTGCCTGGGCTAATTAAAAAAAAAAAAAAATCGATTCTGGGTGAATGGCTGGGCGAAAATGCAATCTACAACCATTTTTTTTTTTTTTTTTTTTTTTCTATGTGATTGAGGGAGGCAAAAGGCATAACTGCCTATAGCGAGTGCCTCCCCCATAGTTGAAAGAGTGACAGGGCCAAAATCAAGGGACGTTCGAGCCAAAATGCCTGGACACACGGAGTTTGAAGCAATTTAAGTCATAGGAAGAGGGAAAGACTGATTCTGGGAGAGAGTTCCAGAGCTCAGATGTTGAGTAGAAGAAAGTTTGAGAGTAACGTTTCACTCTTGGGTTGGAGAGTTGCACAGAGTAGGGGTGGGATTGAGTTGCAAGACGGGTACCACGTGCCCTACGTAAAGGAGGTGGTATGCACTGGGATAGCTCTGAGGAACACTGATTATTATAGTAGCGATAGAATAGCGAGAGAGATGCAACATTGCGGCGGAGAGAGAGAGATTGCAGAGAGTTGGTGAGTGGACGGGAGTTAATGATACGAAAGGCCTTCCTTTCAACTTTGTCTAGGAGAGCGGTGTGAGAGGAACCTCCCCACACATGTGAACAATACTCAATACAAGGGCGCACTATGCCCCTGTACAGAGCAAGAAGCTGTGCAGGGGAAAAGAACCCCCTAAGGCGGTTGAGCACACCCAGCTTCTGGGAGGCTGCCTTAGCAAGACTGGTAATATGGTCCTTCCAAATGAGAGCAGAAGAAAAAGAGACACCAAGAATATTGAGAGAAGATGAAGGGTTGATTTTTGTATTGTTGAAGAATAAGGGATAGTCCGCTGGGAGATCCTGACGGGTAGATAGATGGAGAAATTGGGTTTTGGAAGCATTAAAGTTAACAAGGTTTTCTCTGCCCCAATTGGAAATAGTATTTAGATCAGAATTTAAGAGTTCTATGGCTTCATTACGTTTGTCGTTGAGGGATTGCTGGCTGGGGCGTTCTGAAAAACTAATGGAGTAGTGTAAGGTTGAGTCGTCTGCGTATGAATGGATGGGAATTAAGGTACAGTTAAGGAGATCATTTATAAAAATTAGAAAGAGAATAGGAGATAGGACAGAGCCCTGAGGAACACCGGAGTTTATAGGGTGAGGAAGTGAACAATGGCCGTCCACAACCGCAGCTATGGAACGGCCGGAAAGGAAATTAGAGACAAAGGCACAGATGGAGGGATAGAAACCGAAGGAGGGTAGTTTAGAAATTAAAGATTTATGCCAGACTCTATCGAAGGCTTTCGATATGTCTAGTGCAATAGAAAAAGTCTCACCGAAGTCCCGAAAGGAGGATGACCAAGAGTTAGTAAGATATGAAAGAAGATCACCAGTAGAGCGACCCTTAAGGAAGCCATACTGGCGATCTGAGAGCAGATTATGAGAAGAGAAATGCTTAAGAAATTTGGAAGCAAGAATAGTTTCAAAAACTTTAGAAAGACAGGAGATAAGAGCAATTGGACGATAGTTGGAGGGTTGAGAGCGGTCACCCTTCTTTGGGACAGGTTGAATGTGAGCAAACTTCCAGCATGAAGGGAAGACGTTAGAGGATAGACAGAGACGAAAGAGTTTGCCTAGGCAGGGAGTCAGCACGGAAGCACAGTTTTTGAGAACAACAGGAGGAACACCGTCCGGACCGTACGCCTTATTAGTGTTAAGCCCAGAGAGGGTAGAAAGTAGAATGTGTAGAAGCAGCTCGTCGAGAGAAATCGGATGGCACCAAGTATAATTCCCTAGGACTTATAGTTTGGGTTACAGAGGACTTTTAATGTACAACAAACGGTCATTTGGGCCCTCCAGGAAGGCCAAGTCAAAATAGAAATCCTAAACTAATGGTCCGAATTTAATTCTGTTAGCGCCATTTGATTCAGCGAGTCAAAGTGTACTTTAGGTATGAAAATGTTTTTTTTTCCGTTCATAGATAACTCGTCTATGGAGTTTTTAAACTTTAATATAGGCCTATTGGGCCTAAAAATTGGTCAAAATAACAAAAATCATAAACTGTTGGAATCGCAACGACGAGACGAATCCAAATATACAATAATCTTGAATAGTCAAAATCCGACCAAATAACAGATTTGCCTGGGCAAAAAACTATTTTCGATTCTGGGCGAATGGCTGGGCAAAAATACAATCTACGACCATGCAGCTCGTCGAGAGAAATCGAATGGCACCAAGTAGAATTCCCTAGGACTTATAGTTTGGGCTACAGAGGACTTTTAAAGTACAAAAGACGGTCATTTGGGCCCTCCAGGAAGGCCAAGTCAAAATCGAGATCCTAAATTAATCGTCCGATTTTAATTCTGTTTGTGCCATTCGATTCAGCGGGTCAAAGTGTACTTAAAGTATAAATTTGAACAAAATCCGTTCATAGATAACTCGTCTATGGAGTTATTAAACTTTAAAATAGGCCTATTGGGCCTAAAAAAATTGTCAAAATTAAGAAGTTCATATACCGTTGGAATCGCAACGACGAGACGAATCCAAATATATCATAATGTTGAATAGTCAAAATCCGACCAAAATCACCGATTTGCCTGGGCTAATTTAAAAAAAAATATATTTTCGATTCTGGGTGAATGGCTGGGCGAAATGGCAATCTACAACCATGTGTAGAAGCAGCTCGTCGAGAGAAATCGGATGGCACCAAGTATAATTCCCTAGGACTTATAGTTTGGGCTACAGAGGACTTTTAATGTACAACAAACGGTCATTTGGGATCATTTCCAGGAAGGCCAAGTCAAAATAGAAATCCTAAACTAATGGTCCGAATTTAATTCTGTTAGCGCCATTTGATTCAGCGAGTAAAAGTGTACTTTAGGTATAAAAATGTTTTTCGTTCATAGATAACTCGTCTATGGAGTTTTTAAACTTTAAAATAGGTCTATTGGGCCTATAAATTGGTCAAAATTTAAAAAAATCATAAACTGTTGGAATACCAACGACGAGACGAATCCAAATATACCATAATATTGAATAGTCAAAATCCGACCAAATAACAGATTTGCCTGGGCTAATTATTTTTTAAAAACTATTTTCGATTCTGGGCGAATGGCTGGGCGAAAATGCAATCTACGACCATGCAGCTCGTCGAGAGAAATCGAATGGCACCAAGTAGAATTCCCTAGGACTTATAGTTTGGGCTACAGAGGACTTTTAAAGTACAAAAGACGGTCATTTGGGCCCTCCAGGAAGGCCAAGTCAAAATCGAGATCCTAAATTAATGGTCCGATTTTAATTCTGTTTAAGCCATTCGATTCAGCGGGTCAAAGTGTACTTAAAGTATAAATTTGAATAAAATCCGTTCATAGATAACTCGTCTATAGAGTTTTTAAACTTTAAAATAGGCCTATTGGGCCTAAAAAAATTGTCAAAATTAAAAAGTTCATATACCGTTGGAATCGCAACGACGAGACGAATCCAAATATACCATAATGTTGAATAGTCAAAATCCGACCCAAATCACAGATTTGCCTGGATTGTTTTTTAAATATTTATCGATTCTGGGCGAATAGCTGGGCGAAAATGCAATCTACGACCATGTATAGAAGCAGCTCGTCGAGAGCAATCGAATGGCACCAAATATAATTCCCTAGGACTTATGTTTGGGCTACAAAGGACTTTGAAAATAAAAAAACGGTCATTTGGGCCCTCCAGGAAGGCCAAGTCAAAATCGAGGTCCTAAACTAATGGTCCGATTTTAATTCTGTTTGTGCCATTCGATTCAGCGGGTCAAAGTGTACTTAAAGTATAAATTTGAACAAAATCCGTTCATAGATAACTCGTCTATAGAGTTTTTAAACTTTAAAATAGGCCTATTGGGCCTAAAAAAATGTCAAAGTAAAAAATTCATATACCGTTGGAATCGCAACGACGAGACGAATCCAAATATACCATAATGTTGAATAGTCAAAATCCGACCAAAATCACAGATTTGTCTGGATTTTTGTTTTAAATATTTATCGATTCTGGGCGAATGGCTAGGCAAAAATGCAATCTACGACAATGTGAAGAAGCAGCTCGTCGAGAGAAATCGAATGGCACCAAGTAGAATTCCCTAGGACTTATAGTTTGGGCTACAGAGGACTTTTAATGTACACAAAACGGTTATTTGGGCCCTCCAGGAAGGCCAAGTCAAAATCGAAATCCTAAACTAATGGTCCGATTTTAATTATGTTTAAGCCATTCGATTCAGCAGGTCAAAGTGTACTTTTGGTATAAATGTGAACAAAATCCGTTCATAGATAACTCGTCTATGGAGTTTTTAAACTTTAAAATAGGCCTATTGGGCCTACAAAAAATCAAAATTAAAAAAAATCATATACCGTTGGAATCGCAACGACGAGACGAATCCAAATATACCATAATCTTGAATAGTCAAAATCCCCGATTTGCCTGGGCTAATTTAAAAAAAAAAAAAATCGATTCTGGGTGAATGGCTGGGCGAAAATGCAATCTACAACCATGTGTAGAAGCAGCTCGTCGAGAGAAATCGGATGGCACCAAGTATAATTCCCTAGGACTTATAGTTTGGGTTACAGAGGACTTTTAATGTACAACAAACGGTCATTTGGGCCCTCCAGGAAGGCCAAGTCAAAATAGAAAACCTAAACTAATGGTCCGAATTTAATTCTGTTAGCGCCATTTGATTCAGCGAGTCAAAGTGTACTTTAGGTATGAAAATGTCTTTTTTTCCGTTCATAGATAACTCGTCTATGGAGTTTTTAAACTTTAATATAGGCCTATTGGGCCTAAAAATTGGTCAAAATAACAAAAATCATAAACTGTTGGAATCGCAACGACGAGACGAATCCAAATATACAATAATCTTGAATAGTCAAAATCCGACCAAATAACAGATTTGCCTGGGCTAATTATTTTTTAAAAACTATTTTCGATTCTGGGCGAATGGCTGGGCGAAAATACAATCTACGACCATGCAGCTCGTCGAGAGAAATCGAATGGCACCAAGTAGAATTCCCTAGGACTTATAGTTTGGGCTACAGAGGACTTTTAAAGTACAAAAGACGGTCATTTGGGCCCTCCAGGAAGGCCAAGTCAAAATCGAGATCCTAAATTAATCGTCCGATTTTAATTCTGTTTGCGCCATTCGATTCAGCGGGTCAAAGTGTACTTAAAGTATAAATTTGAACAAAATCCGTTCATAGATAACTCGTCTATGGAGTTTTTAAACTTTAAAATAGGCCTATTGGGCCTAAAAAAATTGTCAAAATTAAGAAGTTCATATACCGTTGGAATCGCAACGACGAGACGAATCCAAATATATCATAATGTTGAATAGTCAAAATCCGACCAAAATCACCGATTTGCCTGGGCTAATTTAAAAAAAATATATTTTCGATTCTGGGTGAATGGCTGGGCGAAATGGCAATCTACAACCATGTGTAGAAGCAGCTCGTCGAGAGAAATCGGATGGCACCAAGTATAATTCCCTAGGACTTATAGTTTGGGCTACAGAGGACTTTTAATGTACAACAAACGGTCATTTGGGATCATTTCCAGGAAGGCCAAGTCAAAATAGAAATCCTAAACTAATGGTCCGAATTTAATTCTGTTAGCGCCATTTGATTCAGCGAGTAAAAGTGTACTTTAGGTATAAAAATGTTTTTTTTTCGTTCATAGATAACTCGTCTATGGAGTTTTTAAACTTTAAAATAGGCCTATTGGGCCTAAAAATTGGTCAAAATAAAAAAAATCATAAACTGTTGGAATCGCAACGACGAGACGAATCCAAATATACCATAATATTGAATAGTCAAAATCCGACCAAATAACAGATTTGCCTGGGCTAATAATTTTTTAAAAACTATTTTCAATTCTGGGCGAATGGCTGGGCGAAAATGCAATCTACGACCATGCAGCTCGTCGAGAGAAATCGAATGGCACCAAGTAGAATTCCCTAGGACTTATAGTTTGGGCTACAGAGGACTTTTAAAGTACAAAAGACGGTCATTTGGGCCCTCCAGGAAGGCCAAGTCAAAATCGAGATCCTAAATTAATGGTCCGATTTTAATTCTGTTTAAGCCATTCGATTCAGCGGGTCAAAGTGTACTTAAAGTATAAATTTGAATAAAATCCGTTCATAGATAACTCGTCTATAGAGTTTTTAAACTTTAAAATAGGCCTATTGGGCCTAAAAAAAATGTCAAAATTAAAAAGTTCATATACCGTTGGAATCGCAACGACGAGACGAATCCAAATATACCATAATGTTGAATAGTCAAAATCCGACCAAAATCACAGATTTGCCTGGATTAAAAATTTTTTTTTATCGATTATGGGCGAATGGCTGGGTAAAAATGCAATCTACGACCATGTATAGAAGCAGCTCGTCGAGAGAAATCGAATGGCACCAAACATAATTCCCTAGGACTAATGTTTGGGCTACAAAGGACTTTGAAATTAAAAAAACGGTCATTTGGGCCCTCCAGGAAGGCCAAGTCAAAATCGAAATCCTAAACTAATGGTCTGATTTTAATTTTCTTTGCGCCATTCGATTCAACAGGTCAAAGTGTACTTGTGGTATAAATTTGAACAAAATCCGTTCATAGATAACTCGTCTATGGAGTTTTTAAACTTTAAAATAGGCCTATTGGGCCTAAAAAAAAATTCAAAATTAAGAAGTTCATATACCGTTGGAATCGCAACGACGAGACGAATCCAAATATACCATAATGTTGAATAGTCAAAATCCGACCAAAATCACAGATTTGCCTGGATTTAAAAAAATAAATAAATTATCGATTATGGGCGAATGGCTGGGCAAAAATGCAATCTACGACCATGTATAGAAGCAGCTCGTCGAGAGCAATCGAATGGCACCAAATATAATTCCCTAGGACTTATAGTTTGGGCTACAAAGGACTTTGAATGTAAAAAACGGTCATTTGGGCCCTCCAGGAAGGCCAAGTCAAAATCGAAATCCTAAACTAATGGTCCGATTTTAATTTTGTTTGCGCCATTCGATTCAGCAGGTCAAAGTGTACTTGTGGTATAAATTTGAACAAAATCCGTTCATAGATAACTCGTCTATGGAGTTTTTAAACTTTAAAATAGGCCTACTGGGCCTAAAAAATTGTCGAAATTAAAAAGTTCATATACCATTGGAATCGCAACGACGAGACGAATCCAAATATACCATAATGTTGAATAGTCAAAATGCGACCAAAATCACCGATTTGCCTGGGCTAATTTTGTTTTTAAATATTTTCGATTCTGGGCGAATGGCTGGGCGAAAATGCAATCTACAACTATGTGTAGAAGCAGCTTGTCGAGAGTAATCGAATGACACCAAGTAGAATTCCCTAGGACTTATAGTTTGGGCTACAGAGGACTTTTAAAGTACAAAAAACGGTCATTTGGGCCCTCCAGGAAGGCCAAGTCAAAATAGAAATCCTAAACTAATGGTCCGATTTTAATTCTGTTTGCGCCATTTGATTCAGCGAGTCAAAGTGTACTTTAGGTATAAAAATGATTTTTTTTCGTTCATAGATAACTCGTCTATGGAGTTTTTAAACTTTAAAATAGGCCTATTGGGCCTAAAAATTGGTCAAAATTAAAAAAATCATAAACTGTTGGAATCGCAACGACGAAACGAATCCAAATATACCATAATCTTGAATAGTCAAAATCCGACCAAATAACAGATTTGCCTGGGCTAATTATTATTTTTTTTAAATATTTTCGAGTCTGGGCGAATGGCTGTGCGAAAATACAATCTACGACCATGTATAGAAGCAGCTCGTCGAGAGAAATCGAATGGCACCAAGTAGAATTGCCTAGGACTTATAGTTTAGGCTACAGAGGACTTTTAAAGTACAAAAGACGGTCATTTGGGCCCTCCAGGAAGGCCAAGTCAAAATCGAGATCCTAAACTAATGGTCCGATTTTAATTCTGTTTGCGCCATTCGATTCAGCGGGTCAAAGTGTACTTAAAGTATAAATTTGAATAAAATCCGTTCATAGATAACTAGTCTATAGAGTTTTTAAACTTTAAAATAGGCCAATTGGGCCTAAAAAAAAAGTCAAAATTAAAAAGTTCATATACCGTTGGAATCGCAACGACGAGACGAATCCAAATATACCATAATGTTGAATAGTCAAAATCCGACCAAAATCACAGATTTGTCTGGATTTTTGTTTTAAATATTTATCGATTCTGGGCGAATGGCTAGGCAAAAATGCAATCTACGACAATGTGAAGAAGCAGCTCGTCGAGAGAAATCGAATGGCACCAAGTATAATTCCCTAGGACTTATAGTTTGGGTTACAGAGGACTTTTAATGTACAACAAACGGTCATTTGGGCCCTCCAGGAAGGCCAAGTCAAAATAGAAAACCTAAACTAATGGTCCGAATTTAATTCTGTTAGCGCCATTTGATTCAGCGAGTCAAAGTGTACTTTAGGTATGAAAATGTCTTTTTTTCCGTTCATAGATAACTCGTCTATGGAGTTTTTAAACTTTAATATAGGCCTATTGGGCCTAAAAATTGGTCAAAATTAAAAAAATCATAAACTGTTGGAATCGCAACGACGAGACGAATCCAAATATACAATAATCTTGAATAGTCAAAATCCGACCAAATAACAGATTTGCCTGGGCTAATTATTTTTTAAAAACTATTTTCGATTCTGGGCGAATGGCTGGGCGAAAATACAATCTACGACCATGCAGCTCGTCGAGAGAAATCGAATGGCACCAAGTAGAATTCCCTAGGACTTATAGTTTGGGCTACAGAGGACTTTTAAAGTACAAAAGACGGTCATTTGGGCCCTCCAGGAAGGCCAAGTCAAAATCGAGATCCTAAATTAATCGTCCGATTTTAATTCTGTTTGCGCCATTCGATTCAGCGGGTCAAAGTGTACTTAAAGTATAAATTTGAACAAAATCCGTTCATAGATAACTCGTCTATGGAGTTTTTAAACTTTAAAATAGGCCTATTGGGCCTAAAAAAATTGTCAAAATTAAGAAGTTCATATACCGTTGGAATCGCAACGACGAGACGAATCCAAATATATCATAATGTTGAATAGTCAAAATCCGACCAAAATCACCGATTTGCCTGGGCTAATTTAAAAAAAAAAAATATCGATTCTGGGTGAATGGCTGGGCGAAATGGCAATCTACAACCATGTGTAGAAGCAGCTCGTCGAGAGAAATCGGATGGCACCAAGTATAATTCCCTAGGACTTATAGTTTGGGCTACAGAGGACTTTTAATGTACAACAAACGGTCATTTGGGATCATTTCCAGGAAGGCCAAGTCAAAATAGAAATCCTAAACTAATGGTCCGAATTTAATTCTGTTAGCGCCATTTGATTCAGCGAGTAAAAGTGTACTTTAGGTATAAAAATGTTTTTTTTCGTTCATAGATAACTCGTCTATGGAGTTTTTAAACTTTAAAATAGGCCTATTGGGCCTAAAAATTGGTCAAAATAAAAAAAATCATAAACTGTTGGAATCGCAACGACGAGACGAATCCAAATATACCATAATATTGAATAGTCAAAATCCGACCAAATAACAGATTTGCCTGGGCTAATAATTTTTTAAAAACTATTTTCAATTCTGGGCGAATGGCTGGGCGAAAATGCAATCTACGACCATGCAGCTCGTCGAGAGAAATCGAATGGCACCAAGTAGAATTCCCTAGGACTTATAGTTTGGGCTACAGAGGACTTTTAAAGTACAAAAGACGGTCATTTGGGCCCTCCAGGAAGGCCAAGTCAAAATCGAGATCCTAAATTAATGGTCCGATTTTAATTCTGTTTAAGCCATTCGATTCAGCGGGTCAAAGTGTACTTAAAGTATAAATTTGAATAAAATCCGTTCATAGATAACTCGTCTATAGAGTTTTTAAACTTTAAAATAGGCCTATTGGGCCTAAAAAAAATGTCAAAATTAAAAAGTTCATATACCGTTGGAATCGCAACGACGAGACGAATCCAAATATACCATAATGTTGAATAGTCAAAATCCGACCAAAATCACAGATTTGCCTGGATTAAAAATTTTTTTTTATCGATTATGGGCGAATGGCTGGGTAAAAATGCAATCTACGACCATGTATAGAAGCAGCTCGTCGAGAGAAATCGAATGGCACCAAACATAATTCCCTAGGACTAATGTTTGGGCTACAAAGGACTTTGAAATTAAAAAAACGGTCATTTGGGCCCTCCAGGAAGGCCAAGTCAAAATCGAAATCCTAAACTAATGGTCTGATTTTAATTTTCTTTGCGCCATTCGATTCAACAGGTCAAAGTGTACTTGTGGTATAAATTTGAACAAAATCCGTTCATAGATAACTCGTCTATGGAGTTTTTAAACTTTAAAATAGGCCTATTGGGCCTACAAAAAATCAAAATTAAGAAGTTCATATACCGTTGGAATCGCAACGACGAGACGAATCCAAATATACCATAATGTTGAATAGTCAAAATCCGACCAAAATCACAGATTTGCCTGGATTTAAAAAATAAATAAATTATCGATTATGGGCGAATGGCTGGGCAAAAATGCAATCTACGACCATGTATAGAAGCAGCTCGTCGAGAGCAATCGAATGGCACCAAATATAATTCCCTAGGACTTATAGTTTGGGCTACAAAGGACTTTGAATGTAAAAAACGGTCATTTGGGCCCTCCAGGAAGGCCAAGTCAAAATCGAAATCCTAAACTAATGGTCCGATTTTAATTTTGTTTGCGCCATTCGATTCAGCAGGTCAAAGTGTACTTGTGGTATAAATTTGAACAAAATCCGTTCATAGATAACTCGTCTATGGAGTTTTTAAACTTTAAAATAGGCCTACTGGGCCTAAAAAATTGTCGAAATTAAAAAGTTCATATACCATTGGAATCGCAACGACGAGACGAATCCAAATATACCATAATCTTGAATAGTCAAAATCCGACCAAAATCACCGATTTGCCTGGACTATTTTTTTTTTTAAATATTGTCGATTCTGGGCGAATGGCTGGGCGAAAATGCAATCTACAACCATGTGTAGAAGCAGCTCGTCGAGAGAAATCGAATGACACCAAGTAGAATTCCCTAGGACTTATAGTTTGGGCTACAGAGGACTTTTAAAGTACAAAAAACGGTCATTTGGGCCCTCCAGGAAGGCCAAGTCAAAATAGAAATCCTAAACTAATGGTCCGATTTTAATTCTGTTTGCGCCATTTGATTCAGCGAGTCAAAGTGTACTTTAGGTATAAAAATGATTTTTTTTCGTTCATAGATAACTCGTCTATGGAGTTTTAAACTTTAAAATAGGCCTATTGGGCCTAAAAATTGGTCAAAATTAAAAAAATCATAAACTGTTGGAATCGCAACGACGAAACGAATCCAAATATACCATAATCTTGAATAGTCAAAATCCGACCAAATAACAGATTTGCCTGGGCTAATTATTATTTTTTTTAAATATTTCGAGTCTGGGCGAATGGCTGTGCGAAAATACAATCTACGACCATGTATAGAAGCAGCTCGTCGAGAGAAATCGAATGGCACCAAGTAGAATTGCCTAGGACTTATAGTTTAGGCTACAGAGGACTTTTAAAGTACAAAAGACGGTCATTTGGGCCCTCCAGGAAGGCCAAGTCAAAATCGAGATCCTAAACTAATGGTCCGATTTTAATTCTGTTTGCGCCATTCGATTCAGCGGGTCAAAGTGTACTTAAAGTATAAATTTGAATAAAATCCGTTCATAGATAACTAGTCTATAGAGTTTTTAAACTTTAAAATAGGCCAATTGGGCCTAAAAAAAAAGTCAAAATTAAAAAGTTCATATACCGTTGGAATCGCAACGACGAGACGAATCCAAATATACCATAATGTTGAATAGTCAAAATCCGACCAAAATCACAGATTTGTCTGGATTTTTGTTTTAAATATTTATCGATTCTGGGCGAATGGCTAGGCAAAAATGCAATCTACGACAATGTGAAGAAGCAGCTCGTCGAGAGAAATCGAATGGCACCAAGTAGAATTCCCTAGGACTTATAGTTTGGGCTACAGAGGACTTTTAAAGTACAAAAAACGGTCATTTGGGCCCTCCAGGAAGGCCAAGTCAAAATCGAAATCCTAAACTAATGGTCCGATTTTAATTATGTTTAAGCCATTCGATTCAGCAGGTCAAAGTGTACTTTTGGTATAAATGTGAACAAAATCCGTTCATAGATAACTCGTCTATGGCGTTTTTAAACTTTAAAATAGGCCTATTAGGCCTAAAAAATGGTCAACATTAAAAAAATCATATACTGTTGGAATCGCAACGACGAGACGAATCCAAATATACCATAATGTTGAATAGTCAAAATCCTACCAAAATCACAGATTTGCCTGGATTTTTTTTTTTTTTATCGATTATGGGCGAATGGCTGGGTAAAAATGCAATCTACGACCATGTATAGAAGCAGCTCGTCGAGAGAAATCGAATGGCACCAAACATAATTCCCTAGGACTAATGTTTGGGCTACAAAGGACTTTGAAATTAAAAAAACGGTCATTTGGGCCCTCCAGGAAGGCCAAGTCAAAATCGAAATCCTAAACTAATGGTCTGATTTTAATTTTCTTTGCGCCATTCGATTCAGCAGGTCAAAGTGTACTTGTGGTATAAATTTGAACAAAATCCGTTCATAGATAACTCGTCTATGGAGTTTTTAAACTTTAAAATAGGCCTATTGGGCCTAAAAAAAAAATCAAAATTAAAAAGTTCATATACCGTTGGAATCGCAACGACGAGACGAATCCAAATATACCATAATGTTGAATAGTCAAAATCCGACCAAAATCACAGATTTGCCTGGATTTAAAAAAATAAATAAATTATCGATTCTGAGCGAATGGTTGGCCGAAAATGCAATCTACGACCATGAATAGAAGCAGCTCGTCGAGAGCAATCGAATGGCACCAAATATAATTCCCTAGGACTTATAGTTTGGGCTACAAAGGACTTTGAATGTAAAAAACGGTCATTTGGGCCCTCCAGGAAGGCCAAGTCAAAATCGAAATCCTAAACTAATGGTCCGATTTTAATTTTGTTTGCGCCATTCGATTCAGCAGGTCAAAGTGTACTTGTGGTATAAATTTGAACAAAATCCGTTCATAGATAACTCGTCTATGGAGTTTTTAAACTTTAAAATAGGCCTACTGGGCCTAAAAAATTGTCGAAATTAAAAAGTTCATATACCATTGGAATCGCAACGACGAGACGAATCCAAATATACCATAATGTTGAATAGTCAAAATCCGACCAAAATCACCGATTTGCCTGGGCTAATTTTGTTTTTAAATATTTTCGATTCTGGGCGAATGGCTGGGCGAAAATGCAATCTACAACTATGTGTAGAAGCAGCTCGTCGAGAGAAATCGAATGACACCAAGTAGAATTCCCTAAGACTTATAGTTTGGGCTACAAAGGACTTTTAAAGTACAAAAAACGGTCATTTGGGCCCTCCAGGAAGGCCAAGTCAAAATCGAGATCCTAAACTAATGGTCCGATTTTAATTCTGTTTGCGCCATTCGATTCAGCGGGTCAAAGTGTACTTTAGGTAAAAAAAAAATGTTTTTCGTTCATAGATAACTCGTCTATGGAGTTTTTAAACTTTAAAATAGGCCTATTGGGCCTAAAAATTGGTCAAAATTAAAAACAAATCATAAACTGTTGGAATGGCAACGACGAGACGAATCCAAATATACCATAATCTTGAATAGTCAAAATCCGACCAAATAACAGATTTGCCTGGGCTAATTATTTTTTTTAAAATATTCTCGATTCTGGGCGAATGGCTGGGCGAAAATACAATCTATGACCATGTATAGAAGCAGCTCGTCGAGAGAAATCGAATGGCACCAAGTAGAATTGCCTAGGACTTATAGTTTAGGCTACAGAGGACTTTTAAAGTACAAAAGACGGTCATTTGGGCCCTCCAGGAAGGCCAAGTCAAAATCGAGATCCTAAACTAATGGTCCGATTTTAATTCTGTTTGCGCCATTCGATTCAGCGGGTCAAAGTGTACTTAAAGTATAAATTTGAATAAAATCCGTTCATAGATAACTAGTCTATAGAGTTTTTAAACTTTAAAATAGGCCAATTGGGCCTAAAAAAAAAGTCAAAATTAAAAAGTTCATATACCGTTGGAATCGCAACGACGAGACGAATCCAAATATACCATAATGTTGAATAGTCAAAATCCGACCAAAATCACAGATTTGTCTGGATTTTTGTTTTAAATATTTATCGATTCTGGGCGAATGGCTAGGCAAAAATGCAATCTACGACAATGTGAAGAAGCAGCTCGTCGAGAGAAATCGAATGGCACCAAGTAGAATTCCCTAGGACTTATAGTTTGGGCTACAGAGGACTTTTAATGTACAAAAAACGGTTATTTGGGCCCTCCAGGAAGGCCAAGTCAAAATCGAAATCCTAAACTAATGGTCCGATTTTAATTATGTTTAAGCCATTCGATTCAGCAGGTCAAAGTGTACTTTTGGTATAAATGTGAACAAAATCCGTTCATAGATAACTCGTCTATGGCGTTTTTAAACTTTAAAATAGGCCTATTAGGCCTAAAAAATGGTCAACATTAAAAAAATCATATACTGTTGGAATCGCAACGACGAGACGAATCCAAATATACCATAATGTTGAATAGTCAAAATCCTACCAAAATCACAGATTTGCCTGGATTTTTTTTTTTTTTATCGATTATGGGCGAATGGCTGGGTAAAAATGCAATCTACGACCATGTATAGAAGCAGCTCGTCGAGAGCAATCGAATGGCACCAAACATAATTCCCTAGGACTTATGTTTGGGCTACAAAGGACTTTGAAATTAAAAAAACGGTCATTTGGGCCCTCCAGGAAGGCCAAGTCAAAATCGAAATCCTAAACTAATGGTCTGATTTTAATTTTGTTTGCGCCATTCGATTCAGCAGGTCAAAGTGTACTTGTGGTATAAATTTGAACAAAATCCGTTCATAGATAACTCGTCTATGGAGTTTTTAAACTTTAAAATAGGCCTATTGGGCCTAAAAAAAATCAAAATTAAGAAGTTCATATACCGTTGGAATCGCAACGACGAGACAAATCCAAATATACCATAATGTTGAATAGTCAAAATCCGACCAAAATCCCCGATTTGCCTGGGCTAATTTAAAAAAAAAAAAATCGATTCTGGGTGAATGGCTGGGCGAAAATGCAATCTACAACCATGTGTAGAAGCAGCTCGTCGAGAGAAATCGGATGGCACCAAGTATAATTCCCTAGGACTTATAGTTTGGGTTACAGAGGACTTTTAATGTACAACAAACGGTCATTTGGGCCCTCCAGGAAGGCCAAGTCAAAATAGAAATCCTAAACTAATGGTCCGAATTTAATTCTGTTAGCGCCATTTGATTCAGCGAGTCAAAGTGTACTTTAGGTATGAAAATGTCTTTTTTTCCGTTCATAGATAACTCGTCTATGGAGTTTTTAAACTTTAAAATAGGCCTATTGGGCCTAAAAATTGGTCAAAATAAAAAAAATCATAAACTGTTGGAATCGCAACGACGAGACGAATCCAAATATACCATAATATTGAATAGTCAAAATCCGACCAAATAACAGATTTGCCTGGGCTAATTATTTTTTAAAAACTATTTTCGATTCTGGGCGAATGGCTGGGCGAAAATGCAATCTACGACCATGCAGCTCGTCGAGAGAAATCGAATGGCACCAAGTAGAATTCCCTAGGACTTATAGTTTGGGCTACAGAGGACTTTTAAAGTACAAAAGACGGTCATTTGGGCCCTCCAGGAAGGCCAAGTCAAAATCGAGATCCTAAATTAATGGTCCGATTTTAATTCTGTTTGCGCCATTCGATTCAGCGGGTCAAAGTGTACTTAAAGTATAAATTTGAATAAAATCCGTTCATAGATAACTCGTCTATAGAGTTTTTAAACTTTAAAATAGGCCTATTGGGCCTAAAAAATTGTCAAAATTAAAAAGTTCATATACCGTTGGAATCGCAACGACGAGACGAATCCAAATATACCATAATGTTGAATAGTCAAAATCCGACCAAAATCACAGATTTGCCTGGATGTATTTTTTTGTTTTTTATCGATTATGGGCGAATGGCTGGGCAAAAATGCAATCTACGACCATGTATAGAAGCAGCTCGTTGAGAGCACTCGAATGGCACCAAATATAATTCCCTAGGACTTATGTTTGGGCTACAAAGGACTTTGAAAAAAAAAAAAAACGGTCATTTGGGCCCTCCAGGAAGGCCAAGTCAAAATCGAAATCCTAAACTAATGGTCCGATTTTAATTTTGTTTGCGCCATTCGATTCAGCAGGTCAAAGTGTATCCATTGTTCGAAGATGTACACGGGCTTGCTTATTAGTTTGTTAAATTTCTTCTTATCCTTCATAACAGAAACAATACGTGTAATGGTAGTCTGCCTTTCGAGTCTCAATTTCACTCAATTAAATGCTGTCTTTGTCCCACCGAGCACTCCCAATCTGTTCCTCATTCATATCAATGATCTCATATCTACCACATCATAATCCAATACATTCCTACGTCAGATGACTAATCATCCACAGTTCCTTCAATTGACCATTCTTTCACCCAACGATCTTATAAATTCAAAATAAACACTGCAATTTCTCTGAACCAGGACCTTTCTAGAATTAATGAATGGGGACAAGAGAATCTAGTTTCTTAATGCACAGAGCCAAAACCAAGTACATTTCAATTTTCTAACCGACAGAATCTCACTGACTCCCATATATTTTTGAATGATTTAAAGAGTCCCACTTCCCCTAGTATTGACATTCTCGGTGTAACATTAACTACTAACTTGAGCTGGACACATTATGTTAGAAGCATTGCTAAGAATGCCTCTAAAAAACTGGGACTCCTGTACAGAGTTCGAGAATTCTTCACTGACGAGCAGTTGGCCGTAATATATAAAAGTCATGTGCGTTCTCAGATGGATTACTGTTCACCTCTGTGGGGGGGAAGTGGAGTGGTTGCATTGAGGCAGTTGGGCAAAAATCAAAAAAAAACTATTAGATTAATCAATAACCCTGCAATCACACAGGACCTTCCTACATTATCCATACGAAGAAACGTTGCATCCCTTGCATTATTCTACAGATATTTTCACAGCAATTGTTCCGAGGAACTTGCTTCAATTGTGCCGCCTCTCCACATCTTTCCCCGTAGAACTAGGGCAGCTGAGAGCACCCATGAATTTACACTTTCTCCTCCACAATGCAGAACTTCTGCTTATCAGAATTCATTTATCCCCAGAGCTACTACTCTTTGGAATTCACTTCCCTCGAATTGCTTTCCACAAACTTACAATCTACAAATGTATAAATCCAGTTGTTACAAACATTTTATGAATGGAGGATGCCTTTAGGCACATGGATTTTTTTTGTATCTGTGTTTTTCCTTCCTCCGTTCATTGTCTCTTAAAAAAAAAAAAAAAAAAAATTTGGTTAGGAAGGCCAAGTCAAAATCGAAATCCTAAACTAATGGTCCGATTTTAATTTTGTTTGCGCCATTCGA
>CM064511.1:28696270-28900778 GCA_032716605.1 Paralithodes platypus | reverse complement strand
ACCTGGAGGAGTCTCGCAGGTATGATGAGCAGAGGAGACAAGAGGAGGAGGCCCGCCGAGATCGTGTCCTGGAGGAGTCTCGCAGGCATGATGAGGCTATAAGGAGACAGGAGTTCCAAAGCTTATTTCAGCTGTTGGCTCCCACCAGGACCCCTCCCGACTCCTCCACACCTGCTGGTCACCTTGGCGGACAGCAGCCACATTCTTGCCCACATCCCTCACACAATCCTCCACCACAGAAGGCTACGGCCCAGACACCACCACCATTGAAGCCTGACGCTACATTCCAGATGTTCCGGGAGTGGAGGAGACGCTGGGACGACTATGCTGTCATGGTGGACCTGTCCAACCTGCCTGCGGCCAAACAGATGATACAACTACGCATGTGCCTGACTCTCGAGACACAGCGTGTCTTAGAACACACCCTCCAGATCGCTCCCTCCACAGACAAGACTGTTGAAGAGGTGTTGGACGCCCTGCAGCTTCATATCAAGAGTCTAAGGAATGAGGCACTCCGGCGTCGTGAATTGTTGAGCTGCAGACAGCATGAAGGGGAAACTTTTGCAGAGTTCTACGTCCGCCTCAAACGTCTCGCAGAAGAAGTGGATGTGTGCCCTGGTAACTCACCCATCTGTGTGGAGACACAACTCAAGACTATCATCCTCATGGGCCTCAGGGACAAGGAGTTAGTCCAGAAACTCATCGCCCTGGACTCCAAGTCAATACTACAGGATGTCGTCACTACGTGCCGCTCGTATGAGGCTGCCAAATCTGCGACCACGGCCATTAGTGCGCCCCATGAACAAGTAAGGGCCGTCTCTTCATACAAGAAAAACAAGAAACAGGGCAGTGACAGGACCCAACCCCCAAGCCTCCATCGAATGCAGCTGATGCCTGCCAGAGTTGCGCTCGCCGGCACGGGCCTGACAAGTGTCCCGCTGCTGGCAGCACCTGTAACAACTGTGGGCGCCATGGTCACTGGGCTCGGACAGCTAAGTGCCCTGCTCACAAGGTTCAGTGCCGCATCTGTTGTCTTCTGGGGCATTATGACAAGTGTTGTCCGTCGACTAAGAAGAAGGAAAGACGCCAAGGTGGCCCCCCAGGCGATACGGGTGCCCCCTCCAACTCTGGCAAGCCCCCCGACGCTAGGAGTAATAGCTGTCGTCAGGTGGGATCGACTCCTTCTACAGCTTCGACGCCGCAACCCATCTGTGTTACCCTCTCCTTTGGCGACGCTACATCCCGCCTACGGATGTTACCGGACACGGGCGCTGACGTCACCGTGATTGGCCGGCGTCACCTTGAGGATTTGGCTATCCCCATGAGCAGCCTGCGAGCCCCTTCGCACACGACAACGTTCACGGCGGACGGCTCCCCGATGGCACCTGCTCTGGGGGTATTTCAGGCTACCCTCACCCTGGGACAGAGAGTGTCTACTGCCCTGATCCATGTGCACGAGGGTGTCCAGACTCCTCTGCTTTCATACAGCCACTGCAGGGAGTTAGCCATCATACCTCTGGCATTCCCAACACCCATACAAGAGGTCAAGCACGTCAACAGGTGTATGGCTACACCACTTCCAGTCTCCACGTCGCCTGCTGAAGCCAAGAATTACTTCCTGCGGGAGTTTAGCGACGTGTTGATGTCCAAAGACGACCTAAAGACTGTGCCCCTCAAGCCTATGGTGGGTCAACCCATGAGGATCCATGCGGCTGACACGAGCAACGTGGCTGCAATCGGGGACTTTCCGGCACCAACCAACTTGACCGACCTCAGGTCATTCCTGGGTCTGGTCAACCAGCTGGCAGAGTTTACCCCTGACATCGCCGCCGCCGCTCAGCCCCTCCGCCCTTTGATGAGCCCCAAGAGGACATTTGTGTGGACTCCTGACCACGATGAGGCCTTCAGGCGAGTCAAGTTAGCCCTTGTCAGTCCTCCTGTTCTCGCACACTTCGACCCAGACCTACCCACCATTCTTCAGACTGATGCATCGCGACTCAACGGCATTGGGTATGCCCTCTTGCAGGACCACAGCAGTGGCCACCTGCGGCTCATCCAGTGTGGCTCTCGGTTCCTGGCAGACGCTGAGACCCGCTATGCTACTATCGAGTTGGAGATGTTGGCTGCTGTTTGGGCCATGTCCAAGTGTCGACTGTATTTACAGGGTCTACAGGATTTCACACTGATGACTGACCACCGCCCCCTCATCCCTATCATCAATCACTACACGTTGGACGCTGTGGAGAATCCCCGCCTCCAACGCCTGAAGGAGAAGACCTCACCCTATATCTTCAAGGCCGTGTGGCGTGCCGGCAAGTTGCTCTGCATCCCTGATGCCCTGTCTCGAGCCCCGGTCAGCCGCCCCACGCCAGAGGATGAGATCGCTTGTGCCGACGCCGCCACCTACCTCAGGACTATAGTAACAACCAAGGACGTTATCAACTCAGGACGATCTTCGGCACGATCTTCGGCACCAGACGCAGACAGGACGCTACAGGATCTCCGGGTCGCGGCAAGAGCGGACCCTGCGTATGTTCGTCTACTCGACTGTGTGACCTCAGGATTCCCTGCCAACCGATACGACCTTCACAATTCCTTGCTCCCATACTGGAAGATACGGGACGAACTCTACGCTGATGATGACCTCGTCCTGTATGGAGCTCGGATCGTGGTTCCTGCAGCCCTCCGCCGACGCACCCTACAGCATCTTCATGACGGCCACCGTGGTGTGGAGGCCACTAAACGCAGGGCGAGGCAGGCTGTCTTCTAGCCGGGGATAGATTCCGACATCAACACTGTTCAAGCGTGTGAGTCGTGCCAGATCCTTCAGCCTAGCCTCCAGAAGGAACCACTCATGAATGATGACAACCCTACAAGGCCCTTTGAGTCTGTGTCGGCCGACTTTTTCATGGTCGCCGGGAAGTCTTTCCTGGTGGTCGTCGACCGTCTCTCGGGGTGGCCTGCTGTTGTCCCCTGCACAGGCGACACAACCGCCTCTGCGACCATCAGGATGTTCTGTCGCTACTTCCGGGAAGTTGGTGTGCCCCTTCGTCTGAGGACCGACGGGGGCCCACAATTCACCAGCCACGAGTTCCGGGACTTTATGAAGCGATGGGGAGTTCATCATGTGGTAACATCACCGCATTACCCACAGGCGAACGGCCATGCCGAGGCTGCGGTGAAGTCTCTCAAGCACCTCACCTTAAAGACTGCACCCTCTGGCAACATTGACTGTGAGGACTTCGACCGGGGTCTCTTGGAACTCCGGAATACTCCAAACTTCACAGGCCGCTCCCCAGCCCAGTTCCTGTATGGTCATCCTCTTAGGACATGTCTCCCGGCCCATCCCAAGTCCTTTGCTGCGGAATGGCAAGCCAAGGCCGAGGACTGTGATAGACGTGCAGCCGACCGTGCCGAGCAGGTTAAGACCCGGTACGATGAGCACACACAACCCCTTCCCAGGTTACGTGTCGGTCAGCAAGTGCAGATTCAAGACCCGACCACGAAACGCTGGGACAAGGTGGGGGCTGTGATGAGCCTTGGCAGGTCACGGGCCTATGAGGTACGTCTCCCTAGTGGCCGTGTGTGGTGGCGGAACCGTCGATTCCTCCGCCCCGTGCCCCAAACTGGTGACTCCCTCTACCCTGTGGCCCCTTTCAATGACGCTGAACAGTCCTTAGCTTCTGACCCCCAAGTTACCCCACGTCGATCAGAACGGCTCAGTAGGAAAGAGTCCGCTCGAGAATGAACTGCGAGCGTGAGGGGGGAGGGAGGTGTATGTATATGATTTACCTTGTACAGTATCACTTTCATATCTAGTACAGTCACTTATGCATATGTAATATCTCTCTATAAGTAAGATTCATGTTAGCATCCAGGCAGTCATATTAGTTATGTCATATAGCCACTCTGGCAACTCAAGCCTGGGGTTCCTCTCACCAGAGGGCCAATACATGTTTGTGTACCACGAGACAGAGCTATCACCCTGTAGGCTCTGCTTCGTGCCTGTATCCCATATCCTTCTCAATAAGAACAAAGGAGTACAAAGGAGTACAAAGGAAATCAAGCAACAACAGATCTAGTGACCCTTCTAGGCTGCTTGTCCTCCAAAACACTGAGGATCAAGTGTCCAAACAGTGGTTTAGAGTGGGTAAGGGAACATTGGAAAGGGAACTACTGCCCTGCCACTAACGTGGCAGGACTAGGAAGTTAGTAGGGGACATATGGGTTAGTAACTGAGGGGAGGATAAAGTTATTCATTTACAAACGCAGTCAGTCGCGGGTTTGATGCGAGATATTTGTCTATGCGGAATTTAAATGGATCAACGGTGCTGCAGTCTATAACGTCTCGGGGAAGCCCATTCCACAAGTTGACAACTCGATTGAAGAAGAAATTCTTAGATTCGTGCGAGTTAAAAGATTTACCAATAATTTTGCAACCGTTTTCCCGCGTGTAATTAGATTGGTCGATAGTGAAGTACTTACTACAGTTCATATTGTCGATGCCTTTGATGATTTTGAACACTTGATTTAAGTCGCCTCTTAATCTGCGCTGGGTTAAAGGAAATAGATTTAATTCTCTAAGACGCTCTTCGTATGGTTTGTTCTTTAGGCTAGGTATCATTTTGGTAACTCTACGTTGAACTCGTTCTAGCTTGTTTATATCTTTTTGGTAATAAGGGCACCAGGATTGAACGCAGTATTCCAGAAGAGGACGGACTAAGGAATTGTAAAGGGTTAGGATAACTTCTTTGGATTTATGCTCAAATGACCTGCCTATAAAGCCAATTATTTTGTTTGCCTTCTTAACAACTTCTGAACATTGTTGACTCGGTTTTAGGTTACTCGATATTGTTACTCCCAGATCAGTTTCTCTGTTTACATTCTTAAGCTGAGTGCCATTCATCGAATAGTTTGCTTTCTCATTTAGGTATCCGACATGTAGTACTTTACATTTATCCGCATTGAAACTCATTTGCCAAATTTGGGCCCAACATGACAATTTATCTAGATTGTGTTGCATATCGTCAACTTGTTCTTTTGAGACTACGCTATTTGCAATTTTTGTATCGTCAGCAAATTTTGAGATTGTGCAGGTGAGACCCTCATCTATGTCGTTGATGTAAATTAGAAAGAGAATTGGTCCTAGTACCGATCCCTGGGGTACCCCGCTACTTACATTGGTCCATTTAGATGCCTTACCGTTTATGACTACCCTTTGCTTTCTGTTGCTGAGCCAATTTTCTATCCATTTCAACACACCGTCTTGTATTCCATGCGCTTTTAGTTTTAGCAGTAAATGTTTGTGGGGAACTTTGTCAAAGGCCTTTTGAAAATCAAGGTATATAATATCTACAGCTTTACTCTCATCGTAGAGGTTGAGGATATCGTGGAAGAAGTCTAAGAGGTTTGTTAAACAGGAACGTTTTTTACGAAAGCCGTGTTGAGTATCTCTAAGTATGTTATTTTCCTCTAAGTGATTTACGAGTCTGTCTCGTATGACCGTTTCTAGCATTTTACATACAACTGAGGTTAAGCTAATTGGACGATAGTTACTGGGTAGGGATTTGCTGCCTTTTTTGAATATCGGTGTTACGTTGGCTAGCTTCCACTGATCAGGCATAGTTCCAGACTGCAAGGATTTATTGAATAGTAATGTCAGTGGTTTGGAGAGGTCATTCTTAGCTTCCTTTAGAACTCTAGGCGAGATTGTATCAGGTCCTGGCGTTTTATTTACCTTAGAACCTATATATCTACAGCGTGTCTACTTACTCCCCAACCCAAGATAGGCCTGTTGTGCATCTATGGAGTTAGCTGGGACACACATAACATTAGGTATAACAATTATTTTTCTTCTTTCATAGATAACTCGTCTATGGAGTTTTTAAACTTTAAAATAGGCCTATTGGGCCTAAAAATTGGTCAAAATTAAAAAAATCATTAACTGTTGGAATCGCAACGACGAGACGAATCCAAATATACCATAATCTTGAATAGTCAAAATCCGACCAAAATCACAGATTTGCCTGGATTTTAAAAATATATATTTATCGATTATGGGCGAATGGCTGGGCAAAAATGTACTCTACGACCATGTAAAGAAGCAGCTCGTCAAGAGAAATCGAATGGCACCAAGAAAAATTTCCTAGGACTTATAGTTTGGGCTACAGAGGACTTTTAAAGTACAAAAGACGGTCATTTGGGCCCTCCAGGAAGGGAAGGCCAAGTCAAAATCGAAATCCTAAACAAATGGTCCGATTTTAATTCTGTTTGCGCCATTCGATTCACCGGGTCAAAGTGTACATATGGTATAAAGATGAACAAAATTCGTTCATAGATGACTAGTCTATGGAGTTTTTTAACTTTAAAATAGGCCTATTGGGCCTAAAAATTGGTCAAAATTTAAAAATTCATATAGCGTTGGAATCGCAACGACGAGACGAATCCAAATATACCATAATCTTGAATAGTCAAAATCCGAATAAAATCACAGATTTGCCTGGATTTAAAACAAAAAAATCGATTCTGGGCGAATGGCTGGGCAAAATTGCAATCTACGACCATGTGTAGAAGCAGCTCGTCGAGAGAAATCGAATGGCACCAAGTAAAATTCCCTAGGACTTATAATTTGGGCTACAGAGGACTTTAAAAAAGAAAAAAAAATTGGGCCCTCCAGGAAGGCCAAGTCAAAATCGAAATCCTAAACTAATGGTCCGATTTTAATTCTGTTTGCGCCATTCGATTCAGCGGGTCAAAGTGTACTTTAGGTATAAAAATGAACAAAATCCGTTCATAGATAACTCGTCTATGGAGTTTCTAAACTTTAAAAATAGGCCTATTGGGCCTAAAAATGTGTAAAAATTAAAAAAATCATATACCGTTGGAATCTAAACGACGAGACGAATCCAAATATACCATAATCTTGAATAGTCAAAATCCGACCAAAATCACAGATTTGCCTGGATTTTTTTAAACAAATATTTATCGATTCTGGGCGAATAGCTGGGCGAAAATGCAATCTACGACCATGTGTAGAAGAAGCTCGTCGAGAGAAATCGAATGGCACCAAGTAGAATTCCCTAGGACTTATAGTTTGGGCTACAAAGGACTTTTAAAGTCCAAAAAACGGTCATTTGGGCCCTCCAGGAAGGCCAAGTCAAAATCGAGATCCTAAACTAATGGTCCGATTTTAAACCCCTTCAGACTCATATGACGCAGATGTTGCCAGATTAGCAATAAGAAATAGAGTTATCTCACTCTTATAATTACCTCTCCAAAATTAGTTTTCTGCCCAAAGCTAACTCAAAGACAACTGCAGAGGTTGAAGTAACTAAACTAAAGGTTTCTAAATACCCCTGATGGTAACAAAGGCTTTAAAGTATCCCTATTCGGCTCAAAATCGCGTCATATGTCGGAGAGGGTTAATTTTGTTTGCGCCATTCGATTCAGCGGGTCAAAGTGTACTTAAAGTATAAATTTGAAGAAAATCCGTTCATAGATAACTCGTCTATAGAGTTTTTAAACTTTAAAATAGGCCTATTGGGCCTAAAACAAATGTCAAAATTAAAAATTCATATACCGTTGGAATCGCAACGACGAGACGAATCCAAATATACCATAATGTTGAATAGTCAAAATCCGACCAAAATCCCAGATTTGTCTGGATTTCTTTTTTAAATATTTATCGATTCTGGGCGAATGGTTAGGCAAAAATGCAATCTACGACCATGTATAGAAGCAGCTCGTCGAGAGCAATCGAATCGCACCAAGTAGAATTCTGTAGGACTTAGAGTTTGGGCTTCAGATGACTTTTAAAGTCCAACAAACAGTAATTTGGGCCCTCCAGGAAGGCCAAGTCAAAATAGAAATCCCAAACTAATGGTCCGATTTTAATTTTGTTTGCGCCATTCGATTCAGCAGGTCAAAGTGTACTTATGGTATAAATTTGAACAAAATCCGTTCATAGGTAACTCGTCTATGGAGTTTTTAAACTTTAAAATAGGCCTATTGGGCCTATAAATTGGTCAAAATTAAAAAACATCATAAACTGTTGGAATCGCAACGACGAGACGAATCCAAATATACCATAATCTTGAATAGTCAAAATCCGACTCAAATCACAGATTTGCCTGGATTTTTTTTAAACAAATATTTTCGATTCTGGGCGAATGGCTAGGCCAAAATGCAATCTACGACCATGTGTAGAAGCAGTTCGTCGAAAGAAATCGAATGGCACTAAGTAGAATTCCCTAGGACTTATAGTTTGGGCTACAGAGGACTTTTAAAGTACAAAAAACGGTCATTTGGGCCCTCCAGGAAGGCCAAGTCAAAATAGAAATCCTAAACTAATGGTCCGATTTTAATTCTGTTTGTGCCATTTGATTCAGCGAGTCAGTGTACTTTAGGTATAAACAAAAAAAAATCGTTCATAGATAACTCGTCTATGGAGTTTTTAAACTTTAAAATAGGCCTATTGGGCCTAAAAATTGGTCAAAATTAAAAAATCATAAACTGTTGGAATCGCAACGACGAGACGAATCCAAATATACCATAATCTTGAATAGTCAAAATCCGACCAAAATAACAGATTTACCTGGGCTAATTATTTAAAAACAAAAAAAATCTATTCTGGGCGAATGGCTGGGCGAAAATACAATCTACGACCATGTATAGAAGCAGCTCGTCGAGAGAAATCGAATGGCACCAAGTAGTCAGACACTTAGTTAGGTCCACCTGTACTGATATTAGGAAGCTTGTCTGTCTGCCTGGTGCCGGGGTTGGGAAGGGTTAGAGGAAATTGATTACATCATGAAAGATATTGGAGATAGCCCCATTATCTGTCTCAGTACAGGGAGCAATGATGTTGGTAAAGGTAGGACGGAAGTACTTCTTCGGCAGTACAGGGAGGTGTTAGATAAAGTTAGGAGGAAGGGAGGCATACCTGTAGTACACAGTATCTTGCCACGGAGAGGGGTCAGCAAGGAATGGTCATCTAGGGCAATTGGTATCAATTGTCGGCTGGAAAAATACTGCAATGCAAATGCAATACCATTCCTTGATAACTGGACCCGTTTCTATGGTAAAAATCAGTTGTACGCACAGGACGGGGTTCATCTTTCTCGGCTAGGGGTGGTAAATTTAGCTAGGTCAATAGATAGGATTGTCGCGGGGTTTCGCTGAAAATAAAGCCCGAGCATATGAGTAAGAATAATTGTCTAGATAGGGTAAATTGCCGTACTGGTACATCAGATAGGAATAGAAAATATCAGTCACAGGATTTTAATTGTACTGCTAGTAGAAATATTGAAGGTGTAACAGAAGATGGGAATTCAGTTAGAAATAAAGGTAAATCCGATACCAGTAAAATAAATTCATTGCTATTATATTATACAAACTGTAGGAGTTTATGTAACAAAATGGATGAACTTAGAGCACTTGTTAGCAACGAAAATATAGACATTATAGCATTGACTGAAACATGGGTTAATACAGAATCAAGATTTTTTTTAGCAGAATTCCATATACCAGGATATAGTTTGTTTAAACGCGACCGAACAAGTAGGAGGGGCGGCGGAATAGCAGTGTTTGTCAGGAGTTCTTTAAAAAGCTGTATTAAATCAGGTATTAGACTAAATACTGATAACGAAAGTGTTTGGGTTGAGGTTAGCGAAGGTAGTGAGACCATAATTATTGGAGTTATTTATAGACCACCAAATATGAGTAGAAACGAAGGTACAGCTTTATGGCAGGAAGTGAAAATAGCATCAAGGTTTAGCAATATGTGTATTATGGGGGATTTTAATTTTCCGAATATTGATTGGCAGCATCAAATCGGCGACTCAGATTCAAAAGAGTTTATTGAGGCGGTACAGGATAGTTTTTTATTTCAATTCATAGACTCGCCTACTAGAGGTAATAATATCCTCGATTTAGTTCTCAGTAATAATGAACAAATGATAAATAATGTAGAGATAGGAGACCAACTAGGAAATAGTGATCATAAATCAATTTATTTTAACATACAATGGACAGGAAAGGCTAAAGAGAATACGACACTTATCCCAGATTTCAGAAAAGCCAATTATGGTGGATTAAGAAGAGCCTTAAGAGTCGATCCTATGGTTAAACTATTAAGTGGACCCAGGTGCGCAAATGAACATACTCTCTCTCAGATACCTGTCTTAACTCAGGATAATTTGACAGCTACATATAGGCCTAATCATTTTATTTCTTCACTCCACAATGCGCAAAATAAATATATCCCCAAAAGAAAATTTAGATCAACACAGAACCAACCCAAATGGATGAATAATAGACTATTAGACCTTCTAGGAAAAAAGAGAGGAATATATCGAAAAATTAAGAAAGGCGAAATTCACCTACTTGCTTACTATCAGAATCTATCAAGAGAGGTTAAAAAAGGTATAAGGACAGACAAAAGAAATTATGAAATCAGGATAGCCAATGACTCAAAAAATAACCCTAAGGCTTTTTACCAGCTATATAAATCTAAAGTTAGAGATAGAATAGGCCCCCTTAAAACTTCGATAGGAGAAATGACAGAAAATTATTTAGAAATGTGCAGTACATTAAATAGTCAGTTTCTATCCGTTTTCACTAATGAAAATTTGGCACAGATTCCAGAAGTCCGTAAGGTATATAGCGATATTATAGAAAATAGGTTAAGTACGGTTACTATAACTAGAAATGATGTGCTTAAGGAAATTGACAGACTGAAACCTCAGAAATCGCCTGGTCCCGATGAGGTATATGCCAGAGTATTAAAAGAATGTAGAGATGAGTTAAGTTACCCATTAACATTTCTTTTTAACAATTCATTAGAAACAGGTATAGTTCCAGAAGCTTGGAAGCTTGGAAATGTAGTTTCGATTTTCAAAAAAGGTGATAAATCAATAGCATCCAATTACCGTCCCATTAGTCTCACTTCAATCATAGGAAAGCTACTAGAGTCAATTATTGCTAGGAAAATGAGAAACCACTTAGAAACATTTCACTTAATCAATTCTTCTCAGCATGGATTCACTCAGGGACGTTCTTGCCTTACTAATTTGCTTAGTTTTTTCTCAGAGGTATATGAAGCAGTAGATAATGACAAGGCATACGATATTATATATTTAGATTTCAGTAAAGCGTTCGACAGAGTCCCTCATGAGAGATTGATGAGAAAGGTTGAGGCACATGGAATAGGTGGGGCGTTGTTGGGATGGATTAGGTCATGGCTAATTGGTAGGAAACAGAGAGTCAGCATAAATGGTACCAAGTCAGAGTGGGGAGCAGTCAAAAGTGGTGTCCCCCAGGGATCGGTATTAGGTCCCCTGTTGTTTCTTATATACATAAATGACCTAGATTTAGGTATAACTAGTAGGATAAGTAAATTCGCAGACGATACTAAAATGGGGAGATCAATTGATTCAGATAGCGATATAGAGTGCCTCCAAAGGGATCTAGATACCTTACATGAATGGTCAGTAAATTGGCAGATGAAGTTTAACATTGACAAATGCAAGGTATTAAAGATAGGGAAGATGCAAACAAATGTTAAATATAAACTAGCTAATTTAGAATTAGAAAATTCAGACTGCGAGAAAGATCTAGGTGTGTTTGTTAGCAATGATTTGAAGCCTAGAAAACAGTGTACAGGCGTTCGTAATAAGGCAAACAGGATTCTCGGGTTCATCTCTAGGAGTGTGAGTAACAGAACTGCTGATGTTATCTTAAAACTTTACTTGTCATTAGTGAGACCCCATATGGATTATGCTGTCCAATTTTGGTGTCCTTATTACAGAATGGACATAGATTCATTGGAGAGAGTACAGCGTAGAAAGACAAAAATGATCCATAATATTAGAAATCTTCCGTATGAAGAAAGGTTGAAGAAATTAGGTTTACATTCGTTAGAGAGACGCAGAGTTAGAGGGGATATGATAGAGGTGTTCAAGTGGGTTAGTGGGATTAACAAAGGGGACATGACAAATGTACTAAAGCTCAGTGATAGCGAAAGAACTCGTACCAATGGTTTCAAATTAGATAAATTTCGTTTCAGAAAAGATATAGGCAAATATTGGTTTGGTAACAGAGTTGTAGATGGGTGGAATGGACTACCAAGTGCTATAGTGGGATCTAAAACTGTAGGGAGCTTTAAGATAAAATTGGATAAGCATATGGACGAGAAGGGTTGGGTGTGAAGGGGGATCAGCCGGGTTGGGCCAATCAGCGCTCTGCAGACCCCCATAATCCTGCGTTAATCACTAACCGTTTTGGTAAGATGATCCTCAGGGTATTAGAGTGTTGAGCCTATAATTGGGCTTTGTAATTGATTTGGGGTTGTGTGGGACAGGGATCTGCCTTGCTTAGGCCAATCGGCTTTCTGCAGACTCCCATTTTCTTCTTATGTAGAATTCCCTAGGACTTATGTTTGGGCTACAGAGGACTCTTAAAATACAAAAGACGGTCATTTGGGCCCTCCAGGAAGGCCAAGTCAAATCGAGATCCTAAACTAATGGTCCGATTTTAATTCTGTTTGCGCCATTCGATTCAGCAGGTCAAAGTGTACTTGTGGTATAAATTTGAACAAAATCCGTTCATAGATAACTCGTCTATAGAGTTTTTAAACTTTAAAATAGGCCTATTGGGCCTAAAAAAAAATCAAAATTAAAAAGTTCATATACCGTTGGAATCGCAACGACGAGACGAATCCAAATATACCATAATGTTGAATAGTCAAAATCCGACCAAAATCACAGATTTGCCTGGATTTAAAAAAATATATTTATCAATTATGGGCGAATGGCTGGGCAAAAATGCAATTTACGACCATGTATAGAAGTAGCTCGTCGAGAACAATCGAATGGCACCAAATATAATTCCCTAGGACTTATGTTTGGGCTACAAAGGACTTTGAAATTAAAAAAACGGTCATTTGGGCCCTCCAGGAAGGCCAAGTCAAAATCGAAATCCTAAACTAATGGTCCGATTTTAATTTTGTTTGCGCCATTCGATTCAGCAGGTCAAAGTATCCTTATTGTCGAAGATGTCACACTACGGCCTTGCATCATTAGTTCCACTAATTTCTTCTTATCTTCATAACAGAAAAATATGTGTAATGGTAGATGGCCTTTATTCTCAATTTCACTCAATAAATGCTGGTGTTCCCCAGGGATCAGTTTTGGCCCCAACTCTGTTCCTCATTCATATCAATGATCTCATATCTACCACTCATAATCCAATACATTCCTACGCAGATGACTCAACACTCCACAGTTCCTTCACATTTACCAATTCTTTCACCCAACCCGATCTTATAAATTCAAAAATAAACACTGCAATTTCTCTGAACCAGGACCTTTCTAGAATTAATGAATGGGGACAAGAGAATCTAGTTTCCTTTAATGCACAGAAAACCAAGTACATTCAATTTTCTAACCGACAGATTCTCACGGACTCCCATATATTTTTGAATGATTTAAATATTCCCACTTCCCCTAGTATTGACATTCTCGGTGTAACATTAACTACTAACTTGAACTGGACACATTATGTTAGAAGCATTGCTAAGAATGCCTCTAAAAAAACTGGGACTCCTGTACAGAGTTCGAGAATTCTTCACTGACGAGCAGTTGGCCGTAATATATAAAAGTCATATGCGTTCTCAGATGGATTACTGTTCACCTCTGTGGGGTGGAAGTGGAGTGGTTGCATTGAGGCAGTTGGACAAAATTCAAAATAAAGCTATTAGATTAATCAATAACCCTGCAATCACACAGGACCTTCCTACATTATCCATACGAAGAAACGTTGCATCCCTTGCATTATTCTACAGATATTTTCACAGCAATTGTTCCGAGGAACTTGCTTCAATTGTGCCGCTCTCCACATCTTTCCCCGTAGGACTAGGGCAGCTGAGAGCGCCCATGAATTTACACTTTCTCCTCCACAATGCAGAACTTCTGCTTATCAGAATTCATTTTTCCCCAGAGCTACTACTCTTTGGAATTAACTTCCCTCGAATTGCTTTCCACAAACTTACAATCTACAAATGTTTAAATCCAGTTGTTACAAACATTTTATGAATGGAGGATGCCTTTAGGCACATGGACCTTTTTGTTTTATCTGTGTTTGTCCTTCCTCCGTTCATTGTCTCTTTAAAAAAAAAAAAAAAAAAAAACGGTCATTTGGGCCCTCCAGGAAGGCCAAGTCAAAATCGAAATCCTAAAGTAATGGTCCGATTTTAATTTTGTTTGCGCCATTCGATTCAGCAGGTCAAAGTGTACTTGTGGTATAAATTTGAACAAAATCCGTTCATAGATAACTCGTCTATGGAGTTTTTAAACTTTAAAATAGGCCTATTGGGCCTAAAAAATTGTCAACATTAAAACATTCATATACCGTTGGAATCGCAACGACGAGACGAATCCAAATATACCATAATATTGAATAGTCAAAATCCTACCAAAATCACAGATTTGCCTGGATTTAAAAAAAAAATATTTATCGATTATGGGCGAATGACTGGGCAAAAATGCAATCTACGACCATGTATAGAAGCAGCTCGTCGAGAGCAATCGAATGGCTCCAAATATAATTCCCTAGGACTTATGTTTGGGCTACAAAGGAATTTGAAATTAAAAAAACGGTCATTTGGGCCCTCCAGGAAGGCCAAGTCAAAATCGAAATCCTAAACTAATGGTCCGATTTTAATTTTGTTTACGCCATTCGATTCAGCAGGTCAAAGTGTACTTGTGGTATAAATTTGATCAAAATCCGTTCATAGATAACTCGTCTATAGAGTTTTTAAACTTTAAAATAGGCCTATTGGGCCTAAAAAAAAATCAAAATTAAAAAGTTCATATACCGTTGGAATCGCAACGACGAGACGAATCCAAATATACCATAATGTTGAATAGTCAAAATCCGACCAAAATCACAGATTTGCCTGGATTTAAAAAAATATATTTATCAATTATGGGCGAATGGCTGGGCAAAAATGCAATTTACGACCATGTATAGAAGTAGCTCGTCGAGAACAATCGAATGGCACCAAATATAATTCCCTAGGACTTATGTTTGGGCTACAAAGGACTTTGAAATTTAAAAAAACGGTCATTTGGGCCCTCCAGGAAGGCCAAGTCAAAATCGAAATCCTAAACTAATGGTCCGATTTTAATTTTGTTTGCGCCATTCGATTCAGCAGGTCAAAGTATCCTTATTGTCGAAGATGTCACACTACGGCCTTGCATCATTAGTTCCACTAATTTCTTCTTATCTTCATAACAGAAAAATACGTGTAATGGTAGATGGCCTTTATTCTCAATTTCACTCAATAAATGCTGGTGTTCCCCAGGGATCAGTTTTGGCCCCAACTCTGTTCCTCATTCATATCAATGATCTCATATCTACCACTCATAATCCAATACATTCCTACGCAGATGACTCAACACTCCACAGTTCCTTCACATTTACCAATTCTTTCACCCAACCCGATCTTATAAATTCAAAAATAAACACTGCAATTTCTCTGAACCAGGACCTTTCTAGAATTAATGAATGGGGACAAGAGAATCTAGTTTCCTTTAATGCACAGAAAACCAAGTACATTCAATTTTCTAACCGACAGATTCTCACTGACTCCCATATATTTTTGAATGATTTAAATATTCCCACTTCCCCTAGTATTGACATTCTCGGTGTAACATTAACTACTAACTTGAACTGGACACATTATGTTAGAAGCATTGCTAAGAATGCCTCTAAAAAACTGGGACTCCTGTACAGAGTTCGAGAATTCTTCACTGACGAGCAGTTGGCCGTAATATATAAAAGTCATATGCGTTCTCAGATGGATTACTGTTCACCTCTGTGGGGTGGAAGTGGAGTGGTTGCATTGAGGCAGTTGGACAAAATTCAAAATAAAGCTATTAGATTAATCAATAACCCTGCAATCACACAGGACCTTCCTACATTATCCATACGAAGAAACGTTGCATCCCTTGCATTATTCTACAGATATTTTCACAGCAATTGTTCCGAGGAACTTGCTTCAATTGTGCCGCTCTCCACATCTTTCCCCGTAGGACTAGGGCAGCTGAGAGCGCCCATGAATTTACACTTTCTCCTCCACAATGCAGAACTTCTGCTTATCAGAATTCATTTTTCCCCAGAGCTACTACTCTTTGGAATTAACTTCCCTCGAATTGCTTTCCACAAACTTACAATCTACAAATGTTTAAATCCAGTTGTTACAAACATTTTATGAATGGAGGATGCCTTTAGGCACATGGACCTTTTTGTTTTATCTGTGTTTGTCCTTCCTCCGTTCATTGTCTCTTTAAAAAAAAAAAAAAAAAAAACGGTCATTTGGGCCCTCCAGGAAGGCCAAGTCAAAATCGAAATCCTAAAGTAATGGTCCGATTTTAATTTTGTTTGCGCCATTCGATTCAGCAGGTCAAAGTGTACTTGTGGTATAAATTTGAACAAAATCCGTTCATAGATAACTCGTCTATGGAGTTTTTAAACTTTAAAATAGGCCTATTGGGCCTAAAAAATTGTCAACATTAAAACATTCATATACCGTTGGAATCGCAACGACGAGACGAATCCAAATATACCATAATATTGAATAGTCAAAATCCTACCAAAATCACAGATTTGCCTGGATTTAAAAAAATATATTTATCGATTATGGGCGAATGACTGGGCAAAAATGCAATCTACGACCATGTATAGAAGCAGCTCGTCGAGAGCAATCGAATGGCACCAAATATAATTCCCTAAAACTTATAGTTTGGGCTACAAAGGATTTTTAAATTAAAAAAAACCCGGTCATTTGGGCCCTCCAGCAAGGCCAAGTCAAAATCGAGATCCTAAACTAATGGTCCGATTTTAATTTTGTTTGCGCCATTCGATTCAGCAGGTCAAAGTGTACTTGTGGTATAAATTTGAACAAAATCCGTTCATAGATAACTCGTCTATAGAGTTTTTAAACTTTAAAATAGGCCTATTGGGCCTAAAAAAAAATCAAAATTAAAAAGTTCATATACCGTTGGAATCGCAACGACGAGACGAATCCAAATATACCATAATGTTGAATAGTCAAAATCCGACCAAAATCACAGATTTGCCTGGATTTAAAAAAATATATTTATCAATTATGGGCGAATGGCTGGGCAAAAATGCAATTTACGACCATGTATAGAAGTAGCTCGTCGAGAACAATCGAATGGCACCAAATATAATTCCCTAGGACTTATGTTTGGGCTACAAAGGACTTTGAAATTTAAAAAACGGTCATTTGGGCCCTCCAGGAAGGCCAAGTCAAAATCGAAATCCTAAACTAATGGTCCGATTTTAATTTTGTTTGCGCCATTCGATTCAGCAGGTCAAAGTATCCTTATTGTCGAAGATGTCACACTACGGCCTTGCATCATTAGTTCCACTAATTTCTTCTTATCTTCATAACAGAAAAATACGTGTAATGGTAGATGGCCTTTATTCTCAATTTCACTCAATAAATGCTGGTGTTCCCCAGGGATCAGTTTTGGCCCCAACTCTGTTCCTCATTCATATCAATGATCTCATATCTACCACTCATAATCCAATACATTCCTACGCAGATGACTCAACACTCCACAGTTCCTTCACATTTACCAATTCTTTCACCCAACCCGATCTTATAAATTCAAAAATAAACACTGCAATTTCTCTGAACCAGGACCTTTCTAGAATTAATGAATGGGGACAAGAGAATCTAGTTTCCTTTAATGCACAGAAAACCAAGTACATTCAATTTTCTAACCGACAGATTCTCACTGACTCCCATATATTTTTGAATGATTTAAATATTCCCACTTCCCCTAGTATTGACATTCTCGGTGTAACATTAACTACTAACTTGAACTGGACACATTATGTTAGAAGCATTGCTAAGAATGCCTCTAAAAAACTGGGACTCCTGTACAGAGTTCGAGAATTCTTCACTGACGAGCAGTTGGCCGTAATATATAAAAGTCATATGCGTTCTCAGATGGATTACTGTTCACCTCTGTGGGGTGGAAGTGGAGTGGTTGCATTGAGGCAGTTGGACAAAATTCAAAATAAAGCTATTAGATTAATCAATAACCCTGCAATCACACAGGACCTTCCTACATTATCCATACGAAGAAACGTTGCATCCCTTGCATTATTCTACAGATATTTTCACAGCAATTGTTCCGAGGAACTTGCTTCAATTGTGCCGCTCTCCACATCTTTCCCCGTAGGACTAGGGCAGCTGAGAGCGCCCATGAATTTACACTTTCTCCTCCACAATGCAGAACTTCTGCTTATCAGAATTCATTTTTCCCCAGAGCTACTACTCTTTGGAATTAACTTCCCTCGAATTGCTTTCCACAAACTTACAATCTACAAATGTTTAAATCCAGTTGTTACAAACATTTTATGAATGGAGGATGCCTTTAGGCACATGGACCTTTTTGTTTTATCTGTGTTTGTCCTTCCTCCGTTCATTGTCTCTTTAAAAAAAAAAAAAAAAAAACGGTCATTTGGGCCCTCCAGGAAGGCCAAGTCAAAATCGAAATCCTAAAGTAATGGTCCGATTTTAATTTTGTTTGCGCCATTCGATTCAGCAGGTCAAAGTGTACTTGTGGTATAAATTTGAACAAAATCCGTTCATAGATAACTCGTCTATGGAGTTTTTAAACTTTAAAATAGGCCTATTGGGCCTAAAAAATTGTCAACATTAAAACATTCATATACCGTTGGAATCGCAACGACGAGACGAATCCAAATATACCATAATATTGAATAGTCAAAATCCTACCAAAATCACAGATTTGCCTGGATTTTAAAAAAAATATTTATCGATTATGGGCGAATGACTGGGCAAAAATGCAATCTACGACCATGTATAGAAGCAGCTCGTCGAGAGCAATCGAATGGCACCAAATATAATTCCCTAGGACTTATGTTTGGGCTACAAAGGAATTTGAAATTAAAAAAACGGTCATTTGGGCCCTCCAGGAAGGCCAAGTCAAAATCGAAATCCTAAACTAATGGTCCGATTTTAATTTTGTTTGCGCCATTCGATTCAGCAGGTCAAAGTGTACTTGTGGTATAAATTTGAACAAAATCCGTTCATAGATAACTCGTCTATAGAGTTTTTAAACTTTAAAATAGGCCTATTGGGCCTAAAAAAAAATCAAAATTAAAAAGTTCATATACCGTTGGAATCGCAACGACGAGACGAATCCAAATATACCATAATGTTGAAGTCAAAATCCAACCAAAATCACAGATTTGCCTGGATTTAAAAAAATATATTTATCAATTATGGGCGAATGGCTGGGCAAAAATGCAATTTACGACCATGTATAGAAGTAGCTCGTCGAGAACAATCGAATGGCACCAAATATAATTCCCTAGGACTTATGTTTGGGCTACAAAGGACTTTGAAATTAAAAAAACGGTCATTTGGGCCCTCCAGGAAGGCCAAGTCAAAATCGAAATCCTAAACTAATGGTCCGATTTTAATTTTGTTTGCGCCATTCGATTCAGCAGGTCAAAGTATCCTTATTGTCGAAGATGTCACACTACGGCCTTGCATCATTAGTTCCACTAATTTCTTCTTATCTTCATAACAGAAAAATACGTGTAATGGTAGATGGCCTTTATTCTCAATTTCACTCAATAAATGCTGGTGTTCCCCAGGGAACAGTTTTGGCCCCAACTCTGTTCCTCATTCATATCAATGATCTCATATCTACCACTCATAATCCAATACATTCCTACGCAGATGACTCAACACTCCACAGTTCCTTCACATTTACCAATTCTTTCACCCAACCCGATCTTATAAATTCAAAAATAAACACTGCAATTTCTCTGAACCAGGACCTTTCTAGAATTAATGAATGGGGACAAGAGAATCTAGTTTCCTTTAATGCACAGAAAACCAAGTACATTCAATTTTCTAACCGACAGATTCTCACTGACTCCCATATATTTTTGAATGATTTAAATATTCCCACTTCCCCTAGTATTGACATTCTCGGTGTAACATTAACTACTAACTTGAACTGGACACATTATGTTAGAAGCATTGCTAAGAATGCCTCTAAAAAAACTGGGACTCCTGTACAGAGTTCGAGAATTCTTCACTGACGAGCAGTTGGCCGTAATATATAAAAGTCATATGCGTTCTCAGATGGATTACTGTTCACCTCTGTGGGGTGGAAGTGGAGTGGTTGCATTGAGGCAGTTGGACAAAATTCAAAATAAAGCTATTAGATTAATCAATAACCCTGCAATCACACAGGACCTTCCTACATTATCCATACGAAGAAACGTTGCATCCCTTGCATTATTCTACAGATATTTTCACAGCAATTGTTCCGAGGAACTTGCTTCAATTGTGCCGCTCTCCACATCTTTCCCCGTAGGACTAGGGCAGCTGAGAGCGCCCATGAATTTACACTTTCTCCTCCACAATGCAGAACTTCTGCTTATCAGAATTCATTTTTCCCCAGAGCTACTACTCTTTGGAATTAACTTCCCTCGAATTGCTTTCCACAAACTTACAATCTACAAATGTTTAAATCCAGTTGTTACAAACATTTTATGAATGGAGGATGCCTTTAGGCACATGGACCTTTTTGTTTTATCTGTGTTTGTCCTTCCTCCGTTCATTGTCTCTTTAAAAAACAAAAAACAAAAAAACGGTCATTTGGGCCCTCCAGGAAGGCCAAGTCAAAATCGAAATCCTAAAGTAATGGTCCGATTTTAATTTTGTTTGCGCCATTCGATTCAGCAGGTCAAAGTGTACTTGTGGTATAAATTTGAACAAAATCCGTTCATAGATAACTCGTCTATGGAGTTTTTAAACTTTAAAATAGGCCTATTGGGCCTAAAAAATTGTCAACATTAAAACATTCATATACCGTTGGAATCGCAACGACGAGACGAATCCAAATATACCATAATATTGAATAGTCAAAATCCTACCAAAATCACAGATTTGCCTGGATTTTAAAAAAAATATTTATCGATTATGGGCGAATGACTGGGCAAAAATGCAATCTACGACCATGTATAGAAGCAGCTCGTCGAGAGCAATCGAATGGCACCAAATATAATTCCCTAGGACTTATGTTTGGGCTACAAAGGAATTTGAAATTAAAAAAACGGTCATTTGGGCCCTCCAGGAAGGCCAAGTCAAAATCGAAATCCTAAACTAATGGTCCGATTTTAATTTTGTTTGCGCCATTCGATTCAGCAGGTCAAAGTGTACTTGTGGTATAAATTTGAACAAAATCCGTTCATAGATAACTCGTCTATAGAGTTTTTAAACTTTAAAATAGGCCTATTGGGCCTAAAAAAAAATCAAAATTAAAAAGTTCATATACCGTTGGAATCGCAACGACGAGACGAATCCAAATATACCATAATGTTGAATAGTCAAAATCCGACCAAAATCACAGATTTGCCTGGATTTAAAAAAATATATTTATCAATTATGGGCGAATGGCTGGGCAAAAATGCAATTTACGACCATGTATAGAAGTAGCTCGTCGAGAACAATCGAATGGCACCAAATATAATTCCCTAGGACTTATGTTTGGGCTACAAAGGACTTTGAAATTTAAAAAAACGGTCATTTGGGCCCTCCAGGAAGGCCAAGTCAAAATCGAAATCCTAAACTAATGGTCCGATTTTAATTTTGTTTGCGCCATTCGATTCAGCAGGTCAAAGTATCCTTATTGTCGAAGATGTCACACTACGGCCTTGCATCATTAGTTCCACTAATTTCTTCTTATCTTCATAACAGAAAAATACGTGTAATGGTAGATGGCCTTTATTCTCAATTTCACTCAATAAATGCTGGTGTTCCCCAGGGAACAGTTTTGGCCCCAACTCTGTTCCTCATTCATATCAATGATCTCATATCTACCACTCATAATCCAATACATTCCTACGCAGATGACTCAACACTCCACAGTTCCTTCACATTTACCAATTCTTTCACCCAACCCGATCTTCAAATTCAAAAATAAACACTGCAATTTCTCTGAACCAGGACCTTTCTAGAATTAATGAATGGGGACAAGAGAATCTAGTTTCCTTTAATGCACAGAAAACCAGTACATTCAATTTTCTAACCGACAGATTCTCACTGACTCCCATATATTTTTGAATGATTTAAATACTCCCACTTCCCCTAGTATTGACATTCTCGGTGTAACATTAACTACTAACTTGAACTGGACACATTATGTTAGAAGCATTGCTAAGAATGCCTCTAAAAAACTGGGACTCCTGTACAGAGTTCGAGAATTCTTCACTGACGAGCAGTTGGCCGTAATATATAAAAGTCATATGCGTTCTCAGATGGATTACTGTTCACCTCTGTGGGGTGGAAGTGGAGTGGTTGCATTGAGGCAGTTGGACAAAATTCAAAATAAAGCTATTAGATTAATCAATAACCCTGCAATCACACAGGACCTTCCTACATTATCCATACGAAGAAACGTTGCATCCCTTGCATTATTCTACAGATATTTTCACAGCAATTGTTCCGAGGAACTTGCTTCAATTGTGCCGCTCTCCACATCTTTCCCCGTAGGACTAGGGCAGCTGAGAGCGCCCATGAATTTACACTTTCTCCTCCACAATGCAGAACTTCTGCTTATCAGAATTCATTTTTCCCCAGAGCTACTACTCTTTGGAATTAACTTCCCTCGAATTGCTTTCCACAAACTTACAATCTACAAATGTTTAAATCCAGTTGTTACAAACATTTTATGAATGGAGGATGCCTTTAGGCACATGGACCTTTTTGTTTTATCTGTGTTTGTCCTTCCTCCGTTCATTGTCTCTTTAAAAAAAAAAAAAAAAAAACGGTCATTTGGGCCCTCCAGGAAGGCCACGTCGAAATCGAGATCCTAAACTAATGGTCCGATTTTAATTTTGTTTGTGCCATTCGATTCAGCGGGTCAAAGTGTACTTAAAGTATAAATTTGAACAAAATCCGTTCATATATAACTCGTCTATAGAGTTTTTAAACTTTAAAATAGGCCTATTGGGCCTAAAAAAATGTCAAAATAAAAAATTCATATACCGTTGGAATCGCAACGACGAGACGAATCCAAATATACCATAATGTTGAATAGTCAAAATCCGACCAAAATCACAGATTTGTCTGAATTTATTTTTTAAATATTTATCGATTCTGGGCTAATGGCTAGGCAAAAATGCAATCTACGACCATGTATAGAAGCAGCTTGTCGAGAGCAATCGAATGGCATCAAGTAGAATTCCGTAGGACTTAGAGTTTGGGCTACACAGGACTTTTAAAGTCCAACAAACAGTAATTTGGGCCCTGCAGGACAAAGGACTTTTAAAGTCCAACAAACGGTCATTTGGGCCCTCCAGGAAGGCCACGTCAAAATCGAGATCCTAAACTAATGGTCCGATTTTAATTTTGTTTGCGCCATTCGATTCAGCGGGTCAAAGTGTACTTAAAGTATAAATTTGAAGAAAATCCGTTCATAGATAACTCGTCTATAGAGTTTTTAAACTTTAAAATAGGCCTATTGGGCCTAAAAAAAATTCAAAATAAAAAATTCATATACCGTTGGAATCGCAACGACGAGACGAATCCAAATATACCATAATGTTGAATAGTCAAAATCCGACCAAAATCACAGATTTGTCTGGATTTCTTTTTAAATATTTATCGATTCTGGGCGAATGGCTAGGCAAAAATGCAATCTACGACCATGTATAGAAGCAGCTCGTCGAGAGCCATCGAATGGCATCAAGTAGAATTCCGTAGGACTTAGAGTTTGGGCTACACAGGACTTTTAAAGTCCAACAAACAGTAATTTGGGCCCTCCAGGAAGGCCAAGTCAAAATCGAAATTCTAAACTAATGGTCCGATTTTAATTGTGTTTGCGCCATTCGATTCAGCAGGTCAAAGTGTACTTATGGTATAAATCCGAACAATATATAAATATATTGAACAAAATCCGTTCATAGATAACTCGTCTATGGAGTTTTTAAACTTTAAAATAGGCCTATTGGGCCTAAAAATTGGTCAAAATTAAAAAAATCATAAACTGTAGGAATCGCAACGACGAGACGAATCCAAATATACCATAATCTTGAATAGTCAAAATCCGACCAAAATCACAGATTTGCCTGGATTTTTTTAAACAAATATGTATCGATTCTGGGCGAATGGCTGGGCGAAAATGCAATCTACGACCATGTATAGAAGCAGATCGTCGAGATAAATCGAATGGCACCAAGTAAAATTCCCTAGGAATTATAATTTGGGCTACAGAGGACTTTTAAAGTACAAAAGACGGTCATTTGGGCCCTCCAGGAAGGCCAAGTCAAAATCGAAATCCTAAACTAATGGTCCGATTTTAATTCTGTTTGCGCCATTCGATTCACCGGGTCAAATGTACATATGGTATAAAGATGAACAAAATTCGTTCATAGATGACTCGTCTATGGAGTTTTTAAACTTTAAAATAGGCCTATTGGGCCTAAAAATTGGTCAAAATTTAAAAATTCATAAAGCGTTGGAATCGCAACGACGAGACGAATCCAAATATACCATAATCTTGAATAGTCAAAATCCGACCAAAATCACCGATTTGCCTGAATTTTTGAGAGAAAAAACAAATCGATTCTGGGCGAATGGCTGAGCGAAAATGCAATCTACGACCATGTATAGAAGCAGCTCGTCGAGAGAAATCGAATGGCACCAAGTAAAATTCCCTAGAACTTATAGTTTGGGCTACAGAGGACTTTTAAAGTCCAAAAAACGGTCATTTGGGCCCTCCAGGAAGGCCAAGTCAAAATCGTAATCCTAAACTAATGGTCCGATTTTAATTTTGTTTGCGCCATTCGATTCAGCAGGTCAAAGTGTACGTATGGTATAAATTTGAACAAAATCTGTTCATAGATAACTCGTCTATAGAGTTTTTAAGCTTTAAAATAGGCCTATTGGGCCTAAAAAATTGTCAAAATTAAAAAATGCATATAGCCTACCGTTGGAATCGCAACGACGAGACGAATCCAAATATACCATAATATTGAAGTAAAAATCCGACCAAAATCACAGATTTGCCTGGATTTAACAAAAAAAAATCGATTCTGGGCGAATGGCTGGGCAAAATTGCAATCTACGACCATGTAGGAAGGCCAAGTCAAAATCGAAATCCTAAACTAATGGTCTGATTTTAATTCTGTTTGCGCCATTCGATTCAGCGGGTCAAAGTGTACTTAAAGTATAAAAATGAACAAAATCCGTTCATAGATAACTCGTCTATGAAGTTTTTAAACTTTAAATTAGGCCAATTGGGCCTAAAAATTGGTCAAAATTAAAAAAATCATATACCGTTGGAATCGCAACGACGAGACGAATCCAAATATACCATAATCTTGAAGTCAAAATCCGACCAAATCACAGATTTGCCTGGATTTTAAACAAAATATTTATCGATTCTGGGCGAATGGCTGAGCGAAAATATAATCTACGACCATGTATAGAAGTAGCTCGTCGAGAGCAATCGAATGGCACCAAGTATAATTCCCTAGGACTTATAGTTTGGGCTACAGAGGACTTTTAAAGTCCAAAAACCGGTCATTTGGGCCCTCAAGGAAGACCAAGTCAAAATCGAAATTCTAAACTAATGGTCCGATTTTAATTTTGTTAGCGCCATTGGATTCAGCAGGTCAAAGTGTACTAATGGTATAAATTTGAACAAAATCCGTTCATAGATAACTCGTCTATGGAGTTTTTAAACTTTAAAATATGCCTATTGGGCCTAAAAATTGGTCAAAATTAAAAAAATCATATACCGTTGGAATCGCAACGACGAGACGAATCCAAATATACCATAATCTTGAATAGTCAAAATCCGACCAAAATCACCGATTGCCTGGGCTAATTTTTTTGAAAAAATATTTTAAATTCTGGGCGAATGGCTGGACGAAAATGCAATCTACGACCATGTAGCCTATAGAAGCAGCTCGTCGAGAGAAATCGAATGGCACCAAGTAGAATTCTCTAGGACTTATAGTTAGGGCTACAGAGGACTTTAAAGTCCAAAAAACGGTCATTTGGGCCTTCCAGGAAGGCCAAGTCAAAATCGAAATCCTAAACTAATGGTCCGATTTTAATTCTGTTTGCGCCATTCGATTCAGCGGGTCAAAGTGTACTTTAAGTATAAATTTGAACAAAATCAGTTAATAGATAACTCGTCTATGGAGTGTTTAAACATTAAAATAGGCCTATTGGGCCTAAAAATGTGTCAAAATTACAAAAATCATATACTGTTGGAATCGCAACGACGAGACGAATCCAAATATACCATAATCTTGAATAGTCAAAATCAGACCAAAATCACCGATTTGCCTGGAATTTTTAAAATATATTTTTGATTCTGGGCGAATGGCTGGGCGAAAATGCAATCTACGACCATGTATAGAAGCAGCTCGTCGAGAGAAATCGAATGGCACCAAGTAGAATTCCCTAGGATATACAGTTTGGGCTACAGAGGACTTTTAAAGTCCAAAAAAAGGTACTTTGGGCCATCCAGGAAGGCCAAGTCAAAATCGAAATCCTAAACTAATGGTCCGATTTTTATTCTGTTTGCGCCATTCGATTCAGCGGGTCAAAGTGTATTTGTTTATTTTTTGGATTGGTTATTTGTATTGTTTATAAACTTTCTATAATAAAAATATTTCATAGAAATTAGTATTTACCTATTATCCAAGAATCTAACAACATGGCCCCCGATAGTGGGAAGGGCTATGAAGAATAGGAAAATTGAGGGGTAAAAAAAGTATAAAGCGAATATATTGCGCATATGTAAATAAAAGTTGCCTCAGGTTTGTGCATTTTCGAGACCCATAAAACCCTATTTTAAAAAAACCCGAACCAAGTTTTGACGAAAGTTGGCTAGGATTTGACAGATTTCACGGGGTGGAGTGGGTAATATCCTATGTTATAAAAACCAGTCAACTTTGAGGAGACATTAGCCTAACCTAACAACCTTACCTAAAGCTCGGTTCACACATGCACGAATTAACGTCACATCCGTCCCCGACCAAGAAAATAGGCAGGACGGCATCAATCTGGAGGCCCCATGTGGCCACGATGGCCACTAGGGCCGTTCCAAAGTTTTTTTTGCCAGGACACCCACGGAACACACACGGAAGCAGTCGTCGTCTAGACGCCGCCAGGCTGCGTCTAGACGACGACTGCTTCCGTGTGTATTTACCTAATTTACCTAATTGTAGTTTACAGGAGTTGAGCTAAGCTCGTGTTGTCCCGTCTCTCAGTCTACTTTTTATCCAATTTTTTCTTGAAAATATGGATGTTCCTTGCCCCTACCACCTCCTCCTCCAGCCCATTCCATTTGTCAATACATCTATAGGGGAAGCTAAACTTCCTGATATCGTTCTTGCAGGTAGGTCTTTTTACTTTGTAGCTGTGGCCTCTAGTTATTCCTGTATCCATAATTAATATATCCTCCCTATCCAGCCTCTCCAGCCCCCGGGTACATTTGTACATCATTATCATGTCTCCCCTCTCTCTCCTCTCTTTTAGACTCGGTAGATTTAATTTGTCTAGCCTCCCTTCATATGGCAGTTCTCTGAGACTTGGAACCAATCTAGTGACTGCTCTCTGGATTCTTTCTAACTTGTGAATATGCTTCTTTAGATGCGGGGACCACACCACTGCTGCATACTCCAATCTTGGTCTAATCATACTCTTCATAATTTTCGCTACCATGGTCTCATCCAAATAGTTCAGAGCAACTTTCATATTCCCGGCCATTGCATACATTCCGCTAAAGAGCTTGTTAATATGTTTCTCTGGCGACAAATTATCTTGTGTCCGTGTGTGTCCGTGTGTGTCCCCGACATAATACGTTTTCTGGCAGTGTCCCCGACCCACACGGACCATTTTATGCTGCACAAAAAGGACGCCGCCGAGGCACGGCGAATTAAGGGGTCGGGGACGGACGGGACGTTAATTCATGCATGTGTGAACCGAGCTTAACCTATCCTAGTATTATGGGTGGGGGCTGCCGTCCCCACACCCCCGCTGGTTGGGTAAAACTGCCAACAGTAGAAATCCAGTTGGGTGAAGTGAGTAATAGCCTATGTTATAAAAATAGAGTCAACTTTGAGAAGACATTAGCCTAACCTAACAACCTTACCTAACCTATCCTAGTATTATGGGTGGGTGCTGCCACCCCTACACCCACGCTGGTTGGGCAAAACTGGCAACAGTAGAAATCCAGTTGGGTGGAGACCGTGGAGTGAGTAATAGCCTATGTTATAAAAATTAGGTCAACTTTGAGAAGACATTAGCCTAACCTAACCTATCCTAGTATTATAGGTGGGGGCTGCCGCCCCCACACCCCCGCTGGTTAGGTAACAGTGCATAGTATTATGGGACATACCTTACTCCGGCAACGAGTGGCAGCGAGAGGTTCACAACAATAACTAACCAAAGAACCTAACCTAACCTAGACCCAGTATGTAGGATACAAAGCTAGCCCTCACCTAACACCTTGTATACAGTATGTCACTAGTACCCAGTATGTGGGATACAAAAGTAGCCCTCAGCTAACACCTAGTATATGTCACTATAGTAGGCTACCTGGTACGGTATCTGGACACTTCGAGCGAATTAATATTCGAGCGTAGGCATATTGGCGCAAATTCATATTCGAGCGTAGGTGCATTCACGCGAATTAATAATGAATTCGCGCGGGCAATTATAGGGAAGAGGCTCGCACCCTTGTTTTTCATGTTTTTTCCTCCAGATTTTGAGATATGAGTGTTTTCATGGTCTTAAATATGATTCCAATGTGAGATACATGATGGGTTAAGGGGGGGCTTTGCCCCCTCACCCCCCCATTAATTATTGAAATCGTCATCTATGTTGCCAGCAGGGGGTACGGTAAACATCGATTATACTGCATAAATAAGGCGTTTGTAAACAGTGAGGATGTCCGAAAGAGCTCTGAGATTGATTAGAATGGGCGTTTTAGTTATTAATATCGGTTTTTATAAATGTGATCAACATTATTCTCCCACAGTGGATTATACATGAGTACAACATAAGGATTCCATAGACCTACATTGTCCCTAATAAATTATGTATAATAATGCTGCGAGCCTATTCCCTATAATTATCTTCGCGCGAAGACGCATACCACCAATTTCCAATGGGGATTGGCAGATGGCGTGATAGTATAAAAAAAAGTTGAGGGATAGAGCTCTCCAGTTGACGAAAAAATGGCGTCGCTGAAAGCCGCGCCGTCTATAAGAGAGTATTGACAACTGTTTTACGGTACGTAGACATGTTGCCGTTTTTTTTAATAGCTTTTGCCGAGGGTTGAAACTAATTTTAATATGATGCTTAGAGCATATAGATTCCATATCTGTCTTCAAATATGTACAAAAAAAAAATATGACATAGATGGAGTTATACTTAAAGTTGCACTAAAACAGGAAATTTTACGAAATATGTTCATAGGTTATACTTATGACATCTAGGGATATTTTGTCCCAGCATGTTTGACGTTGGCAACTCCCCACTCTCACAACAACAATGGTGGGGGTAGAAGAGACGTGGCTGTGAACCTCCTCATAATTACGACAATTTCACGATGATCTGGCATTTACAGTAGCCTCTACTTATGTCTATTTAACTCTGTCATGTCTATAGAGTCTCTGGATAGCGTAGAATTGATTATTAATAGCGTTATTAGTACAAGGTAGGAATTATTACGAATTAATGGGGACCCTCCCGTTTTCCTTTGCGATCGTGCTGCCATCTCTCGAACGCGCGGCTCGCTATTTTCAGATTTGTAGCGTCTTTCTTTCCTCTCTATCCAATCTGTACTCTATGGGTGGAGCATAGGAGGGAAGTGCAAGATGATGGGATGGATGAATGAGATAAAGGGTAGGGCAAGGGGGTGGTAGGATAGAAGTGGGAGAGGGAGGGGAGTGTGCTAGTGGGAAAGGAAAGGAAAGGGGAATACAGGTGTGAGATAATTAATGTACGACGAAATAGAGAAGACAATTATTATTAGAATAGGACTTTATAGGCTACCAAACCTTCAGGATTATTAATTAATACCTGTAATTCTTCCAAAAATAGATTATTTTATGCAGCTTAAGAAGGACCTGTGATATTCAGAAGGTTTATTGAGATCGTATTCACTCGTTTGAGTCATAGAGGTAGATTATAAACCAAAGAAAATCGTCTAATGGTAACCAGATTATGATGAAAATTAGATCATTGTGCTGAAGGGGTTAAGCCAGAAAGAAAGTTAAGACTGGAGTCTTTTTTCGAGATCAAATTCAAATTATAAAGGGTTTATTGTTACCAATGGGTACAGTTCCGAACACATGAAACAGAGACGCTGCACCAGCTGTCTCCTCAGCCACGGAGAATTTGTGGTGTATCCTTTCTGGAGTTACGGTGGGGCAGAAGGGGAGGGATGTAGGCGATGGCGATGGCGATGGTGATGGTGGTGGTGGTGGTGGTGGTGGTGGTGGTAGTGGGGCTGGGGGGGGGGGGGGGGGAAGAGAGAGAGACAGTTTGACGGGTGGGGGATAGAAGTGATAGGAAGGGAGGTAGAGGAAGGTTCTTCTTCTATAGAACCCGCTCGTGGACCCGCCGTTGCTGCAAGGGTGGCTGGGCTAGGAGTGGTGGGGTAGCAGACATGGTGGAAAGAGGAGGAGAGGGAGAGAGAGAGAGAGAGAGAGAGAGAGAGGGGGGGGGGGGAGCACATATGCCAACCCACTTTAGCCTACCTCGAATGAATGATTTGCGAGTCAAACTTAAGTCACCAACCCCCAAAATATCCTAAACACCAACCTTTTCCACCGAATTTATATTATTGTCATCCTCTGCCAAGGCAGTTTGCCTTGGCAGAGGATGACAATAATATAAATTCAGTGGAAAATGTAATAGTCCTCCGATTCAAGATGGCCGCCTTTCTTGCTGCCACACTTACTTAACTCACTAAGTCCAATTAAAGATCATCTAATATTCATGGGGGCTGGGGCACAGATCATATAGAACGGCCTCGCTACGAAATATCCCTGAATCTACTGATACAGTAAACCCCCGCTAACTCGGACTCTTTTTAGTCGGAAACCTGCACTTCTCGGAATGGCATCGGCCTCTCGGAAATGTCCCTGTATATCTCGGAAATTTCCGAGTTGGACGGGTTTTGTGTCCGGTTTACAATGTTCTCTCACTCGGTTTTAAGTGATTTTAGGATGAATTGAAGCCTGTGCCTTTTAATTATTGTGTTAAAATTAATTACTATGTACTGTACTGTCCCTGAAAACATAATAAGGTTCGTATTTGTCATTAATATGATGAATTTCACATGTAGCAAAAAAAAAAAAAAAAAAAATTATCTCAATTTTCTCTGACGCCGACTTTCCTCTTCTAATTCGGAATTTTCCATCTCTTAAGTCGGACATAAGTCGGACTTCTGACATCTCGGAAAATCGGCCTTCTCGAAAGTGGTCTCCCCCCCCAATTAGTCCGAATTAGCGAGGGTTTACTGTAATCTATTTTGTTATTAATTTCACCCCAACACCAAACACCTCCAATGAAATTAATGAAAGCATATATGTGATCCACCGGGATTCGAACCTAGGTTATCACACACAGATTTTTAAACACTAACCATTGCACCAACAAAACAGTTAAAGGTTTATGCACAAGCCTACGACTTATTATCCATTCTCGAATACTGGATATTAATCTAATTTTGTACATATTCCCAACCCCGTTATGGTAGCCTAATGTTTAAGTGAGACTGTGAGAGGAAAGAATATTCATGGGGTACAGATCATATAAAACGGCCTCGCTACGAAATATCCCTGAATCTACTGATAATCTATGTTTTATTAATTTCACCCCAACACCCAACACCTCCAATTAAATTATTGAAAGTATATATGTGATCCACCGGGATTCGAACCTAGGTTATCACACACAGATTTTTAAACACTAACTATTACACCAACAAGACGGTTAAGGTTTATGCACAAGCACTTAATTACAGTATAAAAAAATAATACATTGTAGTTTTGTATGGCTGTGTTAATATTAAGCCCTTGAGGATTATGACGCATTTTGACATTACCGGTAAATTCTGGCTATCATTAGACGATTATATTCAGTTAAGGAAGGCTCTAGCCCTTTTTGAGTTACAGAGGTTAGGGCTTACGATTCCTGGCCTACTAAATAGTTAAACTGAATAAATTAGCAACTCTGCATAAGCAGAGTGGTATCCCCCTCCCCCATATAGCCTACTGGTACCCTGTCAGCAAAATGTCTGTCGTTGTCATCGTCTGTCTGTCCTGAAACTCCTCCCAGAGGACCTAGAGACCATTCGATGGATTTTCACCAAACTTTACATGTACAGTTGTGGACAGATGAAACAGATACAGTCTTGGTCTGTCCAAGACCTCAATAGAGGGCAGCACAATTAGTGCCCATAAATTATCTGGTAACAGTGATGGTGTGGGGGTAAGAGGTGAAGGTATGGGGTGGAGGGAGGGAGGAGAGGGAGGGAGAGGGAGGGGGAAGGAGGGTACAGGAGTGGGAGGAGTAACCAGCGGCAGGTGGGAGCAGGGAGGGGGGGGGGGGGGGGTGGAGGGAAGTGGGTGACCAAATACTTTACTGTGAAAGAATAATTAATTTTGTGATTTGAACATTATGTGGGATTATGATTGCGAAATATTGGAGTCGTGAAGTGTGTGTAACATAATAAACGCGCTACAGGCTGCTAACCTACTATTGCTCTCTCTCTCTCTCTCTCTTTTTAACCCTTAACTAGCGGCGCGCAACATAAGTCGAGTATAATAAATCTGGACTATCTGGCGGCGCGCGACATAGATCGTGTGGCAATTTCAGCACGTAATGTTGCTGAGAGAGAGAGACAAGTGGTGGCAGGAGAGTAGCGAGCGTATGACTGCTCCAGACCACCGCGGCGAACCTACTGACACGAATCCCACCTCCTCCCTCCCTCTCTCACTCGCTACATACTGAATTGTATGGGGAAAGTACCGAATTACATGCTTTTTGCACTCGTGTTGCGCGGTTGTTGCAAGAAAACTAGCCGTCATAAAAGGATCGTTATGGTGTCATTGGAAAGCTCTGTTTATGCCCTTTCAGGGATAGATACTTGTTTTACGCTCTGGGTCTTATTTAGGCATGAAAATGATCACGTAAACAGCCATATTTTGGCTAAAAACACCCCGCTGGGCGGTACATATAAATAGACCGCTAGCCCGCTAATAAGGTGTTAAAGTGCCGACGTAACAGAAACTACCCTCACCCCCCACCAACACCTTGCAACCTGCATCAGCAACATCGGAACAACTCTTTAAGGGGAGATTTCCACTTGAGGGACTTTTTTCTTGACCCCTTTCTCCCTCATGTCTAGCCCCATTGTTTTTTAGATTTTAAGACGTTTGCCCCATTAGTTTGGTGATTTTAAGAATTTCCGCCCCATTCTGTCAATTTTAAGACCTTTCATGCCATTTAGGTGTTGATTTTATCCTGGCGAGCGATAGCGAGCCTGTAATTTAAGAGCAAACGGCCTTCGGCCGGGACATTTTTCTACCGAAAAATGTACAAATTTATCTTGAAAGGGGGTCAAGGGGGTGAAATTTTAAGATTGCTGGAAGAGTAGGAACCAAACTAAAAACCTCCCCTTAAGGGAAGTGACCACTCCAACATTTTGTACCTTTCGTTTTTGCAAATTCTCCCTCACTAACCCCAAATCATGGCACCAACCAGAATTAAATGCCCCTCCTGTAACAAGAACTACTACAAGGAATGGTATCCGCGTCATGGGTATCCAAATGCCAAGTGTTTTATGTGTTTAACTGGTGAAAACCTTTTGCTCTTGGAGTGCACATTAGAAGCACAAAAGGCACAGGCTGACTAACTGAAGCGAGATAATCTCACACTAAAGGAGACTGTAGGTGTACTTTCGCATCAACATTTCTTACTAAAAGAGCGAGTACGGTAAATGACATAGAGAGTAAGCAAGTCGACGTTGTTAAAAATCCTCAAAAAGAAAACCCATCCAATGATCTATTTCAGAAAGTAGTCAACAGGCGTAACAAAAACAAATTCCAAGGGAATGGGAAAGCGACAACAGGTATCCCTATCAAAAACAGATTGCTGTTCTCGCCGAAAACAATGAACACGAGGTAACTGACCATGTGAATGGGAATGGGAATGGGAAAGCGACACCAGGTAACCCTATCAAAAACAGATTTGCACACGAGGTAACTGACCACGTGAATGGGAATGGGAAAGCGACACCAGGTAACCCTATCAAAAACAGATTTGCACACGAGGTAACTGACCACGTGAAAGCAAGCTCGAAAGGTAAGAAAATTCCTGACGGGAAAAAAACGAAACCATCAAATCACGGAGTCAGCGGGAAGGAGAAACTCACCCTAGTTTATGGTGACAGTCTCATGCGAGGTCAAGGAGCTGCCTTTGCCACCAAGAACAGTGGAAAAAGGTCAGTAAAGGTCATTCCAGGCGGTAAAGTCGAACATATCTTGAAAGACATAACTAACTCCGCCATACCAGAGGGCACCTGTGTAGTCGTCAATGTTGGCTCAAATGACTGCTTTGACGGAGGTAAGGCCCCAATTAAGACCATAGAAAAAAAAATTGAGAACCTAATTAAAGTCATGAAAAGGAAGACCACGAAATGTGTGGTAAGCGGCGTCATACCCCGGATTAAAACAAGCTCATACGGACAAAATAGAGCCATAGAAATTAACAACGCAGTCAAGGTCATGTGCGAACAAGAGAAGGTACTGTATGTGGACAATTGGACCACCTTTGTAGGGAACTCGTCCCTGTACAGCGGAGATGGCATTCATTTATCAGAAAAAGGCGTTCAGCACATGAGTGATGCCCTAAATCACGCAACCTACATTGCCCATGAAAACAACACCAGTCACCGAGCGATAACTATGCTAATAGACTCCTCTGAGTATTGACATCGCTACCCCCGGAAAAGCCCTCCCACAACCCCACCCAATCAAACTAATGAAATAAATACCCCCTTTGGTTTAAAACTCACGCATCCTAACCCACCCGCACAGTTAAGAGAAATAAATAACCCCGCCCAACCCTTCCAAGTCCATCACAACCATTTACATGAAACCGTCAACCCCAATGGCCCACAAGTTGCGAAAATTTACCCATCTGACCCACAAAACAAACTAAACAACCCCACCCAACCCCATCCAAGCCAACCCAACCAATTGAATGAATTTGACAACCCGCCGCGGCTTCAAGTCACAACCCCAAACCCCTCCCTACCAATAAGAAAAACAAATCCAGCGCATGCTGAGAGAAATGATATAAAAATAATATCCATAAATGCCTGCTCAATAAGAAACAAAATAGACTAACTCAAATGTCTGTTATTAAATGAGAAAGTTGACGTTATTTGTATAACGGAAACACATCTAAACCTTAAAAATAAAGATCTACTTCATGAATATCACATAGAGCCATATACAAAAAATCATAAAGACCGTAACAATGGAAAACAAAGAGGGGGGGTTGCAATGTACGTTGCAACCTACTTAAACCCAGTTGAGGTGACTCTCCCCGAAAGTAATGCAGAAATAGTGTGCGTCAAAATAAATACAAAAAACATTAACTTAACCCTCCAGCCCCGGCTATGTATTATATATATATTCCTCGAAACCCGGGTGTTTTGGCCGAAAAACGTCTAGGCTAGGCTACCGTATATTCGTTAATCAGACTGCTTCCCGCATTCCCGCGCATCCCCAAGCGTAGCTGTGTTATTTACCTGTAGAATGGCATTAAGTAGAGCTCTCTAAGTCAACTGGTTGAGCTGTGATGATGATTTCATTGGAGATAACTTTATGGCCAAAACAGCCACTTTACACCACTTTTCGATACTTAACAACAACATACAGGCACACACGAACAAGCGACGCTCTCCTTCTTGTGGCCGGAGATGCGGGGCGACGGTCCAGCCGGCTGTTGTTTACATGCGTCGGACCGACGCCTCGCACACGAAGCTCACAGGCTTTCAACCACTGGGCGTTCAAGATACCATCCGGGTACCTGTTATATGCTTTTTTATGGGCGTTCAAGAGCCCTTCCGTGGTGAGAGGGTTAAATATCACTACAGCGTACCGACCACCGAGACTAACTGTTGCCGATGATACAATTTTTTATGAAATACTAGAGAAAACCCTTAATTCCGACGAAACAGTTTTACTAGGTGACTATAACCTCCCCCTAATTGACTGGAATACCCTGACCGGAAAAAATGTTGAGTCACGCCTAATGACAAGCTTCATCCAGGACAATTTTTTGACTCAACACGTAAAACAGCCGACGCGAGACAGGAATATATTAGACCTCGTAATCACTACCCAAGAAAATCTATTATCAAACCTGGTTGTAGGTGAACATCTGGCAACGTCCGATCATAAAATCTTAAGAATCAACGTTATAAGCAAATATTCCACAGTAAAAACAACAGGAATGGTTTCGGACTTTAAAAACGCAAATGATGACGGACTTAAGGAATCGCTATCAAACATACACTCAAACCTCATAAATATAAACGAAGTAAATGAACTATGGGGACATTTTAAGTCTACACTTACAGAAGCGCATAAACAATTTGTACCCATGAAACCAAAACGTAATACGAAATCAAGTATGCCCCCTTGGTACAGTAGAGACATTGGCAAGGCAATAAGGAAAAGGAATCAACTCCACAAACTTGTAAAAAATAACACAAACACTGAAGTAATTAAAAACTTGTACAAAAATAGTAGAAGGGAAGTGAAAAAAATAATTAGGGCGAACAAACAAAATTACGAAATGACTATTGCCAGAGAGAGTGCCACAAACCCCAAAAAATTCTACAGTTACATAAATAAAAATAAACAGGTCAAAAGCGGAATCGGACCGCTAATAGAAGATGGCCAGACAATAACAGGTGACACAAACACGGCAAATATGCTCAACAAATATTTTGGCTCAGTTTTCACAGAAGTTATTGATCATACCCCTGAAAATAACACCTCAACTCATGTGATAGGAGATTTCACCATCAGTGTTAGCGAAGTACAAAGCAAATTGAGTAATTTAAATGTAAATAAGACCCCGGGACCCGACATGCTCCACCCGAAAATAATTAAGAATGTTAAGGACGAAATAGCAAAACCCCTGACACAACTATTTAACTTATCATTACTACAGGGGATTGTACCGAGTGATTGGAAAGATGCCAACATTACGCCGATATACAAGAAGGGTAGCAAGGCCAAAGCGAGTAATTACAGACCAATTAGTCTAACTTCAATTGTAAGAAAAATCATGGAAAAAATCCTTAGAGATAAGATAGTAGATTACCTCGAATCAAACAACCTAATCAAAAATAGTCAACACGGCTTTAGATCAAATAAGTCATGCCTAACAAATTTGATTGAATTTTATAACAAACTATTCACATATAACGACATGACGAAATCACTAGATATAATCTTCTTGGACTTTCAAAAAGACAAGGTGCCACACCGAAAACTATTGGCTAAACTGGAGAGGATAGGTATCAAAGGTGAAATTCATTCTTGGATACAAAAAATTGGCTTACAGACAGAAGACAGAGAGTGGTGATAAATGGAGTGGAATCGGAGTGGGAGCCTGTCACTAGTGGAGTTCCACAGGGTTCAGTCCTTGGACCGGTCCTGTTTCTCATTTACATTAACGATATTGATGTAGGGGTAAACAACACCATTTCCAAATTCGATGAAGATACAAAAATAGGAAATACAGTCCTGAACGAAGATGATAGAAATGCGTTGCAATCTGATTTAAACAAGATATCAGAGTGGTCGAAAAAATGGCAGATGCCCTTCAATGTCGATAAATGTCAGGTGCTGCAGGTTGGTAGCAGAAATATGAAATACAAATACGAAATGAATGGCAAACAAATAAAAACCGCAACGGTAGTAAAAGACCTAGGGGTACTAATATCTGAAAACCTAAAAACTTCCGACCAATGTATAGCAGCTGCAAATAAGGCAAACATTGCATTGGGCTTTATTAAACGAAAATTTACATATAAACATGAAAACGTAATAGTGCCACTGTTCAAAAGTATGGTGAGGCCCCACCTTGAATATGGTGTGCAGTGCTGGTCACCTTATCTGATCAAGGACATTGCAAGACTCGAGTCAGTACAGCGTAGAGCGACGAAGATGATACCCTCATTAAGAAATAAGTCATATGAAGAAAGACTTAAACGATTGAACCTGTTCTCATTAAAAAAGAGGAGGTTGAGGGGTCAGCTTATTGAGTGCTTTAATATACTAAAAGGTTTCGACAAAGTCGATGTAAATGCACTATTCACATTAAACAATACTAATCAAACTCGCGGAAATGGAATGAAATTAAAAACCAAAAAGGCAAACCTAGATGTCACAAAGAGTTTCTTCACCTACAGTGTGGCGACAGAGTGGAATAAACTACCAGCGAGAGTGGTGGAGAGCGACACAATAAACGGTTTCAAGGGAAGGCTTGACCTCTATCTACAGAGGGCTGGGGTGATATGAAAAAAAAACAAATATATATATATATGTATGTATGTGTATGTGTGTGCACTGTACAGTACCGGTATGTATATATATGTATATATATGTATATATATGTATATATATGTATGTATGTGTATATATGTGTGTATACCCGGTATGTATAATATATATAGTTTGTAAGGCCAGACTGCCTAGTAAGGACCTTGAGGTCTGTGTGGTCTGTGTATCTATGTAGCTCTCTCTCTTTCTCTCTCCATATACAATATATATGTGACATACAGTATAGGCATTCAAATATATGATATCTTAAATCCATAATGTAATACTACTTCATTTTTGTTCTCTGCTTAGAGCGCCTACTGAGTTTTGATATCGGGAACGTGGTATTGTTCAAACATGGGAGCGTCAGATACAACTGAACTACCTGTTAGTTAGCCTACCTAACAATGGGAAATATAGTAATTGTTATTATTTGTCAGTTGGTGAGTTAGTCAAACTTCAAATATTATAGTTAGTGGTTCAGCATAATGGTGAGTGTATAGGTCATAGTAGTAACGAAAGTATGCAATGCATATCATTATGGTGTATATAATACGGTATCAATGACACGCCAATTAAAGTGTTTTCCAAGTGTACTGGAGGTGTTATCAGTGTTGACATTGCCACGGGTATATAATCGCTTTTCATTATATACGTCCATAAGAATTTAAATAATATAATATTATAAATGTATAAAACATTATTCAATGTATCTATGAATAATAATAGATTTTTATTGATTTCACTCCAAAGCAGAAACCAGGAAACAAAGGATGACTATTATATATTTTTACATGGCAATACACCTGTTCAAGAAAAGCAACCAGTTATATATAGTGTGTCAATACAATCCTCAACGTTTCGGTATAGAGGCGCAAAAGACCATGTTATAAAATAATATCCCCACATTAAAAACTAAGTTACATTTATTGGTCAAACCTCTTGGTAGATATGCTCAACAATAATGACGCAAGGGTGGTGTAAGCTTAATTAATATCAAATGAAAACACGATTATGCAGAACCTTTCCGGTATATCAGGTATTTTTTGTTACGTTTTGACGTCATCAGTAGAAGTGTAAGCGTTAAATAAGATAGCGTTAGGGCCATTCCTTGCTACGGGTTCTAAGCTGTATACAGTTGGTTAGTGCCTCAGAGATATGAGGATACGCTTCTTCACTTATTATGGCATATAGTAAAGGAGTTCATTAATTTTTGGCGGGACGTCTTGTAGTTGGAGGAGTAATTGAGATAGCCATTACCGATTTTATAGATAAATAGCATTCCAAAACTGAGGAACATCCTATAATGATCGTGAAATTAAAGTGAAACAGCTTACACGTATTAAGAAAGGGTTGGGAATACATTAAAATGAACATACTGAATAGGATTGTACTAATTATGGTGAGCAAAGATGCATGGTAGGCTATATACAACTAGTCAAACGAAAATAATGCATTGTGCTGCTTTATGATATATAAATGTGTTTAAGATAATTAGATAAATTCATAATATCATGACCTAGGCAAAAGTAGACTTCGAATGTTTGAGATATAGCTACTAACAATCTAGAGAAAGATGAACCAGGAGAGATACATAACGCTTGATAAATTAACTTTAGAAGATTACAGAAAACAGGAAGAGATTAAAGGCGCAAAAGATAAACGGGAGCAACGAATTATCAGTCCTCATTAATCATTTAATCCCGTTCTCAAAAAACAGGGTGAATTTTCATGTATGTGAATATATGACCTGTGATTTCGTATACTATTTAACAGTAAATTGTGAATAACATAAAGCTTAACAACAAGGTCAGTATATATCTAAAAAATGATAGCAAAGGAGGAGTTGCAGCATTTCCGTGTTTATTGTTGTCCGAATTGTTGTACGAAAAAACACACTTGGTATGGACTATATACACATATATTTCATTTATGGGGCTTTTAAACTATTGCACGTATCATAACATTTCATAATTCAATATTTCCTTAGGTTACCAATAATACAATCTTGACAAATATTGCCAATCAATAATATAAGGTCCATTGATTTCTTAATATATTTAGTTACAAACCGACTTTACAATAGCATTATTGGTAACTCTAGATTTTATACATCCTTATTAACCAATAAAGAGGGTAATCTTAATCTTACTAAATAATTGACTCACACAAAACCTGTAGAGCGAGACTGAAATAAAAGCATGGTCACATTAAGTTAGTAGATAATTTTTCTATGTGAGTTAGTGAGACAAAAGGCAGAACTGTCTGTGACGAATTCCTTCCCCATAGTTGAAAGAGTGACAGGGCCAAAATCAAGGAATATTCGAGCCAAAATGCCTTGATACACTGAGTTCAAAGTAATTAAAGTCATAGGATGAGGGGAAAATGGATTCAGGGTAGAGCGTTCCAGAGATCAGCTGTTGAATAGGGGAAAGATTGGGAATATAGTTTCACTCTTGGGTTGGAGAGTTGCAAAGAGTAGGGGTGGGATTGCATTGGAAGACAGGTTCTACGTACTCTTCGTAAAAGAGGTGGTATACATTGAGAGAGGGTGAGGAACACTGATTATTGTAATATCAGTAGAATAGCGAGAGAGATGCATCTTTGCGGCGAAGAGAGAGAGATCGCAGAGAGTCGGAGTAGACATCAGTTAATGAGACGAAAGGTTTTCTTTTCTACTTTGTCAAGAAATGCTGTGTGAGAGGATCTTCCCCACACATGTGAACAATACTCAATACATGGACGCACTGTGCCTCTGTACAGAGCAAGAAGCTGTGCCGGAGTAAAGAACCCCCGGAGACGATTGAGCATACCCAGCTTCTGGAAAGCTGTTTTAGCAAGGGTGGTAATATGATCTTTCCAAGTGAGATCAGGAGAAAAGGAGACACCGAGAATACTGAGAGAAAATTAAGGGTTGATTTGTGTATTGTTGAAGTATAAGGGAAAGTCCTGTGGGAGTTCTTGATGGGTAGATAAATGGAGAAATGGGTTTTGGAAGCACCAAAAGCAACAATATATTTTCTGCCCCAAATGGGAATTGTTGATAGGTCAGAAGATATGGCATCGTCACGTGACTTTTTGAGAAATTGTTTGCTGGGGGGTTCTGAAAACTAGTTGAATAGTGTAAGGTAGAGTCATCAGCATATGAATGAATAGCTGATAGTTGATAGGTTGAGGAAGTGAAAGATGGCCATCCACAACTGCAGCCATGGAACGGCCAGGAAGGGAAATAAAGATAAAGGCATAATTTGAGGGACAAAAACTAAAGGTGGGTAGTTTAGAAGTTAGAAATTTGTGCCAGACTCTATTAAAGGACTTATAGATATGTCTAGCACAATAGAAAAGCTTTCACCGAAATCATGAAAGGAGGATGACCAAAAGTTAGTAAGATATGAATAAGATATGAAAGGATAGAAGATCACCAGTAGAGCGACATCTAAGGAAGCCATACTGGCGATCTGAAAGTAGATTATAAGGGCAGAGAGATGCTTAAGAAATTTTGAAGTAAGAATAGTTCCAAAAACTTTGGAGATGCAAGAAATGAGAGCAATTGGACGATAGTTGGAGGGTTGAGATAGATCATCCCTTCTTTGGGATAGGTTGAATGAGAGCAAACTTCCAGAAAGAAGGAAAGACATTAGAGGAGAGACAGAGATGAAAGAGTTTGCCTAGGCAGGGAGTCAGCACGGAAGCAAAGTTTTTTTTAGTACAACAGGAGGAACACCATCACGCCTTCTTAGTATTAAGCCCAGAGAGGGTAGAGAGCACACATTTAAAAGAGATTAAGATATTAGGCATAAGTAGGAGAGAGGGGGTTGGAGGGGGAGGAATAACACCGGAATCATCCAAGGTGGAGTTTTTAGCGAAAGTTTGGGTGGAGTTTAGCTTTGTCAGAGGAAGAAGTGACGGTAGTGCTGTCAGAGTGGAAAAGGGGAGGGAAAGACGAAGAACAATTAGTGGAGAGATTTTTGGCTAGACACCAGAAAGCTTGGGAAGAGCTTAGAGTTGGATAGTTCAAAGAGAGGTAACCTGACCAAGATTTGAACCCACTCACTGCAGGTATATTTGGAAGAGCTGGGCACCATAACGACTCGGCCATGAGCATATGGCTGAGTGCTTATGGTGCTCAGCCCTTCCAAGTATACCTGGAGTGAGTGGGGTCGAATCCTGGTCAAGATACCTCTCTCCCAGCCTGTCCAACATTATCATTAGATATTGGATAGTTCAGTGCATTTAATATAGAATCGATGAAAGAGTGTTTGGCGAGTCAAAGAACATATTTGGCTTGATTCTGGCCAGAAACATAGGAAGAATAAGGTTCTTGAGTTTGAAGGTGTCGGTACCGTTTGAATGCTTCATCCTTATTGCGGACAGAAGTTGAACAAGCGTGAGTAAACCAAGTTTTTTTTACATTAGTCTGAGGGAAAGAAAATGGAATGTATGCCTCCATGCCCGAGAGGATTACCTCGGTAATGAGTTCATCACTCTACGAGGGTCCCCGACAACGGAAGCAAAAGTCATTCCATGGGAAATCAAAGAAGTACTACCGGAGAGCCTCCCAGTCGGCAGTGCCAAAGTGCTACAAGTGCCACCGGCTGGCTATTTCGGCTCAATCGGATGGCCGTACTGGAGAGATAGGACAGGTAAGAGAGATAGGTAAGAGGAGCCCAAATGAGGGAAAACATCGACAGTATAAGAAGAAGGGTTAAAAATTAGAAACAAGTCAAGAATGTTATGCTGATCTCCGAAGCTATCTGGGATACGGGTGGGTTGCTAAACAAACTGCTCTAGGCCATTTAGGATAGAAAAGATATAGATTGTTCACCAGGTTGGTCAGTGGAATGAGAGGAGAGCCATTGGCGGTGGTGAAGGTTAAAATCTCCTAAGATGGTGATTTCTGAGAAAGGAGAGATGGCTAGGATGTGTTCCAGTTAAGAGTTTAGAATTAGATACTCAAAGAATTTGGGAAAGTCAGTAGAGTTAAGGGAAAGATAGACAAAACAAAAGTATTTAGTATGAGAATGAAAGGATAATTTGAGCCATAAAGTGGAGAATTCAAAGGAGTCAAAATCGGGAACATGAGAGCCTGTGAGTTTGCTGCATCCGCCTTTGGCTTTGAAATTAGGATATAGAAAGTAGGATGATACAGAGAAGGGGCTGCTGTCAGTTGCATACAATTATGTCTAAACAAATATGGTAGTATTTATTTTACAAAATCAAGGAACTGCACTTCAAATATATATACAGTACCGGTAGGCCTAGTGTAATGTGTAAATATTATCACGGTCGACCCAGTTTGCTATAACAGTCAAACTGCAGACTAAAACATAATGAATATAGCAAAGATAAATAGGTAGATAAAGCTTGCTTCATTTAATGTACTACTGTATATATATATATATATATATATATATATATACTGTATATATATATATATATATATATACCGGTATATATATAATGTTTCAAAGTAAATTAGATATACAACCGACAAACGGATTGTGGTTATGTTCCAATAGAGAGAGAGAGAGAGAGAGAGAGAGAGAGAGAGAGAGAGAGAGAGAGAGCAAGTTGCCTATAGTGCGTTTAACATGCTACACACACCTCTACCTAATCTTATCAAGGCTTATGGTATTATGAGGCTCTGCGAAGATGTTTTTCATAGTTGAATATTTAATGCATAAGAATTCGTTATATTACTATCACAATCGAAGGTGGGTAAGTGATATGTTAGACAGGTTTCTTTGTAATCCACCACCACCTACCCCTATCCTGCAGTACCGTACTGCTAGTTTGTCACTCCGCACTTTGTATCTGGATCTCTTTATGCATTTTCTGTCTCGTGCTCGTCTTTTACCTTTCTGTAACGTTTTTTCCCATAGCTTTGTATCTTTCTTGAATTCGCCTAGCTTACCTCTGCCGGTTTAATCATGAGTTTTAGTGCCACATAGTTTTCATGGGCTTGGTGCGTCTTTATAATAATAATACCTTCTCCCCTCCCCCATCTATGATTCACGAGGTAGAAACAGACAGTTTCTTATTGGAGGGTGTCTGTTTCAATTTAAGAACATAAGAACATAAGAAAATGGGAGTCTGCAGAAAGCTGATTGGCCCACACAAGACAGATCCCCGTCACACCCGACCCCAATTATAAGCCCAGCTTAAAAACACCATTAGGACTGACCTCCCAGAAACGGTCAGAGGTCAGAAAAACGGGGGCTGCAGAGCCACACACCCAACCCATCTCGTCCATATGCCTATCTAATTTTATCTTAAAGCTCCCTATCGTTCTTGATCCCACTATAGCACTTGGCAGCCTATACAACTTTAGCAGTATTGTATGTTTCATTAATACCAGCAATCCAATATTTTGCAATCATAATACCACATATGATCAAAACACAAAATTAATCATTCTTTCACAGTAAAGTATTTGGTCACCCTCTTCCCTCCACCCCCACCTGCCGCTGGTTACCCCTCCCACTCCTGTACCCTCCTTCCCCCTCCATCGCCTCCCTACCTCCACCCCATACCTTCACCTCCTACCCCCACACCATCACTGTTACCAGATAATTTATGGGCACTAATTGTGCTGCCCTCTATTGAGGTCTTGGAGAGACCAAGGTTGTATCTGTTTCATCTGTCCACCTGTACATTCGGTGGGTCAATGACAAAATTGTAATGGAGTTTCTGACAGTGGCGTAGCTAAGGGCGGGAGGGGGCTGTTTGAAATCGCCCCCCGGGCCCCCAAGAGAAGGGGGCCCCCAAATGGATCTGAAAATAATATTAATTATACTAATAGTATATACTGTATATATAAGTAATATTAATAATTAGTAAAATAAACACCATGTATGTTTTCTGATTTAACCTCTTTCTTTTCTTCTATCCTGCGACGTCATGGGTATTTAAAATTAGAAAAATAACGATCACTCCATCAGTATTGATTTGGCGGTGCAAGGGGAAACATCGTCGCTCTCGCTCCTAGCCTCCTACCCGCCACTTGCTTAGGACGCACTGCCTATAGGTAGGCCTAATGATTATACTTTATATACATTACAAAATACCACTATTGAGTTTGACAGTTGGTTAATATACTGTGTTTTTCGTAAGCATGTGTAAAGGAATAATAAGATATAGCCTAATTTGACAACAAGAAACATGGTGATTGTTAGTAAGTTGAGTGTATAATCGAAGATTAGGCCTACATACAATTATATATAAATATATGAACCAAAAATTTCGGTAATATTTTCTTTTTCGTGAACTGTAATGGTCAAATCGATAGCTATATTTCATAGATAACCTATGTACTTAACCTTGTGAGAAAGTTGAGTGGTATCGAAGATATTTGTAGAGTAGGCTAAACTTCTAAAGTGCTAAATATTTAGGCCTTGAAATTTGTAGGACTATGTTTTGGTCTCATATTTTGTTCTCGAACTGTAGGGGGCCTAACATAGCCTATACAATATTTATGGTCTTACTAAACCTTAGCTTTATCGTGAAAAAGATGCATAGTCGTTTAATATTAGTCAATTAAGTATGGGTGCAATACATCAGCTAAAATAGAGCATAGAGAGGCAACATTAATGGTGTAGAGTGTAGGCTACCTTGGTTAGGCTATGAGCACTATGACTCATTCTTTCAAATTTAGACTCTGGATCACTTTTATTTATGCTACCATACGCCTTCCATATAGGCTATGGTGGCTGTACATATCAAGCCCAGGAACTGTGAAATAAGAAGGAACACAGTTGTGAGCATTGAATACTCGTTTGTAGGTTAATCTAGCCCTTTGGCTGGTTCAGGGTCAGGTGCAAACGTTGGTAAGCTTTCTAACAAGTTACTGGGGTTCTCAAGAAGAGGCCCCCAGTATTGAGATTTGAGGTAATGCATAGCTTGATTAGGCCTACCAATGACGCCTATTTTAACTCCCTAACGCCAGTGGTGGGGTTGAAATAATATTTTAATGTTATCACGTTTCATGTACATTATTATTTTTTATTATTTTATTAGTATTATATTTTATATTCTTATTTCAGACATGCCTAATGAACGACAAAGAGAAAGAGTTCATCAAAGTGGTATATGTTTTACAGTATTGTACCATCCATTGTACATGTATTCCTAATCCATTAGATAACGGTGATATAATAATTAATTGTATATTAAATTATTACCAGTACCCCACTATTGAGTCATGGATATCGTCAAAATGCACCTAGGTAGCATTATTATTCTAAAATTTTCTCGGGGGGGGGGGGGGCTTACAGCGCCCCCCCCCCATCCCCCCGAACCCCCTCAACCCCCCCCCCCTGGCCCCTCCAGGCACCAAGCCCCCTGGGCCTCCAAATCTCTAGCTACGCCCCCAGGAGTTATGATATGTCGAACACTGTGATATATTCCCGTCCATCAAAATGTCGACATAACCTTTACATGTTATGTTGGTTCAAATTCAATCAATTTCGGTATTATACCTTATATATTTTTCTGATGATAATAAAGGAGATAATTATTCTGGGTATCACTTGAAATAATAATAATATTGATATAGAAATAGAAAATTTAACTAAAATTATTTAGTTAACCATAATAATGTAGTCATTTTCTATAAATGGTAATAAAAGAAAATATTTTTCAAGGGCTACCGGTACCGGTACCTAAATTAGGGTTGTTTATGTTTAAAGGAATGCGTACAGCGTTAATTAACGTTTAGGCCTACGTTGAGAGCCCACAGAGGGCTTCTCTCGGGCAACATAATGTACAGGGGATCACGGGATGGAGACACGAATGAGGAGGTGAAGATAATAGCTGGTGTTCCTAGTTTTTAAAGTAGCCTTTCAAGCGTGGAGCTTAAAGCCCCTTTGGAATCATGACGCTTTTTGACAGTTTATTCTGACTATTATTAGACGAATATATATTTCTGGGAATTTCAAGGGTAAATATTATCTCAATTAACCATCTTACTTCCATAGTACCCTGCCTATTATAAACAAAATCGTAAATAATAGCCAAAATAAACTGTCGAAATGCATCATAATCTTTCAAGATCCGATTACGTATAGCTTTTCTGGTTTCAACACAATTCAATTCAATTCAAATTGCTTATTGTCAATAGATACAATTCATATACAAAACATCTATCTATCTATCTATTGCCTGACGCCGTGATCCCCGAAGGGGTGGCCACGAACGAACCGCCCCCATGCACCTCTGTCCCGTCAGTCAACGCCCCTCCTCCCAACCAGCACCGCCTTCATTCATATACTTCCTCACTCCATCCTTCCACCTCTCCCTCTCTGTCCTTCCACCTCGCTCTCGTACACCCGGCCTCTTAGTCAATCTCTCGCTTTCCATACGTTCCATATGGCCGAACCATCTGAAGTTGTTCCTTTTCACACTTTCCAGCACATCTACCTCCACACCACACCTCCTTCTTACTTCCTCATTCGTCTGTCTATCCCTCCATGTAACTTCGCATGCACTTCTCAAGTAACTCATTTCCACCGCTCTCACTCTTGGTCTGAGTCTCTTCCCGAACGTCCATGCTTCGCTTCCGTAAGTTAGTGTCGGGATTACCACACTGTCATGCAAGGACTTCTTCACTTCCATACTGACCACTCTATTTCTTGTTACTGCTTTCAACGTTCCTACAACCCTCTTCCCCTGTTGCACCCTCTCCCGCACTTCTTCATCCATAGTCTCAACTTTACTCAACACACTGCCCAGATACTTAAAAGAGCTGACAATCTCCATAGCCTGACCGTTCAACTTCACCTCACACTCTATGACTTCACCCCTTTCGAAGACCATAACCTTGCTCTTCCCCGCATTTACCTTCAAATTCAGTTTTTCGCACACTGTTCCAAACTCATTTACCAGACCCTGCAACTCCCATTCATTATCGCTCATCAGAACTGTATCATCTGCAAACAGCAGTATAGGCAGCTTCCACTCATTTCCCTCCCTTTTCAGCGATACACCAACATCCACTGCTCTTCCTAGTATTTCTTTCACGACTCCATCCATATATACAGTAAACAACCACGGGGACATCACACACCCCTGTTCAACCCAACACTCAGGTCAAAGAACTCTCTCTGCTCATTCTCCACACGTACTGCCGCCTTTGCACCCTCATACATGCTCTTCACTGCTCTCAGCAACTTGCCATCTACTCCGTATATTTTAACTATTTTCCACATGCCTTCTCTATCCACTCTGTCATATGCCTTCTCCAAGTCCATAAAGGCAACATACACCTTTTGTTTCTTCTCCAGATATTTCTTCACAACACAATTCAGGGTAAAAATCTGATCTACACATCCTCTTCCCTTCCTAAAACCTCCCTGCTCGTCTCCTATCCATTTATCCATTCTCACTCTCACTCTCTCAATCACTACCCTACTGTACACCTTCCCTACTACGCTTAAAACTTATTCCTCGGTGGTTACCACACACTCCTCTTTCCTCTTATATAGGGGGACTATTATGCCAGTCTTCCAGTCAACGGGTTCATTCCCCTTCTCCCATGCTAGTTTGCACATTTTCCATACCCATTCGATCACTATCTCACCACCATACCTCAACATTTCCCCACACACTCCATCTGTTCCTAATGCTTTCCCCAACTTCACTCTTTTCATGGCTTTCCACACTTCTGACCTCCTGATCCCCACCTCCTCCTCTTCTCCCTCCCATACCCGATCCAACTATGTTTGCTGGCTCTTCATTCCTTACATTTAGCAACTCGTTGAAGTACTCCCTCCATCTTTCGACTCTCTCTTGCTTCTCGGCTAGCATTCTCCCATTCTTATCTTTCACACTCTTACTTTTTCCCTTGCTACCTTCCCTAACTTTCTTGACTTCTTTCCAGAACAGTTTCTTACACTCCCTCCATTTTACACTCAGATTCCTTCCAAATTCCTCATCTACTCTTCTCTTACTTTCCTTAACTACTCTCTTCACCACTCTCTTTCTCTCCACGTACCTCGCTCGTTTCTGCCTCTCCAAATCTTCATTCCCTCTACTACCCAACCACTCTCTATACGTTTTCTTATCTTCCACAGCTATTTTTACCTCTTCTGTCCACCATGCTGTACCTTTCACTCCCCTTCCTCTTCTCCTCACTCACAAAACATACAGGTGTGAAAAATATATTTTTATCCTATGACAATGAGGATTTGATGCCGTCTGGCCTAATACTATGTGTGCGGAATTTCGATGCGAGTATTCTAGGTTCGAGTCTTTGGAGTACCACATGTATTCATTGCTTTCATTAGTTAGGTTTATATGTATATTAATTGGTGGGTTGGTTAAAACAAACAATTTGAATATACAGCTGGGTGTCCCTTGAGTTTTGTTGATTACTTCCAGTAATGAAAGCTTGTGTAATAATAAGTAGAAAATGTTCTATAACTATGTTTTTCCGTGTCATTGCTTGGTAATCACTCATTAAAATGTGACGGTTAGTGACTGAGGTGGGAGGGGAGGTAGGATGGAGGACGATCCGTGCGCTGGTCCCACACGGAGGAATTGTACTTGATATATTCTTGTTATGTCATAGTACCTCTTAAAACTGAAATAATTTAAACTGCTACTGTAAGAGTTTGTTAAATATATAATCATATGAAGCCTTGACGTAGTATTGTAATTCGCAGTTACACCTGCTCTAAGCTAATGAACATATGGCACCAATGTATCAACTGCACTCCAGTTTGTGGTTGTTTGTTCAATTGTTACTCACTCAGTTCACGCCAGTAATCGTAAAAGTATGGAGGGGCACGCACGACTCTTATTATTTTCGACTATTTGAGAGATTAAAACTGCAAGAACATGCCATTTACTCTAGCGAAGAATGTGGAGACATGGTATTTATTTATGAGCTCTGCAATCGGAGTGTTAGTGATGTTTGTTGCTGAGTAGCCTACAAAAGGAGATACCCAAACAGATGTCCAAATTCTAAAGTGTTTTACAGTGATTTCCAGCATCTGCATGGCAGAATAATTTATCTGGAGTTTGTGGTATAACTGAACGAATAGAGAGTAAACACAAGGTATGGCAGATTATTAACAAAGTCAAATGAAGCCCGAACATCAGCACAAAAAGTTTAGAGGAAGGCTACACTTTCAATGATGGAGCGAGTATAGGCCTATGCGGTCTCCTTGAACATTAAATAATGTAATATGAAAGTTATGCCACGCTTTAGAAGAGCGAGGTATATTCTGGTCACGTTTCCCGAATCTGGGAAATGCGCAGTGAGCTTCAACTTAGGTTACTCTCAGCTGGGAGAGGACTGACCAAACTCTAGTTTGGCCAAAAATATGACATGCAAAGAGCAGAAACACAATGGAGGGTACAATGTTTTTTATTCATCAACATATAGAGGCACAAATTAATATCGTGAAACATAGGCCTATACCAAGATGTAGTACAATACACACTCGTAATTAAATATTAAAATTAGAGGCAGAATAGACCTCAAATAAAGCAATCGTCCTAAACATAGTGGATCAACTATCACTTGGAAATACGATAATTTAGATAAAACAAGGTTGATTGCAGAGTAAAAATATAAGAAACTATAGCTTCCAAAGTTTGAATTACAAAGAGTTCAACTAAAGGCTGACTCAAACATTAATCCAAATAGTAGCCTACTCATGGAACCTTCCTAAGCTGAATCAAATAATGTAAACAGAGCTAAAGTCCATTCATTATAGGTAGGCTGGAAATCGTGAATGCTAACCTCTGTATCTAAAAAAGGGCTAGAGTAAATGAGCCGTAAATTTCCACACCTATTCCCTAGCTGGCTCTTCGTAAATGGTAGAACTATTTGCTCGATTAGGCTACTTTAGTCGTTTATGAGTTATAGACTTTAGTGGTCAAGATGTTTTGGCCTATTTGTAATGAATGAACTAGGATATAGCCTAGGATATTTTCAGCACGATGATAACAACCCTCTCTTCTTTCTCTTTTTTTTTTTTTTTCTCCCTGGGTAAGCCTATTAAAAAACGATCTAGTTTATCTTAGGACGGAGGGGTAAACATACCTTCAGGGGAGATTTTCACTTAAGTTTATTTTTTCTGGACCCCCTTCTCCCTTATGTTTAGCCCCATTAGGTTTGAAATTTGAAGACGTTCGCCCCACTAGTTTGGAATTTTTAGAACCTTTCACCCCATTTATGTCTATTTCAAGACCTTGCATGCCATTTAGGTATATTTTTTCCTAACAAGCGATAGCGAGCATGTAATTTAGGAGGAACAAGCCTTCGGCCAAGACATTTTTCTACCGAAAAAGGTACACATTAATCTGGAAAGGGGGTCTTACGTGTATTTTTTAAGCTTCATGGAGGACTAAGGAGCAAACTAAAAATCTTCCCTTAAATGACCACTTGCAAGTACTGTTTCAGGCTATAAGGAAGTTGGAGCTGTAAGCAATTAAGAATCAATACTAAATATAAATTCAATAATAATGTAGGTTTCTGATGGATAACACACACAACCACACAGCTGATGCGCCAGCCCAAAGAGAGGTTATAGATAATCTCTATGAGCAAAACAGAAAAAGGACAGAGGTCTATGAACTGGAACATACGTCGTAGCCTACATCATAGGCAGCTAAAGTTAACAGACGAGGAATAAGTGGTTGGGGAGGCCAGAAACAAATAATATTGAATATTCATGTAAGACACCGGCAAGGTGGTCGGAAAGGGTAGCCTTGAAATATGACAGGTTAGTCAGGGATACCAAATTTGGGGGCAGAGTTCCACAGAGACACATAGGCCTATCTATGATTAAAAAAAATCTTTCTTAGTTCAAGCTGGCATCTCGAGTGGGCAATTTTATACAGGCAAAGACATTGATACAGGTGACCCCTGGACCAGGCTTATGTGGACCCAGGGTGTCAAAGCAAATAACTCTTGAGTTGAGTAGCACTATTTTCCTGAATCCAGTAGCATTAATGCGCGGACGAATGGCGAGCGCCGGTTTAATGTTATTTTAATAGGCCTACCACAATTTTTTTAACCCTCGGCAAAACCTAATAAAAAAGTATGGTACTAACATTTATTTTTCGTAACAAGGTTGTCAATACGGTACTTCCAGGTATCGACAGCTCTAAAGATCATATGAAAATGTGTTAAACCCTCGGAAAAACCTAATGTAAAAGTATGCTACTAAAATTTAATTTTCGTAACAAGGTTGTCAATACGGTACTTTCCAGTTATCAATGTACAATCAAAGCTGAAGGTAAATCTACACTTATACTACCCCTCCCCCACCGCCCCCCTTTAAAACACGCCTTTTAGCGTGTTTTTGGATGGTTCAGCAGACGCGGAAACTGAAAAAAAAAAACTTTTGATACAAATTTATCACCAACCAGATAAGAGGTTTTTCAGGTAATTTGTTGTTTTTTATATTTTATTTGATATTCAGTGTTGTTTAATACAGAGGACCGTCACATTTTAGCATTTTTAACATTAGCCTAACCTAACTTAACCTAACCTAACCGAAAACTATCCTGTCTCGCGACGGTCTAAACCCAGCTCACGTTCCCTGTTTATGGGTTCGCGAAGGTTTGTAATAGTTCAATGTATCTATTTCAAGTCGAATATACATTTCCGCGCATCATCAAACCATACTAAGTCTACTAATAATAATATTAACCCATTAGTACCAACAGAATAGCGACAAAATAGGGGTAGTATAACTGTAGATTTATCAAGCTGAACATTGCAGAGTAAATACAGTAGGCTTCATCGACTTTTCTTTCACCTTCGTAGGCCTATAGGCCTAATCGACAGCCAATTTTTTTTTTTCATTTACTAAGGGATTAGTACTCAACCAGCGGGGGTGTGAGGGCGGCAGCCCCCACCCATAATACTAGGTTAGGTTAGGTTGTTGTTGTTGTTGTTGTTGTTGTTCCCCAAGCTGCCTGGCCGAACAGCCCCCAAGGCCCCAGGCAAGGCCATAACCTAGCGCCCCCAAAGAACCCTCCCTGCCGACCACAATAAAGCCTGGGTGACCGAAGCCACTCCATGGCGGGGAGCTGAGGAGGGTGCGGAAACGCCCGGGAAACAAAGCCCCACCCAGGGCCCTGTGCCCCTCCGCAATTATGAAGAGAAAGTTCAGGGGCAAAGGAAAAATGTGACGCTTTGGCTTCCAATCTTGGTAGATTGGGAGGTCAATCCACGTTAAGTTAGGTAAGGTTAGGCTAATGTCTTCAAATCACTATCGGGGGGCGTGTCTCAACATCGATCGATAGGCCTAATGGGGAAAATAGGTTTTCCCGAGATTTCTAATTAATGACAAACACTATAATATATTGATGCAAATGAACAATTTTGTTTATAAAAAACACTGACTGAGTCTGACAATTTGTGGTATTAAAATAAAAAAAAAATCCCGAGCGCCTAGGCTAAATAGGCCTATGCAGATTTTAATTTTATCGAATAATGGGTCTAGGTGGGATGGTGGCCATTTAGACAATTGGCTGCCATGATGGCGCCATCTTGCAGGCTGTGGAACCAAAATGGCAATAATACCGTACTTTGTAACTGTCGTCAGGCCTAGGCTAAATATATTTTGTATAGCCTAGGCCTATTTTGTGTTAATACTAATCAGTCTTTTCAGATAATCTATTATCTGAGAAATTGATTAGGCTAACCTAGGCCTATCTATTAATCAACCGTCAATTCAACGAACGAATATTTTCTGTATTAATTGTAAAGCGAAGTTGAGTAGCATTACGACAATCGGCCTCGTTTTACACCCTGTGTGGACCCGTACCTTCTACTTAGCTCTGGGGTCTGGGAAGCCCACCAGGTAAGGGATTCAATTTTCCTTCAGCTAAAGTAAGACCGACTATAGGCTACCTGTACCTTAACATATGCAAATCAGATTCGGACATTAATAATTCATTAACAGAAATAGAAAATGGATTCTTAGTAACATCTAGAACTGTTATTGGGTCACCGGTACTCATAATTCTCTTTCGAAGCTTTCAGGATATAATTATATATTAATAGGCTATGTAGCCTACCGGTATCCTTATATTAGTATTGTAGGCTATTCTGTTATCAGAAGGCTAGGCTAGGCTAGCCTATAGCCTACCCTGTACGTTAAGTAGGCTATTCGATCTGGTATTAGGGTAGCCTATACCCTGTACGTTAAGATCTAACTTAATCTAAAGATAACCCGAACTTCGTGGCTACTAATGCATTAATATATATTCCAACTTGATAATTTCATTAATCGAGTTTAGGAGTAAAGTTGGTTAGTGGAGAGAACATAATAATTAGAGAAACATAATACCTTACCTTAACGATGAAATATGTTCGTAGGCCTATTGCATTATTTAATACGTATTTTACTTAGTACCCATTCCTTAATTTCAAGTAGTTTTAGGTATTATTACAGACTTTACAAGGAATTGAATAAAAACTATATCTATATAACATACCTATTGAAGATTAGCCTACTTTAGACTAATAGCGCTGTGACGTCACTGCTGTCTCTGTAGCTCATCAGCTGGTCTTCAGTGAAAATGGCCGAGTGCAAGTTTGCGGAGAAACTGCCGAGTGCTGACGAGGCAATTTGGTAGTTATCCAGTTCCTTGATATAGCCCTAATATACTATAACCGTACAGTCAAGAGCATAAATGACGACGCACCCATTTGAAGCAGTATCGAATGCAAACGAGATAATAAAATACTTTATTAGGCTATAGACCAGATACTTCAAATTTGTCAGGTTCAAAGATACAAACTGGTGTAACCTTCTATATGCTCGTGATTGTAGTCACTCATAAAAATTCGTGGATCCCTGTGTTTTTATCTATGCTATTAGCTTAATAGCCTATATAACTGTCTGGATTGACCTTTGGATGAATCTTGCTTTTCAATAAATAGTATATACCATATTGCAATTGATGTACAGAAATTTATATTCATAAATTCGTTCCCAGAGTTAGGCCTAGGCTATAGGCTACTTCAATAATTAGAAATAGGTGAAGTCCACGATTTTTTTGAGTGACTATAGCCTTCATGATATTGGCGACATCGTACCCGGGAAGCTATAATATTGCTGCATCTTGTCAAGACAAATAACACTGTAAATTAGGTGACATAAGCACATAGATACGCGAACACATAGCCGAGTGCGTGTGTGTATGTGAGAAGAGGCTGACAAGTAGCGTCCCTTCCCCCAGCTTCAATTTTTTTTTTCATTGATCACAGCTGTTTAGGCGCATAGCCTGCTAGAAGGAACAAAAGAATTCAACCGTACTTTCAGTTATGTTGTCATTTACTGCCAAACACTAAAACGCCGTAATATCAGCGAAATAGACAAGAAAACACAGGAGTACTCCAGTGTGTGTGTGTGAGAGAGACGACTGTAGTTGCAAGCTTTTAACAATTGTTCTCATTTTCTACCGATGACGCCTTTTCTTTGCGCTTTTGAAATGCCCACCCCTTCCCCTTCACTCTCACTGCTTTTGTCACTCACTATCAAGCATCAAAACACCGTAATATAGGCGAAACCAACACGAAAACACAGAGGAAATGCAACGTGTGGGAGAACTGATCTTACCCTCCCCTGCTCCTTGCTCGCTGATTGGCTGTTTGAATGAGCTCACGGCGTAGTGTCTGTGATTGGGTGCCGGGCTGTTGGTTTGTTTCCGTTTTCCATATCCACACCAGTGCAGCCAATTTAGCTATATTAATAATGTGTGTAACAATGTATATTAAAGTTAGCTTTTTTTCAGTGTTGATACAACATATGTTTCAAATACGACATGTAGGCTACCAGCTTTGCATAATTCGAACTAAGGAGTCCTATAAGGCCGTTAGGCGTATTTACATTGGGGTCTTTCTAGTGCCTCCTCTGATGTAGAAGTATTTATTTCAATCTAGCAGCACAGTTTTACATCTAGTGACATGAATTCTAGAGATATTCTGGAGATATGTGCCACTGTGAGCGATATCTTATTAGAGATTGTGGCATTATACTAGCTTTTTACTATCTAGCGACTTTTGAAAATGGATCTAGCGGTATTTAGGGTTCTGTGACTTCTGTCTTGGTAACCCTGATACACACCACATGGATGACATGGGAAGCACTAGACTACTATGGGTTTCAGAGGCCGTGTTACATGGTTTTTCGGGAATAACTTATTAACACAAATTTGGATTAGTATGATATTTTGACACAGCTTTATTCACACCCTGCCCTAATTTTCGCCAATATCGTGCATTACCAAAAGTGTAGAATTAAGGTACTTGTCCCTGTGTCATGAGGTTAAAGTCGCACCTGGTCACACCTGGATGATGAGGAAACGAACAAGGTTAGTCACCCCCCCATCTCTCTTTCTTTCCCTCTCGCTCTCGCTCTCTCTCTCTCTCTCTCTCTTGCTCGCTCTCTCTCTCTCTCTCTCTCTCTCTCTCTCTCTCTCTCTCTCTCTCACTTTCTCACTTTCTCACACATGGAAACTACGGCCACTGGCGCATTCATTATACATATAAAAGTGAGGCATGCAAAATGTATTAATTTTATATTAATGTATGATAGTGACATAAACTGACTGCAAGGGCAACAGTAGGGTAGGGTGGTGGGTATAAAACGAGCGTGTGTGATGGAAGAGCAGTGGTTTGGTGATTTCCAGGTGTTGTGTAGTTTTGTGTTGGCATGATATTGCATCTACTGTAAGGTGTAATATGGTCATCGTATCGTCAGGTTGTGTTGGATGTCAGGTGGGATGGGGCAGTTGACGCTTGGTCATTAATTACGGGTTGGGAAGGGGTGAGGATGGGAAAATGTTGGGGGAGGAAGGGTAGTGTAGGGTAAGTAAGTACAGTCACTTATACAAAATCGTGGACCGGTACGATTTTCGTTATGCAATTACTATCTGGGTTGATTATTGGCTGGGACTTGCTTTATAATCAATGGTATATGTAGGTTCGTAATTGATGTATAGACAATCATATTCGTAAATCCGTTTGTAGAGATATACTTCCATAATTAGAAAAAAGGTGAGGTCCATGAATTGTTATGAGTGATGGTACGTTGAGGAAGATGGTGCCGACAATAAAACAAACAATACAAAAAAAAACACGGAGGAGAAGGGTGGGACAATGGGACATTTATACAAAGTTTATAGGAATGTGGAGGGGTGAGTGTGGCCAGGTTTTATTAATAGGTCATTTTATACAACGAAAGGAAGCGGAGACATGAAGGGTGGACAAATGATTGGACAAGCCGATTGGCGGCTTTCTCCCTGCTGTATATGTAGTAAAGACGCATGACAAATGCGTTTTTACACCCACGCGGACAATGACGCAACATGGTTGCCATAATTTGCCTTGCTGGAGCCAATGTCACGTATGGCTGACTGTATACGACTGCTGCCGTAAGCCCGTGGCACCCGACGAAAACACACAACACCCGGAAACAACCGAACCATTGCTCATCGATGAAACACTTATATACCCAACACCCTACCATACTCTTGTCCTTACATTCACGTTATGTCACTATACAATATAAAAACACATTTTGCATGCCTCATTTTTATATGTATAATGCATGCGCCAGTGGCCGTAGTTTCCATGTGTGAGAAAGTGAGAGAGAGAGAGAGAGCGAGCAAGAGAGAGAGAGAGCGAGAGGGAAAGAAAGAGAGATGGGGGGGTGACTAACCTTGTTCGTTTCCTCATCATCCAGGTGTGACCAGGTGCGACTTTAACCTCATGACACAGGGACAAGTACCTTAATTCTACACTTTTGGTAATGCACGATATTGGCGAAAATTAGGGCAGGGTGTGAATAAAGCTGTGTCAAAATATCGTACTAATCCAAATTTGTGTTAATAAGTTATTCCCGAAAAACCATGTAACACGGCCTCTGAAACCCATAGTAGTTCCCAACCTTTTTAGCACCGCGCCCCCCTTTAAGCGGGCATCACACTGGGCCAAATTCTCGTCAATCTCCAGTCTCCGTTTCCAGCCAGTAGCGCCAGCAAATCCTATCACACACGCCAAGCGTCCTGGCTGCGTGAGTCTCAGACACAACAATAACAACGTCAGACCTTAGCCTATATTGGTCCGTTTCACCTATACTGTAATGTATAGCAATATGAATTTACATCTACAATTATAATGCAATATGACTCAATCTACACGTTAGTGTAATTTTTTTTTAAATTTGAAGCTTATAAGAGGAAATTTATATTTTGAACTTTTTCGATTCATACCAATCGCCGTGGCGTAGGCTATATAACTGGTTTCACTTAAACTAAAATAATATGGATTGATATTGACAAACTTTGTGTAATAGGACCCAATCTATACGTTAATGTTGTTATGTTTTGCGTGTGAAGCTTATATAAGTAGCTATGAGGAAGTTTTTCGCAAAATATAGGCTATAGCCTGACGGAGCCCCTGTCGTTACCTCGGCACTAAACGATCGTTTATATTGTGCTGTTTCACCAATAATTTAGAGTAATATGGATTTATATCGACACTTATATTTCAATATGACTCAATCTACAAGTTTGCGTGATTATGTTTTATATTTGGAGCATATATGAGGAAATATTTTGAACTTTTCGGAGGTTGTAGGCATAATCCTGTGTATGCGGGTAGACCTGTATTTATCTCAATAATTTGGTAATGTTACAATATATTTTTACATTTTACATTCATAAATAGTCCACTAATATACTAGGTTAGGTTAGGCTAGGTTAAATATATTGTTCAATGATTCTTAGTAAATAGGCATCTGAAAAACAGTTCCTCCTGCTACACAACCGAATGTTTTCGTTTCATACCAATCGCCGTGGCGTAGGTATAGGAAGTGGTTATTTAGCTGCAAGTGGTGTAGCTATTTTAGCATTAATTCACTTAGTTTATGTCTATCCGCAGCCCTTCTCACAATCAAAACACACAATTATGTAGCAAAATATATATTTCGACGTCATATACTTGAGATATCAATGAGATTAAATGCGAGCTGTAAAGAGGCTGACACTCTACCTCCATCAAAAACTGGAGCTTCCCACCCAGTGCGGGAAGCATCCTAGCTCCATCAAAGGGTGAGATTTGTGCTGGAGATTGACGGTAGCTCCACTTTTTGCTGAAGAGTGACGAGAATTGGCCCAGTGTGATACCCCCTTTAGTCAGGACTGTATTCATGAGCCTCCCCCCCCCCCCCCTTACACACACGTCTGATGCCTAGAAAACTATTTTGTTTATCCATTTCACATGGATGCTTAAGATGCAAGATACCGTAAAAAGGGAAACAAATTAACCAATCTGCATGCAAGGATTAAAACTGATTGATGGTTTTATGGCTACCCTGTATTCATTTGAATGGCCTAGCCCTATTTTGAACTTTGATTACCCCCACCCCCCGAGTATTGTCAAACGCCCCCCTAGGGGGGCGTGCCCCCCAGGTTGGGAAATGCTGCACTAGAGCGATGTGGTGCGGATGTAGATGAGCAAGGGAGAGTTTTCGAAAAGGGGCTGCAGTTTTGACGCTCTTACAGGTGCTGGCCTAATTATTCAGAAGGGTTGATAGCCTCTATAGTCCTATTTTAAGTAAATAGTGTAGATGTGGTGGAGAGTAACGCCTTGTGGTGGTTCGGTCATGTGGAGCGTACGGAAAGTGAGAAAAAGACTAAAAAAGAATGTATGAGTGAGGTGGAAGGACAAGATAGATAGAGGAGATATTTTGCGCATAGCCTACACATTGCAATATCTACGACGCCTAAGCCTACCCCTTCTATACCAGCGACGTCTTTTTAATGTTATTCTAGATACACTTAGAAGTATTATACGAAGCTTGGGAAGGATATATATGGAAGCTAAAAGGATTAATTGAGATAGTCTGCAGCCTTTTAATTGGTAGAAGTCCTTCCTAAGCTGAATACAATCGTTGAGGAGTTGCGAGAATATAACGAAAAGGGTGTCACCGGTACTGAATGGGTTAAGATAGCCTATTTTCTATGTCTAATCTTATATGCAACACAATCCGGTAAACTAAAGCAAGCATAATCTTTTCACTGCCGGTGCCGTCCTTTTAACTCTATTCTGCCTGCAGTTAGACAATGTTATCAATCATACAAAAGTCCTCCAGCAATTAACATGCTTCAAACTATCACTTAACTCTTTTTACTACCTGGGATCCTACTTAAACTACACAAAATCGTCTGAATATAGCTAGAATGAAATTAAAAAGACGTCGCCGGTAGAGAAGGACTTAATGCACCGTGATGAGGCTAGACCTATAGCCTAATTGTGGAAGTGTTTTATTTCTTCTTCTCTATTCTAACTACTCCCTCTCGGGCATAGGCTGAGAGACTGTACATTCTACCGCTCAACATGGTGAAGCCCATGAGGTCTCATTCCAGTCTAGGGATTGAGACACACCCACCCACGGCTCGAAGCAGCCCCATCTCTGAAGCTGCTTCGCCTCTATGCTTCACCGTTTCACCCCCTATACTCGGATCCTCACTCTCAGAACATCACCTATTGAGGAATTTACTCACTAGGTGACTAGGCATTGCCCCGTGTAGCATATTTTGAATATGGGAATATTCATAGTGCTATTTAATCAGGAATCAATGAGGGTATTTTTTTGGCGTGTCGGTGGGCTTTGTGATAATTCCCTGATATACTGTAGTCTAGGTGAAGCGCAAATTCCATCCTTATAATATCTTCCCATTGACATATCTGGATTCGAACCCGGGTCCATTGGATTACTAATCCAGTGGCAAGACCACTCCACCACACCTCCCAGCCAAAGCAACCATACCTACCCCCTTAACCTTTACCCCCCTTGGTGATGGGCTGGTCTATCAGAGTGAGAACTGAACGATCTCTGCCATACCCATAGCTTACTCTGACTTTTCCTTTTACTTATATATTTTCTATATCTCAAGTGACGGCGTCTCTTCCGTGGATTGACCTCCCAATCTACCAAGATTGGAAGCCAAAGCGTCACATTTTTCCTTTGCCCCTCAACTTTCTCTTCATAATTGCTGAGGGGCACAGGGCCCTGGGTGGGGCTTTGGTTTCCCGGGCGTTTCCGCATCCTCCTTAGCTCCCCGCCATGGAGTGGCTTCAGTCACCCAGGCTTTATTGTAGTTGGCAGGGGGGTTCTGTGGGGGCGCTCGGTTATGGCCTTGCTCGGGGCCGTTCGGCCAGGCAGCTTGGGGAACAGCATCAACAACAACCCCCTTAACCTGGGAAGCGCGTAGCTATGGTATTTGAAAGTGCCCGCCAAGCGAAGATATTTTGATTAATTCCCGCCGAAAATAGTAATTTTACCATAAATATCGTTATTACTTATTCATGTGCGCCTATTTTAAGTTTAATATGAATATATTAACATGTAACAGCAATAAAACAAGTGGGAATAGTATTTGGGGCTGAAAAAGACGTATTATTGCCGATCGATCGTATCAGGAAGGGAGAGCTGGCGTGCGGTATAACAATTTTTGTTCACTTTCCGATCGATACTGCTGTCTTGCAAGTGAAGTCTCTGGAAAAATAGGTAATAATTGAGGGGGGGAAGAGGGGTAGGGGAGGGTTTTGGACACATGTGGAGGAGTGATAGAAGGTATGGAGGGGAATTTTATCTCAATTAATCACATATTGTTTTGTTTTAAGTGCCAGTGGGATGTTTTGAAAGTTTTATTTTTAGGCCTTGGTTCATATGAGGATACTCACCTTCGCTCACTACAGACTCAATTGAGGACGCTGGCCGTTCTTGGGTTAATTAACCTTGACCTGACGTGGATCAAGACCTAATTTACAGACTTGGTTGGCTGGTTGGAAAATTAGAAGGGGAGGTTATTAGGGTGCTTTGCTTGGACCTTCCCTCCCCCCCCCCCCCCCCCACACTTCTCCCTCATGTTTAGCCTCGTTAGTTTTGAAATTTTTAAGATGTTCGCCACATTAGCTTGGCGATTTTAATAAGTTTCGCCCCATTTCTTTGTCAACATTAAGACCTTTTGTGCCATTTTGGTGTAATTTTCTTTCCTGGCAAGCTATAGCGAGCCTATAAATTAGGAGAAACCGCCTTTCGGCCGGGACATTTTTCTACTGAGAAATGTACAAATCTATCTACAAGTCTTGGGAGGTGATGTAGATAAAATCATTGGGTATATTGATGATCATTTACTTTTCTATCCTTCTAATAATAATGTTGGGCAGGTTGGGAGAGAGGTATCCTGACCAGAATTCGAACTCAATCACCTCAGGTATATTTGGGGGAGTGTTGGGCAACGTATCAACTCGGCCATGAGCGGATATAAGGGAAGCAACCTAGTTCTTATTTTAAGAACCAGATTATAGTTTCCTGGAAGACTATATGCCTTCTTAAACTTGATGGAGGTCTAGAGATCAAACTACCCCCCCCCCCTTCACTAGTAAAATTAAGGGGAGGTTTTTAGTTTGTTCCGTAGACCGCCATCAAACTTAAAATTACACCCCCTTGACCTCGATTTTAAGACCTTTCGCCCCATTTCTTTGTCAATATTAAGACTTTTCGAGTCATTTAGATATCGATTTTTTCTTGGAGAGCGATAGCGAGGCGGTAATTTGAGAGGGAAATTTTTCTGTCGAAAAATGTTCAAATTTTATCTTGAAGGAGGGTGTTGTAGTGTGTGTTCTTTTTTTTCTTTTTTTTAATTGATGGAGGTTTAGGGAGGAAACTAAAACAATATTAAATATACATAAATGAGCAAATAAATACGCCCATCATCCCTTAATACTGAAAGGGATAGAGAGTAATTGCCGGCGTGTCGGAGGTATGGGATCAAACTACCAATTACGTACTATACCCTATTCCAAATAAGTAGGCCAAAACTCTTGAACATTAACCTCTATAACTAAAAAATTAGTAGAGTAATCCAGCTAATATTTCTACCATTTGGGAAGGGTCGGTCAGGGAATAGACGTAGAAATGTACATCCCATTTGCTCTAGCCCTTTTTGAGTTACAGGAGGTTAGGGTTCACGATTTCTGTCCTACCTATTTGGAACAGGATACAACTCCTACAAATATACATCAATTAATCCTTTCAAGATACGATGACGCATATATTTTCTGTTTTCTGGCAATTATTTGACGATTTTATTTAGATTAGACAGTCAGAGGGCTAAATGAGATAGACTTTACCCTTTTGATATCCACAGATCCTTCCTAAATTGTATGAAGTCGTCTACTGTCAAAATGTGGCATAATCCTAAAGAGTAATATTTACTCCAAACTTACAGATGAATTAGTCTGAATTCTGATACAAATTAATCGTTGGCATAAATTAGCTCAATAACAGTAGAAGAATTTCCTGAGCATAGAAAATATATTATATATATACCGGTATATATGTATATATATATATATTTTTTTTTTGTGGGCTGTATCTGTCAGAGTGATGCTCGGTTCACACATGCACGAATTAACGTCCCGTCCGTCCCTGACCAAGAAAATAGGCAGGACAGCATCAATCTGGAGGGGGCCTACGCGGCGACCGTTTTGTGCATGCACAAAACGGTCGGCGTGGGTCGGGTCAACCGTCAGAAAACGTGTTATGTCGGGACACCCACGGGACACACACGGGAGCAGTCGGCATCTAGACGCCGTCAGGCTGCGTCTAGACGCCGACTAATGGGATGAGAACGGCGGAAAAAAAACGCTGGAAGGAGAGTCGGCGATGTGGCAACGTCCGTGTACCGACCATAGGCGGTTTTGCCAGCGTCCTTGCTCTATTGCAGGGGTCGGGGACGGACGGGATGTTAATTCGTGCATGTGTGAACCGAGCTTCAGGGTTGGTGTCCTCTCCTTCCCATTGCCAATTTCTGACTTTACCTTTTTCATCATTCATATTTTTATTTTTTATTTTTCTGAGAGTAGTGAAGCAAGTGAGGCCATAATGGTGTGCCCTATGGTTCCCTAGTGTCTCACTCTCATAGCCCACGGGCACAAGTCGGCCTTTTTCTCTGGCGTAGGGATGCAGCGACTCCACTGCCCACCATTTCGGTGGTGCAGTCAGCCTCTGTAGCAGTTATGGTGATTTATTATTACTGCCTTATTGTAGTGTGGTTAAGGCTGGTTTGGTGCAGATTCCCCAGGTGCAAGTACTTCAGGGGGACTTTGTTGAGTCTTGCTGAGACACTGTTAGCGCTATACCAACATCAGACACTTTGTTGACATGAGGATGTGTTGTGGCAAATCTTTATTGTACTGTACTGCAGTATTGAGACTAAAACCACGCCATCTGTGGATGAAGCGATCTTTAAACTTTTATGTATATATTTACGTACTGCATTGCTTCACACTAAGAGATACAATAAACCAAACTCTTGCATTCGAATCCAAAGGTAATCATTGGCGTAGAAGTAAAAAATCTCAATAAAGCTACAAAGTTATATTAAATATAGAAGACTGTAAATCGGACATTTATATACCAGGCACTACCCCAGATTGACAAATGAAAGGGTGGGTTAATTCTTTACACGTGTGTCCACTCATTTTGATCCTCAGGTAATCAGTGAGATAGTAGTAAAGGCTTCCACAGTTTAAAGAAAGCTCTATTGATGGTTGACCAGGGGTCCACAAGTTGTCCTGCATGTCGGATAGGCTGCCGTCCACCCACGTCCACACTCCCTCCTGAGCAGAGTCCGTCACACCGATGTATGTGTGGCTAACCCAAGTGTCTGTTTGGAGTGTAGAAATATATATATGATTTTTGTGAAATATGTTGGACATTTTGTATATAAAGTCGACTTAACTGCACTACATATTGGTATTAAGTGTTTGTTATAAATGTATTTACTTAGGTGCTGTTATCCTTATCCTAAGTAGTCGACATATTCTAAGTAGTCAAAAGATTGACTTTGGCTGACACAAGGATGCCTACACACCCTCATAAGAGGTAGGATGTGGGCAGGGAAGCTGGTGAAACCCAGAGGTGGTGCATCCACACCTAACCTCCACTGCCAGGAATGTCTATGACAGAAACCTCACCATCAGGTAGCTGGAATCGAACCCGTGCTACCAGAGTCAAGTGACTAGAGTACAATGACTCAGTGCGCTCAGCCATTGTGGCCGATCACTTTTATTTGTATCATAGTTTGTATTGGTTAGTAAAGCTGGGTCTTGGTCCAAAACATCATCAGTCACCCATCCAATAACAACGTAGATTCAACATTTCTTAACATCACTGAAATAATAGCAGGATGACTGATCGCTGAAGAAGGTTATGTAATAAAAGTGAAGAAGTAATCATAAATATATAACTAAATAATAGAACAAACAAAAAGGGTAAATATATGAATATATAATTATATAAATTAATATTTAATAGGGAATAATGACTAATAAAGCTATTAACCTGGATATTTATTGATGAGGTAGTCTATGAGGTGTTGGATCTTGTTGACAGTCCCGCTGCATCACCGCCAGGTCACCTCCCCGTATCTGACAGTCCAGACGAGCTTCATCCCAGTACTTTTCAACACCATCATAGAAGGAGAAATAATAACACTCGTCACCCACCATTGTCCATCCTGGCTCACACCCCACGTCTGTAATAATAACACTCGTCACCCACCATCGTCCATCCTGGCTCACACCCCACGTCTGTAATAATAACACTCGTCACCCACCATCGTCCATCCTGACTCACACCCCACGTCTGTAATAATAACACTCGTCACCCACCATCGTCCATCCTGGCTCACACTCCACGTCTGTAATAATAACACTCGTCACCCACCATCGTCCATCCTGGCTCACACCCCACGTCTGTAATATTAACACTCGTCACCCACCATCGTCCATCCTGGCTCACACCCCACGTCTGTAATAATAACACTCGTCACCCACCATCGTCCATCCTGGCTCACACCCCACGTCTGTAATAATAACACTTGTCACCCACCATCGTCCATCCTGGCTCACACTCCACGTCTGTAATAATAACACTTGTCACCCACCATCGTCCATTCTGGCTCACACCCCACGTCTGTAATAATAACACTCGTCACCCACCATCGTCCATCCTGGCATACACCCCATATCTGAATCTCTCTCTCCCTCTCTCTTGTTTATTTTGTTTTGACAATATTACAGAGGAAGCATAAACAAAGACAAAACAAAAAAAGGTCCATGTCTTATAAAATTGTGTCCATATTAGCCAGAAAACCTAGTTGACCACCTTATAATGTAATTTTTATAGTAATTTAACTTTTAACCCGTGGAGCCCCGGCTAGTTTTGTAATGTTTGCGCACCAGAACCCGGCCGGTTTTCAAAAAATGGTTTTATTCCAGAAACAATAGCGAATGGGTTAGGAATGAAGGAAAAACCACGAAAAACCGCTCAAAAAATGGTCCTACAGAGCCCCCGAAAACGGATTTTACAAGAGTAAATAATTGAAGGCAATTATCCCCAAAAAACAGGTTATTGCGCGCTCGCGCGCACGCACGTGGACTTTGAGAGTTTTCAACCATCGGCACGGTTGCGTGGGATACGTACACAGTTCCCATACAAATCTGAGCCCTCTTGAGTGGCTACACCTGAGGTTATGGTCGGCGCAATTAGGGTGATGCGTCAGGCGCGTCTCTGGGGCTGTGCGTTACATACATCGCCGACGCGTCAGACGCGTCGCTGGGGCTGTACGGGTTAAAAGGCAAAGCTATGGTATTTGAAAAGACCCGCATGGGAAGGTAATTTGGTTCATTCCTGACGAAAATCGTCATATTTATCATAATTATTTATCCATATGCACCTATTTTACTTTTAATATGAACATATGAATATTGAAAAGCATTAAAACAAATGGTAACAGCAATTGGCTGGTGAAAATCGTATATTTTAGCCCGCGGTTGTAATCTGACCCAGACCGGCGAGAAAGACACACCCTCCCTCTCTCGTGTTCTCGCATGGTACTGAGAGACTAGGGGAGGTCTGAGACTGGTTAGAGGGTTGAAGAAAGACTCCCCCTTTCCTCCCAGCCGTCCTCGCACAAAAATACTTGATAAATATCGGGAATAATAGGGAAAATACCAGATAATTGAGGAGGGGGGAAGGGGGGGGACACATGTGGAGGAGTGATAGAAGGTATGGAGGGGAATTATCTCACTTAATCACATGTTTCTTTGTTTTGAGTTCCAGTGGGGTGTTTTGAAAAGCTTCGCCTTCGCCCAGTAAAGCCTCTTAAGAGTCCTGGCGCTTTTCTCGGGTTAATCCATTTTCATAAACATACCATAATACTTTTCTCCTTGTCCTTGAATGAGGGTCATTACATTTTGTTTAGAATATTACATATTCTAAATACAAAATACCCAAGTTATATACACACAAGATAAAGCCTATCTAAGTATACCTTGAGCGTGGACTGTAGCAGCCATGGTGAGAAGAAGAAGAAGGAAGGGAGACATGTTGGAGCAAGGATGGTATCTTAACCTTTTCACGCATATGACGCGATTTTGAGCCTATTGGGGATACTTTAAGCCTTTGTTACCATCAGGGGTATTTAGAAACCTTTAGTTTAGTTACTTCAACCTCTGCAGTTGTCTTTGAGTTAGCTGTGGGCAGAAAACTAATTTTTGAAAGGTAATTTTAAGAGTGAGAGAACTATTTATTATTGCTAATCTGGCAACCTCTGCGTCATATATGCGTGAAAGGGTTAACAACTCTACCATCTTGACTGTTGTGAGAACTGTTATCATGATTATTTTCATATATTGTTCACCTCCCTCCCCCCCTAACCCTCCACCACCCCTACACCTACAGGTATATATCCTCCCTCCCCTAACCCTCCACCACCACTGTATATCCTCCCTCCCTCCCTCCCCTAACCCCCCACCACCACTGTATATCCTCCCTCCCTCCCCTAACCCTCCACCACCACTGTACAATGTACATCCTCCCTACCCAAACCCCCCACCACCACTGTATATCCTCCCTCCCTCCCCTAACCCTCCACCACCACTGTATATCCTCCCTCCCTCCCCCTAACCCTCCACCACCACTGTATATCCTCCCTCCCTCCTCTAACACCACCACCACAGTATATCCTCCCTCCCTCCCCTAACACTCCACCACAGTATATCCTCCCTCCCTCCCCTAACCCTCCACCACCACTGTATATCCTCCCTCCCTCCCCTAACACTCCACCACCACAGTATATCCTCCCTCCCTCCCCTAGCCCTCCACCACCACTGTATATCCTCCCTCCCTCCCCTAGCCCTCCACCACCACTGTATATCCTCCCTCCCTCCCCTAGCCCTCCACTACCACAGTATATCCTCCCTCCCTCCCCTAACACTCCACCACCACTGTATATCCTCCCTCCCTCCCCTAACACTCCACCACCACTGTATATCCTCCCTCCCTCCTAACTCCACCACCACTGTATATCCTCCCTCCCTCCCCTAACACTCCACCACCACTGTATATCCTCCCTCCCTCCCCTAACCCTCCACCACCAATGTATATCCTTCCTCCCTCCCCTAACCCTCCACCACCACTGTATATCCTTCTTCCCTCCCTCCCCTAACCCTCCTCCACCACTGTATATCCTCCCTTCCTCACTGTATACCCCCTCCCCTCCTGTTTAAACCATATTCTGGCACCCCCTTCGTATGCATGCCAAGTATGAGCTCTCCATCTTGAAAATTAAGGGAGCGGGGAGGGGCTGACCCCCCCCCCCCCCCCCCCCCCGCACTTAAAACCTATTGTGGCACCCTCTTAGTATGGATGCCAAGCATGGACTCTCCACAGCCCTCCGCCCTCCTCCCTCACCCCTATCTTAAAACTTATTCTGGCATCCCCTTAGTATGTATGTCAAGTATGGGCTCTCCATCTTGAAACCTGAGGGAGTTGTTCATGAACAATCAGACGAATACGTCCTGTCATTTATGAAAACATCAACTGAAACACATATATATATATATATATATATATATATGTTAATAAACCATAGGTGTGTAAGTAAATTAGAATCCCAGCCACATGAAATTGATAGTAATAACGAACATTCTGATAGCGTAGCTTTTCCGTCTAGGTCCAGTAGTTCAACAGGTAAAAATAAATTAGTTAAAAACAATAGAAAAATAGTTGCAAATACAAGTAATAGTTTGAGGGTTTATTATACAAATTGCAGGAGTTTATGTAACAAAATTAACGAACTTAGAGCACTGGTTAGCAAAGAAAATATAGACATAATAGCTCTAACTGAAACATGGATTAATACAGAAACCAGGCATTTTTTAGCAGAGTTTGATATACCGGGATATAGTTTGTTTAAATATGACCGAACAAGTAGGAGGGGCGGCGGTATAGCAGTGTTTGTCAGGAGTTCATTAAAAAGCTGTACTAAATCAGGTATTAGAGTAAATAATGAAAATGAAAGTGTTTGGGTAGAAGTGAACGAAGGTAGTGAGACTTTAGTTATTGGAGTTATGTATAGACCGCCAAATATGAGTAGAAATGACGGAACATCATTATGGGAGGAAATTAAAATAGCAGCAAGGCTTAGCAACGTGTGCATTATGGGGGATTTTAATTTCCCTAATATAGATTGGCAGCAACAAATAGGCGACTCTGATTCAAAGGAGTTTATTGAGGTTGTACAAGATAGTTTTTTATCTCAATTCATAGATACGCCGACTAGAGGTGATAATATTCTCGATTTAGTTTTCAGTAACAATGAACATATGATAAATAGTGTAGAAATCGGGGACCACCTAGGAAATAGTGATCACAATTCTGTGTATTTTAATATACAATGGAAAGGTAATATCAGAGAGAATACAACATTAATACCTGACTTCAGAAAAGCCAATTATGGTGGGTTAAGAGAAGCCCTGTTAGCGGACCCTATGGTCAAAAAATTAAGTCGATCCAGGTGTCCAAATGAGTGTATCCTTTCTCAGGCACCTGTCATCTTAAGTCAGGAAGAGACGTCAAACTTGGTAGATACATACGATAATTTTATCAAGTCAGTATTCAATGCGCAAAATAAATATATCCCCAAAAGAAAATTTAGATCAACACAGAACCAACCCAAATGGATGAATAATAGACTATTAGATTTTCTAGGAAAAAAGAGAGGAATATATAGAAAAATTAAAAAAGGCGAAATTCACCTACTTGCTTACTATCAGAATCTATCACGACAGGTAAAAAAGGATATTAGTAAAGAAAAAAGAAATTATGAAATTAAGGTTGCCAATGACTCAAAAAATAATCCTAAAGCTTTTTACCAACTATATAAATCCAAGGTTAGAGATGTAATTGGTCCCCTTAAAACATCGATAGGAGAAATGACAGAAAATTTAGAAATGTGCAGTACATTAAATAGTCAATTTCTTTCCGTTTTCACTAATGAAAATTTGGCACAGTTTCCAGAAGTCCGTAAGGTATACAGCGATAGTATAGATAATAGGTTAAGTACGGTTACTATAAGTAGAAATGATGTGCTTAAGGAAATTGACAGACTGAAACCTCATAAATCGCCTGGTCCTGATGAGGTATATGCTAGAGTATTAAAATAATGCAGAGATGAGTTAAGTTACCCATTAACATTTCTATTTAACAAGTCATTAGAAACAGGTATAGTTCCAGAAGCTTGGAAGCTTGCAAATGTAGTTCCGATCTTCAAAAAAGGTGATAAATCAATAGCATCCAATTACCGTCCCATTAGTCTCACTTCAATCATAGGAAAGCTACTAGAGTCAATTATTGCTAGGAAAATGAGAAACCACTTAGAAACATTTAACTTAATCAATTCTTCTCAGCATGGATTCACTCAGGGACAGTCTTGCCTTACTAATTTGCTTAGTTTTTTCTCAGAGGTATATGAAGCAGTAGATAATGACAAGTCATATGATATTATATATTTAGATTTCAGTAAAGCTTTCGACAGAGTCCCTCATGAGAGATTGATGAGAAAGGTTGAGGCACATGGAATAGGTGGGGCGTTGTTAGGATGGATTAGGTCATGGCTAATTGGTAGGAAGCAGAGAGTCAGCATAAATGGTACCAAGTCAGAATGGGGAGCAGTCAAAAGTGGTGTCCCCCAGGGATCGGTATTAGGTCCCCTGTTGTTTCTTATATACATAAATGACCTAGATTTAGGTATAACTAGTAGGATAAGTAAATTCGCAGACGATACTAAAATAGGGAGATCAATTGATTCAGATAGCGATATAGAGTGCCTCCAAAGGGATCTAGATACCTTACATGAATGGTCAGTAAATTGGCAGATGAAGTTTAACATTGACAAATGCAAGGTATTAAAGATAGGGAAGATGCAAACAAATGTTAAATATAAACTAGCTAATTTAGAATTAGAAAATTCAGACTGCGAGAAAGATCTAGGTGTGTTTGTTAGCAATGATTTGAAGCCTAGAAAACAGTGTATAAGCGTTCGTAATAAGGCAAACAGGATTCTCGGGTTCATCTCTAGGAGTGTGAGTAACAGAACTGCTGATGTTATCTTAAAACTTTACTTGTCATTAGTGAGACCCCATATGGATTATGCTGTCCAATTTTGGTGTCCTTATTACAGAATGGACATAGATTCATTGGAGAGAGTACAGCGTAGAATGACAAAAATGATCCATAATATTAGAAATCTTTCGTATGAAGAAAGGTTGAAGAAATTAGGTTTACATTCATTAGAGAGACGCAGAGTTAGAGGGGATATGATAGAGGTGTTCAAGTGGGTTAGTGGGATTAACAAAGGGGACATGACAAATGTGCTAAAGCTCAGTGATAGCGAAAGAACTCGTACCAATGGTTTCAAATTAGATAAATTTAGTTTCAGAAAAGATATAGGCAAATATTGGTTTGGTAACAGAGTTGTAGATGGGTGGAATGGACTACCAAGTGCTATAGTGGGATCTAAAAGTGTAGGAAGCTTTAAGATAAAATTGGATAAGCATATAGACGAGAAGGGTTGGGTGTGAAGGGGGATCAGCCGGGTTGGGCCAATCAGCGCTCTGCAGACCCCCATAATCCTGCGTTAATCTGTAACCGTTTTGGTAAGATGATCCTCAGGGTATTAGAGTGTGAAGCCTATAATTGGGCTTTGTAATTGAATTGGGGTTGTGTGGGACAGGGATCTGCCTTGCTTGGGCCAATCGGCTTTCTGCAGACTCCCATTTTCTTATGTTCTTATGTTCTTATATATATATATATATATATATATACTGTATATATATATATATATATATATATATATATATATATATATATATATATATATATATATACAGTATATTATATATATTTGTTTTATATGTATTTATTATGCAAAAACATTATTTGCAAAATGTCTGGCAGAAATATGAGCCTTTAGTAAGGTGGTAGAGGGATAGGTGCAGCAGCTTACAAAATACATGTTATCAGCTGATATTCGTCCTGGGAGACAACACCAGCTGGCTACACGGCACTCTATTACAGATTATTACACATCTTGATGGGAAGATATTATTAGGATGGAATTTGTGCTGTACCTAGTATCAGTGCATTACCACAAAGCCCACCAAAACGCCAAATAAATACCCTCATTGTTCCCTGATTAAATAGCACTGCATGAATATTCCCATATTCAAAATATGCTACAGGGGTGCAATGCCTAGTGAGTTCATTGCTCAATAGGTAGCATTCTGAGAGTGAGGGTCAGAGTCTAGGAGATGAGACAGTGAGGCAGCTTCAGAGATGGGGCTGCTTCGAGCCGTGAGTGAGCAACTAAACCCCATGCATCCTGCGAAGGCAAGATGGCAGGGGCTGGTTGCAACTAAAAAGTGCTTCACATGTCTCTCTCCCTAGACTGGAACGAGACCTCATGGGCTTCTCTGTTCAATGTTGTACAGTTGAATGTAAAATTGAAATTTATTGGTGTATCTACATTTTCCTACTATCGAATAACACACTTCTCTTTGCTCGTATGCTTGACATTGTTTCAACGTTCCATTAAATTATCTCCGACTAGAAAGCATGGCATCATGATAATTAGCTCCTCCTCTTCTACCACCTGTAACCCAGCTTATATATTTATCTCTAGCTACACTATGCAGTTACTTAACTCCTCTGTTCCATCCCGGGACTACTTTAAATTTGTTCTGTTTTATTATTTCTCTTGTAACCGTATTACTTGCTAAATTAATACTCACAAGAAGGGACATATATACATTTCGTCAATTTATTTTAGGTGATTCACGTTACGACAGCCAATCCTATGACATTAGAGGAAAAAACATTTTAGATTTTGTAGGCTTGTCAACAAATCTATAACAATCAGATTATCAGATAGTTTGTGTTAATTCAAATTATATGCCATTTAACAAATGCCTGTGAAGAAAACTCGGATATACTGTGCATGTGCTTATAAGTGGTTGTTACATAGGCTGAGAGCTATCAAACTTTAATGTCACTGATAATGGAAAATGATCAGATTCAACAATGTTATCTAAAACCTCAATATCTTCAATTTCGTTGTTATTAAATATTTTTGTGACATGACCCAGCCATGGCTCGAACACAGGCCATTAGTGCAGTTTTCCAACACCGTAACCACTAGACCACCGAGGAGCTTAACAGTAATGGCTTCATTTGGAATCAACTCCATTCACCACCACCCGCTCCGACTCGTGATCACGTAGCTTGATGCCATACATACAGTACATACACCTCACACACAAACACTAGCAACTACGTACTAGAGTAGGATACTCGTAATCTGGGGCACAATTAAGGCCTCTCTGAATATATAAGTAGAGCCTAAATAAATTTAATATTTCTGTGAGCTAGGGCTCCAATCCAGGCCAATAGTGCAGCACTCCAACACCGCGTAACCACTAGATCACCGAGGAGCTTATATATTTAAAGTAATGGCTTAATTCATTTGGAATCAATTCCACCCATTACCACCCACTCCGACTCGTGATCACGTAGCTTGATGCCATACATACATACACCTCACACACTAGCAACTAGGTACTAGAGTAGGATACTTGTCATCTGGGGCACAATTATTAGATTTTCCAACGATGTGATCTACCCACCTACTACTACTACTACTACACTACTACTACTACCACCACTACTACTACTACTACTACTACTACTACTACTACTACTACTACTACTACTACTGCTGCTGCTACCACCCACCTGCAGCCACTATCTGGAAGACACATGGCAGTATCTGTCTACCAATGTTGTTATGAGCCCAGCACAGTAGAGTTCCATAGTCCAGTTCGGTGACAGGGGTATAGTTCACCACGCTCTCTGTACCCTTCATCACATATCTGCAACACAACACACCAGACTATTATATTATATTGTGGACGAAACGGTCCTTAACCATTTTATATCGGCAAAAAAATTTCATTATATAATACTGATATTTAATAATTTATATACATGAATAAACAAATACATAAAAACAACTCCCCTTATGTAAACGTTGGTAACGCGAGGATTTTTTTTAAAATGAGGTAAATGTATTATAATTTATTTATTATGTACACAATTATTCATCTTATTTTCCTAAATTTATAATTGTTTACAGAGAACCTCTAATGTTACATATAAAAGTATTATCAACAGTAGAAATGGTAATATTTTTTTATTTTGTTTTATTTATATTTGTATCATACATCTTGAATTTACAAACGATGAGGAGATAAATAATTTAAAACATGCAGGATTGTACAGTTGCCCACATAAGTTCTGTTCCTCGGTGGTTCTGTCACTCTTTTAGCTTTGAGGGAGACACTCGTTACAGGCAACCTGCCTTTTGTCTCCTTCATACACGTATACAATTTTTTGTTTAAATTCAATCAACCATGTGTAAGATTATGGGGAGGAACAGAACCTACGGAGGCAACTGTACATACAGTATATAAATTTGATGTATACTATTTGAACTTACCACTGTCACTTACACCAATTTAAGTAATGTATAAAGATACATTTTCAAATAAACTAGTATTATAAGTATAAACATACCTGTATACTTATGTTTCCTATAGTGTTACTTTTTTCTGAAGTAATGTTACAGTGGATTGTGCGGCACAGACCATATTTTGGTTTTATATAATATATCCAGGTCCTTTTCAACAGAAACAAGGTAAATTCAAACTTATTAATCTTAAAAATAGTAATTCCTTATCCTTCAATAGTGACCAAATAGGTTCGATTCCTTATTAATCTCTTGAATTGCTCAGAATAGAGGGGTAATTTTTTTTATCATTGGACATTATAAACACGTTAAACCCTTCAGTCTGGTATGCTTGAGGCTTAGCTAAACTGAGCTTTCCTTCTTTGGGATAATAGATGAGAAGCTTGCACTCCGAGTCCTACCATCATCACGTATTTTGAGAATCTCCTGGACCTGGCTTGGTCGTATGCCTTTCTTTAGCGACCCAGTGTTGAAAACTTGATCGGCGTTTAGTCTGAAGTTGTGACCTCGCACACCATGCTGCCCGAGAACAGCCCTCTGTGGGTCACCCAACGAACTAAACTGAGCTGAGCCAGGGTTGCGCAGCTTCAGAGGGTTGCATAGCGTTGACATCTTGGCCTTCTGGTACGATTCCTTGCCCACCGGAAGAGTCAACAAGGACGAGGATTCTAAAACCTTCGTGTGGGGCAGCGTACCATACCCAGGGGAGAATTTAGGATTAGTGACCCCTAATTCAAGACTGTAGCCGGGGATTAAGGGCACTGATGATATGTACGGAAAGTTTGGATTAGCCCTAGTACTATCCAACTCTGGGTAACTAGATGACGGCAAGTGGCTGACGGGATGATGTACAGATGAGACGACCGGATAACCAGGCCTTATCCTCGGGGACTCTTGCGGTCGGTATCTGTTATCAAGTGGCTGACCTGGATGATACGCGACCTGGTAACCATGATTGTATTCTGTCGGCGGAGGTATTCCCATGTCCGCTAGTCTTTTCATACCCTCCACCTTCTCCTCAGCGGTGTATGGCTCCGGGCGAAGTTGATCGGGGGGTTGTATCTTGGGCACCACACCTTGGCTTCGGCTTGGGCTGTAAATCCCGGCCGCAGGGTACATCATCGGTTCCATCTGTGATGCCTGTTGGAAAAATAATGGCTCCTTTAAACAAAATTACGCTGTTTAGTCATCCTATCATGAGGCTGGTGTCACACGAGCGCTTTTTCCGCTTTTTCCGGCAATATCTTGAAGCAATTGTCGTCTGGTAACTTCAGAATTAAACTTTGATTAGTCTTAAATTGTGGTTGTTAATTTCATTAATCGAGTTTAGAAGTAAAGTTGGTTGGTGGAGAGAACATAATAATTATAAAATATATTCTACTTTCGGTCTAGTTCCCGATACCAATGTAAAAAAATCCCGAAATATTGCGAGATGAAACTTGCTATCAGAAAATTGCCGGAAAAAACGCTCGTATGACACCGCCCTTAGACGATTTCTTTCAGCTTAGCCCCTTGAGGATAATCACGCATGTCAATAGTTTATTCTGGCTATCATTAAACGATTTTACTCGGCTTCGGGAGGTTCTACGGAGAGAAAAGGAGTAAGATATACAGTATACCAATTAACCCTGACTTCCAAAATGCCTTCCTAAACTTAATACAATTGTCTAATGATAACCAAACTAAACAGAAGTGAGTCCTTGAATACTGAAATGGTTAAGATTTTTCTAGAGTCATCTTAATATTATCTGAATTAACCTTCTGGCCTTGATGATATAAATAATGTGTGTAATATAGAACACGAATCTGAAACGAGATTGGTACGGTACACATTTTTATCGTTTTAATTTGAAAACAAACTATTTTGACATTCATAATAGAGCACATTTATAATACGAATCCTAAATGTGTTCCCAAGCCCTAAATTAAGTATTCGAACTCATCATCATTAATTCATTATCATCATGAATTCGAACGCTTATATTAGGGTTTGGGAGTCATTATAACTTAATAACTATTATTACACACTTATTATGCATGCCATTCTTGTTACAGTTGGGTGTTTTACAGTGTCTTGGTCAAGTTGACACTGAACCGAAAAACGTGGACCATCAATCAATGACAATGTACGGGCATTCCTCACGTAAAGTCGCCTCACTGTAAATTGTTTCATTGTTACATTGTTCATTAATTAGGGAACAAAATTCTCGTACAATTGTTTATCAGCCAAAAATAGACCAAAATCACAAGAAGAATGACAATAAAATTGCTTCACTTTAAGTTGTTTAACCCTTTAAGCCCCACCTGATATATTATTGATTGACACCCAGAACCCAGCCAAATTTCGAAATGTTTTATTTTCCTGAAAATAAATGGCATGGGTTAGTAATGAAGGAATAAGTGTAAGTGTTCAAGGGTGTGATAGTCCCTGAAAGACTGTGGCAAACACGGCCATATCACAATCTGGGGAGGGGGAGGTTGAGACGAGTCTTAGAGACACTGGCCGCGGCGCCATGACGCAAGGAGCAACAATTTGGAGCAATTTTTTGGAACAATGGGATTTTCTCTATCTCCTCCAGTGTTGGCTGGTAATCCTCATCAGACTCTTCATCAGATGATTTTGTAGCAGTATCCTGGTAGTAAAGCACATCGATATCACTTCCTCAACACTCACTTCACAGTGTGAGGTGTGTGGTGAGAGCAATGGCGGTCGGACATGGTGTGTCAATCGCGAGGGATCGTGTTCTGGCGCACCCCGCCTCACGCACCCTCACGCCCGCCCCCAGACGTATTTGGGGAGTTGCCAACTATAGCTTTTGTTGCGCGGTATGCTAAATTAGTTTCCATACAAATATCAACTCTCTAGAAGCCCTATAACGGGTAAATAAGGGCGAGAATAGCCATCGGCTATAGCCGAGGCTGAGGCTGAGCGTTCCATATATAGCCGTCGGCAATGTCTCGATGCTGGGGCTGGAGGGGTTAATGTATAGTCTTTATTCTCAGGAACGTAACTACAACATTAAGTGTGAAATTACTGTATATACACTGACCTGTGAATTGATGACTATAGGTGGTGAGTTGATGGTGGTGGAGGTGGTGATGTTGGTGTTGGTGGTGGTAGTGATGTTGGTGGTGGTGATATTGGTAGTGGTGGTGTTAGTGGTGGTAGTGTCTTCTACATCAGAAGGCACCACTACGCCACCACTACCGAGATCTGGTGGATATATTTACATAGAGTTACACATATACACAGACTGCACAGACCTTGCGGTCCCTACTAAGCACTCCGGACTCAATGCTAACAAAGAATTTGCTACAAAGTGGAAGGTAAAGATAGCAAAGCAGAAGACTCTATCCCCACCCACCACTCTCTCTGACCTTGGGTTGGCACGAAACTAAACTGGGAAACCAAGGCCCCCATCAGAATGAGGAAATGTCTACTGGGAAATTCATAGAAAAGAAGGAAGTTGAGAAATATTGTATACTGCTGATGCTTAACCTAGTTTTTTCCTATATTACTCCAACCTCCTCGAATTGGATGTCTAACCCCCTTTTGAATGTGTCAATTGTATTACATTGGACCACTTTCTTTGGCAGTTTGTTCCACTCGTTGATCACACTGTAGGTGAAGAAGTGTTTGTGACATCGAGATTCGCCCGCCTGGTGAGAGTGAGTGAGAGAGAGTGTGTGTGTGTGTGCGTTAGAGTGAAAGGGTGAGAAAAAGTTAGATTTAGAGTTAAAGGGTTAGAATTAGTTAGAATTAGATACATAGATAGAGAGAGAAAAAGAGAGCTTGAGAGACAGATAGATAGATATATAGTTGGAGATAAATAGATAGAAAGATAGATAGACAAAGAGAGAGAGTTTATTACACAGCAGTCTTTGTTATGGTTGATTCAATAATTATAGATGAATGGTGAACGTAATGCCATTGTCCATATTCTGTATATGTATGCAGTCAGGTCTGGATATATGCGCGTTTCATATACACGGATTCGTTTGGACATGGTAACCAAAAAATTCCAAAGTCGGCCACAACACGGGCAAAATTCGTATATATATGCGGATATTTGTGGGCGACAGGGGTCCTGCTACAACTCCGGGTCAGTGCCGGACCGCGCGGATTGTAGCAGACGACACAAAACAGAGAATATGGTTTGTTTACGTTTAATTTTTTTTAATTTTTCTATATTCCAACTATTCACTCTCGGGCATAGGCTGATAGCCTTTACACTCTACCGCTGAACACGGTGAGGCCCGTGAGGTCTTGTTCCAGTCTAGGGAGTGAGACATGCGAAGCACCCATTCACGGCCCGAACCCAACTCCATCTCTGAAGCTGCGCCCCTGTGCTTCACAGTCTCACTCCCCAGGCTCGGACCCTCACTCTCAGAACGCCACCTATTGAGCAATTAACTCGCTAGGCATTGCCCCCCTGTAGCATATTTTGAATATGGGAATATTCATACAGTGCTATTTAATCAGGGAACAATGAGGGTATTTTGTTTTGGCATTTCGGCGTGCTGTGGTAATGCACTGAAACTAGGTACAGCACAAATTCCATCCCAATAATATCTTCCCATTGACATATTGGGATTCGAACCCGGGTCCATTGGATTACCAGTCCAGTGGCAAGACCACTCTGCCACATATCCGTTGCAGGATATTGCCTGCCTGACATGCAAATAAGTTTTTGTTGGTGGTATAATTTCGGCTTAAGGTAGGCTAAAGGCTCAAATAGGGGACTGTGGGAAAGTGGCTGGAACGAATTTAATTAATTCCCATAAGGCCTGCTATATGATATTCACGGTTTTGATATACGGGGCACGTATACGGTACCAATTAACCTCGTATATCGAGACCTGACTATATATAGACTGTATATGATGATCCCTCTCTCTTTATTTATTAGTCTATTCATCTATCTATCTATCTATATAACCACTGGACTAACTTTGCATATGTCCTCCCCCCCCACTCACCCTTCTTTTTTTTGCACTTCCTCGCCCCCCGTGCTCTGTAGCGGGATCTGACCCCCACCTCCCCCCTCACTCTCTCTCTCTCTCTGTCTCTGTCTCTTTATTCAACCACCGGATTAGCTATATATTTACACCCCTCTTCCCTCCCCCCCCCTGCTCATCATACCACCCAAGAACACCACCACCAACCCATTCACTCACCTTCCTTCTATTTGTTTTGTATTCCCCCCCCCCCCCCCCACGGCACTTCATACCACCCCAGAATACGACCCACTCACTCACTCAACCTCCTTCTGGTTGCTATGCACCCCCCCCCCCCCCCCTCCTGCACTTCATATCACCCCAGATCACCACCCACTCATTCACTCACCCTCCTTCTGTTTGCTCTCCCTCGCCGCCTGTGGTCTGAGGCGGGATCTGATGCCCACCACCCCTACACCCACCACCACCACCAGCAGTGCCAGGCACGTCACCACCGCGCCTATGATCACGCCCAGGGTAGCCTCAGACCCGCTGTTACGCCCACGAGTCGGTTCTGTGGGCGGAGATATAGGTCAGGTACTGTAAATCATTTATGTATGTATGTATACTCAGGCACATTCCACATACCTGGGGGTGCTCGACTCGAGACAGAGCTCGAACAGAAGCAACAAAATAAAATAAGAATAAAAGTTCACACACATCTACGTCGTCTAAGAGAAGACCCAGAGACCAATGCCCATTTGGGGTCCCCAGCACGACACTTCCAGGTCCCAGACCTCCAGGAGACGTTCCAGTCTCAGCAAGCAGACACGCAGCGGAATGCACCACAATGCCCGTCCACATCACTTTCAGGCATGGCCCTTCATATATACACCGGCTCCCCGAGCCAAGCTCCTGGAGGACTATATCGCATTTGGAGAGTTGAAATTGTCGACTTAAATTCCGCAGACTTTATTGCCTTTTTTTGGGGTGTCCAGCCAAATTGCAACTGGTACCACCGTCTGCCTTCGACGAAAACAGGCATTTCAAGTAGTTTTATGTTGAGTATGGACCACATTATTTTAGTATGCACACATATGTTTGTGATGTACATACACGCACGAGAGGCACCATGGCTACGCATAGTATGACAAATATGCATTTTGTAAAATGTTTTTTGAGTTAATTTCTTTCTTTGCAAACACACTTTAATCAATGCCGATATACTCCAAATAGTTTTAAGACTATTTGGAGTATATCAGCATTGAGTATGAATAACTTTTTCGACACAATTGTTATGGGGATGTAAGTACAATCAGGAGACGATCTACGGGTCTGCAAAGTACACCACACACACACACACACATTTTTATGTCACATTATCTTCAATTATTGATCATTGAAATGCATTGGGCTCGTCTTTATCCCTTACACACACACTAATGACCATCACAAAGTCTTATACCGGTAACATAAAATCACTGGTCAATATTCATATATTTGAATATATTCTTATATTCTTATACACATACATTTACATGCCATTTACATGGTGGGGGTTCGTGGCGAGAAGGTCGAAGGGTAGGGTACTTAAGGATAATAATATGAATATGGAAGGCGAGGATGACCTAGTTTCGGCGCTACCAATTTTGTTCTGCATATATACGGACCTGGCACTGGGCCGTATATAAACGGACAAGGCACTCTAGGGGTTAACCTTACCTGCTGCTGTCTCATGTTGAGGATGGTTGAGAGCCACGGTATAGGCACTGAGCTCCGTGGGTGTGGACTCCCCCTTCAGGTTCCTAGCCTTAACAACCAGACGATAGGTCGTGGCCGGTCTCAGGTTGGCTACAGAGAAGGACGGGTCATCGCGGGTTACTTCCACTACCGGTTGGGTCTCTCCGTGTTTGTCAATTACCTGTAGAGGAGTACAGATATAAACTAAACAAAAGGGGCAGGGGGAGATGGGAGGATAGTTTTATCCCTAGACCTTTATCAAGCTTAAAAAAACTCCAAGACCCCCTTTGTGATGAATTTGTGCATTTTTGGTAGAAAAATGTTGCGGACATAGGCCGGTTCCTCCACGAATATTTATGAGTGGGCTAGAGACTATGGTATCCAAGTGTACATAAATGTGTGTGTCAACTTACATGTAGGGTGAAGGTTTGTGTCAGTCCCCCGTCATCCCCTGGTAGGCAGGACACTCGGAGGGAACTGATGGTCACGTCATAGGCTCGGCAGTTGTGGGCAGGGTCTGGCTTACCTGCAGTGGGGGGGGGGGGGGAGAAAGACACTGACGGTAGACGATTTTAGGAGAGAGAGAGAGAGAGAAGGGGGGGGGGGGGGGATAGGGTGTTGATATTTACTTCATAGGCTCGTCAGTTCTAGGAAGGAGCCCCTACCAATGGTCGACGCTTGACACTACAGATTCTTAGTGTGAGAATGTAAATAAAGTAGAAGTGCCGCTTTGCCCAAGATCAAAACGGCATACTCAACTCTGCGATGGGTTATCATCACTACTATTACCACCATGATAACTACTGCTATCGCCATCACTACTACTATCACCATTATCACTACTACTATCACCATCATCACTACTACTGTTGCCATCATTACTACTACTATCACCATCATCACTACCTCTACCCGTTAGTGTAGATGGGATCTCTGGTACTAATAACATAGCCAATCTTTGGAAAACACATTACCAAACTTTGTTTAACTCTGTTGGGCACCAAGGAAATACCATTGCTGCTACAACAGAGTGTAACAAAGAAGAAAAATATGACACAATTAAAGTTACAAGTGAAAAAATCAAGGCTGCAATAAGTAGGCTAGATGCTAACAAATCCTGTGGTTTTGATGGTATATATGCTGAACATTTGAAGTACTCCTCCACTCTCCTCTTAGAGAAACTGAGCAGTTGCTTTACCAGCTTTCTAATTCATGGTTTCCTACCAGAATCTATGATGTCCGTTACCTTGATACCAGTAATTAAAGACAAGGCTGGCAAAATTACATCAAAAGACAACTATAGACCTATTGCCCTTGCCAGTATTGTAAGTAAGATACTAGAGTTAATCATTTTAGACAGAATCTCAGTGTATATCTCAACTAATAGTAATCAATTTGGTTTTAAAAAGAATCATGGTACGGACCAGTGCATCTACACTCTGAAGGAGCTAGTGGATGGGTACATCAAAATGAACAGCTCTATTTTTGCATGCTTTCTTGATGCTAGTAAGGCATTTGACAGAGTCTGCCACAATATCCTGTTTGATAAATTAGCAACAAGGGGAGTGCCATCCTATATACTGAGAATCTTGAAGTACTGGTACGCCAATCAAACATTTAATGTAAGATGGGGTAACATTATTTCGGATTCCTATACAGTAACCAATGGAGTGAGACAGGGTAGTATTCTCTCACCTTACTTATTCAATGTAGATATGGATGAATTAAGTGATAAATTGAATAAAGAGCAGATTGGATGTTATGGTGGGAATAAAATCATCAACCATCTCATGTATGCTGATGATCTGGTCATTATTGCACCGTCTTCTGCGGGTCTGAGCAAACTTCTTGATATATGTGAATCTTTTGGTAGTAAACATTGTGTTAAATTCAACCCACTGAAAAGTGCTGTTCTTATATTTAGATCAAAATTACTGTATAAAAGTAAACTGCCAAATTTCTCACTCAATAATCAAATTATTCAAGAAGTAAACAAAATAAAATACCTGGGACACATTATCTCAAACGATTGCTCAGATGATGCAGATATCGGCCGTCAGCGCAGACAGCTATATTTACGTGGTAACACCATCTTGAGAAAATTCCACATGTGTAATTGGGAAACTAAAGTCACTTTGTTCCGGACATATTGTTTCTCTATGTACACGGCCCATTTGTGGTGGAAGTATAAGAGAGCCACCATAAATGGTCTGTGTACATCCTATCATAATATACTCAAGATGTTCATTGGTCTCTCTAAATATGAAAGCACTAGTATGGTGTGCACACTGTTGGATGTGCAGTGCTGTCGGGCTGTCATCAGGAGACTGGTGTACAGCTTTTCGCAGCGACTGCAATCCTCCAGTAACACGCTGATTGTAGCTCTTTGGTCTAGTGATCATATCTATGAATCCCGTATTATACCTCACTGGCAGAAGCTGCTGCACACATAGTATGTAATGTAATATATAGGTCTAATTGAACTATGAGCAATGATCTGTGCAATAGGTGTTAACCAACATTGAGCAATAGCCTTAGTTAGCCTATCTGTGTTATATTGTGACAAAATGTGATATGTGCTCTATTCTGTAAATAGGCCTACTGTATTTTTTATTTTATTGTTTCTTTATTAATATATCTTTGTGTATAATTATTATCTGTGCTCTGACGAGAAGTGTATGTGATATGGACCATTAGGTCGTACTGTATTTATACTGTATCTATCTTATGTGTCTGGAATAAAGAATTATTATTATTATTATTATTATATTATTATTACTATCACCATCATCACTACTACTATCACCATCATCACTACTACTATCACCATCATCACCACTACTATCACCATCATCCCTACTACTAGTGCATAGAGATGATCCTGAATTAATCGGTAAAGATGATTTTATGAATAAGTTTAAAAGGAAGTGGAAAGAAGGTAGGAAAATGAATGTTGTAACCTCGCATATATCATTGAAGCGAACAATTTGTAAATTAAATCTTGGCGTTGGGCATGATGGATTACACTCGCTTTTTCTGAAGAATGCATCAGATAACGTTCTTGCGATTCTGTCATATTTTTTCAATGTATGCTTCAGTCATTGTTATCTACCAACTCATATACTAAAAGGAAATATAACCAATAGTTAAAGATAAAAAGGGTAATGTTACTTTATCTAATAATCACAGACCTGTTATGCAGTCTTCCTGCTTGTTGAAACTCTTCGAAATTCATATACTGGATATACTTGAGGAAAAAGCTTGTTTAAACCATAAACAATTTGGCTTTAAAAGAGGAGTGTCGACAACTGATGCATGTTTTGTTTTAAAAGAATTGATGTTCAATTACTCTCATAAAAATGACTCTGGAATCATAACATTTATTGATCTGTCCAAGGCATTTGATTATGTAAATCATTTTCTATTGGGTGAAAAATTATTGAATAAGGGAGTCCCAGTGGACAGTGTATTTTCTTATGCATTACCTCAGAAATCAATTAGCTAATGTGACATGGAAGGGGCACCAGGGATCCTTTTATTATGTGGAGAGGGGAGTAAGGCAGGGAGGAATACTATCCCCCTTTTTATTTAAACTATATATAATATTTTAGAAGAACTGTCTAATATGAATCAAGGGTGTCAACTGGGAATAACAAAAATTAATATTTTGGCCTATGCCGACGATATAGCTCTTATTGCTCACGAACATGATGATATGGCAAAATTGTATATTAAATTGAAAATTGAATTAGAAAAACATGGTTTGATTATTAATAAAAACAAGACAAAATGCATGAAATTCAAAAGGAAAGGAAACCAATCTTCGGGTAATACTATAAAATTACATCATGATGAACTAGACCTAGTAAAATCGTTTAAATATCTGGGCCATGTGATCTCTTCTTCTCTACATGACAATGATGATGTTGATTTAAGGCTGAAAACATTGTATTCAAGTTTTAATACAGTAATTAGAAATGTTTCATATGTTGATAAGAAAACACCTTTATTTTTATACAATGCGTATTGTAAGCCAGACTTTGGACTTCCACTCTGGAACAATTGTAAGACTTTTTCTACAGGTATCTTCAAAACTTTTGCCTTAGCTATCAACAAGTCAATGAAGCGGATCCTTGGTGTACCTTTCTATACCAGTAACCATGAGGTGGCAGAGTCATGTGAACAATTACTGCCGAAGCATCACGTTGCTCTTATTCAGGCAAGATATTTTCACAGAATAGCCAAGTCTAATAATCTTATAATTAATACTAATTGGCAATACTTGCAGTCTGGACTTTTATAAACAATGTTGAAAATCTATTTCATAAGACATATAATATTGAAGTATGGAAGTATGATCTTAACACAATCTACTCTAGAATCCTATGGGTTCAGCGACACGAAGAACGACGGGCTCCCGTGTCTTATGATCCAAATACAAGGTGATGCTACCTCGGTCTATCTAGGATGTCATATAATTATTCATAATTAAATGCGGTTGCTAAAGATGATATAATAAAATATATATTTGATTATAGGCTATACTGTAAATAAACAAGAGTTGTAGGAATTCATGTGTATACCTTTTCAGCTATTTTACTTTTCTAAATTATTTTAATGGATATGTAATATGTACATGAATGTAAATTTTGTACATATTATGAAATAAAGACAATTGAATTGAATTGAATTGAATTGAACTATCACCATCTTCACCACTAATATCACCATCATCACTACTACTGTCACCATCACCAAGGCGGAGCAGCTTCAAAGATGGGGCTGCTTCAAGCCGTGAGTGAAGCTCTAAGTGATTCACATGTCACTCCCTACACTGGAACAAGACCTCACAGGCTTCACCGTGTTGAGTGGTTGGATGTACACTCGCTCCAAGAAGTATCTGCACCCCTATGCTGATCATCTGGTGTGTACAGCTCGGTAGGGTTGGCACCTCTGCCTGCAACTATATCCATGTGTCGGAGATGATCGTCTCTGACACATAGATGTAGTTGCAGGCAGAGGTGCCAACCCTATCAAGCTGTACACACCAGATGATCAGTGTAGGGGTGCAGATACTTCTTGGACCGAGTGTACAGGCTCTCAGCCTATGCCCAAGAGGGAGTAGTTAGAATATAAAAGCCAAAAAAATAAACCTATCAACAGAAGAAAACGAGGCCCAAAATGGTTAAAACTGGTCTAAAGGTCAAATCGGGCTGAGCGGTCGAATTGAGCCGAACAGTAGAATCGGGCCGAGTGGTATAGTACAAAAGGTGACACGACAGCTCAACTATAGTCTATTCATTATAATTAGGCTAAATATCTTGACTAATAAACTCTCCAACTCAAAAACAACAAGAGTACTGGAGCTACTATATTTACCATATTAGTTTTGAAGATTCGACCAGTGAATATAGGTATTGAAGTTTACAGCTCAATTACTCTAGCCATTATTGAGGTTATAAGGTTCACGAATTCTGACCTAATTATAATGAATGAATTATAACAGTCCCTTTCAACCAGTAGATCCCAACCAGTGCCAACTCGACCAGTACTGTCAGGATAGGTTTGGTTAAGTTAGATTTGGTTTATAATTCGACACTGAATGGTTTAGTTGGTCATTGTTGAGTTAGCACTGGTGGCCATCTACTTGTTGAAATGGTATACTGGTTGCATCATTTATCCTGGAAGGCTATTCTAAATCAGTCCTAAAACCAATTGGCTTATTCTATTCATCATTATTAAATGTACAATGTTAGAATTATGCATTACAGTTCATATTATGTCTCAATCGACAGATTGGCCAACGCAATACATTTCCATATAATTTGCATAAATTCCTTCTATCCATTCCACGTTTAGAATAAAATTGTTCTTTGACAAACAACTATTATAGACTATTCACTATAACTATAGGCTAGAAATCAACGAGAGGAATCTTGCTGACATTTCTATAATTTGAGAAGAGTCAACCAGGAAATCAGTTTGAAAATGTACAGCTCATTTGTTCTAGCCCTGTTTTGCTGTTTTAAATTACAAAGGTTAATAGTTAATATTTATGGGCTAGCAATATTCAATAGCCTTTAGTAGTAGGCCTACTTTCCCCTAAACCCTTAATTATTGGTTATTACCATCAACAATACCTTTTCGTCCCTCAATATACTGAACTAAAATGAGTAAACTAAAAGAAACTCAATTGACATAATGTTCTAACTGTATTCGTTATTCTTCGTTATTCTTTGTTTGGGTTATAAATAATTTAGTTACTCATATTTGTTAATTTTCTTTAACGACAATTCATAGAAAACGATTATGTTATGGGTAACTATATAGTATTAGTTTATTTTTATCTCTTATTTATATACTCTACAATTAATTTAACACCTTACGAGCGGCCTAGGCGGTAATTTCTATGTAGCGCCCAGCGTTTTTTTTTTTACCATAAATGGGGTTGTTTCCGTGCTCTTTTTCATGCATAAACAAGACCCAGAGCGTAATACAAGTATGTATCCCTGAAAGGGCATAAATTGAGCTTTCCAATGACACTCGAACCATCGTTCTACGATCACTGGTTGTCTTGCAACGATCGTGCAACCGAAGGGCAAAATCGCTAAAATACGGTCATTTTCTTACATTATTACGTGTGTAGCGAGTGAGAGAGGGTGGGGGAGGGTGCAATAAATCTCAGTAGCTCCATGGCGGCCGTGGCGAGCGGTCAGGAGGAAATCTATGCTCCTACCACCGCTCCGCTCTCTCTCAGAGCACATTACGTGCTCAAAATTGCACTCGACAATAGCCGTGACCCGCCACATTTATTTCACTCGACAATAGCCGGGTGCCACCAGTCAAGGGTTAAGGCAATTATTAAGTACGTAACACATTTTCTATTATCAGGATTTAAATATGAGAATGAAAAATTAACTATGGACTAAATTTGAGCCAGCATACCAAGATGATATTATGTAGATAAGTTGGGCTATATCCCAGCTTTCAAAGTTCATAAGTTCATTCTTCGTGTAGCTTCGATATCAGCAACAGCGTGTTGGCAGTTCTTCAAGTTTTGTGTATTGCTACACGTACAATACAATCGATATGACCGACCGTGCTCGGAAACTTCGTGGATGGGGCCAGGCGGTTTTACCCAACTATTGTTTTGATCTGTATATGTCTGTGGTATGTCCTCAAAAAATGTGTGCGAGAAATGCTGAAGAGGAAATAGTCGTGGAGATTGGGGGGAGAGGGGGGACGTATACATATATTTTTTGTTAGTGATGGTTATGCTAAGGAATTTTGTTTAATGATTCATCTATTCGTGTTTTGTTATGATACAGGATGAAAACAAAAAAATTTTTTTTTATTCTGGCTAACATTATATAATTTTATGCACATTAAGAATTAGCTGTAGGATCCAAATAGGTTAATACTATCATCATGCACCCTATGCCACTCATACATCATCCCTAACCCCTTCTGTACCGGAGACGTCTTTGTAGGTATATTCTAGCTATATTTAAACGATATTGTGCAGTTTAAGAAGGATCTGTGGTAGTAAGAATGGTTAAATGTGATAGTTCGAAGCCCGTAAGTTGATAGAGGCCCCTTTTAACCCCTGCTGTACCGGTGACGTCGTTTTCGTTATATTCTAGCAACTATTAGATGATTGTATTCAGCTTAGGAAGGGCCTCTAGCAATAAACAGGCTTCGAACTATCTCACTTAACCCTTTATACTACCACAGGTCCTTCTTAAATGGCACAAATTCGTCTAAATATAGTTAGAATAAAGTTAAAAAGACATCGCCGGTAAAGAAGGGGTTAAACTGAATACAATCGTCTAATAGCAGCCAGAGTAAAGTATACAAGACGTCGTTGGTACAGAAGGGGCTAAGCTGAAGAAAGACCTCTATTATCGGGAGCCTAACATGTAGAGGTCCTGTGGTAAGAGTGAGGGGCCAGCTTTGTGTGTGGACGACATTTTGGGGCATCAATTATTAAGGCGGGAGGGTTTATTTATTGGTCGATTTATTTATTAATTTATTTTTAGTTTTAGTTTCTTCCCTCGACCTCCACCAAGCTTAAAAAAACATCCCCAAAATCCACCTTCTAGTTTTAAAGATAAAGTGCAGTTTTCGCATTACCCCAAAAAAAAAAAATGCATACGCAACTCTGCGACCTAGAATTCTGCAAGTAGTATTGGATCTCTTAGGTAAAATCGGTTTATATACAATATATACTGTATATTTTATATATATTAAATGTTGTTATACTCACAGCCGGACTTGAACCACCGACAGTCAGAAGAAGTGCCCATACTTTAATCCACTATACTGAGGCGTGATAGAGAATACTTGTGTGTATTGGATTAAAGCATAGACACTCGTCCTGACTGTTGGTGGTTTATGTCCGCCTGGGAGTATATATATATATATATATAATTACATTTATGATCACATTGAATCTTAACCCGGCAGCTGCAGGGAGACTCTTAAGAGGTTTTACTGGGCGACTGCGGGAGTCTTGAGATCCTAGGCCTAAAAAACAAATTTTAAAAGGCCCCAGTAGCACTTGAATTTTTTTTTTTCCCCTCGGCCATGCCTCATATCACTCCTCCACATTCCCCCGCCCCCCCCCGCCCCTTCAATTATCACCTATTTTCCCTGTTATTCCCTTATTCTTTGGTATATTTTCGTCCAAACATTAGAAAGCCGGGTGCAGGGTGTGGTCATCTGTGTGTATATGCGTGGGAAAGAGCGAGAGATAGAGAGAGAGGCCTCAGTCTCTCTCCAGGCCTCGAGAGAGGAGGATGTGTTGCCGGCTGGCTCACACTTGATGAATGAAACTCTCGCTTTCAATTCGCGATTTTGACCATACAAATGATATTCCCACTTGTTTTATTGTTGTAACATGTTACTATCTTCATATTAAACGTAAAATAGGCACATGTAGATAAATATTAATTATATTTATGGTAAAATAACGATTTTAGTAAGGAATGAATGAATATACCTACCCACAGCGGTATGGTGTATACTACAGGGGCTGCGCAGCCCAGAGGTTAACCATTGGAATATTTATCTGACCATGAAAATCAAATAAGCATGCGTAATTTCATTATAACCCATTAGTTAGTTTCATATATATCAATAGAATAGTTGGCCTTGACCTTTGACCTTTATATCTCGACATTTATTATTTTCCTTTTCACTTAAAATGCAACTATCTCACCAAATGTGGTTTGCATGAAAAGTAAAGAAAATAGCATGTTGATCTTTTATTTGACCTTGACCTTTCATATGGAATTGTATAGTTTTTTGCATGACCTTGGCCTAGGTATTCCGAATATACATGGTAAGCCTAGTGAGAATCTAACATTTAGTATAAGAAATACTAGTAGAAAACCTATTTTGACCTTTGACCTTGATCTTTGACCTTACCCTTTAGAATATTTATCTAAAATTTGGGCAATACGATATCAAGGTTACCAGTAACTTGTATAGTGAAAATGAAGAAATTTGAGTAAAACGTAAAATAAATAGTAAAAGTTGACCTTTGACCTTGACCTGTGACCTGAACCTTTATGTAAAAGTTTTTTTTTTTCATTGACATTGCCCCGGAAAATCAAATAAGCATACCTAATTTAATTAAAATCCATCAGTTAGTTTCATATAATTATATTAATAGAATAGTTTATCTTGACTTTTGACCTTTATGGTATGTGTTTCAAAATTCAACGTTTTCCTCTTCATTTAAAGTACAACTATCTTACCAAATTTTGTGAAGCTTGCATGAGAAGTAAAGAAATTAGCATATTGACCTTATATTTGACCATGACCTGTGACCTTGACCTTTCAAATGGAATTGTATAGTTTCTTGTATGACCTTGGCCTAGGTATTCCGAATATCCTGTGGTTCTGTCTTTGTAATATTGGCCAGTTTTTCAATTTCTTTTACCCACTCCCTGACCTTCTCCTCTATGTATTGCTTCTTGAATTCTTCCGTGCCGATCACAGCGCCAAGGTGACGCTGTCTGTCCTTTGTTACGACCACTACGCTACTGCTGAAAGCTTCTACAGCACTTACATAATGTTCCGGTTTTACTATTAGTATAAACGTACTGACACATACACACTCACCCAAAATCCTAGGAGTAACATATGATACTCATATGACATTCAAACAGCACATCACAAACACGAAAAAGAAACTGACACCCAGACTTAACGCTCTCAGGTCACTTGCTCACACAAAATTTGGACACAACAAAGAAACCACCACCACAGTTTATAAACAATACATAAGATCAGTGCTGGAATACGCAAGCCCAGCCTGGGCTTCTAACCTAGCTGAAACACATCACAAGACCTTACAGACTATTCAAAACAAAGCCCTACAAATCATTACAGGCTGCACAGCTACTACACCCACAGATCACCTACATCAAGAAACCAAAATCCTCAAAGTCAGGGACCATCTGGACATGAGAGGCACCCAATTTCTGGCAGCAGCCTCTACGAACCAAAACCACCCACTACACTACATGGCAACACACCCACAGACACCAAGAAATATCAAAACAACACCCAGCACACGGTATCACACACAAATACTGTCCTCTCTCCCTCCCTGCCCACCCCAAACCAACTTCCAGAAGCACATCCATACTCATATCTCTCGCTGATCCATCCACTCACTCATAGACAACACGCAGCTGCAAGCACGACCTCCCGAAATCCATCCTTCCGAATCCTCCCTTCCTCGCGAGGACAGAGTCCACCTGGCCAGGCTGAGATGCGGACACCATCCAGCTCTTCTGAGCTATCAGAAGAGACTGGATGACTCCGTCGTCGACACCTGCCCGGGATGTAACACAGCACCCTATACCATCAAACACATCATAGAAGACTGCATTCCACACAACCACTTATGCCAACAACACAATCTATACTCAATGAGAGCTCTGTGGGAAAGCCCGATCGCGGCCATGGCCTTCCTCAGGGACTCGGGGCTGTTCGGCCAGGCAGATTAGGGAACAACAACAACAACAACGTACTGGCATTTGGATGGTATCCTATTTCTGGGCCTACACTTGATACTTGCTCCCACCAGTGCTTGAGATCGTTGACTTTTCCCGCTCTAGTGAGTTCATCTGCATAGACCACCTACTTGACTTGCGTTGCCTCATAGCTTGTTAAGGTTTGCAACACTGAGAGACCTAATGCGCACATTGCCAATGCTACATGATCACCTTGTGCGGTTCCTTCCATTGATTTCAGTGCCGATCCACGTCATGTGTTCTGGTTGTTTACTATGAAGTGGTCGGTAGGCTGTTTATAGGTGTTCTTTATATAGGCGGCAAAGCTAGGTCATTTTACCTTGATGCTATGTATTGGTGTCTTTCTGTTGATGGTGGTAAAGGCATTTGATGCATCCACTAGCAGCACAGCTTCACAATCCTTTCACTCATATATTTTTTCTTATTGCATGAATTGCTACCTCTCCCCCTGCTTGGTGGCTGGCACACACTTGGAGATTTCCGGCCGCTGACCGCATATCATCTTTCACCACATCCATTATGCACATTCTGATGATTCTTCTTAGCATTTCACCCACCCCCAAGTTGTCTGCATCTTGGATTCTTGTCCAATGGTATTAGACGACAAGCTGTGAAAGCCTCCAAGTGTTGACAATTTTGGGCGGCCATCTTTCTTGCAAGAACTGCCAGAGCCCTACATAAGTTGGTCACTGCAGGTCCGAAGACTGCGCTGCTCAGGATTGTTCTCCAATCATTTGCATCCAGCCCAGATGGACCTGCACTGCCTTGTGTCCCGAGAGCCTATGTTCAAATCATCTCGCCCTTGATTTGTTCATAGATGATAATTATGGTTCGGTGGTATATAAGCCCCCTTAAGCCTCCCACTCTCGGAGATACTAGGTTGCGGATGTTTCTTTTTCAACAGGTTGATGGTTTCTCTTGTGACAGGCAACAACCCACCAGCTGCCTCCTAGGTCAGGGACCGTATTGCAGGTGCCACTTTACTCTGTCTCATCTGGTCGCCGAATCTCCTGGCCTCGTCCTCAGTGTTTCCCTCTTGTGACACTGCTTGCCTTGTCTCTCTTGTAATGCTCTGGCTTAACTGTATCGTCCATCTTGTTATCATTCCGTAGTTCCACTCTTTTTGTTAGCCCAGTCACGTTTTCAGCTTGTTTAGATTTGCGGTGAGTTTTTTTTGCCAGAAGAAATGTGGAATGCAGAAAAGTATCTGAGAGTGTATGGGGCTGAAGCTGTGTCATAGACATAATTATGAATTAACGTGTTGATTTCTTTTAACATTTTGTTGGTGGCTGTGCATTTAGGTGGCTTGAAAAAGTTATGTGCAGACCAATCTACAACTTCTGAATTAGCTGCATTTGTCAAAGTTTCAACATCCTCTTCCCGTAATCCTTTCCAGGGAAAGTTTACTACTACTACTACTACTACTACTACTACTGCTGCTACTACTACTACTACTACTACTACTACTACTACTACCACCAGTACCACCACTACTACTTTGTCTTTGATTTTTATTTAATACAGTACATTCATTATATTTTACAAACATCAGATATTACTCTATTCCTACTATTCTACTACTCTATACCATGCAACTTCAATCCAGTCGCCTCCCTATGCGACCCTCTGCCACCGCTGCCTCGTAGTCCACTACTAATACTAGTACTACTATCAGGGGTGTAAAGGTAACGAAGTACATTTACTAAAGTACAGTACTTAAGTAAATGTTCTCAGTATCTACTTTTTAAAAAGTAGATTTTTTGCCCAGTACTTTTACTCTAACTTGAGTATTATTTATAAGAAGTACTTGTACTTTTACTCCATTAAATTTAATTTACTTCTTTTAATTTTGTGGAGTAAAACTTCATCAAATTTCCGAAATATTCCTTCCAATAGATTTGAAATTCTCAATAACATTTCCCATGGACATTCCCCTGAGTGTAGGTGTTACATTCATTGGCTAGTTCAAAGGTCACCACTATATATATATATATATATATGGCGCTGATAGGCCTCCCTCTCCCCCAACCCCCCAGGTATCCTAATGACTCTCCCATTGTCCCACCTAATCCCACAGGTTTCACACCTCACCCTTTCCACCCGTGATCGACTCAGCATTGCTATTTTATTAGACACTCATCTATTCTGAATATATATTTTTACCCAATTTCATGTAACAAAGACAACCGTAAACATAAAACGATCATTAGCTATACAAAAATAACTCGTGCAGAAAAAAATAACATAAGTGTTGTGCATTCTTGATACAAAGTAGATAATTACAGTATATAAGAAAATACAAGTTATGTTATTCCTTCCATAAAACTTGCAAAATATGGCTTTGAAACAAACATTGCTATGTTTGCTATATCTGAAGAAAAGGAGAGTTGAAATTATATAACGATAAATATTAGCTCTACATCGATTGTATGATCTTGGAAAATCCCCAAGGAATTGAACAAAATCCCTTGTACACAACTATAGTGTCATAATAATAGTTAATGTGTTATTTACTAACTAACAATATAATTATTATAACCTAATAATTATAATTGGACTTGCCATAATCGTATTTTAATTTTCCAAACATTATATCTAAGCTGAATGGTTTAATCTAGCATAATCTGAAGTAACATTGTATACTATAATCTACCCTGTGATTGTCGTTAACTAACTGAACTTAACCCTAGTTGCAGCTTTTACTGGGTTGATTATTTTCTAGGGATCGAGACTACTCCGAATCACTTGACTGCACGTTCTCATTCCCATATCATCAGAATCTATTCAATTACATACGCATAATGAAACTCTAGATTTTTGTCTTCTGTGATTAGTCCTATTTTTTCCGCGGAATGCTATAAATATCACTGATTATAACAACTCGTCTTTATATCTTAATAAGAAATGTGCCATTGTAAGAGAACAAGATGGTTCATACTGTAACAGCTAACTATTAATGTTTATAATATATATATACTGTACTGTGTTGGTGGTGTAATGATATAGATGCTTATGTTCTGGGTGTGGCGTCCCGAGTTTGAATCTCGGGAGGATCATAATTATGCTTTCATTAGTTTATTCTAGTACATTGGGGTTTGTAATGGAGGATTAATGTTAAGAACGGGGTGTTCCTTTTATATACATATAAACAGGTATCTCATATGTAACTTAAAAAATTGGGAAAATAGTTTTTACTTTTGGTACTTGAGTAATTCATTCAGTAGATACTTTATTACTTTAACTCAAGTAACTTTCTAGTTGGGTACTTTTACTTTTACCGGAGTAACTTTTTGAGTACATACTTTTACTTGAACTTGAGTAAAATTATTAGGTACTTTTTACACCCCTGACTACTACATAGCTGCTTCATATTCCGGGGTATGCACTCACTCATCATCGTGGAATTGTGTTTGTCCCTTTATTTTTATTTAATATTTTACATTCATTAATACATTAAATACTACTACTACTTCTACTACTATTACTACCACTAGTACTACCCTACTACACTACTACTACAACAGTTCTACCACCACTACCACTACTACTACTACTACCACCCACCTGCAGCCACTATCTGGAAGACACATGGCAGTATCTGTCTACCAATGTTGTTATGAGCCCAGCACAGTAGAGTTCCATAGTCCAGTTCGGTGACAGGGGTATAGTTCACCACGCTCTCTGTACCCTTCATCACATATCTGCAACACAACACACCATTATATATTATGTGGGCGAAGCAGGTTTTAAACTTGAAATGCTGGGTGAGAAGGGAATTTAGGCCTCCCGAAAGTATCTGGGCCTGGCGTGGTTTCGAACCAGGGTCAGCAGGCTTGCCAGACTCTCGCTCTAACCGCTGTACTAGCTCAGACGTACAGCATGAATACAACCTTAGTTCTATTTGCAGAACCAGGCGATAGTCTCGTGAAGGCTATACCTACACACGTGGAGAGTTTATTAGACATTACCCCCAATGACTATTTTACGTATTCCCAAACGTCAACTCGGCTAGTTTTGTGGCTGTTGGTTTTCCGGATACAGGGCAACACAAAACATGTATGTATGTATGTATGTATGTGTATGTATGTATGTATGTATATGTATATATGTATGTGTGTATGTATATATGTATGTATGTATGTATTTATGTATGTATGTATGCATGTATGTACAGTATGTATGTCATTGATGGTATAAACTATCAGTACTTTCCCGGGTTAAATTATGATATTAATTGTGGTTTGATATTGACACACTTCCCTCACGGCAATAATATATATTTGTTCTTAAGAGGATTTTTTTTTCTTCTGGACCCACTTCTCCCTCATGTTTAGCCTCATTTGCTTGGCGATTTTAAACCTTTCATGCCACTTAGGTGTCGATTTGCTTTCCTGGCGAGCGATGGCGAGCCTATAATCTAGGAAGAGTCGGCCTTCGGCCGTGACATATTTTTACTGAAAAATTTTCATATTTATCTCGAAGGGGGGGTCTTGGGAGTATTCATAAAAGCTTGATGGAGGTCTTGGGAGGAAACTAAAAATAATACATAAATGAACTAATAAATTAATAACAAATTCAAATCAATACAAATCTCCCCTTAACCTCAATGAAAGATACATGTTCAGAACTGTCAGTTAGATACTCAAATTCACATTTATTTGTCGCAATATTTTTACTTTAATAGATTTCACGTTGCATGGGACAATTTTACTTCAGGAAATGCTTAATACAGGACAATTATATTTTCCTGGACGCCAGATTAGCACGAGGATTAATGAAATTAAAAGTTATACATATTTAATTATTATTTATACAAACACGAAGCAATTATTAAACCTGCATAATACCCTTGCAGCAAAAAGCCAGCGCATAAATTATATAAAATGCTTCCCAGATAAAAGGCAAACTGAATATACTGTACATTACTATTATTATTACCGTATTGTTAATGTTTTTATTATTAGTATTATTAGTATTAATATTATTATTTGTAATTTTGTATTATTATTATTATTATTATTATTATTATTATTATTCCCAGAAATGTTAACTCCTTTAGCCCATTCAGTACTGGGTGACATCCTTTTCATTATTATCTGGGTACGGTTAGACGATTTTATTCAGTTTAATAAGGGCCTCCAACAATGAACAGGCTTCCAACTCTATCGCTTAACCCTTTTTAATACCCCAGATACTTTTTAAACTGCAAAAAATTGTTTAAATACAGCTAGGAAAAAAAACTTATAAAGACGTCGCTGTTAATTAAGGGGTTAAGGGGAGATGTTTAAGTATGCTTCCTAGACCTCCATCAAGCATAAACAAATACTCCCAAGACCCCCTTTCGATATAAATTTGTACATTTTTTCGGTAGAAAATGTCCCGGTTCCTCCTAAATAACAGGTTCGATTTCGCTCGCCAGGAAAAAATCGACACCTAAATGGTTGGATAGGTCTTAAAATTTACAGAAATTGGAAGAAATGTCTTAATATCGCCAATCTAACGGAGAGAACAACTTAAATTCTCAAAACTAATGGGGCTAAACACGAGGGAGAAGGTTCGAAAAAATAACCCACAAGTGAAAATCTCCCCTTAAGATACGATGAAGCGTTTCGTTATTATGCTGGCTATTATTAGACGATTTTAGGCAGTTTAGCAAGGATGTTTAGGAATCAAATGGATAAAAATCTATAATAAGATTTTTTTTTTCTGGCCCCCCCTTTTCCCTCATGTTCAGCCCCATTAGTGTGACGATTTTATAACCTTTTGCCTCATTTTATTGTCGATTTTAGACCTTTCGCGCCATGTCAGTGTTGATTTTGTTCAATGCGAGTGTCAGCGAGCTTGTAATTTGGAAACAAAATCAACCTTTGGCCGGGACATTTTTCTACCGAAAAATATAAAAATTTATCTCTAATTTTTTTTTTTTTGTTTGAATTTTTTTTTTAAAGCTTGATAGAGGTCTAAGGAGCAAACTAAAACAAATATATATACCGGTAATAATATAAAATAACCCCCCCCTCCCTTGCAGCGAGTGCGAGGCACCCACCTTTCAACACAGTCCCACTTATATTCTGTCCTGCTCTCCAACCCAAGAATTAGCAATGTTTCTCAATCTTTCTTCTACTCAACAAGTGAACTCTGGAACTCTCTCCCTCAATCAATCTTTCCTTCATCATATGACTTAAACTGTTTTAAACTTTGTGTGTCCAGGCATTTTGACCTCGACGTCTCTTGAACTTGGCTCTCTGTCACTCTTTTGTCTTTTAGGGAGACACTCGTCACAGGCGATCTGCCTTTTGTTTCCATACAGATTTTTGTTTTTGTTTTTTATATATATATACAATATATATATATATAAAGGTCCCGTGTTCAAATCCCGATATGTCAATGGGAAGATATTATTGGAATGGAATATGTGCTGTACCTAGTATCAGTGCATTACCACAAAGCCCACCGATACACCAAAAAAATACCCTCATTGTTCCATGATTAAATAGCACTGTATGAATATTCCCATATTCAAAATATGCTACAGGGGTGCAATGCCTAGTGAGTTCATTGCTCAATAGGTGGCGTTCTGAGAGTGAAGGTCCGAGTCTAGGACGTGAGACAGTGAAACATAAAGGCGAAGCAGCCTCAGAAGTGGGACTGCTTCGAGCCATGAGTGGGCAGCCAAGAGCCTCGCGTCTGCGATGGCAGGTTGGCGAAAGGCTGGCTGTAGCTTGTGCTTCACTTGTCTCACTTCCTAGACTCGAACAAGACCTCACGGGCTTCACCGTGTTGAGCGGTGAATGTGCAGGCTCTCAGGTCTCAGCCTATGCCCGAGAGGGAGTAGTTGGAATATAGAAAAGAAAAAAAAAATATATACAGTATATAGTATATATATATATACAGTATAATGATAATAGTAATATAAAATAATAACGTCCCCTTAACTGTATCCCTACCTTGATTATTGAGCTATTACGATGATTTTATAGCGAAATGTGGAGTTGATTATGAACATTTAGCAATACTATGGTGCAGAGGCATAGCAGTGTTTTACCTCTCTGTTAAAACTTCACCACCATTATGCAAATTTCATCATATTCCGCTGAACATTAGACAATTTTCTTTTGTTTTTAATCTACCTGTCACTCAAATGGGTGAAAGCGATCTCAAAAGACCGTCTTAACCCTTTGGCTGCGGCTTATTTTGGGCTATTTAGGGCATATTCAGGCACTCCTGAATGATAAATCAAGCATCTGCATTAAATGAAGTGTATTCTGCCGAAAACTAGGCGAGAATAGCTTCAAAATGACACCAGGACGGGCCCCGTATGTGGTCTGGCTCACCCGCAGTGGTTCTAGTGAAACACGGGAAACCCGCTACTATGTAACATTCGCTCGCATGGCTACACTGTTGAGAGAGACAGAGAGAGGCCCGCGCGAGACACACTCAACATCAATGAGCCGCTCGGTGCTCTGAGGGTCGGAGGTGGGCCCCTTACGCTCCCGCCCACTGACACTCGATTTTTACGGTTTTTACAGGCTTTTAAAGCCTGGAAATTGCTGTAACTTGCCAGGACGTTCCGGAACGTCACACGCAGCGAAAGGGTTAATAACATAGGTCCTTCTTAAGCTATATAAAGTCATCTAATTTTAGCCAGAATTGAAGTTAAAAAGGCGTTATGGTGGTGAAGGGGTTAATTATTGATCAATCAGCTGCTTAGGGATTTAATGTACTGTCAGTTGAAAGAAAACGGTGTACACTGTAGATGCTCGTGTGGGTTGATAGCGAAAGAATGATAACTTGAACTGCAATATATAAAAAACGCAGACCCATGGCAATTGCTTAGCTTGAATATAGTCTATCCCTTGTCAATATATATATATATATATATATATATATATATATATATATATATATATATATATATATATATATATGAATAAATATATAATTACTTTGCAATACACAAACTCTGCAATATATAAATACCAAAGACACATAGCAATTACCTAGCCTGTATAGACACTTGCAAAATAAAATAATAAACAATAAATAAACAAAAACTAAATAGTTAAGTCAAAATATTTATATATATATATGAAGAAAAGTAGAAATGCATGAATCCGTTGCAATAAATGTAAATGGATGCCCGGAATTGTAACTTGATCTTTGTGAGTGATTATTTTGAAATAATTATGCTAAAACTTTTGTTTATATTTGCAAACACAGGCACATCACTAAATATAAGTGATATATGAATAGTGATAAAAAACAAAATATCCCTACATAAACAGGAATACATACCAAATATATAACCTGTATATCTCCCTTGTAACATAAAGCTAATATTGATACAACAAATTATCCCTACATAAACAGCAACTCATAACAAATACACAACCTTCACCTCTCCCTTGTAACATAAAGCAAATGATGATACACAACAAATTATCCCTACATAAACAGCAACTCATAACAAATACATAACCTTCACCTCTCCCTTGTAACATAAAGCAAATGATGATACACAACAAATTATCCCTACATAAACAGCAACTCATAACAAATACATAACCTTCACCTCTCCCTTGTAACATAAAGCAAATGATGATACACAACAAATTATCCCTACATAAACAGCAACTCATAACAAATACATAACCTTCACCTCTCCCTTGTAACATAAAGCAAATGATGATACACAACAAATTATCCCTACATAAACAGCAACTCATAACAAATACATAACCTTCACCTCTCCCTTGTAACATAAAGCAAATGATGATACACAACAAATTATCCCTACATAAACAGGAATACATACCAAATATATAACCTGCATATCTCCGTTGTAACATGAAGGTAATAATGACACAACAAAACTCTTCCCTACATAAACAAGAACACATAACAAATATATATAACCTGTATATCTCCCTTGCAACATAAATCTCGTGGACTAATTAAAATACATCACTGATATTGCTGCTTGAGGCGTGCTTTTGTGTCACTGAAATATGAGTACAATAATACTGTATAATACTCTATATATATATATATATATATATCCTATATGTCTATTCTCTCAAGACATCTGCAGGGTAATACAAGAAAACAGGGAGAGTGAGGCTTAAATACTCGTCCTAAATCAAATCATCTCCGAGTAGCTAATATATACATACACAAATATAACCTTCTCACTGTCCCCCTGTGTTCTTGCATTACCCTGAAGATGTTTTGAGAGAATAGACGAAAGCTTGGTGTTCCATTGTTCCTGGCATGTTTTACTACATAATTTGATCACACGTATTTGTGATTTAACCTCCATATATATATATATATATATAGATGAAGAGGATACACAGGGTAGCAGCAAACAGTATGGTTTAGGATAAAAATGATGACCAGGTGGGGGGGCCAGTACTTTATTTAGCAGTCAGACAAACGTTTCGACACTCGTGTGTCATCTTCAGTGTTCTAGAAAACAATAATAAAACATATAGCAAATATTTAAAAATTAAATCGCGAAAAGCGAATATATTATAACTAAAAATGTAGCCTCATCATAGCTACACTGGGAAATATTTAATCACAATGGATATGTAGAGGGGCTGCCGAAAGGCAGTTATTAAGGGGGGGTCTTTCTTTAAAAATATATAGAGACTCTAAAATCCTAAGGTTACCGGTATTACAGGAGTCAAGAATGCTAAAATCTTTATAGCTTACAGCAAGGTTACAACCGTAGGAATGCTCCCTCACGGCTGAATGAGGAGGGTTACTGATGGGGAGGCCGGTTCTACTGGACTGACCCGTGTGCTCATCCATCCTTACTTTGAGAGCTCGTATTGTGCTCCCAATGTAGCCATTTTTGCAAAATGGACAGGTAAATTTATAAACGATGGATGAGCGAAGTTCAGTGGGAAGTCTATCTTTGTAGTGAAACAAGGATCGAATCTTAAATTCATTCTTGTGAATTATTTTAAAATTTATATGAGGGAAGAAATTAGGTAATTTGTTGTTCAGTAATCTTTCTATTTTTTTCTGATACCTTTCCAAGAAAGGGTAAACTAATATAAAAATCTTCCTTTTTAGCAGTGAGCACAGGTTGTCTAGGTTGGTACAATTTATTTAGGAAATTCCTCAATTGCTTGTTGAAGAGGTCACTATTCGATAAATAAATTGTACCAACCTAGACAACCTTTGCTCACTGCTAAAAAGGAGGAAATATATAGACCAGGGGCAAGGGTAGACACTGTCAGGCAGACCTCGGCCTGGGATGCGCTCCTAGCCTACTAGCCGGATCTTAGGTTCCTGATGCTCGGGGGAAACGATTTGTCCCTGCAGACTGACCTTCGGGGGGTGGCCCTCGGGCTCCAGTCTCTAGCTGAAGAGATAGAAGAGAGGACTGGGGGTCACTGTCTGGTGGTCAGTCTGGAGTCTAGGGTAAGCACTAGGGGTATGACCCCCGAGGAGTACAATAGGGCAAAGAATGGTGTGAACCTCCGCTTGCGAAGAAATCTCCTATTTACTAAACAAAGGTACTTTGCCATGGGGATGAGTAAGACCGACTTGTGGGACGGAGTTCATTTAGATGCGCCAGAGAGCCGGAAGGTATTAGATAGGCTACTGGACAGAGCACGTGCCTGCTTTGGGGAGAAGGACGGGGCCGAGGAGGAGCAGTCGACGCAATAGGCTAGATCTCAAGACTAGGACGACGGCTGCGGCTGTTCCTCCTTCAGAGGAGTCTTGATCCTTCTTTCTTTTTCTTTGTAATTTGTTAAAATTTAATATAGCCTAGCCTAGTAAAGTAAATATTGTAAAGTAAAGTAATATGACATAGGGTAATTTTCCTTTTCTTTGATCATTTGTAAACTCACAGGGGGCACGCGATCTGCATGCTTCAATTTGCTTGGTTGCTGTCGTCATCAATGTAAGTAGGTTAGCCTAGGCTTAGAATAGGTTAGCCTACAGTGACGATTAGTATTGTTGTTCCTTAAGCTTTAGTTACCGTAAACTTTTTAAGAATGGATGAGAAAATAAAGTCATTGCGGCGGTTCAGGGCCGCCAAGAAGGGAGGGATTACTAAGCTTACCTCTAATCTGTCTGAATTTATTGAACATGCTGCTACACTGCATGATGTAAAGGGTGTGAAAATAACTTTAGAAGAGGCCCTAACTGATAACAAGTCGTATAACGTAGAGTTGTATAGCTTATATTCAGATGATCAGTTAGAGGATGAGATGGTGAAAGATATGCAGTATGTTAAACAAGTAAACAGTAAGTTAGCTGAGTTAGATAGTGCTCTACAGACAACCACTACTGGTAGATCTCATGATGGTGCAGCAAGTAGGAAACAGAAGGGTATTAAGCTACCCTCCCTAAAGTTGCCAGTTTTTTATGGGGATCCAACACAGTGGGTGGGTTTCTGGGAGCTCTTTGATTGTAGTGTTCACTCCCAAACAGACTTAACTGACATTCAGAAATTTACGTATCTAAAGGGACAACTTTGTGGTGAGGCTCTACAAATTGTTAGTGGGTTTAGTTTGGTCGCTGCAAGTTATGAACCAGCGGTCACTATATTGAAAAACAGTTATGGTCAAAAGGATCGCATCAAAGCAGCTCACATAGCGAAACTGTGTAATATCCCGTATCCTAGCCAGGAGGTCAGTGCTCTGAAAGATTTTTCCGCGTCATTTGAGTGTGCGTTAGAGTCATTACGCTCTATGGATGTAACAGTAAGTGAAATGTGTGCAGTACTGTTGCATAATAAACTTCCTAGTGCACTCTCTGAAGTGATTAAGCGTGAATTAAAGGACAACTGGCTGGATGTGGATGAGTATGTTCGTGTGTTTAAGACTGAAGTGTGCAATCTAGAAAGCAGACATAATCCACTAGAACAGTTTGGGGCAACCGCCATAGCAGCATATGCAGTGTATCAGAAACCCGATACCAAGCAGAAGTATGGATGTAAGTTATGTTTAAAGACAGGACATTTTTGGGCAAAGTGTGCAAAATACAAGAACAGTCCCGCCAAGGCCAATAGAGCAAGGCAGTTGAAATTGTGCGTCGGGTGCCTGTCGTCAGAACATGGCAGCCAGGGGTGTACTAACCCTAAAATTAGGCCGTGCCGATTCTGCCAACAGAAACATTTTAATTATTTGTGTCCGACGCCACGTCTTGAACAAACTGGACAACCAGCAGCCCCTGAACCAACAGTGACCATGGCTGTGGCTTCGGGCCGTGGTGCAGTGTTGTTGCCTACCATTCAGATTCCCTTGACCGACAGAAACGGTCATACCAGTAAAGTAAGAGCTTTGTTGGACCAATGTTCGCAGCGTACCTTCATCTTGCGCTCTGCTTTATCGCAGCTTGATTACGTTAGGGTCAGTAAGGAACAGCTAAAGCTCCAGGGATTTACTAGCTCACTTGGTAGTACTGAGTATGAAATAGTAGAGTTAACCTATCATCACAGAAGAAGGGTGCGTAATTTGAGAGCCGTTGTGGTGGAGGAGTTACCAGTATACAAGCCAGGGAGGGGTTGGAGATGGAGGTAAATGCTATCAAGGCTCTGGGTTACAAATTAGCAGATCCAGGTATCACTGATGGAGATATGATAGGGTTACTGATTGGGGCAGACTTTTATTACCACTTTGTACATTCAGGCTATATCAGGGAAGGAAGTATAGTTATGTTACCCACAATTTATGGTTATGCACTGAGTGGCACTTATCAGTCAAATATAGAAGAGACCCATGTAGAGTTAGTCACTGTTCTTAAGTTAGCAGTAGACCCTTTAGTGGAGATACAGGAAGATATTGGCAGGAATTCTCCAGAATTAAAGGATCTGACAGCTCTATGGGACTTGGACCATATTGGTATAAGTCCTAATGAGACTGGTAAGGGTGGGGAGAAAGTCTTAAATAGATTTTCTGAAATGGTACAGTATTCCGAAGCACAGGGACAGTATATAGTGGAACTGCCATGGAGAGATAACATAGATAAATTACCTGATAACTTTAAGTTAGCCCTGGGCAGAATGTGAGGCTTGCAGCGTAAGTTTATAAAAGATCCCAACTACTGTCAACAGTATACAAAGGTTCTGGATAATAAGATAGACAGGGGGTTTATTGAAAGGGTAGAAAACAGGAATCAGGCTGGTCATCCCATTCACTACTTAGCTCACCATGGTATTACCAAGGATAGTGTTACTACGCCTGTACGGATAGTGTTTGACTGTTCGGCTAGGATGGACGAGAAGGCATTCAGTCTGAATGACTGTCTCCATACAGGTCCATCGCTATTGGCTGACCTCACCCAGGTGCTTCTGCGCTTTAGATGCCATCAATTTGCCTGGGTGAGTGATATTGAGAAAGCATTTCTCATGGTGGGGTTGAGTGAGAAGGATAGGGATGCTACTAGGTTTCTGTGGCCCGTTGATCCCTTGGATGTTGCAAGTCCTTACATTGTCTACTGGTTCCGCGCAGTTCTGTTCGGGGCCACCTGTTCCCAGTTCCTCCTTAATGCTACCATTCAAAAACACCTGTTTATGATACAGGAGAACAGTGAAGTAGTTAATCAGCTAAAAAGGGGGTTGTATATTGATAACTTACAGGGAACTGGTGATGATGTAGGTGATTTGCAACAACAATGTTGGGATGCCCGTAGAATATTTTCCAGCGCTAACCTGTCTTTACGTGAGTGGGTCACAAATAATGAGAGTTTGCGGGAACTGTTGCACCTGAAGGGTATAGCTTCCACCATACAAGACGGGGTTAAGGTACTTGGCGTTGGGTGGCTAACTGATAAGGATATGTTACAGGTTAATTGCCGTGGAAGTAGCCCTGCATTGGTTAAAAAACGCGAGGCTCTAAGTCTAACCGCGAGTGTTTTTGATCCTCTAGGAGTGTTGCTACCGGTAACCATCCGGGCACGGAGGTTCGTACAGGACTTGTGGAGATGAGAGTGTGGGTGGGATGTCCCCATTCCAGATGACATGAGAGCTAACTGGCAGGGTATTTATAACGATATGATAGATAGTACAGGTATCATGTTTCCCTGTCAGGTCACTAATTCTAAGAGGGTTACGCTGCACCTATTTAGTGACGCTAGCTCAGTAGCATATGGTGTAGCGGCCTATGCGGTTGGTGATGAGGTGAGTAGGTTAGTAATGGCCAAAGCTAAGGTGGCGCCTATTTAAGTCCCTCACCATACCTAAGATGGAGTTGACTGCTGTTCTTCTCGCAGCTCGTCTCGCATGTTATATATGTGAGGCCTACGCGGATGAGCTGATTATAGAGAATGTATACCTCTGGTCGGACAGCCAGATAACCCTATGCTGGTTGTCTAGTAAAAAGATTTTGCCTATATATGTTCAAAATAGAGTTGATGAGATAAAGTCATTAGTCCCCGGCGCTCATTTTCGTTATGTGTCCACAGAGGACAACCCCAGTAATCTAGTTACCAGAGGGATTTCATATGTGTCCTTAGTTGTTTCTTCGCTTTGGTGGGGAGGGCCCATATGGCTACCTCACCAAATGCTATGGCCTGATCATGGCCCAATAGGGAGCTCAATAGGAGGGGACACCACTGTGGGTTGTAACATGAGTCAAGAAGGAACCCTGTCATTGCCGGTACCAGTTGCCCCTTAGCCCTACTGCCATATTGAATTGGGACTGGTATGGCTCATATATGAAGTCATGGCATGTAATGGCATGGGTCCTTAGGTTTATTAAGACTCTTAAAGAGAAGATACAAGGGAATTATCAGGCAAAACCGGCATACTTGACGGTGCCGGAATTAAGAGCAGCAGAGTCAGCCATGATTAAGGTAGCTCAGAGAGAAGCTTACTCTGAGGAACACCACTATTTGTCAAAAGGACAGGGCACACCAAGCAATATAGTGAAGCAGTTAGGCCTCTATATGGAGGGAGGCATGATACGCTGTAGAGGTAGGCTACACTTTTCAGCTTTACATGATAGCGCCAGGTACCCTATTCTTATCCCTAATAAACATTGTATAGCCACTCTCCTTAGTAATTACTGCCACAAAGTGTGTAACCATAGTGGTGTTAGTTATGTTGTAAATAACATAAGGCAAAGATGGTGGATCCCCAAGATTAGACAGGTAGTAAAGAAAGCCATACCCTTAAGGGGATGTATCATCTGCAAGAGATTGCAAGGTACATCATACCGTGCTGTACAGGCCCCTCCATTGCCGGAGTTTAGGGTTCAGGAAGTGAGTCCTTTCCAGGTAACGGGGGTTGACTACACAGGTGCCTTGCCAGTAAAAGAGAAGGGGGGTACTGTAAGTAAACTATATGTAGTTTTATTCACCTGTGCAGTTACTAGAGCGGTCCATGTAGAAACGGTGTCTAACCTCTCCTGCGAATCATTTTTGCATGCATTCCGTAGGTTTAGTAGCAGGAGGGGTTACCCTGAGATTATGATGAGTGATAATGCCACCACATTTGTTAGCGGAGCCAGTACATTACGGGAGTTGATGGATGATGCAAGGTTAAAAGGTACTCTAGCGGAATTCAAGTGCGAGTGGCGGTTTATACCGGCCAGGGCGCCATGGTTCGGTGCCATATGGGAACGGGTCATTGGCATCCTGAAGGCTGGCTTGAAGAAGGTACTGGGTCGAGCATTGGTTACCACAGAGGAACTGAATACGGTATTACTGGGGCTCGAGGCCACAGTCAGTGATCGCCCGCTTGGCTACAGCTACAGTGATCTTGACGACCCTCTACCCATCACTCCTTCACAACTGGTTCATGGGAGGCGGATCAGAAGCTTTCCAAGGCGGGAAGTCACGGATGAAGATCTCAAGGACACGACTTGGCGTAACAATGATTCCGTCAACCAATGCTTCCAATATGTTACAAAGCTCTCACATGACCTGTGGAAAAGGTGGAGCACTGATTATTTAATATCACTCAGGGAGCAACATCGTCACTTAATGGTAAAAAAAGGGATAGCATCGCCGCAAGTTGGGGACGTCGTTCTAGTACATGATGACGGCCCCCGACTTTTTTGGCGTATAGGTCGGATAGTGAAACTTCTTTGTGGTCCTGACCACGAATGTAGGGTAGTTCAGGTAAAAACAGGAGCCGGTTTGACCACCAGACCGGTGGTTAAGCTATACCCACTAGAGATAGATTTAGAGGTAGTGGATGGCGACAGCAAGCCGAACTCTGATAATATCCTTCCTGCTACTGGAGCGGACCGAGGTGATACCCCTCAGAGGCCGTCATGTCGGGCTGCTTTGGGTTCCTCCCAGTTGTGGCGATCCATGATCGGGACGGGACAATTGTAAATACTTTGTATATAACTGGTGGCGGAGTATGTCGTGAATCCTAGCTGGTATATATACCGTAGTTTGAATTTCCCGGGTTCATGACAGCTGGTTCCTTTTTGTTTATACGCATTACTTTATTTATCTTTGTGGATAAGTATTACTGTGGTTGCACCAATTATATCTTAGTTTATTTTCCCTTATTATTTAATCACAGGGGACGGTATAGAACCCTTAAATATATTTATATTGTTACGATAAGAGGGAATCTCAGTACACTTGACACAGAGACTTCGTCCCGCTCACAACAAACCACCAGTTGCTGCCACATAACAACAGAACTTCACTGATCTACACCTACCGACATGTCCATCACCTAACCTACACTCTTTGCATCACAGCTAAGTTACTTTAATACTAGAAGTACTTCATAGATATTACTGGGACTACCACAGATAGCCTACATATACAATCTAACACGTAAGTCCAACGCCGACCGGTATCATATTTATAGCCTAGGCCATTTCATCTTTCCAGGTCTGAACATTTACTTTATATCCGTTTCTCCTTTACCCCCTAGTTATAATATTCAGGATAGGTGATGCGCCCACAAAATTTGTCCCATTGTCACTAATCAAACGTCTGGGACAACTTCGCCGAGCGGCAAATCTTCTAAATAAATTTATAAAGGTTTCCGAGCTCATGGCCTCCGCTATTTCCAAATGGATAGCCCGAGTGCTGGTACAGGTGAATAGACATATGTAAACCTTCTTGGGTGGACCATCATCTCCTGTGAGAGTGATGGCACCAGTATAATCTATACCTGTTACCTCAAACAGTGTCCTTTGGTGAATGCGGTCTGGCGGAAGAGCTGGTGGTCCAGGGTAAGGAATAGCTATAGCTGTATACCTCTTGCAAATAATGCAATTCTTGATACAGCGTTTAACAGCTTGTCGTCCCTGGGGTATCCAATATGTTTGTCGCATATAGGCTACAGTGTCTGCTACCCCACCGTGTTTAGTGGTTTCATGCGCTTTTAAAACCATCAATTTGGTGAGGTCGCAATCCTTGGGCAATAGGATCGGATGCCGAGTTTTGAGGGGTAGATCAGCTTTACCAATACGACCTCGACAACATATTAATTCTTGATTGTCTAGGTACAGCCCAAGGTCCTTCATTCTTTTGGATGGCTTGGGATTGGGTTTACGTAGCTGTGTTAATTCCTCATCATACTTTTCAGCTTGTATCCTTTTGATCCAGTAGGTAAGTGGGTCTAATTCCTCCATTTTTACCTTCTTGCTCAGGAACTTAAACACAAATTTAGTTACAGTTAATAGTTTGTCCAAATTAGAGAACTTGGTGATGTCAATCACTGAAGGCTCTGGGATAATTATTGGGTCCATATGAACTTGATCATCATTAACCTTCTGGTATGATTTTTGTTCTGGCCAATCACTCTGACGTAGCCAAACCGGACCCTGAAACCACAGAGTTTCGTTAATCAGTTTCTTGACACCAACACCTCGGCTCACCAAGTCAACCGGATTATCCTTGGACTTAACATGCATGAATGTATAGTTCATTTGCAGTTCCTTTATTTTGTGTACTCTGTTACGCACATAAACTATGTGACTATCATCCTTAGCTATCCAGTGCAAACATATCTTACTATCTGTCCATATATATGTCTCACCTAAAAAGGGAAACATACCATTCAAATAAGTAGCTAACCTAGTTCCCAATTCAACAGCGGTCAGCTCCAACTGTGGAAGGGTACGTTGTTTTAATGGCGCTACTCGGGATTTGGACATAATCATAGTAGATCGGACTTCAGTGACACAATAAGCTACTGCACCATACGCCTTAGATGAGGCATCACAAAAGACGTGCAATTGAGCACACTCATTATCAGAGGTAGGATCACATCTAGGAAACTTGACTGAGGATACCTTCTCATATTCCACCTGCAATTTGTTCCACTCTTCTGTATACTTTTCAGGTAATGGAGTATCCCAACTCAGTGCTTCTCTCCAGGCCTCCTGAACTAAAATCTTCCCTTTAATTGATATGGGACTAAATATGCCCAATGGGTCGAACATCATAGAGACCTGACTTAAGAGTGTACGTTTTGTGAGTTTTACATCGGGAAACTTGAGGGGCTTTAGAGACATCTCATCAGTAGTTGTTTTCCACAGCAATCCTAGTACTGGTTGATATTCTGGTATTTGATAGTCAGGATAGTCTCTTCTTATCTGGTCCAAAAGAATATGAGAGTTTGAATTCCAACTTTGTAGTGGCATATTGGCTTTATTACATTCTTGCCTTGCCAAATTGTAGATTTCAATCACCTCTTCTCCACTGTCGGCAACACCCTGAAGATTATCCATGTAAAACAGTTGACCCATTTCTGGGTTCTCTGTCTTCTGGAAATTATATCTCAAAGTGCTGCACAACAAGAAAGGACTAGAGCAGGAACCAAACAACACTGACCGAAAGCGGTATTCTTTTATCCGCCCATCAGGCTGAAAAGGATCTTCAGGCCAAAGGAACTTTGTGAATTTGCGGTCCTGCTCCTTTAACCCTATTCTCAAAAAGGCTTTGGAGATATCTGCCACAAACCCAAATATCTTCGTCCTCAATTTTAATAGTACATCACCCAGTATTTCAGTCAGATTTGGTCCTACATAGAGACAATCGTTTAGACTTGCTTCATTCTTCGCTGCTCGAGAACTGCAGTTAAATACCACTCTGATGGGGGTAGTACTGGAGTCCTTACTTACAGCATGATGAGGAAGGTAATGACCCTCTTTATGGTTTATTTCACCTGGGACCTCCTCAATAAAGTCATTTTCCAACTGCTCTTGAATTAATTTATGATAAATTTCCAGTCGTTCAGGATGTTGACGCAATCTCTCCACCATTTTATTTAATTGACATCTTGAACTCTGGTAGTTAGTTGGTAATTCAGGGGCATTTATCTTCCATGGAAGTCCTACCCCGTACTGGCCATCCTTATACTCAACTGTGTCTAGGTAGTGGTTATATGTTAAGATGTCTTCAGGGGTGGGAAGATCTGCTTCTATACCCACAGTGTACAGTTCCCAAAGTTTGTGAACAGGTTCTTGTTGCTCTTCCAGAATGTCTCCTAGTTGTGATGGTATTAATTCTGCACCAATTCTAGCCACCACCAGAGATTGGGCAGGAGTCACAAAGACTGGATCCATCCGGTTGTCTGATTCACTTGGGCCACATGTGGGTAGAGATCCCATGATTGTATATCCACCTGATGAAGAAATTAACTGGATACCGTGTTTCCGAGTCATTTTTCGCAAGAAGTGACCACAATAGTCGGAGCCGATGATCAGTTGAATTGGACCTACTACGTCAGACTCTATAGTCGGTCTGCTAGTTTGTTAAGAAGTCAGATGCTTCCTTTAAACCCTTATTTACCACAGAAGTGTTCATGTCTTCCTTAACCACCGCAGTCACCTTACATTTATATTTGCCCAATTTAATCAGGGGTTTAACCACGTCAAATGTTTGGGTTTCCTTATTTGACAAAAATCCAGTTATTGCTATGTTCACACTTCCTACTGTTGGCAAATTCATGGCTCTGACAACATTTCCGGCAATGAAGGTCTTTTGCACTCCAGTATCAAAGAGTGCTTTGACTGGCATAACCTCTTTTCCTCTGATCAGTTGAACCTCGGCTGTAGGAGTAGCTGCCGGCGTATGCATTGGGTTTCCAGTGGTCAGGGTCATATTTACACTTGTCATTTTGGGTTGTACTTCACTGATCTTGGGACACAACGTGGTATGATGTACACCAGTCTTGCACCGAAAATATACATTTAATTTAGTAGCACATTCCTCAGTAGAATGTCTTGTGCTAAGACAAACAAGACACTTACCTAGTTCGATGAGTCGTGGAAGTCTAGCTTTAAGATCTGGGTAAGTCCTACAATACACTGTGGAATGTTGTTCTGAACATAACATACACATCTTCCGGGTTTCTTGGTTTACCACTGGTGTGGGGTTAATATCTCTGGTTACTTCTTGGGTCACTGGAGAATTGAGCCGAGAATTTTTTCTCTCCCAAACACCTTTTGTTTTTGATACTGTACTAGTTTGATTATTCTGCTGGACGGATGTCACATAGGTAGCAACCTCTTCTTTGTTGAATGGTTTTGCTTTTTCTTTAGTCTCTGCTGTAGACGCTTTTGTGTATTTAACCTTGTTGTCTCCTTCCTTGATACCGGTATCCTTCTTGGAAACTTGCATGTGTTTACACAGCTCTCTTAAACCCTCTTCTATCTCTTGATACGTGAAGTAGTTCTTCTTATACCTGTGGTACAATTCATCACAGGTTTTCTGAGAGAGCTTTTGTGGCACAATATGGTTCAAGAGCCAAGAAGCTGAGTCAAGATCTTTCTGGGTACTAAGTGATTTTAAAACGCAATTCAAGCTGATCCGGAATGATTGAAGATCCTGGTACGTATGCTTTGGTCCTAATAAATCCAGCAATTTGTAAACTAGGCACTGTAGAGTCAACTCCGTATCTTCAACATTTTCCTTGAGTACTTCTAGAGCTGCTGTATAATTGGCATCTGTTATGGGAAGTTCCTTGACAAGATCCAATGCAAAACCCTTAAGTTGACCCAATAAGTATGAAAATTTATTTGCTGCAGAAATATCTAACCTGTCATGAACTAAACCCTTAAATTTTTCCCAAAAGGTATTCCAGTCAGATTACCCATCAAATTCAGGTAAGGTTATAGGTGGCAACTTAAAGCTTTGTTGTCCCGGAGCCGCAATACCATTACTGGTACCATTACTCCCTGTCCCGGTAACTGTCTCTGTCGCCAAGGATTCGAACCCAGCTAGTTGATCCAAATAATTTTCACGAGCATCTGTCATCTGTATAGGCTTGCTGTATTTCTTCAAACTTTTCAGATTGCTCTTGTTTGATGCAAAAGTCCTCCAATTTATTGAGACACTTCATAATTATCCCACCGGGTTTTCAGATCTTGGATTTTGAGACTTTAACAGCTCCCTTGGACAGGGGTCACGTCTTTTTACCTCCTGGCAATTATTTAATGCTCTAGTTACCCAGCCTAATTTCCCCACCATAGATTTTTTCAAGAGTATATCAGTCATTTTGGAAAATGGGTAATTATTTTCTGGACTATTATTAATGTTTATACTGAAGACTAATTTTCAACAATCAAAATTACATTTAGATATAGCCTAACACATACTCAATTTAGCTGTTAATCTTTAGCATTATATGCATACCATTATTTGCTACAAATTCAGATGAATAATTAGTTGAAAACATTAAGTCCACAATATAATTTACCTAATACGTGGGAACGCACGCTAGTAGGGGGAGGGAATATATTTATTAGTGAATTAAATGTCATATATGCTCCGTCCCGAGCATTTAGCTGGTCTACATGGTCTTTCAGACGCGGGTGACAACTCATTCGCTGCGGGCGACGTTCTGGAATGTTTTGGCAAGTTACAGCAATTTCCAAGCTTTAAAAGCCTGTAAAAACCGTAAAAATCGAGTGTCAGTGGGCGGGAGCGTGAGGGGCCCACCTCCGACCCTCAGAGCACCGAGCGGCTCACTGAGGTTGACTGTGTCTCGCGCGGGTCTCTCTCTGTGTCTCCCAGCAGTGTAGCCAAGCGAGCGAGTGTTACATAATAGCGGGTTTCCCGTGTTTCACTGGCACCACTGCGGGTGAACCAGACCACGTACGGGGCCCGTTCTGGTGTCATTTTGAAGCTATTCTTGCCTAGTTTTCGGCAGAATACACTTCATTTAATGCAGATGCTTGATTTATCATTCAGGAATGCCTGAATATGCCCTAAATAGCCCAAAAATGGCCACAGCCAAAGGGTTAAAGGACAGAAACATAAAAATAGCCTAAATTATCAAATAATAGGGAGAATTTAGGTACAAGAATGAAGCTAAAGCTGTAAATATTTAGTTAATCATTGATTTCTTATCCCAGATGTTAGTGGGTACCTGTGGTAGTAGCATTTTTCTAAAAGGGGAGGGCGGAACACATTTATTATTTATTAAATTTGGTATATGCTCTGTCCCGAGCCTTTAGCTGGTCGACCTAGTCTGCCAGACGCGGGTGACATTAAGGACGGAGACATAAAATGGTCTAAATAAGACAAAATATGGGAGAAGTTTAGGGACTGCTACGAAGCTCAAGCTCCGAGTTTCACAAACGCCAGAGAACGCAATGTTGCAGGCCCTCCTACCAGTCCTCTACCACAGGATTTAAACACCATGCCAGTGCCACTCACCCACGGCCATCGCCTCACAGTTAGGGACCTCATAACGGCGGGGAATCAAACTATGTCCCTCAAAAACGACCTTAAGCATTACCACTACAGCTGAGCAGGGACCCTAACTGGAGAAAACTGGCCCTAACTCGACACCTAGTCTACACACCGATCGGAATCCTCACTCGGGGCACCAAAATGTGGGGGATAATATGGCCAAAGGTTATCTCTTACCACACCAATCGAAATATAAAATTAATGAACATAAATAAAAATAAAGTCTGAGATCGCCTACCTTATGGTATGAACTATGGTAGCCTATCTCTCAGGATTCCCTAACTAAACATTGTATCAATGGCCATGTATATCAATGACTTAGCTATACTAGGGTCCTGGTGTAGTACCGAGGATTCCAGCTTCGGTAGACCAGGGTTAAAGGGTCAGGACTCCGGGCCAGGCGCGGGGATTGTGGTGGAGGAGATCACGGGACACATCTCTACCGTTCAAAAGTTTACTAGCGTCTGATCGGAACTTCAATTTCCGACTCTTAAATAAACTATATATTAATTCGTTACCAAGGGTTCATTCCCTCTTCACTTTAACCCATAAATAAGAAATAAGCATTTAATTATGTAAATACTAATATAAATATCGTTTCACAACGATTTAGTAAACATATTATCCAGGCGATCTGAATATTACAGCAAGCTGTGGATCGCACCTGCAAGCGTGGGGATTTCAAAACTGATACCGAATACAGTACCTCTAAATCTAATCATACAAGGTTTTATAACTAAATTAACTTGGCCAAGGTAATCTTATACAGTACTAAATTACTTAATATTAATTATTCTCTACAATATATACAATCACCGGGTTCTGGTAGGAAATTGTTCACTCTAGTGAGGTTACCCTATCGGAAGGTTGTTGCCAACAGTCCCCAGATACCGGTGTAGTCAATTTATTTCTCACATGGAGTTTCATTTTCTTCTGACCTCTCTTGGAAAGATCATATCACCATTCTTGTTAATATAGCTTCCCAGAAGTTAGGTGTGCTCAACCATCTCAGTGTGTTCTTCACACCTCCGCACTGCTTCTTGCTCTGTATACGGTCAATTTGCTCCCATGTATCGAGTATTGTTTGCATTTATTGGGCTAAACCCATACCGCACTTCTTGAAAGAATATAGTCAATAGCATTTTGTCTCATCAACTCGCCTCTTCTTACTAATTCTCTACAATCTCTCTCTAACTGCCGCAATGTTGCATCTCTCTCACACTTCTACCACTATTATAATAATCAGTGGTCTTCAGAGCTTTCACAGTGTATATCTCCCTTACAGAGAGTAGGTGGCACCTGCCTTTCAACACATTCCCATCACTATTCTGTCCAAGTCACTAACCCAAGAGTAAAGTGTTTTCCCAGTCTTTCTTCCACTCAATTATATTCTGGAACTCTCTCTGCCAATCTGTCTTTCCCTCATCCTATGACTTCCAGTAGATTGCTTCAAGCTACGTGTGTCCAGACATTTTGAATAACGCACCTTGAATTTGGCTCTCTATCTTTCTTTCAATTCTGGGGACACTAGTTATAGGAAGGATTGCCTTTTGTCTTCTTCACACACACACACACACACACACACATATATATATATACAGAGAGAGAGAGAGAAAAAAATGTAATTTGTCAGCCTACTGGGCCGGAGCCCTCATAAGGCTGGTGAAGGGAAAAATGATGGAAGGGAGTAGAAGGCGATATATGAAGGACAACAGTCAGATTCCACGAGAGAAATCATGCGCCTTTAAGAACCGGTGAATAGGGAAGAAGGTAAATTTTGACAAAAGTGCGAGGAGATAGTGGATAGAATTGTAACGCAAATAAGGGTGGTACGGTATATGAAAGACGTCAATCAGATTTCATGAAATAAATTAATCGCTGTCAGGTACTGGCGGATAGGGGAGAAGGTAAACGATGGTGAAATAGCTAAGATAGTGTGGATAGAATCGGTACGGAAATTAAGTTGGCGTTCCCGCTCATACAATGGGCACTCACAGAGAATGTGACGAACCGTGATGCGGGTTTGGCAACGTCTGCAATATGGTGGAGGGCCCGGGGGTGAAGACATAAGATGGCCATGTGTATACCGCATGTGCCCGATGCGGAAGCGCGTTAAGACAACCTGATTCCTGTGACATGAGTCAGATGAGGATGGCCAACGATTAACCACAGTCTGAAGAGAGCGAAGATGATTACTAGTGTCAATAGCCGACCACTCCCTTTGCCAAGCCGCCCATACCCGTTCTCGGAGAATGGGGAAAATGTCTGTAGGGCGCTCGAGGCAAGGTGACGGGGAGCCTTGACACGCCTGTTTCGCCAAAGAATCTGCTCTCTCATTCCCAGGGATCCCCACATGAGCAGGTATCCAGCAGAATGTAATGCGACGTCCTGACTTAAGGAGATCATGGATATCCCGGATAATACTACAAGTCAGATTTTCCTTGGGTGAAAAATTAATAAGTGCTAGGAGTGCGCTTTGAGAGTCACTGCACACGACAATACTAGGGACATTAATAGGTAGTATGTTTGCCAAGTTGAGGGCACTCTTTATTGCAAGAATTTCCGCCGTAAAGATGGAAGAGTGTGGATGGAAAGTACACTGATGAGTTCCATACTCAGAAACAACAGCATAGCCCACAGAAGAGGCATCCTTGGACCCATCCGTATAAATAAAAGTAGCAGAAGTATGGCCGAATAGGTGGTTGAGGGCCGCAGAGCGCCGAGCGTAAGGCGGCATTGAGGAAGGGAGGTCGGCGAGTAGGAAACAAACATCAGGGCGCCAGAGGCACCACGGAGTAAAGTCAAGGGGTGGGGGTGGTGAAGGGTAAGGTATTCCATAAGTTGATAGGAGTTGACTTGAGACATCCGGAAAAGCAGCATGCCTAGACGGCGACGTGCCCACGGCATCCCTAAAAAGATCTTGTAGGGAATGGTCAGCCCTACATCGAATCGCCATCCGCATCGTTACTAACTGTCGATGCATTGGAAGGGGCAACGCACCTGCCTCCGCGAGAAGGTTGCATATACGTGAAGACCTAAAGGCACCTGAACTAATGCGTACCCCTAAGTGATGGACCGGTGTTGTATATTATATGTAAGTACTGTATATCCTGATTTGTAATACACCATGTGAGAAGGAATTCAATTGCTTTATGTTAGGGTTGATTGGATCGTGGGACTACAGAGAGAGACGCTGTACCTTTGGAGCGGAATAAACGGCTTGTCACCGCCACGATGTTTTATTGGTTACCACAACCGGGTTAAGGGTGGCAAGGGTAGCGGGCGAGGCAGTCCCGTAAATAGTACAACCATAATCAAGAACAGATAAAATTGTGGCATTATATAATTTAAGTAATGTTGTCCGGTCACCCCCCCCCCAGTGGACTCTGGCAACCGCCTTGATGACGTTAAAGCGTCCCAGGCATCGAGCCTTCAAAGCAGAGATGTGCGCCTTCCAGTTGAGATGCGTATCAAATATCAGTCCAAGAAACCTTACAGTAGGGCTGAAGTGAATATCCACCGCGCCCATCCGCAAGTTGATGGACTGGCCGCGCAGCACCCTCGCATCATGGCAAAAGGCCAGTGCCTTGGTCTTTTCAGCGGAAAATTGGAATCCAGTAGATAGGGCCCAACGATGAATACTTGCAAGCGCCGCCCCTAACTGGCGTTGGATGTGTACGAGACTGGAAGAGGTGTAAAATATTGCAAAATCATCAACGAAAAGGCTATGGGATACCCCCGACGGTAAGCAACTGGTAACTCCGTTGATGGCAATGATAAAAAGAGTGCTGCTAAGGACGCTCCCTTGGGGGATACCAATGAAAAGTGGACGTGTGGTAGATAAGAGCCCCATTTAGCTTGACCTGGAAAGTGCGATTCGCCAAGAACTGTGCCAGGAAGCGTGGTAAAGGACCACGCATTCCCGAGGCATGTAGAAGTTTCAGTATTCTAAATTTCCAAGTGGTATCATAAGCCTTAGCAATATAAAAAGAGACCGCGACAGTTGGTAGCCGCTGGGAAAATCCCCTCTTTATTTGACGCTCGAGTCTCGCAAGAGAGTGGTGCGTAGAATGTGCAGGGCGAGAACCATTCTGATAAGGGGACAGTAGTTCATGTTCAGTTGCATAGTGTAATAATCGAGGATTCACCATTTTCTCCATTAGTTTACACAAGCAAGAGGTGAGAACTATAGGTCTGTAATTGGTGGGGAGGCTAGCATCCTTGCCGGGCTTAGGAACAGGTACGGTATAGGCATGCTGCCAATCATGGGGGAAGTAATCATTAGTCCAAAATTGATTATATAATCGGAGGAGAAAGAGAAGGGCCGTCGGATGTAAATGACGAATCAGGGCGTAAGATATACCGTCTGGTCCAGGGGTGGAGTCAGAGCAATTAGTTAGTGCGTGTTCCAATTCTGAAAGGGTAAAAGGTACATTATAATGACAGTGTTCCCCTCCATCAAAGCGGAGGGGACGTGACCCAGCAGTTCGTTTAAGATTGACAAAAGCAGCCGGTAGAGATGAATCTGAGCTGACTCTAGCGAAGTGGTCGGCAAGGATATTAGCAATGGCAGGCGGATCTTGAATGAGGACCCCAGTGGCAGGATCTTGCAATGGGGAAACGGGAGAACGGGAGCGCACTCCAGTAATGCCTCAGAATTTAGACCAGAGAGTACCGATAGATGTACGGGATGTGAAACTAGAAATATAACGTCTCCATGAAAGTTGCTTGCTCAGTGTTATCGCACGTTTGGTAAAGGCACATACTTTATTATAAAAAGTCTTCAAATATGACTGAAATACCGCAAGAGTGATAATATGAAGATAACGTGATGAAGGGGAAGAATTAGTGAAAGTACCCTGCAACGTACGTATACGAGCAGAGGTTGCGAGGAGACGACGCTCTAACTGGTGCTTAAACTTTACTAATAAAGCAATCTGTGGTGACCACCAAGGCACCTGGCGGGGACGAATAACAGGCTTGGTGAGTGGAATATGTTCATCAGCAATATAATGTAAAAAGGTTAGAAAATAGTGATAGTTGTCAGCAGGAGTGGTGCGGGAGGAGAAAACATTTATCGAGGCAGTGGAAGCTTGAAAAGAATTCCATTCGGCTTTAGACAAGTTATAGTGTGGTATTTGAGTACTATGTACTGGGCCAAGTAGTCGCAACATGACAGGGTGGTGATCACTGGAGAACCTATCCTCCGATAGTGACCAATCAAAACAAGGGGCTGCAGCTGCAGAGGCAAGAGATAAATCAATAGCAGATGAAGTATTATATGAGGATGAATAATATGTAGGAGTGCCAAGATGAGACAACAGTGTGGTAAACTATCAATGGAAGTTAAATATTACTAAGCTATAATGAATCAAATAAAATCAATCTAAATTAAAACTACTCCATATCTAAATTGAATTTAATCTGAAACAAGCTAATTTATATCCAAAGGTCTCACATAATAAATTTATATAAAGGGTAAGGTTATAAGGGTTAATATTAGCCAGGAATTAACTCACCAATAGTTCCACGTGGCAATGAGGCAAGGGAGAACGTTTACCCAATATGGCGGACAATGGGGAGGCAAGACACCGGTCCCGAGACTCGAGTCAAGTGAAAGAAAGAATAAATGATTAAATGGGAATGGACATGAATATTATGCTTATCTGTCAGTCAGTCATGGCGTCGATGAGAGCGTCGTGATGGTGTAGCTGTTTGTATTGCTGTCAGTGTATTGTGATTAGAGGCACAAAAGCGCGATCAACTGAGGGCGGAAAATAGATGTTAACTGGTTGGTGTTCGTGAAGGCTCTGCTCTCTCTTCCTCAGAGGCACACCTTGCTGCCTTGGCAAACGCCAGGAGCCCAAATTATCGTACCGCATCTAGGTTGCTCTATACGATAAATTATATTAATATATACAATAAATTCATATATACTACATAAGACCATGGCAATATTGCTTAATAGCATATTAGGCCTTTTATAACTTAACTTATTTACAATCTTATAATATACGATCTACTCGTCCTACGTCGTGCTGCAGGAGCAACCGTGATGTCACAGAGACATACGGGATCACAAAAGAGTCATAGCCTATCGTATTTACGATACACTCCCCCCACAAAAAAATACCTGAACCCCACCTTAAACTTAAAGTTGCCCAGAGGCTATCTTCTGACGCCAAATGTCGACGGCGCCAGCAGCAGCGCGTCTGGGACGCGTCCCGGTCCGAGAATGATCACCATCAGTAAGAGGTGAGTCGTTCCTTTGAGAATCCTCGGACCCAGCAATAACAGGTGGAGCATCAGATTGCAATAGGGTAAATTGCCGTACTGGTACATCAGATAGGAATAGAAAATATCAGTCACAGGATTTTAATTGTACTGCTAGTAGAAATATTAAAGGTGTAACAGAAGATGGGAATTCAGTTAGAAATAAAGGTAAATCCGATACCAGTAAAATAAATTCATTGCGATTATATTATACAAACTGTAGGAGTTTATGTAACAAAATGGATGAACTTAGAGCACTTGTTAGCAACGAAAATATAGACATTATAGCACTGACTGAAACATGGATTAATACAGAATCAAGACATTTTTTAGCAGAATTCCATATACCAGGATATAGTTTGTTTAAACGCGACCGAACAAGTAGGAGGGGCGGCGGAATAGCAGTGTTTGTCAGGAGTTCTTTAAAAAGCTGTATTAAATCAGGTATTAGACTAAATACTGATAACGAAAGTGTTTGGGTTGAGGTTAGCGAAGGTAGTGAGACCATAATTATTGGAGTTATTTATAGACCACCAAATATGAGTAGAAACGAAGGTACAGATTTATAGCAGGAAGTGAAAATAGCATCAAGGTTTAGCAATGTGTGTATTATGGGGGATTTTAATTTTCCGAATATTGATTGGCAGCATCAAATCGGCGACTCAGATTCAAGAGTTTATTGAGGCGGTACAGGATAGTTTTTTATTTCAATTCATAGACTCGCCTACTAGAGGTAATAATATCCTCGATTTAGTTCTCAGTAATAATGAACAAATGATAAATAATGTAGAGATAGGAGACCAACTAGGAAATAGTGATCATAAATCAATTTATTTTAACATACAATGGACAGGAAAGGCTAAAGAGAATACGACACTTATCCCAGATTTCAGAAAAGCCAATTATGGTGGATTAAGACGAGCCTTAAGAGTCGATCCTATGGTTAAACTATTAAGTGGACCCAGGTGCGCTAATGAACATACTCTCTCTCAGATACCTGTCTTAACTCAGGATAATTTGACAGCTACATATAATAATTTTATTTCTTCACTCCACAATGCGCAAAATAAATATATCCCCAAAAGAAAATTTAGATCAACACAGAACCAACCCAAATGGATGAATAATAGGCTATTAGACCTTCTAGGAAAAAAGAGAGGAATATATCGAAAAATTAAGAAAGGCGAAATTCACCTACTTGCTTACTATCAGAATCTATCAAGAGAGGTTAAAAAATGTATAAGGACAGACAAAAGAAATTATGAAATCAGGATAGCCAATGACTCAAAAAATAACCCTAAGGCTTTTTACCAGCTATATAAATCTAAAGTTAGAGATAAAATAGGCCCCCTTAAAACTTCGATAGGAGAAATGACAGAAAATGATTTAGAAATGTGCAGTACATTAAATAGTCAGTTTCTTTCCGTTTTCACTAATGAAAATTTGGCACAGATTCCAGAAGTCCGTAAGGTATATAGCGATAGTATAGAAAATAGGTTAAGTACGGTTACTATAAGTAGAAATGATGTGCTTAAGGAAATTGACAGACTGAAACCTCAGAAATCGCCTGGCCCCGATGAGGTATATGCCAGAGTATTAAAAGAATGCAGAGATGAGTTAAGTTACCCATTAACATTTCTTTTTAACAATTCATTAGAAACAGGTATAGTTCCAGAAGCTTGGAAACTTGCAAATGTAGTTCCGATTTTCAAAAAAGGTGATAAATCAATAGCATCCAATTACCGTCCCATTAGTCTCACTTCAATCATAGGAAAGCTACTAGAGTCAATTATTGCTAGAAAAATGAGAAACCACTTAGAAACATTTAACTTAATCAATTCTTCTCAGCATGGATTCACTCAGGGACGTTCTTGCCTTACTAATTTGCTTAGTTTTTTCTCAGAGGTATATGAAGCAGTAGATAATGACAAGGCATACGATATTATATATTTAGATTTCAGTAAAGCTTTCGACAGAGTCCCTCATGAGAGATTGATGAGAAAGGTTGAGGCACATGGAATAGGTGGGGCGTTGTTGGGATGGATTAGGTCATGGCTAATTGGTAGGAAACAGAGAGTCAGCATAAATGGTACCAAGTCAGAGTGGGGAGCAGTCAAAAGTGGTGTCCCCCAGGGATCGGTATTAGGTCCCCTGTTGTTTCTTATATACATAAATGACCTAGATTTAGGTATAACTAGTAGGATAAGTAAATTCGCAGACGATACTAAAATGGGGAGATCAATTGATTCAGATAGCGATATAGAGTGCCTCCAAAGGGATCTAGATACCTTACATGAATGGTCAGTAAATTGGCAGATGAAGTTTAACATTGACAAATGCAAGGTATTAAAGATAGGGAAGATGCAAACAAATGTTAAATATAAACTAGCTAATTTAGAATTAGAAAATTCAGACTGCGAGAAAGATCTAGGTGTGTTTGTTAGCAATGATTTGAAGCCTAGAAAACAGTGTATAGGCGTTCGTAATAAGGCAAACAGGATTCTCGGGTTCATCTCTAGGAGTGTGAGTAACAGAACTGCTGATGTTATCTTAAAACTTTACTTGTCATTAGTGAGACCCCATATGGATTATGCTGTCCAATTTTGGTGTCCTTATTACAGAATGGACATAGATTCATTGGAGAGAGTACAGCGTAGAATGACAAAAATGATCCATAATATTAGAAATCTTCCGTATGAAGAAAGGTTGAAGAAATTAGGTTTACATTCGTTAGAGAGACGCAGAGTTAGAGGGCATATGATAGAGGTGTTCAAGTGGGTTAGTGGGATTAACAAAGGGGACATGACAAATGTACTAAAGCTCAGTGATAGCGAAAGAACTCGTACCAATGGTTTCAAATTAGATAAATTTCGTTTCAGAAAAGATATAGGCAAATATTGGTTTGGTAACAGAGTTGTGGATGGGTGGAATGGACTACCGGGTGCTATAGTGGGATCTAAAACTGTAGGGAGCTTTAAGATAAAATTGGATAAGCATATGGACGAGAAGGGTTGGGTGTGAAGGGGGATCAGCCGGGTTGGGCCAATCAGCGCTCTGCAGACCCCCATAATCCTGCGTTAATCTCTAACCGTTTTGGTAAGATGATCCTCAGGGTATTAAAGTGTTGAGCCTATAATTGGGCTTTGTAATTGATTTGGGGTTGTGTGGGACAGGGATCTGCCTTGCTTAGGCCAATCGGCTTTCTGCAGACTCCCATTATCTTATGTTCTTATGTTCTTAATGCGGAATCGAGCTCCAAAGCGTACAAACGTGCGATAGGACGAACAGTAGTTCCAGTGGCTGTCTTCAATAGCGCCACCCGCTCTACAGAGTCTGCCCCCTTGTATACCTCCAACACGCGGCCCAATTTCCAGTATAAACGAGGACTATCCTCTTTAATTAAAACAACTTCACCAACTGTAGGTGCCGTTGGTCTACCAGAGGGAGTAACACTCCTTTCCCTCAATGCTAGCAGATATTCACTAATCCACCGTTTCCTAAAATCCTCGATTATCCTTGATATATACTGGTATCTCTTAGACACCGCTACCTCAGAGTACAACGAGGGATCCTCTAACTCTACTATGGATTGGAAATCAGATGGAAACGCAGTCAATGATTTTCCATATAGCAAGTGAGCAGGCGTTAATGGTAGTGGTTCTTGCAGGTCGGTGTACACATATGTAAGCGGACGATCATTCACGACTGCCTCTATCTCTGTGAGGACTGTCGTCAACTCACTCTTCCTTAATAGAGCACGTCCTACTACCGCTCTGAGTCCTGACTTTACTATGCCGACACACCGTTTCCACATTCCACCAAACCAAGGTGCCTTAACTGGAATGAACCTCCATTCGCACTTCTTCTCTCCCAAAAAAGTGATGATAGTAGGATCACTACTCATATCCTTTAGATATTTTGATGCTTGGACATAAGTGGGAGCATTGTCGCTAAGAATGAGTTGAGGGAATGAACGACGGGCACAAAACCGTCTAAACGCCAGCATAAATTCTTCGCTAGACATATTATCACATAGTTCTAGGTGTACCGCTCGAGACGTTGCACAGGTAAACAATAATATATAAACCTTCTCATGGTCTCTCGTCTTCAATGCCCCTGTGTAATCTAACCCTACAGCTTGGAAAGGTTCTATGTGCTTTACACGGCATTCAGGTAGAGGTGGAGCTGGTCCAGTTACATATGGTTTACCTTTTAGTCTCTGGCATATTACACACTTTCTTTATACGCGTCGAGCTACTTGTTGAACTCTGGGTATCCACCATGTAAGACGTAAATTTGATATAATATGACATACGCCGTAGTGTTTTACTTCCTTATGTGCACGTATGATCAATAGATCAGTAACGTGATGTCTTGTTGGCATAAGTATAGGGCGGTTTGTGCCGTCTGTTACACCCGACCACTTCAGGCGACCCTCACACCTGATGAGGCCATTGTCTAGGTGCAACCTTAGTTGACGCACTATATTAGGCATTAATGTCTTATTCGAGCTTTGCAAGGATTCTAATTCATTGGAAAAGGTTTCTACTTGAACCCATTTGATCAAAGTTACTTCAGCTGCTTTAAATTCACGAGCATCAATGTTGTGACCCCTGTTGCAGAGTTGGCCCGTTACTTTAAGCTTGATATTGGATACATATCGCAATACCCAAGCTACAACTCTGACTAGTTTATTATAGTCACCGAATCTTGCCCACTCTATGATTGGACCCGGTGGCTCATTTGGTTGGGCTGTAACTGCCACTGTTTCCAGTGGCAGAAGTCCCTCACCAACAGCATGCCAAATTGTCCATTCACTTTCATGGAGCAGCACCTTTGGACCATGCCACCACAATTCGGACTTCACTAACTGGCTAGCCGTTATACCCCTAGTTATGAGATCACTAGGGGTTTCTTTTGTATTTACATAATGATAAGCAACGTCTGGCAAAAGGGCTCTAATCTCATCTACCCTATTCCGCACATAAACTGGCAGAGACTTCTTGCTATGTATCCAGTTGAGTGCGACCTGACGATCGCACCAAACGTGAACGATTTCAATATTTAATTCGCTCTCGTATGCTGCGCGTACATGTTGCACCAGACATGCTAAGAGCAGCATGGCAGTCAATTCCATTTTAGGGATAGTTACCTTTTTAACCGGGGCTACCTTGGCCCGGGCTGTAACTAAATGTGCCCCAAATGAAGTAACGACATATATGGCTACCCCGTATGCCGTGGTGCTAGCATCGCAAAACGTGTGTAACGTAACGTCACCGAACGCCGCCACTTTACGAGGTATAGGTTTAGTACATAGGATGGCATACTCATTCAACAACAATGTCCCTTGGTCATTCAGGTCCTCGGGCAAACTGTCATCCCATCCTATTTTACGTCTCCAAACTTCCTGCATTAGAATCCTAGCTCTTATGGTAACGGGTAATGCTAGACCCAAAGGATCAAAAAATTGCGCAACTTTGCTCAACAGACTTCTTTTTGTGTGCGCTCCTGTCTGCTGAGCAAAAGACCTTGTTTGAAAAGTTAGTATGTCATGTTTAGGTTGCCAGATCATCCCAAAATTTCTGGACTTTTCCTGGTAATGAGATGCCGTACCGTCCACCTGTATCAAACTCTGAAGATCTTCACTATTAGTAACCCACTCGCGGAGAAATAGATGTGCATCCGCAAACAATCTCCGTGCTTGCCAGTATGTATATAAAAAATCATCCTGACTATCGCTAGAACCCTGCAAATTGTCTATATATAATCCACGAGATAGTTTACTTGTGTCCTCATGAGTATCAGCTAGATGTTTATTGATTGTGGCATTTAACAAAAACTGTGAACACGTGGCCCCAAAGAGCACAACCCGAAAACGGTATATGATGACCGGACTTTCAGAGTCGCTAATGTCGCTGAACCAAAGAAAGCGGGTAACATCTCTATCTTCCTCCTTTAGCTTGACCATCAAGAATGCTTTCTCGATGTCACTGGTATATGCGTACTTCCCCAGCCTAAACCGCAATAGATGTTGGGACAGGTCCGACACCATGGCCGGACCTGTCAGCAGGCAGTCATTTAGACTGGGTAGTTGACCTTGGTGGGCAGAGCAGTCATACACCACCCGTATTGGTGTGGTGACGCTGTCTTTTCTTACCCCATGATGGGCCAGATAGTGAACCCTACCCTTCTTAATCGGTTCCTTGACATCGCCTCTCTCAATAAAGCCCCTATCTTCATAACTCCGAAGTACATCGTCATACGCCTGGCGCGTGCTCGGTTCGTTAGACAATTTCCGCTGCAATGCGCGCAACCGACCTAATGCCAAACCATAGTTGGTAGGCAGGCTTATCTCACTGTTCTTCCAGGGTAAACTAACTTTATATTGCTTGTCTGAGGCACAGTAGCTCACAGACTCGTCAAACCTTTTCAGCGCAACTTCCGAGTCATAATCAGTCTCCATTGGATTAATGCCTATGTGATCCAATCTCCACAGTCGTTCCAGGTCGAACTCGGCAGCCACCTTATGGTCACTAGGTTGGGAATCCTCCCTTCCCAACTCCTCTGCCGTGGTTACATTGACTTTATATATCGAGACCGTGTCGACCAGGACCTTTGACTGTGTAGTATGCACCTTTCCGCTCATGCAATATCCAAATTTAGTGGGGATTAAAATTACACTACACATCTTTTTAAATCCAGGGTATACTACTTCATAATAATGATCCACACCAAGTAGAACATGCACCTCACTCTGATTTCCCATGGGATCTGACAAGTTAACCCCTTTGCTACGTAATGCGTGTTCCACCTTCTTCACTCCTACAGATACATATTCTGGTAGGGTGTCTACTACGATACATGTCATAAAGTACCGGTTTTTACGGTAGAAATATGAAATCTCCGCTATCTCGTAGTCTTGTTTGTCAGTAACCCCTGTGAAGCCCTGCAATCGAAGAGTCTCAGCCCCTACGATTCGGTGCTTCAGTCCCACTAAGACGGACCTCTTTATAAAGGAACGTTGAGATCCTTGATCTAGAAGTACCCGACAAACTTTGTTACTGTCTTTACCTTCCATGGGAATCTGTATTGTGGGCAATATAGTGGTGTCTTGCTTGCTACCTAGTGTCAAAGTTTTAGTACCCTCTGTTTTAACGTCTTTGACTTTATCTGCTGTAGGACACAACTTATCAAAGTGATGTTCTTTGCAGTGGCAACAGGGCCTTAAGTATGTAGCAGTACATTGTCCCTGCTTACCATGTTCCTTACTTAGACAACCTACACATAGCTTCAATCTTTTCGCCTGTGCTAGTTTTGTCTCATTTGATGGGTATTTTACACAGAAACTCCATTTATGTTTGTTGTTACATAGCTTACATAGAATCTGAGCAGGTTTCTTATACGTACCCTCTTTCTTTTCTTTAGTCCCCACCGTCATGCTTACAGTTCCCCTCTTCTCCACATTCTCACTCCCTCCCGACACATACATTCTCCCTTTGTTCAACTGTAGATTATTGATTTCTTTACTGAACTGAGTTTTGAACTCCCCCAGATCAAACTATCTAACCTTGTCAAGTATTGCCATAGGAAGCTTCTGACGTAAGATAATGACTATCATTTCCTGTGTGGTGAGCCCTAGGGTGTCTAGCGATCGAGTATGGCACTCCATATTTGCCCTAAAATTTGCTAACTCCTCAACCTTATACTGTGGTTCTGCGAGCTTTAACAAGGCAACGACATGGGCCATCTTCAACTGCTCTTGATCCCCGTATGTGGACTTTAATAATTGTACTGCCTCAAGATAACTATCACCCACTACCGCAAAACCCTCTATCAAATGTAAGGCCTCTCCTTCCATTTGTCCCTTCAGGTAGTGAAACTTGCGGACATTATCCAAAGAGGATTCATGTACTGTAGACCGAAATATGTCCCAAAAAGCTAACCACTCAGTCAATTTGCCCCCAAATGTAGGTAGATTGAGCTTTGGGAGGTGTACAGTGTGTTTTGGGTCAACCCTTCTATGGGCCTCATTCTCGCCTCCCTTCTTACTTGCGATAGCACGCTGTAATATGTGCTTCGCTCTAAAGACAGGTTCATCATAGAGGGCGCGATTATCACACACTGTAACTATCTCTTCCTCCTCTGTCATGTCTGCCACAATCACCTCACTCAGAGCCATAATACGACCGTGGGTAGCCTGGACACTGTCTAATCTAGCTTCTAATTCCTCGAGGTCAGCAGTAGTGATGAAAGTGTTGACGTCTACAATTAGCCTATTTAATACTCCCCGAAGTCCCGCCCTTTGATTTTTAGGGGCCTTGATCAGCACCCCACCCGACGGTGTCTCTTCCTGTTTACTCATTTTGCATGTAAGCCTATAGGCTATGTATCTAAATGTTACAAAAACAACGGCAAAATAGTAGTCTAGTTAAAAGACGCCGATCGGCGGACTTCTATATTATGGAGAAAAAATAGTACACAAAATAGCAATACCTACTAAAGTGTCATATTGAACAAGATTTTTTTTTAGGTCAGGTCATATGTCACAGGAAGTCTGAAATGTAAAAGAAAATTATTGAGGAAAGATGATGGGTGGGATGCAGGACTTAGGCAGGTTCAACAATGCGACCCTGCATTCCGGCTCTAACCACCGCTTGGCTAGTCCTACCAGATTATCATAGAGTTGTTCCTGCATCCTGTTATATGTCCCCTTGCTCATTGCCTTAAAAATCCCTTACTGGTAGCTAATTCCCGGGTCTGGGCACCACTGTGGTAAACTATCAATGGAAGTTAAATATTACTAAGCTATAATGAATCAAATAAAATCAATCTAAATAAAAACTACTCCATATCTAAATTAAATTCAATCTGAAACAAGCTAATTTATATCCAAAGGTCTCTCATAATAAATTTATATATAGGGTAAGGTTATAAGGGTTAATATTAGCCAGGAATTAACTCACCAATAGTTCCACGTGGCAATGAGGCAAGGGAGAACGTTTACCCAATATGGCGGACAATGGGGAGGCAAGACACGGTCCCGAGACTGAGTCAAGTGAAAGAAAGAATAAATGATTACATGGGAATGGACATGAATATTATGCTTAACTGTCAGTCAGTCATGGCGTCGATGAGAGCGTCGTGATGGTGTAGCTGTTTGTATTGCTGTCAGTGTATTGTGATTAGAGGCACAAAAGCGCGATCAACTGAGGGCGGAAAATAGATGTTAACTGGTTGGTGTTCGTGAAGGCTCTGCTCTCTCTTCCTCAGAGGCACACCTTGCTGCCTTGGCAAACGCCAGGAGCCCAAATTATCGTACCGCATCTAGGTTGCTCTATACGATAAATTATATTAATATATACAATAAATTCATATATACTACATAAGACCATGGCAATATTGCTTAATAGCATATTAGGCCTTTTATAACTTAAATTATTTACAATCTTATAATATACAATCTACTCATCCTACGTCGTGCTGCAGGAGCGACCGTGACGTCACAGAGACATACGGGATCACAAAAGAGTCATAGCCTATCGTATTTACGATAACAGAGAGGTGATTGTTCAATAATGTTTTCAATGCAGCGGCCGGGACTATCAGTAGAAGAACATCCCCAGAAAGGCGAATGTGTATTGAAATCTCCAAGAATTAGATAGGGATGTGCCAGTTGATCTAGGAGTAACTGCAGGTCTGCCATAGGGTAATTGCAAGAGGGTTGATTATAAGCCGAACAAACAATTAAGTTTGGTAGACGAGGCATGGAAATTTTAACAGCAATAGACTGAAAAGGTGCTGGAGATAATGGGACAGGAACATAAGCAAGATCATTTCGTACAAGGATGGCAGTCCGAAAATGATTAGCGACAGCCGGAGATACAGCTGCCACCTGATAACCTCTAATGGACGAGATTTTTGTACCAATATGTTGTAAACACAGACACAATGGAGAATGCAGTTTTAATAAACGCTGCAGTTCACCCATGCGAATGCGAGATTGATATCCGTTAAGATTCCAGTGGATTATATAATCAGGCATTATCAGGAGTAATCACTGTCAGATTGCCATGGTTCTGAGCCCTCCGTACGGAGGTAACCGATGGCAGGGTCGATGGTGTAAATTCAGAAGAGCGGGGCGGGTGACGGTCTCTAACAGGGGAAGGAGGGGGGAAGTAGAAGAAGGTGGAGGGTAGGAAGTAGAAGGAGATGGAGGGGAGGAAGTAGAAGGAGATGGAGGGGAGGAAGTAGAAGGAGGTGGAGGGGGGGAAGTAGAAGGAGGAGGAGGGGTGGAAGTAGAAGGAGGTGGAGGGGGGAAAGTAGAAGGAGGCGGAGCGGGATCATGCGGAGAAGGAGTTGCCGACGAGTCGGAGATAGGAGCGGCCGATGGAAATTGAGACTGAATATCAGAGAATTGCGACTGTAGTAAAGTGAGTAGCGTATCAGGCTGAAGACGAATGCTGCAAAGATGGACGACACACAAGCACTCGGATCCATGGGATGGAGCGTCAGGTGGGGCGACGCGGGTAGCAAGAAAAGTGTTGAATCGGGTGGTAATGGATCTGTGGTCAGAGGACGTCAAAGAGGGTGTTATATACGCCTTAAAACAGGTGGAGCAACCACACTTGCTATCGTGCACGATCCCTACAGTGGAGGAGTCAACATCGGTGCCATCGATCCCTACAGTGGAGGAGTCAACATCGGTGCCATCGTGGGAGACAGTGGTAGGCTGTGAGCTCAGAGCTGATACTGTAGTTGTAGTCTTGTTGGATTTACGTATAGTCAGTGGAGGTGAACTCGATGCACGAACCCGTTTAAGATGGATCGGAGAAGCCGGAGGTTGGTGAACGGTGCACTGAGATCCTTCGAGTTCATAAGTTACAAGGTCAGAATGCATTAAGTCAAACTTCTCCTTGAAGTGAGCCAATAAGTCTCGTGGTTCAAACTCAATCATGTGGGTCACACACACGCAATCAGGGGCATGTTCCAACGGAGGATTCCGACGAAGAAAACCCGGTAAATTAGCAGTAAGCTGGGCTAGAGGGGAATTCTTATGACCGAGAAGGAAAGCCTTGCCACAAGTATGACAGCCACATTGATCATCACTATGGGGGAGTGCCCAGGCAGGAGTGTCCTGATCAGAACTATCAAACAATGCAACTGTTTCCTCAATCGAAGCAAGGTGGTCCGCTATAGCAGCAGAAGTCGCAGCTGAGCGTGTGAACGAAGACGCTTTCCTCTTCGTAATCTTGGAGCGAGAATGCAGTTGGATTTGGGATGTCGAGGGACGAGTAGCGGATGTGGACTGCTTGACAGGAGCCGGCCGAATGACCGATCGCTTGGGCTTAGTAATCAGAGAGGAGGTAGGCCGTATGGGTTGCAGAGCAGCGGGGTGGGAGGGTCTCGACCGGCGAGATGGGGCAGAATTAGAAGGGGTGGATACTTCAGCGAAATTGTCTGTGAAGGACGGAGAGACCTCCATATCGTCTGTCATTCTTCCAAACCTGTTGGAAATCGAGATTGGAGGAGCAGGCACAGAAGGGTTAGCAGTAGGTGGTATATGAGACGTCGGTTGGGGAACAGTGGGAGGAGGTGCTCTTGGTAGGTGTTGATGAGGCTGGGAGAGTGGCCGCGCTACCGTAGCGTACCTATGTTTCGGGCCAAGGCCCTGGTCTCTGAGAGTCCTCGAAGCTGCTCGGTAAGACAGGCCCTTAGTATCCTGGAGATGGATGACATTCTCCTGGAAATCATAATGGGAACAAGATCTATCAGTCGCTGCATGAGCTTCACTACAATTAGCGCAAAAGGGATCACGTATGCAGACACGCGGATGAGGATCAGAGTCAGAGCCACAGTGTCGGCAAATGGGAGTGGGAGATCGACCATATTTCTCAGGATGGCCAAATTTCCAGCAGGACCTGCATTGGCGCGGGCGCCTCTTATAGGGTCTTACTTGCAATATACGGCCTGCAACATTCAGAGTAGATGGCAGGTCATGTCATTCGAAAGAGACTTTTACAATACGCAACGGCGGTCGAGTATCTTGGTCGCGACGTGGAGGAATAGCGTATGCATCAACAGCAACGACAGTGGGATCAATCCTCTGTAGCATGGAGAACAACCTTGGCGCAGAGTCAGCAAATTTATCCTCTAGGACTTTGATATCTGAAGGGAGAGAGATAGTACCGACGCATTGGTTGAGTTTTGTTTCTTCGTGACCAGCAAAACCCTCCTGTGGGTCACCCAGAAGGGACTTCATGGCCATTGATTGATTCTCATTGGAAACTTCCACCAATCTCGTTGAGTCGGATGCAGTGAACAGACTGACATCACCAACCTCAGTTTGGAGATAAGTATACAAATTAATATCATCCAGTGGATCATTTGCAACCGAGAAAAATCGTGGCCAACTTGGAGGGGCAAACATATCCTGGAGAGTGGCAGTCGATGGTGTAGTAAACTTTTTCCTTCTCTGCCGGCGTGGCTGGGAAGGGCCGGCGTAGGGCTCGAGCGTCTTAATGGATGAAGGTAGATGAATTGCGTCAAATTTGGAAGAAGCCGACTGAGGTGAATTTACTGTCTGTCACGGTGTTGGCAAAGTCGCAGAAGCATCAGGACCACTGGACGTTACAGGTCGAACAATTTGAGGAGGAGGTTGAGTCGTGTGGCGATCTACATCAGCCAGCGAAGGTGTTATAGTAGAACTTCCCAACTCTCGACCTGACACCTTGTCAGGGAGCACATTGGGGTGGGTTGTGTCCAAATCAGTGATCAGTGTCTCGCAGGGGACGTTACCAGAGTTCAGGTCAATGTCCCCACAGGGGATAGGCGCAGGAAGAGTACTGACTACACCAGAAGAAGACGAGGGGGCAGGAGGGGGGTCAGCCAACAACTGGTGGTCATCTATCGTCGTCATCATGGTGGGAATTGAAGGAGGCCCACTTAAAGCAACAAGGAAGGTAGGGCAGGGCCAGACCCACACTACCTACAAAACTATGCTGCCAGGCATAAAGTGAGGAGGCCCATATAGGTAGTTGTCGTTACTCACGATATCACCGTGCACATGCAACCTACGCCCAAATTGCATATGTAGGACTCGGTGAACAACCGCAATAGAACCCCCGACTATAGCAACATAGTTAGGCCCAGATGCAAAGCTGAGTAGGGATTATGCTAACTCCCCGTCAAAAGGGCAATAAGGAACCACCCATCCATCACATCGCCATCAAGTCAACCCCACACTCCGGGAATCGCGTTTTGCGCGCACATGAATGGACCAGCGGTTCTTCCTTGGCGACCATAGGACGGCGGTTCCTCCTGGGCGATCATATGATCTCCCACACTGTCACTACGATCTCCCGTAATATGGCCTCTGACGACATGCCGTCTACTTTGCGCAGAGCGTGTGGCATCCTATCTGACTCCGAGATGCTCAATCGTTTGCGAGTATTTATCCTCGAGGGGAGAAGCAGAACTTCCCCCCCATGATAGAGGAAGAGGGAAAAATGAAAAGAAATATAGCAGGAGAAGTGAAAGGGCCTGCTCACTTGGTTGCAGGTGGCAGGAGGAGTGGGCAGGAACACCAGCACTCCCCCCATGTCACCTCCGTCAGCCCCCGCACGTACCCGAAGGTGGGTCAACGTGTCAGACATAGCGGGGGTATATATATATACAGTATACTGTATGTATGTATATATATATATATATATATTTATATATATATATACAGTACATACGCTTAGAAAATAGAACAAGTCCTAGTAGATAAACAAAACAAGAGGGAGCACAGACCATCTGCCTTACAAAACCCCTGCAATAAATGCAATGTTCCCCAGGTATTGCAACTTGTGTGTGGTGGCTCAGCAATGTGCAACACTGTTTACCATTAGAGATCCTGCAACAAGAGAATGTGGCCAACTGTTTCCTTAAGGGGGTTTGGATGTATTTATTTGCTCATATATATATTTTTGTATCCTGTTTTTTTAGAGTCCTCATTAAACCTCCACTTAGCTTAAAACAAAAAAAAAACACAGCCCCAAGACCCTCCTTCAAGATAAATTTGTAAATTTTTTCGATAAAATAACGTCATGACCGAAAGCTGGTTTATCTCAAATTACAGGCTCGCTATCGCTCGCCAGGAAAAAATCGACACCTAAATAACGCGAAAAATCTTAATATTGACAAAGAAATGGGGGGAAAGGACCAGAAAAACGACCCATCTCCCCACGCCATTTGAGTGCCTCAATTATATCAAACGACGATCATTTAGACGGTTTTATGAAGCTTAGGAAGTATATATGGTAGCTAACAGGGATAATTGAGATAATCTGCAGCTTTTAAATATGTGTAGACGTCCTTCCTAAGCTGAATAAAATCGTCTAACAGTGGCCAGAATATACAGACAATGACGTCACCGGTACAGAATGCATACCCAAAGACCAAACTGTATAATTATATCGTGTACAGTCGCGCTAATAAGTAATGTCTCGGCACCAATTATGCTTTGATCAATAACTGGTAACAGCAATATCGAAGCTTCATTTCTTCACATCGAGTGAAATATACAACCATGTTCCTACACTTACCCACCCTATTCAACATCTGACAGACATTAATACAGCACAAAGCGAGCCAAACGTAATGACAGCTGGGACATGACTTATTAGCGCGACCGTACTATACCTTGTTCTAAGTAAGTAGGCCAACATTCCTCAATATTAACCCTTTGAAGCTCTGACGCGTTTTAGCAGTTTATTTTTGGCTATCATTAGACGATTTTATGCAGCTTAGGATGGGTCTGTGGGTATGGAAAGGGTAAAGACTATCTCAATCAACCCTCTGACTCCATATACCCTTCCTAATCTGAATAAAATCGTCTAATAAGTGCCAGAAAACAAAAAAAGAAGTGCGTCATCGATCCTCAGAGGGTTAATCTCTCTAACTCACAAACGACTAGAGTAATCGAGCTAACATTTCTACCATTTGGGAAGGGTCAGCCAGGGAATGGGCGTGGACATTTACACGGTATAGTATTGCTGACTATATACAGTATGTTAACCCTTGCAGTAACGGTGACGACATGTCCATTATATTCTGGAAACTATTTGACGATTGTATTCAGCTCACGAAGGACGTCTATCAATTAAAGGGGGTCACCAGCTTTTTGTTTATCTTTCTCTCCTTTTCTCTCTTTCCCTGGCTTGTATCCATTCGGCCCCATTCAGCCAACTGTGTTAAGACGTTTATCCCCATCCAGGTATTGATTTCTTCCTGGCGAGCGATAGCGAGCCAGCGTTGTATGGAGAAATCCAGCTTCGCCGGAGACATTTTTCTATCGAAAAATGTAGAAATTTAGCTTGCTGTCAAAACAAAAATATATATACTGTATGCTGGCTCGCTACCGCTCGCCAGGAAAATATTGACACCTTGATGGGGGTAAACGTCTTAAAACAGTAGGCTGAATGGGGCCAAATGGATACAAGCCAAAGAGAGAGGGAGAGAAAGAGAAAACAGCGAGGTGGGCCTCCTTAAAAGGCTGCAGACCATCTCAATTCCTCATTTTAGTTACCACATAATCTTTCCCAAGCTTCATAAAATAGTTTGAATGTAGCTGAAATGAAGGAAAAAACTGTCACCGGTACTGATTGGGTTGATGGGTATAGCGATATGTGACGATATAGAGAGGAAATTATAAATAGATATAGATATAAATATAAATAGAACATATATATATATATATAAATAGAGCACTCATAGAGACAATATAAATAGATAATATAGATGTAAGTATAATTATAAATAGAATATATATATAAATAGAACATAGAGACAATATAAATAGATAATATAGATGTAAGTATAATTATAAATAGAAAATATATATAAATAGAACATAAGAGAAAATATAAATAGATAACATATATGAATATAAATATAAATAGAAAATAGAAATAGATAATACAGATGTAAATATAAATATATAATATATATAAATAGAGCACATAGAGAAAATATAAATAGATAATATAGATATAAATATAAATAGAAATAGAAAATATATATAAATAGAACACAAATAGAGAAAATATAAATAGATATTATAGACGTAAATATAAATATATAATATATATAAATAGAGCACATAAATTATAGAGAAAATATAAATAGATAATATAGACGTAAATATAAATATATAATATATATAAATAGAGCACATAAATTATACAGAAAATATAAATAGATAATACAGATGTAAATATAAATAGCCATAGAAAATAATAAAGGCGGAGGGTGGCCTATTTCTGTTAGCATAGAATCTCTCGCCAGGAATACAATGGTTGGTGGTGTTTGAAGCGAATGTAGGAAAATAAGGCACCGGAAAAAAAGGCACTGGAAAAAAGGGCACTGGGAAAAAGGCACTGGGAAAAAAAGGCCGGGAAAAAAATGGCATATTCATCGGGGTAGGAAAAAATGGCATATTATGAAAATTTATCGCAATGTCTAATAAGGCAAGTTAATTATCCTAGTAAAAATACACGACATATTTTCAGGCTAAAAATTAGTTAAATATTTTAGGTATTGATTATGTGTTTATAACTAGTTTACGTTTTCCATCAAATTATATATCCAGCTCCTTCCAAAAACTCTTCTACGGACCAGCCTACGGACCAGTGCCTTTTTTCCTGTGCCTTTTTTTCCAGTGCCTTTTTTTCCGGTGCCTTTTTTTCCAGTGCCTTTTTTCCGGTGCCTTCTTTTCCGAGTGCCGTTTGAAGCGAGGGAGATACATTGATCAATAAACAAGTACAAGGTGTTTCTATGTATTAAGGGGGTAGAGGTTAGTTTTTGGTCTATATCATTATTTATCTATTTCCGCTACAGTAACCTCGCTAGACCTCCATTAAGCTTAAATAAACACCCCCTAGACCCCCCTTCAAGACAAATTTGTTAATTTTCGGTAGAAAAATGTTCTGGCCGAAGGCAGGTTCCTTCTAGAATTACTGGCTTGTTATCGCTCGCCAGGAATAAATCGGTACCTTAATGGCATGAAAGGTCTTCATATTGACATATAAATGGGGCAAAAGGTCATGAACTTGCCAAACTAATGGAACAAGCGTCTTAATATCTCAAATCCAACGGGACTAACCATGAAGAAGAAAAAGCAACTGTCTCCCCCTTAACCCCTTCACCACCATTACAGTATGTTCATCATATTAAGGTTACCATTAGACGATATTCTTGTTTATAATCTAACTCTCAATTCTAACTCGATTTCAATGAACCCTTTTTATAATATAGGTCCTTCTTAAACTGCGTAAAATCGTCTAATTTTAACCAGAATCAGAGGTAAAAAGGCGTCATGGTGCGCTCGCTCTCGCTCTCTCGCTCTCACTGTATTCACACCCAAGTTGAAGTACCCACGACATAAGAGTGACAGTAATAAACTTTACGGAGATCACACATTTACCGTGCCTTATCTTTCACATCTTGTTCGTAAACTATGTAGGATACACTGTGATCCCCCAGTACCCCAGCCAAGTCTCTTATCCATTACTGTCAGGGTTTGGGGGCTAGGGAGGTACAAAGAGACAAATATATTCTACACATTTACACATTTACAGACAGACAGACAGACAGACAGACAGACAGACAGACAGACAGACAGACAGACAGACAGACAGACAGACACACACACACACACACACACACACACACACACACACACACACACATACACACACACACACACACCTCCCCGTGGCGTAACTGATAGCGCGTCTGGCTCACAACCAGAAGGTCCCGGGTTCGAGACCCGGGCGGGGAAGAGACATTTGGGCAAGTCTCCTAACGGTGTAGCCTCTGTTCACCTAGCAGTATAAATAGGAACCTGGTATAAGTGGACGAAGTTGTGACGTTCCATCTGGGGTTGGTGATCGGTTACAAGGCGAGATGGGTATCGTACTGGTCAACCTAAGCTACTGGTCAACCTAAGCCTTCAGGTGAGACTGGTACCGTAGTGAGAATGGTACCGTACAGCTTAACCCTAAGCCTTCGTATCCAGATGTCGCCAATTGGCTATAATACAGACTACACACACATCCACAGCCATTCCAACGATACATAAAAAAAAAAAAAAAAAAAAACCCTTAACATGCATTTCACGCAATACATTCCCAGTTAAGGAGGCGCGATAATAATGAGCTTAGCTCGCATTGCGTGGATTCCCCTTGACGAACAAGTAACTGAGTAACATACATACATACATACATACATACATACATACATATATATATATATATATATATTATACAGTATACTGTATATATATAATTATATACTGTATATATTATATATATATATATATATATATATATATATATATATATATATATATATATATATATAATTATATATATATATATATATATATATATATATATATATATATATATATATATATATATATATATACTGTATATATATATATACTGTATATATATATATATATTGAAATAATATATACCTATATGATTATGAACCTGTATTTTTCTCCTTGATCTGAATGTTAAGTTAAAGTAAGGGTGTGTGATGTCCCCATGGTTGTTCAATGTTTATATGGATGTAGTAATGAAATGAATACATTGGAAGAGTAATGGATGTTGGTGTACTGTTGATGATTGAAGGAAATGAGTGGAAGTTGCCTGTAATGATGTTTGCTGATGATACAGTTCTAATGAGTGATAATAGGTAGGAGTTACAGGATCTGGTAAATATGATTGGAACAGTGTCTGAGAAACACAACCTGAAGGCAAATGTGGGGAAGAGTAAGGTTATGGTCTTTGAAAGGGGTGCAGTCACAGACTGTTAGGTGAGATTGAATGGTCAGGTTATGAATATATTAAAATATTTGGGCAGTGTGATGAGTCAAGATGGGAGTATGGAGGATTAGGTGCTGGAGAGGGTGCAACAGAGGAAGAGGGTTGTTAGAATGCTGAAAGCAATGACAAGGAATAGGGTGGTCAGCATGAAAATAAAGAAGTCATTTCATGATAGTGGGGTAATCCCGACACTGACGTACGGGAGTGAAGCATGGATGTTGTTGGAGAGACATAAATCAGGAGTGAAAGGGGTGAAAAATTAGTTGCTCTTGGAGTTACATGGAGGGATAGACAGACCAATGAGGAAGTACGAGAGCAGTGTGGTGTGGATGTGCTGGAATATATGAAAAGGAAATCCTTGAGATGGTTCGGCCATGTGGAACGTATGGGAAGCAAAAGAATAACTAAGAGTGTATGAGAGTGAGGTGGAAGGACAGAGAGAGAGAGAGGCAGACCGAGAGTGAGGTGGAAGGATAGAGTTAAGAGGTATATGAGTGAAAACGGTGTTGAATGGGAGGAGGGGCGTCGGCTGACAGGAAACAGAGGTGCATGGTGGCATTTCATTTTGGCTACTGCTTCGAGATTCATGGCCTCTTGCAATAGATATAGATTTTGCTCCTCTTTCTCACGGCCTCACCTGTCTTCGGGGACCTTGACAGCCTCGGCAGTGTTGTTGAAGGACCAGTTAAACTCCACCACGGGTGGGTTGGCCAGGACATTGCAGGAGATCCGGGCGTTCTCGTGTTTGGCCACGCTGTGTTGGGAGATCTTTTGACTGGCACACACGGGAGCAACTAAAAGGAAAACACCACATGATCGAGCTTAGTAGTGCTATAATCCAAAATGTTAAGGTTAATGTCAGCTGTTCATAAGGACCCAGACAAGTGAGGCTTTGTGATATTACTATATTGAAGTTCTTCGGCACCTGAAACTATATCAACTTATTAATGCACAATAATGAGAGTGGTTCCAGAATCATACTTACATTAAATATTGAAACTGAAGGAGTACAAGTATTATCTTACTTATTATCACTCATTAGAACTGTATCATCAGCAAACATCATTACAGGCAACTTCCACTCATTTCCTTCAATCATCAACAGTACACCAACATTCACTACTCTTCCAATGTATTCATTTCATTACTACATCCATATAAACATTGAACAACCATGGGGACATCACACACCCTTACTTTAACTTAACATTCAGATCAAGGAGCAAAATACAGGTTCATAATCATATAGGTATATATTATTTCAATATACTGTATATATACTGTATATATATATATATATATTTATATATATATATATATATATATATATATATATATATATATATATATATATATATATATATATATATATATATATATATATATATATATATAGGGGAGGTGTGGCAGAGTGGTCTTGCCACTGGACTGGTAATCCAATGGACCCGGGTTCGAATTCCAATATGTCAAATGGTAAGATATTATTGGGATGGAATTTGTGCTGTACCTAGTTTCAGTGCATTACCACAGCACACCGAAATGCCAAAAAAATACCCTCATTGTTCCCTGATTAAATAGCATTGTATGAATATTCCCATATTCAAAATATGTTACAGGGGGGCAATGCCTAGTGAGTTAATTGCTCAATAGGTGGCATTCTGAGAGTGAGAGTCCGAGTGTGGGGGATGAGACTGTGAAGCACAGACGCCGCAGAGGCGGAGCAGCTTCAGAGATGGGGTTGCTTCGAGCTGGGGTGCTTCGCATGTCTCACTCCCTAGACTGGAACAAGACCTCACGGGCCTCACCGTGTTCAGCGGTGTAATGTAAAGGCTCTCAGCCTATGCCCGAGAGGGAGTAGTTGGAATGTAGAAAAAATAAATAAAAATAATCAATCATATTTACATTTGATATCCAGTTTGAGGGTGTGGGATTGGGAGGATCCTTCAGTGAATGAAATCGTCTAATGATAGCCAGATAATATTAAATAGATAAGAGATATATACTCACATTTGATATCCAGTTTGAGGGTATGGGATTGTGAGGAGCCTTGAGTATTGGTGGCGATGCAGGCGTAGGTACCAGCGTTGTGTCTGTCCACCTTCTGTAGCACCAGGGTCATGTTAGACACCAGCACACCCGGGCCTGCGGGGAGGGTCTGGTTCTGGAGGAGGGGTAAAGAAGATGTTAGTTAGTTAGTTAGTTAGTTAGTTAGTTAGTTAGAAGACTAGGTACCATCGTTGTGTCTGTCCACCTTCTGTAGCACCAGAGTCATGTTAGACACCAGCACACCGGGGCCTGCGGAGAGGGTCTGGTTCTGGAGATAATACAAAAGACAAAATATACAAGTTAGTGATCGTGGAAAAATAATAAGAACCTAGTTCGTTATTTTGGCGATTATAATACGTTTCCCTCCAATCAGGTGTCGATTTCTACCTGACGAGCGATAGCCAGTCTGCGATTAAGGAGAAATCGGCCTTTGGCCTGAGACATTTTTCTACCGAAAAATGTACAGATTTAGCTTGAAGGGGGGTTGGGAGACGTTTTCCAATTGCTAAGAGAGAGAGAGAGAGAGTGAAAGTGATGAGTGAGAGAGTGAAAGTGATGAGTGAGAGTGAGAGTGAGTAAGAGAGTGATTGATTTAGAGTTAATTAGTTAGTTAGATAGAAGCCTACGTACCATCGTCGTGTCTGTCCACCTTCTGTAGCACCAGGGTCATGTTAGACATCAGCACACCGGGGCCTGCTGGGAGGGTCTGGTTCTGGAGGAGGGGTAAACAACAAGAAGAAGAAGAAAGCTATAGTCACAATACAATAATGAGAGTAGTTTGTTAATGAGAACGAGTTAAGAGTTAGAGTTATCAATTAGGAGAAACAATTTACACATTTAGATTGAAGGAGGGTTTGGGAGACGTTTTTCCAGGGTTGAGAGAGAGAGAGAGATTTGCACACATTGCACACCTTTGATTAAACCCCAATATTTCATCTTCATTGTAGAACGCATTCACAATTTTTCATCAATTGTGTTAAAAAATGCTAGAAAAATATGTTGTATTATTAGGCCAAATAATTCTGGGTATCAGTGTTGTTACAGCCTGTGTGTGTTCTATTATTCTATACATACACAGATTTGAGGTGTAATACTGGTTCATTCTATTGTATGGTGTAAACAATGGAAGAATCAGCAATACACACACACACACACAATTTACAGTACGTTACATAATGGTGGTCGTCTTGTGTATGACTGTTGTGTGTGTGTATTTTTTTGTTTTTGTCATATTCCAACTTACTCCCTCTTGGGCATAGGCTGAGGGCCTGTACATTCAACGGTGAAGCCCGTGAGGTATCATTCCAGTCTAGGGAGTGAGACATGTGAAGCACTTAGAACTGCAACCAGCCTATGCCATCTTGCCTTCGCAAGATGCATGGCGCTTGGTTGCCCACTCACGGCTCAAAGCAGCCCCGTCTCTAGTGCTGCCTCGCCTTTGTGCTTCACGCCACCTATTGAGCAATTAATTAACTATAGTCGGTTTTATTTCAGCTGACAGTAAATTGAATCTCGTAGCAACTGATTTATCGAAACTACTATGTCTCCGATAATTCCTAGTAATGGCCAGTTTTCATAACTACCAACATATTTCACTACATAATCTTTGAAATAGTAGAGTAAGCAAGATGGGAACATAGCAATTTACCGTCAGCTGGAAAATATAGAGTATAGGCATTGCCCCCCTGTAGCATATTTTGAATATGGGAATATTCATACAGTGCTATTTAATCAGGGAAGAATGAGGGAATTTTTGTTGGCGTTTTGGTGGGCTTTGTGGTAATGTACTGATACTACAGAAAGTACAGCACAACTTCCATCCCAATATTATCTTCCCATTGATACAACGGGATTCGAATCATACCCCATTGGCTTACTAGTCCAGTGGCAAGAACACACCACCAAACCTCCCCTGTGTGTGTGTGTGTGTGTGTGTGTGTAAACAATAACAATTAGAGATCCTGTAGTAAGAAGGAGTGGCCAAAACTATATATGGACGCCATTGTAATGCCTCAATAATTGAAGAACGGGAATATATTTCATCTTCGATCATGTAGAATGTATATCCAAAGATTAAACTATGTATCCTGTAGCACTACTAAACTATGTATCCTGTAGCACTACTCTCCAATGCATATTATGGAGATTTGTTTCATTTATTTATGCATTGTTTTTTATCTGCATTTATATATATTTGTTTTACTAATTCTATATTTGATTTATTTTTCTATTTATCAACTATGTGTAAGCAGAGTGGTATCGCCCCCCGTATAGTGGTACATGCCGGCCGTAATGTCTGTCTGTCTGTCCGAAAACTCCTCCTAGACCGTTCAACGGATTTTCACCAAACTTCACACGAACATTCGTGAACATTCGTGAATGAGACGGTATTTTTTTTTTTTAAATTTGTGCAATAGTTATGATTTTAGGTCTAAAAAACGGGCTTGTGGCTTTGGCTCCGCTGCATGTCTGCCTGCCGAGATCGGAGCCTCTCCGGGTGGTCGGGGGCCGGGGGAGTGCTGGAGCGACCTTGGTGACCCTGGTCTCTGGGTATTCTCCTGGGTGACCTAGATGTGTGTGAATTTTGTGTTTTGTCTGTGTTTGTTCGTTGTTTTGTCTTGTGTTTTGTGTTTTCCTGTTCTTGCTCTGTCTTGAGTCAGCCACCCCCAAGGGAAACAAAAAATAAAAATAATAATAATAAAATAGGCCTAGAGGAAAATAAAAATAAAAAATAGGAAAAGTGGGGATTGGGCCTGAACATATAGATAGATAGATAGAAGTGAGTTTAGTTGATAATAGAAGTGATGGTAGCAATAGTGGGGATAATGTTGATAGTAGTGATGATGGTGATAATAGCAGTGATGATGGTTGTAGATTTAGTGATAATGATGACAGTAGTGATGATGGTAGTGATGATGATGATTGTAATAGTAGTAGTGATGATGATAGTAGTAGTGATGATGGTGACAATTGTAGTGATGATGGTGGTAATATTATTGATGATGGTAGTAGTAGTGATGATGGTGACAATTGTAGTGATGATGATAGTATTATTATTATTATTATTATTATTATTATTATTATTATAGAAGCTGTCTCAGCCTCCCAACAGGGTGCAGATACACCTGTAAAAGATGAATCTCCACAAAATACCCATAAGTACTGGAGAGAGACTAAGACAACTAAGAAAAAGGAAAAGGGCTACAGTAGTTAGAGAGCCCAGAAGAAAAGATCAGTTTGTCAATTAAACACCATTCTAAAAAGAATAAAAGCAAATCATGATTAAAACAAAAATTTACTGCTGTAATAAAACATTAACTCTGGACTTAAAAGCTGAGATATGGGTTGACTGTACAACCTCGTTTGGCAAATAATTCCAAAAGGGAATCATTGAAGGAATAAAACACCGAGAAAACTGAGATGTAGAAACATTAATTGGAGTCATGGCAAGGTCATTAAGACTCCTCGTAAATCTTGTTGCGCGAATTGGAATAAAAGGTTCTGGTAAAACACTATGCAATGGATGCTGAGTATTGTTAAACATTTTAAATAAAAGACTAAGGGCACCAACCCGACGCCGATGATGAAGATCAAGAGATAGAGCAGGGAGAATAAATTTAATAGAATTAAGAGCTTTATCAAGCACTTTCAAATGACAGTCAGCAGCCGAGTTCCAAACAGGAGAGCAATACTCAAAATGAGGCAAAATAAAAGCATAACAAGATTTTATGACTGTGGTTTCACAAGCGAATGTTTTGTAACACTTGCGAAGTAAACCAATCTTTTGAGCAATAGTAGAAGACAAGGAACGAATATGCTTCTCAAATGTCAACTTAGGATCGAGAGTCACTCCAAGCAAACGCAAACCTGACACATCCTCAATTTGTTCACCAGAAACATGCAAACAATGATGAGGAGGAGCCAAAGTACGTGATCTACTGATTATCATGGAGTGAGTTTTCTTAGCATTAAGCTTCATACCCCAAAGTTCACACCAAGAGGTAATCTTAGCCAAGTCCCTGTTTAGAGATGCTGCAACTTCGATTCTACTCTCTGGAGATGGAATTGATGAGTATAAAGTTATGTCATCGGCATAAGAAACTAGTTTATTTTCAAGCTCAGAGCACAAGCAAGCAATAAAAATAATGAAAAACAGAGGCCCAAGTAGTGATGATGGTGGGAATATTAGTGATGATGGTAACCCTTTGCAGAGTTGGGTATGCCGCTTTGATTTTGGGCAAAACGGCACATCTACTTTATATTTAATTCTTTAGATAGCCATAAAATTGTAATTTTCTTTGATAATTGTTAGAAAAAACGACATTAAATGGGTAACTATAGGAGATAATATTAATGTTCCCCCCCAATAATTCTATATAAACATATTTTGAGCAATTGCATGTAAACGTAGTGCATTTTTTTGCAAATAAAAATTAATTTAGACATTAATTAAAGATAGGTATCCACTAAGGTAATTGTTTAGTGTATGGCCTTCTCTCCCCCCTTCGTGCCATATTAAAGAAAATTGATTTTTGAGCACAGACTAAACCAAAAATACACTAATTACATAGCTGGTCCTTAACCTAACCTAACCTAACCTGGGCACACATCCACACATCCGTGGACTTACTCTAATATCGCGCACTACTCAAAGTTTTGTATTTGGTTTAATATACACTTCCCAGGTCATTTTAACAGTTCTATTGCTTCTATATATCATATAATACACCATAGAATACGTTTTTAACACCTAATGAGCGGCCTAGGCAGTAATTAATATGTACCGCCCAGCGGGGTGTTTTTACCCAAAATAGGGTTGTTTACATGATCATTTTCATGCCTAAATAAGACCCAGAGCGTAAAACAAGTATCTATCCCTGAAAGGGCATATACAGAGCTTTCCAATGACACCCCAACGATCCTTGTACGACCGCTAGTTTTCTTGCAACAGTCACGCAACACGAGTGCAAAAACCATGTAATTCGGTACTTTCCCTACATAATTCACTGTGTAGCGAGTGTGAGAGGGTGGAGGAGGGTGGGATTCATGTCAGTTGGTCCACCGCGGTGGTCTGGAGCAGTCATACGCTCGCTACTCTCCTGCCACCACTTATCTCTCTCTCTCAGCAACATTACGTGCTGAAAATGGCACACGACTTATGTTGTGAGCCGCCACATAGTCCAAATTTCTTTCACTCGACATATGTTGCGCGCCGCCAGTTAAGGGTTAATAACTAGAAAAAAAGGCCTTCGATTAAACAATTACGTCCACTAATTATGAACCAGCATAAGAAAACAAGTTATGTCGATATTTTAGTTTGTGTCGATTGTTAGAGGAAGAGGGAGCTCATTAGTGTTGGTTGAGTTGATTCGTCAGCATTGTATCGCGTTCTCTTACATTTCGTTGTATTCGGTGAGTTATTTCGCTAGCATTGTATCGCGTTTTCTTACAATTTGCATTAGTATATACATATTTGTAGCCTTTAATAATATTTAGTTAATTAAGATAATATTTATTGTGATATATAACTGCATCCCTCGAAAGCAAACTTTGCTATGACGTATACTGTAAGCCTACAGAGTGTGATTTATTTCCCCCCACCATCATCTAATGTTGGGGAACTACCCAAAGTATTGAAAATTCAAACCCAAAGTCCAGTGGTTCTGCAGAAACTACTTCAAAACACAGAGCAAAATAATCCTGCACAAGGAAAATTGGACGTCAAACTATGGAGTCTGGGAGTACATCTTTGAGTCAGCGGTGCTAGTAAAACTAACGAAGCCGAAGAGTTTTAATAATATTCAACTTGAATGGAAACGGGGGCAGAAAACTCTGCATAAATCAATAATTGATGCTGTTGACGAGGTCAACCAGGATATTGAAGAGGCCAACCTGGGCATTGACGAGGCCAACCTGGGCATTGAAGAGGCCAACCAGACTATTGAGGAGGCCAACCAGACTATTGAGGAGGCTAACCAGGTTATTGAAGAGGCCAACCAGGTTATTGATGAGGCCTCACAGAAAATTAAGGCATATAATGAGGAAATTGTGTTGCGCAACAAGCGTATTGATAAATCCAACCATGCTATTGAAGAGGCCACCCAGTTTATTGAGGAGACCCAGCAAAATATTGAGCTCAGTGATGATTTTCAAAATACCATCCGAGTTATTGAAGAGACCTGCCAGGTTATTGACTAGGCCAAAAAGATTATACTCCTCGACAGTAAGCATATAGAAGTAAACAACCGGGCCAAAAGGCCAACCTAATCATCGAAGCGAACGAATTGGTTATTGAAGAGAACAACCGGGTTATTGAGGAGAACAACTGGGTTATTAAAGAATATGGTCGGTTTATTGAAGAGAAAGAGTGGGTTATTGCAGAGGCCGACCAGTTCCTTTGTGAGGCTAACTAGTTTATCAACCCATATATTCAGTGTTGGTTTTCTTTTCTTGTTTTTATTTCATATTTTACTACGTTCAGACGATATTATACTGCTTAGGAAGGAATCTTGGAATTCAAAAGGTTAATGGAGATAGTTTATACCCACCCCTTTGACTTCCAGAGAGCCTTCCAAAATTGAGTAAAATCGTCTAAAAGTAGCTAGTATGAAATGAAAACAAAATAATTAGTCCTAAACGTTAAAATGTAAGGAGAGGATGACACTGGTCGTTGGGAGAGGGAAGGGGGAATATAATAATTGTCATGATATTTAAGTTCCTTTTATTTATGTTAATGCTTTGAGGATTATTACGCATTTTGACAGTTTATTCTGGCTATCATTAGACGATTTTGTGCAAATTTAAGAAGGATCTGTGAGCATCAAAAGGGTAAATACTATCTCGATCAACCCTCTGACTTCCATATATCCTGCCTATAATCTGAATAAATTTATCTAAATAGGTAGATATAAAGAGATAGCTTAACCCTTTGAGGATCATAACGCAATGTGGCAGTTTATTCTGGCTATCAGTAGACGATGTTATTCAGCTTAGGAGGAACTTATGGGAGGTAGAAAGTTAATGGAGATAGTTTGTACCCTTTTGATATCTATGAGATCCTTCCTAAACTGCATGAAATCGTGTAATAATAGTCAGAACAAATGGTCAAAATGTGTCATAATCCTTAACCCTTCCTACCCGGGCTGCCTTAGGTAAGGACAGCGCGGCTGAAGGGCCGCAACCCGGTATGCCTTATGTAAGGCATTTGCTTGAAAGCGTGCTTTAAATTTCGCGCGGGCAAATTTTACTTTGCGGGGGCGATCGTAGCGCCACCAAGCCTCAACTACCACGCTTATTAGTTCCTACGTTGCCGCCATTGAGAGCTACAGCAAAAAAATGAATTCCGACGCGTCCGATACTGTGCAATCTCCCGCGCGTCCCAGTGCTACCCCGCTTGCAACATCTACGCCTCTGCCAACCGAGAAGAAAAGGAAAGTAAGGAAAGTGAAACGTTTGCTAAGTGACGGTGCAATACACCGTGAACTTTTCAACCAGGATTTGAGCAGTGGTGAAAGCTCTGTGGACAAAAACCTCTATATTCAGAGTAGAAGTGGAAGCGAAATTGACGATTTTGTGGGATTTGGTGCTGATGACAATGTTGATTTATTTGAGGGGGGTGATAGTAGTGATGATCCTGATGTGGAAGTGGTGGAGGAAGGTGCTATTGAAGTACCAAGTGTGCTAGAGCCAACCCCTTCGCCTAGTTGCGTAGGTCAGGGTAGGCCTAGGCCTAGCCCTAGCCCTACGCCAGGACCTTCCCCTTTGCCTGCCCGTACGCCCTTGAAAGTGGGTAAATACTTCTATAAACAGTCTTTAGTGAAAAGTGCAGCCAAGAAAGCACGCAGGGAGGCAGAAAAAGTGAGGGAAGGCGTAGATAGTGAGAGTGACGCCGACCCAGGCCTAGCAACCACCCGCATTCCTTTGTCACGACGCCTTGACCCGGGACGCCGGGAGGGCCACCCACAGCCCTCAGCTTCATCTGTCCCTCAAGATGACCAAAGGGCCTCTAGAAGTGCGCCATTGGCCTCCCGCAGTGTGTCACCACAGGCCCCGCATCGTAGGTCATTATTTCCTGCGGAAAAGTCCCCGGCTAGCCGCAAAAGGAGCCCAACTCCCGAGGCCGAGGCTCCCATTGCTCAACCTCCAGCAGCCCCACGCCGCCGACGCCCGGTCTATTCTTCACCAGAGTTGACTCCTGAAGAGGCTGCTGACGACCCCGACATTGCCCCAGATGACCTGACGTCGCCTGAGGAAGAGGAAAACGAAGAGGAAGAGGAAGAGGAAGAGGAAGAGGGAGTCCTGACAAGAAGAGTCAAAGGACCTCGAGGTCGTGGACGTGGTCAGCCTGCCGACGCCGCTGCCCCTGGGCCTGGGCGTGGGCGTGGGCGTGCAGGGCGTCCGCCTGGGCATCCGCGTGGCCAAGGGCGTGTGCCAGGGCGTCCAGGGCGTGTGCCTGCTGCAGCTCCACGTCCTCGTCCTCGACCTGCTTAAATGTTTGTGTGGTCAGATGGGGCGGATTTTGTGCCAGATTTTCCTGCCTTTGACGAGGTACAACAGGGTTCTGGGGTGTCACCAGCATATCCCTGTGGCCCAAATGCCACCCCCAGTGAACTTTTCTGTGGCTTCTACGACAATGAAGTCATGGAATACCTTGTCAAAGAGACAAATCACCACCAGGCTATCTGTTCAAACTTTCTTGGCAGGAAGACAAGTGCAAAGATGGTGGCATGGAGAGCTCTCACTGTGGCAGAATTATATGTGTTCTTGGCACTCACAATGCTGATGACACACATAAAGAAGCACGTTCTGGCCGACTACTGGATAACTGGCGACCTCACAACAACTCCAGCATTTGGCAAATTCATGTCAAGGGATAGGTACTTTGACATCCTCTCATATTTCCACCTGACAAATAACATGCATGTCCACGAGCCCGACACACTCTGGAAGATCAGGCAACTGTATGACATGATACGTCATTGGTTTTCCACCTACCTGATTCCATTTCAGAAGCTGTGCATCGACGAGTCTCTGGTCTTGTTCCGTGGTAGGCTGCACTTCCGACAGTATATCCCGTCAAAGAGACACCGCTTCGGCATCAAGCTCTTCGTCCTCTGCGACTGCAAGACGGGATATGTGCTCGACTTTATAGTCTACAGCGGCAAGGGTGGTGAGGTGGAGATTGACCCCCTCATTGGTTTTGGTGGCGCTGTGGTAAAGAGGATGATGGAGAGGTACTTCCATGACAACCACGTCCTCTATACCGACAATTATTACACGTCGCCTATCCTCGCCAAGTACCTCCATGACCGCAAGACCGGAACTGTCGGCACAGTGAAGGGGAAGAGGAAGGGCATGCCAGCCTACCCAACAAAAACTAAGAAGATGGACATATTCCATAAGAAGAGTGGCCCCATCCTCTCCATCCACTGGCATGACCAGCGCAAGGTCAACCTTCTCACCACATGCCACAAAGCAGAGATGGTCCCCACAGGGAAGGTGGACCGAAAAACTAAGAACCCTATCACAAAACCAGCTGCTGTTCTGGACTATAACCTGAACATGCGCCTCGTCGACAAGTCCGACATGCAGATGGGCTTCATAGACTGCCTGCGAACATCTTGCAGGTGGTACAAGAAGTTTGTCCTGCATACAGTAGATATGTCTGTCCTCAACGCGTACAACATCTACCGTTTGAGGTGTCCAGTCATCAAGTACAAGAGCCTGCGGACCTTCCAAAAGCAGCTGATACATGAGCTCCTGGTAAAACATGCGGGTACACCAGGGAGGCCACTACAAGGACCAGGCATGATGGACAGAATAGGGTGTGCCGACTTCATCAGAAAGCACCAGCTCGTCGCCCTTCCTTTCCAGGGTCCTAACAGCCAAATAAGGATGCAGAAGAGGTGCTATGTGTGCACCCGCACAACTCGATGACCAAGCAAACCCACAAAAACCACTTGGCAATGCCTCGAGTGTCAGGTGGGACTGTGTGCCGGCACCTGCTTCAATGATTTCCACACTCTGGCAAACTATTGAAGTGTAAGTGACAGTGATAGTGACACTCAATAAAAATAATATAACTAAGTATAAGTGAAAGAGACACATAAGTAATAATAAGTGCCTTCAGAACAATATGAACAAGTGAAAGTGACACTAAAATATATTCCTAACAATAAAGAAGTGAAAATTACACTATCAATTACCATAGTCCAGTATAAATAATCATAACTACTATAATAATGACTATAAAACTAAGTCTAAGTGAAAGAGACACACATAAGTAATAATAAGTGCCTTCAGAACAATATGAACAAGTGAAAGTGACACTAAAATATATATTCCTAACAATAAATAAGTGAAAATTACACTATCAATTACCATAGTCCAGTATAAATAATCATAACAACTATAATAATAACAATAAAACTAAGTATAAGTGACAGAGACACAAATTACTTCAGAAAAATATATTTATTGAATGAAAATATCATAATAACAATAATATATGGCATAATAAACAATAAAACACTAAAAAATCGCTTCCCGCCATAATTCAAGGTAGAGCGACGAGTCAAAACGTTCGTCGTAGCCTGGGCCACGGGTGAGCGTTCGGACGCGGTGAGGTAAATACGCGGCAAAAGTTACCTCCACTTCCATCACCATAACTCCTGAACTACTTGAGCTAGAAAGCTCTACTCAACGCCATTCTACGCGGGAAGGTAAGGCGCCCATTTTGACATATGTTTGATTATTGTAGGTAGTATATTAAGCGAGATTAGCCTTAGTTTACTTTTGTTGTGTTTTCTGCCAGATCGCCCGGATACAGCCTCCGTCATTAAGAAAGGCTGCCCGGGTAGGAAGGGTTAAGGGGTTAATTATTCTCTTCTACTATTCTCGTACTATTACTCTTACTACTACAGTATACAGTATATTTGTTTCGGGGTTACAGTCAACATATTTTATTTCTCAACTCTGCGTTAGCAGAGTTTGGTATCCCCCCCCCCCCCCCCCCCCGTATAGTGGTACCATGCCGGTCGAAATGTCTGTCTGTCCGAATACTACTCCGAGACCGTTCAACGGATTTTCGCCAAACTTCTAACGAACATTCGGTGAGTGAATGCGACGGTCAGTCAAAAATTTGTTTTTGAATTTGTGCAATAATTTTTATCTTAGGTAAAACAAAAACAAATCCCCCCCCCTCCCCTCGCGCGGCCCCTAGTAGTAGTGATGATGGTCATACTAGTAGTGATAATGGTGTCAAGTAATGCCGATAGTTGTAGTGATAATGGTGAGAGTACTGATAATGGTAAATATTTAGTTTTACACCGGGGACGATTTTTACAAGTATTTTTTAGTTTTTTCCTTGTTTTGGGGTTTTTTAGTTGTGTTTTTTTATGAACCCCATCGGAAAATGCAAAACAAGTCTTATCCATCAATCTTAAGACACGGCCCCCGATAGTGGGGAGGGCTATGAAGATCAGGGAAATTGCGGGGTAAGAGGCGTAAATAAAGGGGTAATATTGGAAGAATCCATGAAATCCGAGCCAAGTTTTGTCATTAACCTAACCAAATAACGTAACCTAACTTAACCTAGTATTATGGGTGGGGGCTGCTGCTCCCACACCCCCGCTAAATCCATGAAATCCGAGCCAAGTTTTGTCATTAACCTAACTAATGAATGAAGGTGGTGGAGCGAGAGGGGAGGGGTGGCCGTCCCGCACCAACGCAACAGAAAATGGAGATTGGGTGAGCCGTGCGAGATTTAGGGATTTTTTTTAGACATTTAGGGATTTTTTTATAATGAATTACCGACGGGGTGGACATATATGGCAATGAAGTACATGACCTAACTAACATATTTGTCTAAATAATATATCGATGGTTTCGACCCGGTGTAGAAATAAATAAATTCCGTGATAATGGTATAGTGACGATGGTGACAGTATTAGTGATGATGGTGAGTAGTAGTGATGATAGTGAAAGGTGTAGTGATGATTATAATAGTAGTAGTGCTGATTAATGGTGATAGTATGATTAATGATGGTGATAGTATTACTAGTGATAATGGTAACTCATCGCAGAGTTGGGTATGCCGTTTTGATTTTGGGCAAAACGGCAAGTCTACTTTATTATTACATTTTACATAAACGAAGGGATAAAAAGGTAAAACAGTTCACCACAAAAATACAAAATACAATAGTTCTGGTATATGATTGTAAGGAGAACCAAACATTACCAGTGGCACCAAAATGGCGGAGGTTGGCCGATCTCTGTTACTATAGTGTCTTTAATGTAAGTATCAGCACCACACACACACACACACACACACACACATACATACATACACACACACTCACAAACATACGCACTCACGCACACACACACATGCACTCTCTCACACATACACACACACACTCACACAAACACACACACAAACGGGGGCACTCGGTTTCAAAATCTGTACCACTTTTATTTTAGCCTGGTAGTAAATGGAGCCTGGCCGACCCTTTATTGGTGGTATTACTGGGTCCGGGTTGGGTTATTCTCAACAATTGTTTTCATTAAGGGAGCCCACCTCGCTTTTTTGTTTGTTTTATCTTTCTCTCCCTCTCTCTTTGGCTTGTATCCATTCGGCCCCATGCAGCCTACTGTTTTAAGACGTTTACCCCCATCCAGGTGTCAATATTTTCCTGGCGAACGGTAGCGAGCCAGCATATATATATATTTGTTTCGACAGCAAGCTAAATTTGTAAATTTTTCGATAGAAAAATGTCTTCGGCGAAGCCGGATTTCTCCATACAATGCTGGCTCGCTATCGCTCGCCAGGAAGAAATCGACACCTGGATGGGGATAAACGTCTTAAAACAGTTGGCTGAATGGGGCCAAATGGATATAAGCCAGGGAAAAAGAGAAAATAAGAGAAAGATAACAAAAGCCGGTGACCCCCCTTAATTGAATTATAAATGTGTTTGTTATACATAGCTATGTTTTTTTCTGTGTGGAGAGAGAGAGAGAGAGAGAGAGAGAGAGAGAGAGAGAGAGAGAGAGAGAGAGAGAGAGAGAGAGAGAGAGAGAGAGAGAGAGAGAGAGAGAGAGAGAGAGAGAGAAGGAGAATGCTCAGAAAAATGGGGTGATATCTGCTACTTTATTAATGGTTAGTCTTAGGATTAAAACGTATGAATGGGGGTACAGTGAATAGTGGGGGGGGGGGGGCTTGCAGTATATTAGGACTCCAGGCTACTGTGTGTGTGTGTGTGTGTGTGTGTCGGCGGATGAAGGTGTTTTGTGTGTGTATGTATGTCTCTCCTGTGTGTGAGTATGTGTCTCTCCTTTTCCTATGTGTTTATGTGCATATTATGTGTGTCTAGGTGAATGATGGTGTTGTTTGTGTCTCTTCTGTGTGTGAGTATGTGTCTCTTATGTGTGTATGTGGTTATATGTGTATATTATGTGCGTGTGATAATACAAACATCTACGGTACTCACATCATGCTTCCAGACGACCTTATGAGGGCTTGGCTTGGCATCAGCAGAGCACTCCAAGTACAAGTCATCCCCTTCCTTGATATTCCCGGCGTCCAGTGATCGACCCAGAGACACCGTGGCCTGCGGGGGATCTGAAGCGAGAACAGTGGGGTTTATTACATCTCCCAAACACGACCCCTCACCCATATTATGATTTATGGAGACATGAGTAGTGGCAATATGTTCTACTGTAGAAAGGGCTTTGTCTCTCGTTAAAGTCGGGTTTTGGGCCGATCATTGCATAAACTCCTCCCCTGTATTATTTATTACATGTTAAGTTTGTAATGAAAACAAATGAAAGCAACTGCTACGCACAAATATTGAACTTAAATCAATTTACTCTTACAATTTACAGAGATGCGAATCGAGTAATGATGCGTCCTAGGCAGATTGTATTTTGTCGTATCCCTCGCTAAAGTCGTGTTATACTGTAGATGGCACACACCAGCTCTTTGTCTAGAAGTACTACCAAAAATATGAACAATATAGCTGGTTTGAGTTAACTTTAAATCTTACTTACAATTAACGGAGATGCAAGTAGAGTGTGGTTGTGTCTTAGGCGTGTTGTGTTCCTTGGTTCACTTTATTTATTATCAACAATTAAAGGAGATGCGAGTCGAGTGTCGATGTGTTCTAGGGGGGTTGTATTTCGTTGTGTCCCTCGCTAAAGCCGGACCAAGAATATGATTAATGTAATGGTCTTATGTCTTCTAATCTGCATACACAGTGAATAAAGTAGCATCAATTTACACTTACAATTAACGGAGATGCGAGTAGAGTGTCGATGTGTTCTCGGCGGGTTGTATTTGGTGGTGCCCCTCGCTAAAGCCGGGTTGTAGGCGGCACACAACAGCTCTTCTCCGTCGTGGCTGGCCTGAGGTACGAAGTGGACCATGGACACACTCCGGTTACCGTCGTTCGATACCTGTGGGGAAGGTGATCAATACAGTACAATGGCTTAACTGTATCTATAGAACACGTGGGTGGACTTTGGGGAGTTACTTTAATGATATTAAAATGTTTCGCACCAATCAGGTCTTGATTTTTCCCGATGACTTAATAGCGAGCCTGCAATTTTGAAATAAACACTACTTATAAATGTACACATTTAAGTTTCAAGTGGTTCTGGGGTCTTTTTGTTGAATTTATTTTATTAATATTATTATTATTATTATTATTATTATTATTATTATTTTTATTTTTATATATTTATTTTTTATTTTTTTCTATTATTATTTTTATTTGTTTAGCTTAAAGGGGGTCTAGGAAACAAAGTAAAGTAAATGTGCTGGAAAAGGACGGGACTGAGGAATGATATTGACCATAATTGACCCACGCCCGGTTCCTGTCGTTTGATACCGGGGCAAGCAATAAATATATTTTGAATGTAAAAGGAATGCTAATTGACCACTTGCGAGTTTGAGGCTATAAGGAAGTTCGGCCGGTAAACATCGATATTCAACACACATACAGTAATTATGTAAGTTTCTGATGGATAAATAGTATGTTGAGTTTGGCTTGATGGCTTTATATAATTACTAAAACCGTTTTATAGCTGTTAATTCTGCTAAATATAGATGTATACAGATCCAACTTCCTTATAGCCTGAAACTCGCACGTAGTCAATTGTATATACTGTACTATAAACACAAAGTTTGATAAAATATAATGGTATAAATCAGATGAATCTACCGATTTGTTGGTACTCTTGGATAATTGGGGTTCTGTACCTACACAAATGAAAAAAACTCATATCACCAACCCACTAATTAACTTACAAATAAACCTAATTAATGAAATCAATGAATGTAATGAATACATGTGATACTGTATACTGTACTGTATATAATAAAGTCATTGACAAACTCTGGCAAATAAATATGTAATGACCTGCAGGGAATGTAAAGAGAAACGAGGAGATTCAAAACCTTTATCAATATTTCACATCTTCAGGGGTATATCTTTGATGTTGTGAATAAAAGACGAAAGGTTAAAATATCTTTGTTTGTTTTCACCCTTCCTGTGTGGGCCTCTCTCTCTCGCTCTGTATATATATATATATATATATATATATATATATATATATATATATATATATATATATATATATATATATATATATATATATATATATATATATTGCCCACTATTCACGACCACATAGTTTTAACTGTCAGGACTCGAGCCTAACTTTGTGTTTTTGCGTTTCTAAAACTTCACCGAGTGCAAATAAATGTACACACTACTGAATATAGAGCTCCATATCAACCGTTTGTATTGTATGGAAGTAGGTAGGTATGGAAGTAGGTAATGGATGGAGTTATGAAAGAAATACTATCAAGAGCAGTGGATGTTGGTGTATCGCTGAAAAGGGAGGGAATTGAGTGGAAGCTACCTATACTGCTGTTTGCGGATGATACAGTTCTGATGAGTGATAATGAATGGGAGTTGCAGGGTCTGGTAAATGAGTTTGGAACAGTGTGCGAAAAACGGAATTTGAAGGTAAATACGGGGAAGAGCAAGGTTATGGTCTTCGAAAGGGGTGAAGTCACAGAGTGTGAGGTGAAGCTGAACGGTCAGGCTATGGAGATCGTCAACTCTTTTAAGTATCTGGGCAGTGTGTTGTGTAAAGATGGGACTATGGATGAAGAGGTGCGGGAGAGGGTACAACAGGGGAAGAGGGTTGTAGGAACGCTAAAAGCAGTAACAAGAAATAGGGTGGTCAGTATGGAAGTGAAGAAGTCCTTGCATGACAGTGTGGTAATCCCGACACTGACTTACGGAAGCGAAGCATGGACGTTGGTTGAGAGACTCAGACCAAGAGTGAGAGCAGTGGAAATGAATTACTTAAGGAGTGCGTGCGGAGTTACATGGAGGGATAGACAGACTAATGAGGAAGTAAGAAGGAGGTGTGGTGTGGAAGTAGATGTGCTGGAAAGTGTGAAAAGGAACAACTTGAGATGGTTCGGCCATATGGAACGTATGGAAAGCGAGAGAATGACTAAGAGGGTGTACGAGAGCGAGGTGGAGGGACAGAGGGGGAGAGGTAGACCGAATATGAGGTGGAAGGATGGAGTGAGGAACTACATGAACGAAGGCGGTGCTGGTTGGGGGGAGGGGCGTCGACTGACTGGGGACAGAGGTGCATGGGGGCGGTTCGTTCGTGGCCACCCCTTCGGGGATCACGGCGTCAGGCAATAGATAGATAGATAGGTAATATATCGTCCATTGGTCCTCAGTACAGTATTGAGGGATGTAATATATCGTACATTGGGCCTCAGTACAGTATTGAAGTAGGTAATATATCGTACATTGGTCCTCAGTACAGTATTGAAGTAGGTAATATATCGTACATTGGTCCTCAGTACAGTATTGAAGTAGGTAATATATCGTACATTGGTCCTCAGTACAGTATTGAAGTAGGTAATATATCGTACATTGGTCCTCAGTACAGTATTGAAGTAGGTAATATATCGTACATTGGTCCTCAGTACAGTATTGAAGTAGGTAATATATCGTACATTGGTCCTCAGTACAGTATTGAAGTAGGTATATATCGTACATTGGTCCTCAGTACAGTATTGCAGTAGGTAATATATCGTACATTGGTCCTCAGTACAGTATTGAAGTAGGTAATATATCGTACATTGGTCCTCAGTACAGTATTGAAGTAGGTAATATATCGTACATTGGTCCTCAGTACAGTATTGAAGTAGGTAATATATCGTACATTGGTCCTCAGTACAGTATTGAAGTAGGTAATATATCGTACATTGGTCCTCAGTACAGTATTGAAGTAGGTAATATATCGTACATTGGTCCTCAGTACAGTATTGCAGTAGGTAATATATCGTACATTGGTCCTCAGTACAGTATTGAAGTAGGTAATATATCGTACATTGGTCCTCAGTACAGTATTGAGGGATGTAATATATCGTACATTGAACTTCAGTATAGTATGGAAGTAGGTAGTATATCGTACATTGAACTTCAGTACAGTATGGAAGGATGTAATATATCGTACATTGAACTTCAGTACAGTATGGAAGTAGGTAATATATCGTACATTGAACTTCAGTACAGTATGGAAGGATGTAATATATCGTACATTGAACTTCAGTACAGTATTGAAGTAGGTAATATATCGTACATTGACCTTCAGTACAGTATGGAAGTAGGTAGTATATCGTACATTGAACTTCAGTACTATCGTATAAATACGATAGAATATGACTCTTTTGTGATCTTGTATGTCTCTGTGACGTCACGATCTCTCCTACAGCACGATGTAGGACGAGTAGATCGTATATTATAAGATTGTAAATAAGTTAAGTTATAAAAGGCCTAATATGCTATTAAGCAATATTGCCATGGTCTTATGTAGTATATATATGAATTTATCGTATATATTAATATAATTTATCGTATAGAGCAACCTAAATGCGGTACGATAATTTGGGCTCCTGGCGGTTTGCCAAGGCAGCAAGGTGTGCTTTTGAGGTACGCTAGAGCCTTCACGAACACCAACCAGTTAACATCTAATTTTCCGCCCTCAGTTGATCGTGCTTTTGTGCCTCTAATCACAATACACATACAGCAATACACACAGCTACACCATCACGACGCTCTCATCGACATCATGACTGACTGATAGATAAGCATATTATTCATATCCATTCCCATGTAATCATTTATTCTTTCTTTAACTTGACTCGTGTCTTGGGATTGGGACCGAAGTCTCGTTCCCCATTGTCCACCGCCATATTGGGTAAAACGTTCTCCCTTGCCTCATTGCCACGTGGAACTATTGGTGAGTTAATTCCTGGCTAATATTAACCCTTATAACCTTACCCTATAATTATATACATTTATTATGTGAGACCTTTGGATATAAATTAGCTTGTTTCAGATTGAATTCAATTTAGATATAGAGTATTCATTTAGATTGATTTTATTTGATTCATTATAGCTTAGTAATATTTAACTTCCATTGATAGTTTACCACATTGGTGCCCAGACCCGGGAACTAGCTACCAGTAAGGGATCTTAGGCAATGAGCAAGGGATTAGCCCAGGGATGCAGGAGCAAGGACCCCGGAGGGGTAGGGCTTGGCTATCTTCCTGTACCTCAGGCGCCGGTACCTCAGCGAATAGCCATAGTGGGACATTCTTATGCCACTAGGCTAAGGGCAGCTGACGGAGGTACTGAGTCGTATCGGGCGTCAGAGGGGGAAAGAACTTTCCGGCTGACCTACTTCGGGGTACCGGGAGCAACCGTTGACACCCTGAAAGCCTCCCCCCAGTGGGGGCAAGTGGTACGGTTTAGGCCACATATGATCTTTTTGTTTATAGGCGGCAATGATATACGCCCCGGTAGAGTACCCCGCGAGTTAGCTGACGCAATTAAAGAGGTGGCGCTGGATCTGGAGCGTGAGTCCGGAGGAAGCTGCAAGATCGTGGCAATTGAGAGCCGGACGAAAGTCCGAGGGTTCTCAGCGGCGGAATTTCAGGCTATAAAAAATTCTGTTAACCGCGCCCTGAGGTGTCGGTTAATAGAAACGAAGCACCGCTTTGTTTCCATCACACTCAGCATCCGAGACCTCGACCAGGATGGTGTCCACCTCGACTTAGACACCAATCAAGTCCTATATAACAAAATTGTAGGGCTAACGAAGCGTTGGCTAGAGAGGGACGCCGGGGTTGTGTCATTGCGCCTGCCTAAGTCCTGCTTCCCACCCATCGTCTTTCCCCAATAATTTTCTTTTCTTCCTGTGACATATGACCTGACCTAACATTTTTTCTTGTTCAATATGATCCATTAGTAGGTATTGCTATATAGTGTACTATTTTTTCTCCATAACATAGAAGTCCGCCGGTTGGCGTCTCTTAAGTAGCCTATTATTTGGCCGTTGTTTTTGTAACGTGATATTTAGATACATAGCCTATAGGCTCGCAAGCAAAATGGATAAAAACGGTAAAGAGACACCGTCTAGTGGGGTGCTGAACAAAGCCCCTAAAAATCAAAGGGCGGGACTTCGGGGAGTAATAAATAGGCTAATAGTGGACGTCAACACTTTCATCACTACTGCTGAACTAGAGGAATTGGAGGCTAGATTAGAAAACGTCCAGGTTACCCACGGTCGTATTACGGCTCTGAGTGAGGTGATTGTGGCTGCCATGACAGAGGAGGAAGAGATTGTTACAGAGTGTGATAATCGCGCCCTCTATGACGAACCTGTCTTTAGAGCGAAGTACCTATTACAGCGTGCTGTCGCAAGTGAGAAGGGAGGCGATAATGAGGCCCATAGAAGGGCTGACCCAAAACATACTGTACACCTCCCAAAGCTCAATCTTCCTACATTTGGGGGCAAGTTAACCGAGTGGTTAGCTTTCTGGGACGTATTTCGATCTACGGTTCATGAATCCTCTTTGGATAATGTCCGCAAGTTTCACTATCTGAAGGGACAAATGGAAGGAGAGGCCTTACATTTAATAGAGGGGTTTGCAGTAGTGGGTGGTAGTTATCTTGAAGCGGTACACTTATTAGAGTCCACATACGGGGATAGAGAGCAGTTGAAGATGGCCCATGTCGTTGCCTTGTTGGGGCTCGCAGAACCACAGTATAAGGTTGATGAGTTGACAAACTTCAGGGCAAATATGGAGTGCCATACTCGATCGCTAGATACCCTAGGGCTTACCACGCAGGAAATGATAGTCATTATCTTGCGTCAGAAGCTTCCTATGGCAATACTTGATAAGGTAAGATCATTTGAGCTGGGGGAATTCAAAACTCAGTTCAGTAAGGAGATCAATAATCTACAGTTGAACAAAGGGAGAATGTATGAGTCGGGAGGGAGTGAGAATGTGGAGAAGAGGGGAACAGTAAGCATGACAGTGGGGACTAAAGTAAAGAAAGAGGGTGTGTATAAGAAACCTGCTCAGATTCTATGTAAGCTATGTAACAACAAACATAAATGGAGTTTCTGCGTAAAATACCCAACAAATGAGACAAAACTAGCACAGGCGAAAAGATTGAAGCTATGTGTAGGTTGTCTAAGTAAAGAACATGGTAAGCAGGGACAATGTACTGCTACATACTTAAGGCCCTGTCGCCACTGCAAAGGACATCACTTTGATAAGTTGTGTCCTACAGCAGATAAAGTCAAAGACGTCAAAAATGAGGGTACTACAACTGTGGCACTAGGTAGCACGCAAGACACCACTATATTGCCCACAATACAGATTCCCATGGAAGGTAATGACAGTAACAAAGTTTGTCGGGTACTTCTAGATCAAGGGTCTCAACGTTCCTTTATAAAGAGGTCCGTACTAGTGGGACTGAAGCACCGAATCGTAGGGGCTGAGACTCTTCGATTACAGGGCTTCACAGGGGTTACTGATAAACAAGACTACGAGATAGCGGAGATTTCATATTTCTATCGTAAAAACCGGTACTTTATGACTTGTATCGTAGTAGACACCCTACCAGAATATGTATCTGTGGGTGTGAAGAAGGTGGAACACGCATTACGTAGCAAAGGGGTTAACTTGTCAGATCCCATGGGAAATCAGAGTGAGGTGCATGTTCTACTTGGTGTGGATCATTATTATGAAGTAGTATACCCTGGATTTAAAAAGATGTGTGGTGTAATTTTAATCCCCACTAAATTTGGATACTGCATGAGCGGAAAGGTGCATACTACACAGTCAAAGGTCCTGGTCGACACGGTCTCGATATATAGAGTCAATGTAACCGTGGCAGAGGAGTTGGGAAGGGAGGATTCCCAACCTAGTGACCCTAAGATGGCTGCCGAGTTCGACCTGGAACGACTGTGGAGATTGGATCACATAGGCATTAATCCTATGGAGACTGATTATGACTCGGAAGTTGCGCTACAAAGGTTTGACGAGTCTGTGTGCTACTGTGCCTCAGACAAGCAATATAAAGTTAGTTTACCCTGGAAGAACAGTGAGATAAGCCTGCCTACCAACTATGGTTTGGCATTAGGTCGCTTGCGCGCATTGCAGCGGAAATTGTCTAACGAACCGAGCACGCGCCAGGCGTATGACGATGTATTTCGGAGTTATGAGGATAGGGGTTTTATTGAGAGAGTCGATGTCAAGGAACCGTGTAAGAAGGGTAGGGTTCACTATCTGGCCCATCATGGGGTAAAGAAAGACAGCGTCACCACACCAATACGGGTGGTGTATGACTGTTCTGCCCACCAAGGTCAACAACCCAGTCTGAATGACTGCCTGTTGACAGGTCCGTCCATGGTGTCGGACCTGTCCCAACATCTATTGCGGTTTAGGCTGGGAAAGTACGCCTATACCAGTGACATCGAGAAAGCATTCTTGATGGTCAAGCTAAAGGAGGAAGATAGAGATGTTACCCGCTTTCTTTGGTTCGGCGACATTAGCGACTCTGAAAGTCCCATCATAATATACCGTTTTCGGGTTGTACTCTTTGGGGCCACTTGCTCGCAGTTTTTGTTAAATGCCACAATCAGAAAACATCTAGCTGACACTCATGAGGACACAGGTAAACTATCTCGCGGATTATACATTGACAATTTGCAGGGTACTAGCGATAGTCAAGATGATTTGTTGTATGCATACTGGCAAGCACGCAGATTGTTTGCGGATGCACATCTATTTCTCCGCAAGTGGGTTACTAATAGTGAAGATCTTCAGAGTTTAATACAGGTGGATGGTACGGCATCTCTCAACCAGGAAAAGTCCAGAAATTTGGGGATGATCTGGCAACCTAAACATGACATACTAACTTTTCAAACGAGGTCTTTTGCTCAGCAGACAGGAGCGCACACAAAAAGAAGTCTGTTGAGCAAAGTTGCGCAATTTTTTGATCCTTTGGGTCTAGCATTACCTGTTACCATAAGAGCTAGGATTCTAATGCAGGAAGTTTGGAGACGTAAAATAGGATGGGATGACAGTTTGCCCGAGGACCTGAATGACCAAGGGACATTGTTGTTGAATGAATATGCCATCCTATGTACTAAACCTATACCTCGTAAAGTGGCGGCGTTCGGTGACGTTACGTTACACACGTTTTGCGATGCTAGCGCCACGGCATACGGGGTAGCCATATATGTTGTTACTTCATTTGGGGCACATTTAGTTACAGCCCGGGCCAAAGTAGCCCCGGTTAAGAAGGTAACTATCCCTAAAATGGAATTGACTGCCATGCTGCTATTAGCACGTCTGGTGCAACATGTACGCGCAGCATACGAGAGCGAATTAAATATTGAAATCGTTCACGTATGGTGCGATAGTCAGGTCGCACTCAACTGGATACATAGCAAGAAGTCTCTGCCAGTTTATGTGCGGAATAGGGTAGATGAGATTAGAGCCCTTTTGCCAGACGTTGCTTATCATTATGTAAATACAAAGGAAAACCCTAGTGATCTCATAACTAGGGGTATAACGGCTAGCCAGTTAATGAAGTCCGAATTGTGGTGGCATGGTCCAAAGTGGCTGCTCCATGAAAGTGAATGGACGATATGGCATGCTGTTGGTGAGGGACTTCTGCCACTGTTTCCAGTGGCAGTTACAGCCCAACCAAATGAGCCACCGGGTCCTATCATGAAGTGGGCAAGATTCGGTGACTATAATAAACTAGTCAGAGTTGTAGCTTGGGTGTTGCGATATGTATCCAATCTCAAGCTTAAAGTAACGGGCCAACTCTGCAACAGGGGTCACAACATTGATGCTCGTGAATTTAAAGCAGCTGAAGTAACTTTGATCAAATGGGTTCAAGTAGAAACCTTTTCCAATGAATTAGAATCCTTGAAAGGCTCGAATAAGACATTAATGCCTAATATAGTGCGTCAACTAAGGTTGCACCTAGACAATGGCCTCATCAGGTGTGAGGGTCGCCTGAAATGGTCGGGTGTAGCAGACGGCACAAACCGACCTATACTTATGCCAACAAGACATCACGTTACTGATCTATTGATCATACATGCACATAGGGAAGTAAAACACTACGGGGTATGTCATATTATATCAAATTTACGTCTCACATGGTGGATACCCAGAGTTCGACAAGTAGCTCGACGCGTAGTGAGAAAGTGTGTAATATGCCAGAGACTAAAGGGTAAACCATATGCAACTGGACCAGCTCCACCTCTACCTGAATGCCGTGTAAAGCACGTAGAACCTTTCCAAGCGGTAGGATTAGATTACACAGGGGCATTGAAGACGAGGGAGCATGAGAAGGTTTATATATTATTGTTTACCTGTGCGACGTCTCGAGCGGTACACCTAGAACTATGTGATAATATGTCTAGCGAAGAATTTATGCTGGCGTTTAGACGGTTTTGTGCCCGTCGTTCATTCCCTCAACTCATTCTTAGCGACAATGCTCCCACTTATGTCCAAGCATCAAAATATCTAAAGGATATGAGTAGTGATCCTACTATCATCACTTTTTTGGGAGAGAAGTGCGAATGGAGGTTCATTCCAGTTAAGGCACCTTGGTTTGGTGGCATGTGGGAACGGTGTGTCGGCATAGTAAAGTCAGGACTCAGAGCGGTTGTAGGACGTGCTCTATTAAAGAAGAGTGAGTTGACGACAGTCCTCACAGAGATAGAGGCAGTCGTGAATGATCGCCCGCTTACATACGTGTACACCGACCTGCAAGAACCACTACCATTAACGCCAGCTCACTTGCTATATGGGAAACCATTGACTGCGTTTCCATCTGATTTCCAATCCATAGTAGAGTTAGAGGATCCCTCGTTGTACTCTGAGGTAGCGGTGTCTAAGAGATACCAGTATATATCCAGGATAATCGAGGATTTTAGGAAACGGTGGATTAGTGAATATCTGCTAGCATTGAGGGAAAGGAGTGTTACTCACTCTGGTAGACCAACGGCACCTACAGTTGGTGAAGTTGTTTTAATTAAAGAAGATAGTCCTCGTTTATACTGGAAATTAGGCCGCGTATTGGAGGTATACAAGGGGGCAGACTCTGTAGAGCGGGTGGCGCTATTAAAGACAGCCACTGGAACTACTGTTCGTCCTATCGCACGTTTGTACGCTTTGGAGCTCGATTCCGCATTGCAATCTGAGGCTCCACCTGTTATTGCTGGGTCCGAGGATTCTCAAAGGAACGACTCACCTCATACTGATGGTGATCATTCTCGGACCGGGACGCGTCCCAGACGCGCTGCTGCTGGCGCCGTCGACTTGTGGCGTCAGAAGATAGCCTCTGGGCAACTTTAGGTTTAAGGTGGGGTTCAGGTCTTTTTTGTGGGGGGAGTGTATCGTATAAATACGATAGAATATGACTCTTTTGTGATCTTGTATGTCTCTGTGACGTCACGATCTCTCCTACAGCACGATGTAGGACGAGTAGATCGTATATTATAAGATTGTAAATAAGTTAAGTTATAAAAGGCCTAATATGCTATTAAGCAATATTGCCATGGTCTTATGTAGTATATATGAATTTATCGTATATATTAATATAATTTATCGTATAGAGCAACCTAAATGCGGTACGATAATTTGGGCTCCTGGCGGTTTGCCAAGGCAGCAAGGTGTGCTTTTGAGGTACGCTAGAGCCTTCACGAACACCAACCAGTTAACATCTAATTTTCCGCCCTCAGTTGATCGTGCTTTTGTGCCTCTAATCACAATACACATACAGCAATACACACAGCTACACCATCACGACGCTCTCATCGACATCATGACTGACTGATAGATAAGCATATTATTCATATCCATTCCCATGTAATCATTTATTCTTTCTTTAACTTGACTCGTGTCTTGGGACCGAAGTCTCGTTCCCCATTGTCCACCGCCATATTGGGTAAAACGTTCTCCCTTGCCTCATTGCCACGTGGAACTATTGGTGAGTTAATTCCTGGCTAATATTAACCCTTATAACCTTACCCTATAATTATATACATTTATTATGTGAGACCTTTGGATATAAATTAGCTTGTTTCAGATTGAATTCAATTTAGATATAGAGTATTCATTTAGATTGATTTTATTTGATTCATTATAGCTTAGTAATATTTAACTTCCATTGATAGTTTACCACAAGTACAGTATGGAAGGATGTAATATATCGTACATTGAACTTCAGTACAGTATGGAAGTAGGTAATATATCGTACATTGAACTTCAGTACAGTATGGAAGGATGTAATATATCGTACATTGAACTTCAGTACAGTATGGAAGTAGGTAATATATCGTATATCGTATAAATACGATAGACTATGACTCTTTTGTGATCTTGTATGTCTCTGTGACGTCACGATCTCTCCTACAGCACGATGTAGGACGAGTAGATCGTATATTATAAGATTGTAAATAAGTTAAGTTATAAAAGGCCTAATATGCTATTAAGCAATATTGCCATGGTCTTATGTAGTATATATGAATTTATCGTATATATTAATATAATTTATCGTATAGAGCAACCTAAAAGCGGTACGATAATTTGGGCTCCTGGCGGTTTGCCAAGGCAGCAAGGTGTGCTTTTGAGGTACGTCAGAGCCTTCACGAACACCAACCAGTTAACATCTAATTTTCCGCCCTCAGTTGATCGTGCTTTTGTGCCTCTAATCACAATACACATACAGCAATACACACAGCTACACCATCACGACGCTCTCATCGACATCATGACTGACTGATAGATAAGCATAATATTCATGTCCATTCCCATGTAATCATTTATTCTTTCTTTAACTTGACTCGTGTCTCGGGACCGAAGTCTCGTTCCCCGTTGTCCACCACCATATTGGGTAAAACGTTCTCCCTTGCCTCATTGCCACGTGGAACTATTGGTGAGTTAATTCCTGGCTAATATTAACCCTTATAACCTTACCCTATAATTATATACATTTATTATGTGAGACCTTTGGATATAAATTAGCTTGTTTCAGATTGAATTCAATTTAGATATAGAGTATTCATTTAGATTGATTTTATTTGATTCATTATAGCTTAGTAATATTTAACTTCCATTGATAGTTTACCACATTGGTGCCCAGACCCGGGAATTAGCTACCAGTAAGGGATTTTAAGGCAATGAACAAGGGGACATATAACAGGATGCAGGAACAACTCTATGATAAACTGGCAAGGCTAGCCAAGCGATGGTTAGAGCCGGAATGCAGGGTCACATCGTTGTGCCTGCCTAAGTCCTGCATCCCACCCATCATCTTTCCCCAATAATTTTCTTTTCCGTTTCAGACTTCCTGTGACATATGACCTGACCTAACATTTTTTCTTGTTCAATATGATCCATTAGTAGGTATTGCTATTTAGTGTACTATTTTTTCTCCATAACATAGAAGTCCGCCGGTTGGCGTCTCTTAAGTAGCCTATTATTTGGCCGTTGTTTTTGTAACGTGATATTTAGATACATAGCCCATAGGCTCGCAAGCAAAATGGATAAAAACGGTAAAGAGACACCGTCTAGTGGGGTGCTGAACAAAGCCCCTAAAAATCAAAGGGCGGGACTTCGGGGAGTAATGAATAGGCTAATAGTGGACGTCAACACTTTCATCACTACTGCTGAACTAGAGGAATTGGAGGCTAGATTAGAAAACGTCCAGGTTACCCACGGTCGTATTACGGCTCTGAGTGAGGTGATTGTGGCTGCCATGACAGAGGAGGAAGAGATTGTTACAGAGTGTGATAATCGCGCCCTCTATGACGAACCTGTCTTTAGAGCGAAGTACCTATTACAGCGTGCAATCGCGAGTAAGAAGGGAGGCGATAATGAGGCCCATAGAAGGGCTGACCCAAAACATACTGTACACCTCCCAAAGCTCAATCTTCCTACATTTGGGGGCAAGTTGACCGAGTGGTTAGCTTTTTGGGACGTATTTCGATCTACGGTTCATGAATCCTCTTTGGATAATGTCCGCAAGTTTCACTATCTGAAGGGACAAATGGAAGGAGAGGCCTTACATTTAATAGAGGGTTTTGCAGTAGTAGGTGGTAGTTATCTTGAAGCGGTACACTTATTAGAGTCCACATACGGGGATAGAGAGCAGTTGAAGATGGCCCATGTCGTTGCCTTGTTGGGGCTCGCAGAACCACAGTATAAGGTTGATGAGTTGACAAACTTCAGGGCAAATATGGAGTGCCATACTCGATCGCTAGATACCCTAGGGCTTACCACGCAGGAAATGATAGTCATTATCTTGCGTCAGAAGCTTCCTATGGCAATACTTGATAAGGTAAGATCATTTGAGCTGGGGGAATTCAAAAACTCAGTTCAGTAAGGAGATCAATAATCTACAGTTGAACAAAGGGAGAATGTATGTGTCGGGAGGGAGTGAGAATGTGGAGAAGAGGGGAACAGTAAGCATGACAGTGGGGACTAAAGTAAAGAAAGAGGGTGTGTATAAGAAACCTGCTCAGATTCTATGTAAGCTATGTAACAACAAACATAAATGGAGTTTCTGTGTAAAATACCCGACAAATGAGACAAAACTAGCACAGGCGAGAAGATTGAAGCTATGTGTAGGTTGTCTAAGTGGGGAACATGGTAAGCAGGGACAATGTACTGCTACATACTTAAGGCCCTGTCGGCACTGCAAAGGACATCACTTTGATAAGTTGTGTCCTACTGCAGATAAAGTCAAAGACGTCAAAAATGAGGGTACTACAACTGTGGCACTAGGTAGCACGCAAGACACCACTATATTGCCCACAATACAGATTCCCATGGAAGGTAATGACATTAACAAAGTTTGTCGGGTACTTCTAGATCAAGGATCTCAACGTTCCTTTATAAAGAGGTCCGTACTAGTGGGATTGAAGCACCGAATCGTAGGGGCTGAGACTCTTCGATTACAGGGCTTCACAGGGGTTACTGATAAACAAGACTACGAGATAGCGGAGATTTCATATTTCTATCGTAAAAACCGGTACTTTATGACTTGTATCGTAGTAGACACCCTACCAGAATATGTATCTGTGGGTGTGAAGAAGGTGGAACACGCATTACGTAGCAAAGGGGTTAACTTGTCAGATCCCATGGGAAATCAGAGTGAGGTGCATGTTCTACTTGGTGTGGATCATTATTATGAAGTAGTATACCCTGGATTTAAAAAGATGTGTGGTGTAATTTTAATCCCCACTAAATTTGGATACTGCATGAGCGGAAAGGTGCATACTACACAGTCAAAGGTCCTGGTCGACACGGTCTCGATATATAGAGTCAATGTAACCGCGGCAGAGGAGTTGGGAAGGGAGGATTCCCAACCTAGTGACCCTAAGATGGCTGCCGAGTTCGACCTGGAACGACTGTGGAGATTGGATCACATAGGCATTAATCCTATGGAGACTGATTATGACTCGGAAGTTGCGCTACAAAGGTTTGACGAGTCTGTGTGCTACTGTGCCTCAGACAAGCAATATAAAGTTAGTTTACCTTGGAAGAACAGTGAGATAAGCCTACCTACCAACTATGGTTTGGCATTAGGTCGCTTGCGCGCATTGCAGCGGAAATTGTCTAACGAACCGAGCACGCGCCAGGCGTATGACGATGTATTTCGGAGTTATGAGGATAGGGGTTTTATTGAGAGAGTCGATGTCGGGGAACCGTGTAAGAAGGGTAGGGTTCACTATCTGGCCCATCATGGGGTAAAGAAAGACAGCGTTACCACACCAATACGGGTGGTGTATGACTGTTCTGCCCACCAAGGTCAACAACCCAGTCTGAATGACTGCCTGTTGACAGGTCCGTCCATGGTGTCGGATCTGTCCCAACATCTATTGCGGTTTAGGCTGGGGAAGTATGCCTATACCAGTGACATCGAGAAAGCATTCTTGATGGTCAAGCTAAAGGAGGAAGATAGAGATGTTACCCGCTTTCTTTGGTTCAGCGACATTAGCGACTCTGAAAGTCCCATCATAATATACCGTTTTCGGGTTGTACTCTTTGGGGCCACTTGCTCGCAGTTTTTGTTAAATGCCACAATCAGAAAACATCTAGCTGACACTCATGAGGACACAAGTAAACTATCTCGCGGATTATACATTGACAATTTGCAGGGTACTAGCGATAGTCAAGATGATTTGTTGTATGCATACTGGCAAGCACGCAGATTGTTTGCGGATGCACATCTATTTCTCCGCGAGTGGGTTACTAATAGTGAAGATCTTCAGAGTTTAATACAGGTGGATGGTACGGCATCTCTTAACCAGGAAAAGTCCAGAAATTTGGGGATGATCTGGCAACCTAAACATGACATACTAACTTTTCAAACAAGGTCTTTTGCTCAGCAGACAGGAGCGCACACAAAAAGAAGTCTGTTGAGCAAAGTTGCGCAATTTTTTGATCCTTTGGGTCTAGCATTACCTGTTACCATAAGAGCTAGGATTCTAATGCAGGAAGTTTGGAGACGTAAAATAGGATGGGATGACAGTTTGCCCGAGGACCTGAATGACCAAGGGACATTGTTGTTGAATGAATATGCCATCACTTTCACAAACCTATACCTCGTAAAGTGGCGGCGTTCGGTGACGTTACGTTACACACGTTTTGCGATGCTAGCGCCACGGCATACGGGGTAGCCATATATGTTGTTACTTCATTTGGGGCACATTTAGTTACAGCCCGGGCCAAAGTAGCCCCGGTTAGGAAGGTAACTATCCCTAAAATGGAATTGACTGCCATGCTGCTATTAGCACGTCTGGTGCAACATGTACGCGCAGCATACGAGAGCGAATTAAATATTGAAATCGTTCACGTATGGTGCGATAGTCAGGTCGCACTCAACTGGATACATAGCAAGAAGTCTCTGCCAGTTTATGTGCGGAATAGGGTAGATGAGATTAGAGCCCTTTTGCCAGACGTTGCTTATCATTATGTAAATACAAAGGAAAACCCTAGTGATCTCATAACTAGGGGTATAACGGCTAGCCAGTTAATGAAGTCCGAATTGTGGTGGCATGGTCCAAAGTGGTTGCTCCATGAAAGTGAATGGACGATATGGCATGCTGTTGGTGAGGGACTTCTGCCACTGGAAACAGTGGCAGTTACAGCCCAACCAAATGAGCCACCGGGTCCTATCATAAAGTGGGCAAGATTCGGTGACTATAATAAACTAGTCAGAGTTGTAGCTTGGGTGTTGCGATATGTATCCAATCTTAAGCTTAAAGTAACGGGCCAACTCTGCAACAGGGGTCACAACATTGATGCTCGTGAATTTAAAGCAGCTGAAGTAACTTTGATCAAATGGGTTCAAGTAGAAACCTTTTCCAATGAATTAGAATCCTTGAAAGCTCGAATAAGACATTAATGCCTAATATAGTGCGTCAACTAAGGTTGCACCTAGACAATGGCCTCATCAGGTGTGAGGGTCGCCTGAAGTGGTCGGGTGTACCAGACGGCACAAACCGACCTATACTTATGCCAACAAGACATCACGTTACTGATCTATTGATCATACGTGCACATAGGGAAGTAAAACACTACAGGGTATGTCATATTATATCAAATTTACGTCTCATATGGTGGATACCCAGAGTTCGACAAGTAGCTCGACGCGTAGTGAGAAAGTGTGTAATATGCCAGAGACTAAAGGGTAAACCATATGCAACTGGACCAGCTCCACCTCTACCTGAATGCCGTGTAAAGCACGTAGAACCTTTCCAAGCGGTAGGATTAGATTACACAGGGGCATTGAAGACGAGGGAGCATGAGAAGGTTTATATATTATTGTTTACCTGTGCGACGTCTCGAGCGGTACACCTAGAACTATGTGATAATATGTCTAGCGAAGAATTTATGCTGGCGTTCAGACGGTTTTGTGCCCGTCGTTCATTCCCTCAACTCATTCTTAGCGACAATGCTCCCACTTATGTCCAAGCATCAAAATATCTAAAGGATATGAGTAGTGATCCTACTATCATCACTTTTTTGGGAGAGAAAAAGTGCGAATGGAGGTTCATTCCAGTTAAGGCACCTTGGTTTGGTGGAATGTGGGAACGGTGTGTCGGCATAGTAAAGTCAGGACTAAGAGCGGTTGTAGGACGTGCTCTATTAAAAAAGAGTGAGTTGACGACAGTCCTCACAGAGATAGAGGCAGTCGTGAATGATCGCCCGCTTACATATGTGTACACCGACCTGCAAGAACCACTACCATTAACGCCAGCTCACTTGCTATATGGAAAACCATTGACTGCGTTTCCATCTGATTTTCAGTCCATAGTAGAGTTAGAGGATCCCTCGTTGTACTCTGCGGTAGCGGTGTCTAAGAGATACCAGTATATATCCAGGATAATCGAGGATTTTAGGAAACGGTGGATTAGTGAATATCTGCTAGCATTGAGGGAAAGGAGTGTTACTCCCTCTGGTAGACCAACGGCCCCTACAGTTGGTGACGTTGTTTTAATTAAAGAAGATAGTCCTCGTTTATACTGGAAATTAGGCCGCGTATTGGAGGTATACAAGGGGGCAGACTCTGTAGAGCGGGTGGCGCTTTTAAAGACAGCCACTGGAACTACTGTTCGTCCTATCGCACGTTTGTACGCTTTGGAGCTAGATTCCGCATTGCAATCTGAGGCTCCACCTGTTATTGCTGGGTCCGAGGATTCTCGAAGGAACGACTCACCTCATACTGATGGTGATCATTCTCGGACCGGGACGCGTCCCAGACGCGCTGCTGCTGGCGCTGTCGACTTGTGGCGTCAGAAGATAGCCTCTGGGCAACTTTAGGTTTAAGGTGGGGTTCAGGTCTTTTTTGTGGGGGGAGTGTATCGTATAAATACGATAGACTATGACTCTTTTGTGATCTTGTATGTCTCTGTGACGTCACGATCTCTCCTACAGCACGATGTAGGACGAGTAGATCGTATATTATAAGATTGTAAATAAGTTAAGTTATAAAAGGCCTAATATGCTATTAAGCAATATTGCCATGGTCTTATGTAGTATATATGAATTTATCGTATATATTAATATAATTTATCGTATAGAGCAACCTAAAAGCGGTACGATAATTTGGGCTCCTGGCGGTTTGCCAAGGCAGCAAGGTGTGCTTTTGAGGTACGTCAGAGCCTTCACGAACACCAACCAGTTAACATCTAATTTTCCGCCCTCAGTTGATCGTGCTTTTGTGCCTCTAATCACAATACACATACAGCAATACACACAGCTACACCATCACGACGCTCTCATCGACATCATGACTGACTGATAGATAAGCATAATATTCATGTCCATTCCCATGTAATCATTTATTCTTTCTTTAACTTGACTCGTGTCTCGGGACCGAAGTCTCGTTCCCCGTTGTCCACCACCATATTGGGTAAAACGTTCTCCCTTGCCTCATTGCCACGTGGAACTATTGGCGAGTTAATTCCTGGCTAATATTAACCCTTATAACCTTACCCTATAATTATATACATTTATTATGTGAGACCTTTGGATATAAATTAGCTTGTTTCAGATTGAATTCAATTTAGATATAGAGTATTCATTTAGATTGATTTTATTTGATTCATTATAGCTTAGTAATATTTAACTTCCATTGATAGTTTACCACATCGTACATTGAACTTCAGTACAGTATTGAAGTAGGTAATATATCGTACATTGGTCCTCAGTACAGTATTGAAGTAGGTAATATATCGTACATTGGTCCTCAGTACAGTATTGAAGTAGGTAATATATCGTACATTGGTCCTCAGTACAGTATTGAAGTAGGTAATATATCGTACATTGATCCTCAGTACAGTATTGAAGTAGGTAATATATCGTACATTGGTCCTCAGTACAGTATTGAAGTAGGTAATATATCGTACATTGGTCCTCAGTACAGTATTGAAGTAGGTAATATATCGTACATTGGGCCTCAGTACAGTATTGAAGTAGGTAATATATCGTACATTGGTCCTCAGTACAGTATTGAAGTAGGTAATATCGTACATTGGTCCTCAGTACAGTATTGAAGTAGGTAATATATCGTACATTGATCCTCAGTACAGTATTGAAGTAGGTAATATATCGTACATTGGTCCTCAGTACAGTATTGAAGTAGGTAATATATCGTACATTGGTCCTCAGTACAGTATTGAAGTAGGTAATATATATATCGTACATTGGTCCTCAGTACAGTATTGAAGTAGGTAATATATCGTACATTGGTCCTCAGTACAGTATTGAAGTAGGTAATATATCGTACATTGAACTTCAGTACAGTATTGAAGTAGGTAATATATCGAACATTGGGCCTCAGTACAGTATTGAAGTAGGTAATATATTGTACATTGGTCCTCAGTACAGTATTGAAGTAGGTAATATCGTACATTGGTCCTCAGTACAGTATTGAAGTAGGTAATATATCGTACATTGGTCCTCAGTACAGTATTGAAGTAGGTAATATATCGTACATTGGTCCTCAGTACAGTATTGAAGTAGGTAATATATCGTACATTGGTCCTCAGTACAGTAATGAAGTAGGTAATATATCGTACATTGGTCCTCAGTACAGTATTGAAGTAGGTAATCGTACATTGGTCCTCAGTACAGTATGGAAGTAGGTAATATATCGTACATTGGTCCTCAGTACAGTATTGAAGTAGGTAATATATCGTACATTGGTCCTCAGTACAGTATTGAAGTAGGTAATATATCGTACATTGAACTTCAGTACAGTATTGAAGTAGGTAATATATCGTACATTGGGCCTCAGTACAGTATTGAAGTAGGTAATATATCGTACATTGGTCCTCAGTACAGTATTGAAGTAGGTAATATATCGTACATTGGTCCTCAGTACAGTATTGAAGTAGGTAATATATCGTACATTGGTCCTCAGTACAGTATTGAAGTAGGTAATATATCGTACAGTCGGATATTATAGTCTCTAGCTCACTCAATAATATTCGTGGACTTCACCTATTTCTAACAATGGAAGTATAGCTCTGGAAACCAATTTATGAGTATAATTTTCTATAAATCAACTACAAAACTATACAAATTATATATTCAAACGCAAGCTCTGTCCAAAAATAAATCCAGATAATTAAAATTGCATACAGAAAATCATTGGTAGTCTACGAACTTTTACGAGTGAGCTAGAGACGATGGCATCCTAGCCCCTTCTATACCGGAAACGTCTTTTTAATTTTATTCTAGCTTTATTTAGACGTTTTTGTGCAGCAGCTTAACACGGATCTACAGTAGTAAAAAGGGTTAAGTGAGATACTTCGAAGCCTGTTAGATGCCCTTTTTAAACTGAATAATAATCGTCTAATAGTAGCAAGAATATAATTAAAGAGACGTCGCCGATACAGACGGGACGTCCCGAGTGTACAGTCGGCCCAATAAGTGATGTCTCGGCACCAATTATGTTTTGATCAATAATTGGTATCAGCAATATTTAAACACCATTTTATCTTTTATAGTGAAATATACAATCACGTTCCTACACTTTACCACACTAATCAAGATCTGACAGACATTAAGGGGACCCACCTCGCTTTTTTTCTCTTTCTCTTCCTCTCTCTTTGGCTTGTATCCACTCGGCCACACTCAGCCTACTGTTTTAAGACGTTTACCCCCCATCCTGGTGTCAATATTTTCCTGGTGAGCGGTAGCGAACCAGCATATACAGTATGTATTTTTGTTTTGACAGCAAGCTAAATTTGTAAATTCTTCGATAGACAAATTTCTCCGGCGAAGCCGGATTTCTCCATACAATGTTGGCTCGCTATCGCTCGCCAGGAAGAAATCGACACCTGGATGGGGATAAGCGTCTTAGAACAGTTGGCTGGATGGGGCCGACTGGATACAAGCCAGGGAAAGAGAGAAAAAAGGAGATAAAGATAAACAAAAAAAGCCGGTGACCCCCTTTAATACAGCACAGAGCGAGCCAAACGTAATATGACAGCTGAGACGTGACGTAAATGTGACACCGTACGTCGAGCCTCCTCCTTCTGTATAACGAACGGGGAATAGAGTTGGGGGAGAGAGGTAAAAACGAATTGGATATTTTATGGGAAGATGGGCTGTTTTTCTGATCCCCCTTCTTCATCATGTTAAGCCCTATTAGTTTTCAAATTATAAGACGTTCGGACCATTTGTTTGGCGATTTTAAGTTTTTTTGCCCAATTTCGTTGTCAATATTAAGACTTTTCGTGTCATTTAGGTGTCGATATTTTCCTGGCGAGCGATAGCGAGCCTGTAATTTAAGAGAAACCGGTCGAAAACTGTACAAATTTATCTTGGGTGGGTTTTTATTAAGCTTGATGGAGGTCTAGGGAGGATACTAATACAATTATAAAAAATATATATAAATGAGCAAATAAATACGCCCATCCCCCCTTAATTGATTGTGATGTGCCATTATGAGCGGCCGTCAGGGATATGGTGGGGCCAAATATTCGGATTCACTGGACCAGAAACCCTTAAATGGTTCACTTTTTGGTAGATTTTTTTCATTTATTTTAAATTTTGTTTAGTTTCCTCCCTAGATTTCCATCAAACTTAAAAAAACATCCATCAGATCCCCCTTCTAGATTAATTTGTAAATTTTTCGGTAGAAAAATTTCCCGGCCGAAGGCCGGTTACTCTTAAGATTACAGGCTCGCTATCGCTCGCCAGGACAAAATCGACACCTAAATGTCACGAAAGGTCTTAAAATTGACAACGAAATGGGGCAAAAGGTATTAAAATCGCCAAACTAATGGGCCGAACGTCATAAAATCTGAAAACTATTGGGGGTAAGCATGAGGGAGAAGGGTGACCAGAAAAACAGCCCATGTCCCCTTAAACCCACAGTATTTTATCCCGGCTGGCTCAGTTGACAGCGTGCCTGATTCCCATCTTGCAGGTCTCGCGTTCGATCCCCGCTCAGATTGAAAAGTTTTTCTGGGATATAGCCGGCGGTTACCATCTCCCCATGAGCAAGGGGATGGGTAATGGTATCTGGTAGACTAAAGAAAGCCAAGCGCTTGTGAATCCTCGAAGGAGGAGATACGGGCGCTATATAAGTAACCAGACGATTATTATTATTATTATTATTATTATTATTATTATTATTTTCTGGGTGTGGTGTCCCGAGTTCGAATGACGGGAAGACCATATGCTTTCATTGGTTTATTCAAGTATTATGGGGCTTGTAATGGATGATTAATGTTAAGAACGGAGTGTTCCTTAATTTTATTGATTTATTTGTTTATTTTTTAACTTATTTATTTATCAATATAATTATGTATTAATTAATTTATTAATTGATTTATACATTACTCTAACCTGGCTAATTTGCACTTTTTCCTATGTGTTAAAAGGAGACAAAAGACAATTCTGCCAGTAACAAGGGTCGCCTAAATGGCACGAACCGTCTTAAAATACCCAAACTAATGGGGCGAATTACATAAAATTAACAGGGTATAGTATTGAACACAAACTTGTTTTTGAAACTGAAGCCTATGTGTGTGTGTGTGTGTGTGTGTGTGTGTGTGTGTGTGTTATATATATATATCTATATATTATATATATATATATATATATATATATTATATATAATATATATATATATATATATATATATTATATATATATAATATATATATATATATATATATATATATATATATATATTTTTTTTTGCAACGAGTGATAATTGTTGATTTTGCAATGAAAGCCATGAAGGGATAGATGTTGATTATGTAATCAGGTATATATGTTGATTTTGCAATGAGAGAAATGAGGCATAGATGTTGATTCTGCAATGAAAGCCATGGAGGCATAAATGTTGATCTTGCAATGAAAGACATGAAGGAGTAGATGTTGATTTTGCAATGAGGGAAAGATGTTGATTTTGCAATGTATTACATGAAGGGATAGATGTTTATTTTACAATGAAAGGAATGAAGGAGTAGATGTTGATTTTTGCATTGAGGGATAGATGTTAATTTTGCAATGTATGACATGACGGCATATATGTGTATTATGCAATGAAATGCATGAAGGGATAGATTATGATTCTCACCCATGGCTTGGTGGCTGGTATAGTGACGCCAGCTACAGACCAGGTGATGACGGGGGGAGGGTTCGAGCCCAGCACAGCACACTTAACTTCAGCCTGGACCCCCGCAGACAGCACCCCCACACCCTCCACCACCACGCTCACCACATCCACTGAAATAACAACCACAACCAATCATTAACCCCTTCTGTACCGGTGACGTCTTTTGTATTTGATATCAACTACATTTAGACGATTTTATGTAGCTTAGGAAGGATGTACAGTATGGTAGCTAAAATGATTAATTGAGATAGTCTATAGCTTTTTAAATGGTAGACATCCTTTCTAAACTGAATAAGATCGTCTAATAGTAGCCAAAATGTAGTGAAAAAGACGTCGTTGGTATCGAAGGGGTCAAAATACTTGCATCTACCAGGCTGTTATTACACAAAGGCCACAATGTATACTTGTTAGGAATTGAACTGTATCTTCAGTTCGTTAATTTAGGTAAATGCATCCTTCAACTAAACCATTAGCTTAAATCTGCATAATGAAAAACATCTATGCTCCAAAAACTTCTCTGCACAATCTGAGACAGATTCATGTATAGTCTCCACATAGGTACAGGCTACTTATATATCATATGAATAGAAAGCTTCTCGGTGTTCCAATTGGGTGACCCGAGTTCATTACTCCACTCAGGCATGAAGGTTTTTCGCATACACTGGTACTGGTAACATTTTCCTTGAGGAGGGAAATGGATAATAGTCTTTTTAGTAATATTATCTGCTATATATCAGTATGTCTAGCCCTACTGAATCTCGGCGCGGGAACTAGAAAGACTGGCGCTAAATATAAGACCTGAAGATTTGTTGTGTTCCTATGTGTATAAAGGACACAAAAGGCAGGTTGCCTGTAACGAGTGTCTCTTCCATAGCCAAAAGAGTGACAGGACCAAATTCAAGGGACGTTGGGGTTAAAATGCCCGGACACACGAAGTTTAAAGCAGATTTATTACTATATACTTGATAATTTGTTGTATCAAGCTCATAGTCACAGTGTTACATAGCCACTCCAACAGCTTCCTCTCTCTCCAACACCCCTTCTCCCCTCTCAACACTCTTCGAAAAGCAGAAACGAGGTGCCGTTGTAAAGGCTTATCCCTCAATACCTTCACCTGACCTGACTCATACTTACATATCATATCAATGCGCACAGATTCCGCCACGGGACGAGTGAGGTTGGTGTTAGTAGCTATGCAGGTGAAGCGAGTGTGGTGGTGGCTGCGAGTTAGAGGTACCAAAGCCAAGGTGTTCTCCACAGCTCCCCCTACACCCCCTGGCTTGACTCTTTCCCGGGCGGAGGTATCGTCGACCATCGTGTCTTCCTCAAACCACACCAGCCGGGGGGAGGGCCAGGCTGTATGTGTGGGAGAGAGACAGAATGTGAGAGATGGAGGGGGGGGTTAAGATTGAGTAAAAACAAGAAATTATTATTATTATTTGTATTATTATTATTATCGTCATAAACATGCTATGTACAATATGTTAACAGTAAGTAAAGTTGATAAAGAAATCATAATAGTTTGTTTGTATCTTTCTTAATTATATATTTACTCTATACTAGTCACAATGGTACAGTACGTCATCTATATAATATTTTCGATTGTGTGTGTGTGTGTGTGTGTGTGTGTGTGTGTGTGTGTGTGTGTGTGTGTGTGTGTGTGTTCTTAATAGGCGGCCGCAGTTTTGGCCCTGGGGAGCTGAAACTTTGCATGTGGGTGTCAATTGACCTGGGCCAGGTCATAGAGGGGGCGAGGCCACGATCGGAGGTCGTTTCGAGGCCGAAATTGAAAACAAATAATGAAAACAAATAATGAAAAAAAATGAAAAAAATTACCGTTTGGGGCAGAAGGAGGCCTCCAATCGAAAAGGTGTATGGAACGAAAGTTGTTCGCAGCCTCCCAAAATGGGGGTACGGATGAGGTCATATCCAAAATCGGAGGTCATTTAGCGGCCGAAATCGAGGTCGCCGTTTAATGAGGCACAGGGAGGTCGAGGCCGGTGATTATGGTAGTAGTAGTGATTGATGATGGTGATTATGGTAGTAGTAGTGGTGGTAGTAGTGATGGTGATTATGGTAGAATTTAAACCCGGGCAACGCCGGAACGAAAGTTATTCGCAGCCCCCCAAAATGGGGGTACGGATGAGGTCAGATCCAAAACCGGAGGTCATTTAGCGGCCGAAATCGAGGTCGCCGTTTAATGAAGCACAGGGAGGTCGAGGCCGGTGATTATGGTAGTAGAAGTATTGTGATGATTGTGGTAGTAGTGATTGATGATGGTGATTATGGTAGTAGTAGTGGTGGTAGTAGTGATGGTGATTATGGTGATTACCCGGGCAACGCCGGGTACCCCTGCTAGTAATTAATAAAATTGGAAACATGTCTTTTTATAAGGATTCGTCATAGAAGGCAGAGGGTTAAGGTGTTCGGCATACGGCTTTGCACATTTTAACCCCTTGAGGGATATGACACAATTTAACAGTATATTCTAGCTATCAATAGATAAGTATATTCGGTTTAGGAAGGATCTATGAGAGTCGGAGGCATAATTAGTTAGTTTTTTACCACTTAGCCCTTTTGGTATGGTGGCTTCTATAGGGAAGAATGCACCCAGGCGGTAATTTTCCTGCTAATTCCGCTCAATATACGTCGCCCTAGTGCCATATCCGTAGCCCTGTGCGAATTGGAATGTGCTCCATTGAAAAGATTGGGTCGAACTCTCCCTATAACAATCATTCCCTCCCTACTTCCTCATACCACTCAGGAAAATCGATCAATACTTTGCGCGTGTTCGTTGTTCGGAAGAGAAATATACAAATCTTTCCTTCCCTTCCACTTGCGATAACTGGATGATATTTACAGTTATTCTATCATGTTTTTTGTTTTGTAGACAGGATGGGTTGTTGAAATTAAGATGAAATTCACCTTATATTCGTATCTGATGTATAGCTGACACAATTACATGAAGAAGTGGCCCTGTTCTTGTTGATAATCAGCTTCTAAAACACCTCTTCATTGTACATACACCCTCCCTAAATCAATGCACTAAGCACACTGATCTGAGTATGGGTGGCAAGCTTAGAACATCCTGGAAGCGTCTGGCAACAAGCGGGGCGAGTTTGTGCAACCAGCTCAGACGGTAATACCAATGCATTTACATATATCCGCTGCAGTGTAGACCTTTGTTACATAGGACATATATACGTCAGCCAGCCGCAGTGATTGAGTTAAATTCCTAGAAGCCCTTCCTAAAATTCATAAATTCGTCTAACAAGAGCCAAAATAATATAAAGAAAAGTGATATCTAATATTGAGATTTGAAGATGAAATAAATGATCTGCCTATAATGTTTGTTACTGACCATTAGTGGTGATACAGACGAGGGTGGGAGCATCCCCCTCCCTGAAGGGCCCAACCTTCCCCTTCGCTGCAGTGTTGCCGCTGTTACCTCGCCACCAACGTATGCTCACACTCACGGGGGGAACTAAGGGATAGATAGACACAACACTCAATACAATGTATTAAACTGAAAAAATAAGAACAAATGGACACAATGCACAATATTCATAATATGAAAAATCCAAAAGCTGTTAAGGGGAGATGGGACGGTTTTCTCGACCACTTTCTCCCTCTTGTTTAGCCCCATTAGTTTTCAGTTTTTAAGATACTTGCCCCTTTAATTAGTTGATTTTAAGACCTTTCGCCCAATTTCTTCGTCAATATTTAGACCTTTCGTGCTATTTAGGTGTCGATCTTTTCCCTGGCGAACGATAGTGAGCCTGTAATGTTGGAAGAATCGGCCTTTGGCCGGGAAATTTTTCTATCAAAAAATGTACAAATTAATCTAAAAGAGGGATCTAATGGACGTTTTTTAAAGTTTGATGGAGGTCTAGCGAGGAAACTAAGCAATAAAGGAATAAATGAATTACTAGACCAAAACTCCGGCCCAACTTCCCTTAAACTGCATGGAATCGTTTGGCAACAAGCGGGGCGGGTTGGTGCAACCAACTCAGCCAGTTATACTAATGCATATATATACGTCCGCAGTGTAGGCCTTTGTTACATAGGACATATATACGTCAGCTGCAATGATTGGATTAAATTCCTAGAAGCCCTTGCTAAAATAATAATAACATCTGAGGTAAAGCCAGTGATATCGGGGGCTGATAAATGATTGGTGCTTCTGAATGCTTGAGTACTTGCTTTTTGTGAGCGAACTGTTATGTGTTCTTCTCCTGTTACCTCTTTTTCCTTTCTCAATTCTTTTGCTGATCCTCCCTACCCCTTGTGGGAGTAGGAGCTGGCTACTGACTAACTGGCTGGCTGACTGACTGACTGACTGACTTACTTAAACTGCAACAAAAATATACACAACATACAATACATGTTCACATTCACCCCTTGAGGTTTTTTGCATTTGCGCGTTTTGGCATTTTTTCTGGCATGTTATTATACGATTTTATTCAGATTAGAAAGGGTAGGTGGAAGTTAGAGGGTTAATTGAGACAACCTTTACCCTTTCAATTTCCACAGATCCTTCATAAGCTGCATAAGCTGCATATAATCATCTATTGACAGCCAGCTAGCTGCTAAATCGCGCTATGGTCCTCAACGGGTAAAGCAAAATCCAAAATATATTAAACTGCAACCAAAATATGCACACTACGCACAGAAAATATGTACATTAAGGGGAGATGGGCTTATTTATTTGCTCATTTATGTATCTTTTATTATTTTTGTTAGTTTCCTCCCTAGACCTCCATCAAATTTAAAAAAAACATCCATTAGATCCCCCTTCTAGATTAATTTGTAAATTTTTCGGCAGAAAAATGTTCCGGCCGAAGGCCGGTTCTTCCAACATTACAGGCTCACTATCGTTCGCCAGGCCAAAAAACGACACCTAAATAGCACGAAAGGTCTAAATATTGACGAAGAAATGGGGCGAAAGGTCTTAAAATCGACTAACTAATGGGGCAAGCAACTTAACATCTGAGAACTAATGGGGCTAAACATGAGGGAGAAAGTGGTCCACAAAACTGGCCCATCTCCCCTTAAGTCTAGATGGAAATATATCACAATCAAACAAACTGATGGGTCAAGGCCCACAACATTCCATATAGTAAAAAGTGCAGTTTCGGGCAAGAGACTGAAACTGCAGGTATGTGTGGAGCACTTAGTCTTAAAATTGTATGTATGTTTGTATTTATTCACAGTAAAATGAAGGTATCTTTGCAATTTCCTATGCATTGTATTATTATATATATTTTTCCTCTAGACCACTTATCAAGCTTAATAAAAAACACCCCCAAGACGGGACTTCGAGATGCAATTGTATATTTTTTGGTAGAAAAGTGTTCCTGCCAAAGGCTGGTTCTTCTTCAATTACAGGCTCGCTGCTATCGCTTCCCAGGAAAATATCAACACCATAATGGCACAAAAGGTTTTAACTCTTTCATTGCGGTCCTTCTATAGGGAAGAATACACCCAGGTGGCTATTTTACCGTCAAATTTGTATAGCTTAGTTAGCTTAGGCAATGGACCGAAAGGTCTTAAAATTGCTAATCTAATGTGGCAAACGTCTTAAGGTCTCAAAACTAATGAGGCTAAACATGAGGGAGAAGGGGGTCGAGAAAATCAAAAAACACTCTCATAACTCACCCACAACAGTAAGGTTGACTCTGGTGTTCCAGGTCGGGCTGAGCAGGAAGTCCACCCGGCACCTGTACACGGCCGAGTCGTTGTGTTCGGCGTCTCTCACCAGCAGTCCAGCCTCGGTTTCATCCATGTTGGACGCCAAAATCTTCTCCTTGCTGCCAGATCGGAAGTCTTGAAAGTGTCGTAGGTTGGTTTGGTACGTCGTCGCCCCATCTAGCCTGCCGATATCGCGTCCCACAAGTCGTAGATGCGCTCGGAGGGCCGTGGACACTGTGTTGTCTCGCCAAACCCGAGGTCCTCCCCCTCCTTGCTGTCGATAGTCCACGCTGAGGGAGGAGTGTTAAGTATTTATTGGTTTGATCAAATAGAGTAGCGATTGGGTACCGATTAACTAACTAGATAAAAACTTTAGCCTATTCTGTACCGGTGACGTCCTTTTCATTCTATTCTGGCAACTATTAGACGATATTATTAAGTTTAGGTAGGACCTCTAACACTGCATATGACTAAAGATCCTGTTCTTTACAGGCGATCCAGAAGTCCTGATCACCAACCTTTATAACTATAAAACGACTACAGTAATCAAGCTACTGTGTCTACAATTTGGGAAGAGTCAGCCATGGAAGAGGTGTGGAAATTTACAACCCATTTGCTGTAGCCTGTTTCTAGTTACAGAGGTTAGAGTTTACAATTTCTGGCCTAGCTACAATGAATGGACTAGAACTCAATATAATTTATCACAGACACCCCTAGCACCTATAGGATAATTAGATGGAGAGGGAATCACAGCTTGATAATGAATGACCTATTACTTCACACTCCCTAGCTCTCCATTACATAAAACATACATAAAATTTTAAGACCGAGTGTTCCACACATCAGTGCAGTTTCAGTCTCTTGTCCTAATGGCGGCGTTCCAGGCAACCCTGTTAAGGGCTGCTTCACTTGTCAAGTTCTTGGATTTGAGATCGGCGCGTATAGTCCGATCCCAGGTCTTCCTCGGTCCACCCCTTGGTGCAGCTCCCTCCACAATCACAGACCTGCATTTTTTCACCCAATTTTGTTCATCCATTCTCTCCACATGTCCATACCATCCCAGTCTACTTGTACGCATCACCTCGCTAATACTCATTATACCTAAACGTCTCCTCAGCTCAACATTAATTTTGTTATTCTATCCTGTAGCCTGGCTCCACACATCCATCTCACCATTCTCATCTCATTACGCTCCATTCTGTTGACATCCTCTACTTTAACGGCCCATGTTTCTGAGGCATACGTCATTGCACTTCTAACACATGAGGCATACACCTTTCCCTTCAGGGGGAGAGGCATTCTTTTCATGGTCAGGATTGGCATCAATTCTCTGAACTTCCCCCAGCCACACCTAATTCTAGCAACAGTGGCAGCCTCGGCCCCACCACCGGCAGAGATGGTATCTCCTAGGTAACAAACTTGTTCACCAGCTCCAAAGACTCATTTCCAAAATTCACAGCCACAGGATCATCACTTAACACAAGCTCGCCTTTGCACACTACGCACTCAAATTTCTCTATTTCTGACTTATCCTTCGGCAGGGGCCCCTTTATTTTACTACAGCGCTTAATCCCATGGTGTACCCAACATCGACAGATGCTACATTGAATTGAGTTAACGCCCACTCCCTTTCCACATACTGCACATGGGTATGCACCGCTCTTTTCCACATTGCCTCGTCTCAATCTACAATGCATAACCTTGGTTTTGTTAATATTGACTCTTAAACCCTTGCTCGCCATGCCCTCTCTCCACTCTCTGAATTTGGCCTCAGCATCCTGCATACTGTCAGCTATTAGGACTAAATCGTCTGCATAAAACAGTTCCAACGGGAGTCCGCCTCTAAAAACTCTAGACAGCGCCTCCAAGACCATAATAAAGAGAACCCTGATGGACTCCAACACGGACTGCGAACTCATCACTCAGTACACCCTTCACCCTCACCGAACTTCGCGAATCCTCATACATCTTCATTATCACACACACCAGCCACTCTTCCACACCAAGTTTCCTCATAGCCCACTGCACAACATCTCTAGGTACCCTATCAAAGGCCTTCTCCAGGTCCACAAACACAAAGTAAAGATCCCTGCCTTTTAGTAAGTATCTTTCCTGTATCTGCCTGACTATGAAGATAGCATCGGTTGTACCAAGTCCTGGCATAAAACCAAACTGCATATCATCAATCATTGTTTCTACACATCATTATTAAGGGGAGATGGGCCTTTTTTCTGGTCCCCCTTCTTCCTCATGCTTAGCCCCATTAAGGTTCAGATTATAATTATGAATTTCGGCTCATTAGTTTGGCGATTGTAAGACCTTTTGCCCCATTTCTTTGTCAATATCAAGACTTTTTGTGTCATTTAGGTATCGATTTTTACCTGGCGAGCGATAGCGAGCCTGTACTTTAGGTAGAGCTCTTTAGGCCTTAGGCCTTAGGCCTTAGGCCTTAGGCCTTAGGCCTTTGGCCCGGCCTTTGGCCGGGACATTTTTGTATCGAAATATTTACAAATTTATCTTGAAGGATGGTCTAAGGGGAGGGGGGGGGGGGTGCGTTTTATTAAGCTTGATTGAGGTCTAGGGAGGAAGCTAAAAAATAATAATAATAAACAAATCCATAAATGAGGAAGTAAATACCCCCCCCCCTTTAAGCTCATAAGTACAGGTTATACAAAGGTTGCCTACAGGTACAGTTTGCCTCACATATTCTATTCAATTAGGGCCATGATTTGGCAGAACTGCATCCACTTCCCCAACCCCCCTCCCTCGCTCCACCTCCTTCCCTTCCACTAATAGTAGGAGGTGGAATGAGGGAGGGGGGGTTGGGGAGGTGGGTGAAGTTCTGCCAAGTTACGATTTGCTGGGATGGTTGAAGAAATGGTATATGTGCGGCAAACTATACATACACAGGAACTCAAAGGGGTGAAGATGTTTGGGCTTTCTTCCCTCCCCCGCTGAGGGAGGAACATTAGCTCATTACCATTGTCTGGTCCGACGTCTTGGGGGTTATTACGATAGTTTGTTTAATTATTAATAAGGATTATGATTGTTTTTGCCATTTTCGATCAATGTATTTTAGTTAGTCCCCTAGGCTAACAAAACGCCTTCCCATACTACCTTCAAACTGAGAAATATGGCCACCCAGATCCCCCTTCAAGCTAAATTTGTAAATTTTTCGATAGAAAAATGTCCGTTAAAAAAGACGATTTCTTCTAAGTTACAGTCTCGCTATTGCTCGCCCAGAATTTGTTTTACACCTGGGGTGAAGCATCTTATCAAAGTAATGGGGTGTAGGGCCTTAACATTTTCAAACTAATGGAGCGGAACAGAGGAGGTCCCATGCAGGTAGGTAGGTGTGTGTGTGTGTGTGTGTGTGTGTGTGTGTGTTACTCAGTTACTTGTTCGTCAAGGGGAATCCACGCAATGCGAGCTAAGCTCATTATTATCGCGCCTCCTTAACTGGGAATGTATTGCGTGAAATGCATGTTAAGTGTTTTATGTACTGTTGGAATGGCTGTGGATGTGTGTAGTCTGTATTTAGCCAATTGGCGACATTGGAAACGAAGGCTTAGGGTGGATCTGTTTGGTACCATTCCCACTATAGACGGTACCGTCTCGCCCGAAGGCTTAGGTAGCCATCAGCTTAGGTGAACCATATGATACCCATCTCGCCTTGTACCATTATTGCCAACCCCAGATGTCAAACGTCGTCCACTTATTCCAGTACCTATTTACAGCTAGGTGAACTGAGGCTAACACATGAAAGGAGACAGCCAATTTCTCCGCCCGGTCTGGGATTGAACCCCCGACCCCTCGTGTGTGAGACGAGAGCTCTACCTACTAGGCTACGGGCTGTGTGTGTGTGTGTGTGTGTGTGTGTGTGTGTGTGTGTGTGTTTCATGTGTATTAACCAGTTTTGTATTTATTTTAATCCCTACTACTGCGGAGAGATTGTAGGCACCAATCGAGCAGGGCTAGACCCAGGTGAGGTTATAGGCATGTGATAAAGAGTCGCTGGAACTCCTGTTTCATTGGCCTCTCTTACTGATTTTCTTTGTGCCTCATTAACACTGAGAGCAATCCAGCTAGCTCTCACAAACACCTCCTCCTCCTATCCACTTCACTACACTAAACATGCACACTACACTTCATTCCTTCACACCAAAATTAAAACCAAATGATGAATTTTAGCCCAGCCTCGGAGTCCCCAGGGGGGGCGGGGGGGGGGGGGGGACCATAAATGCCCCCTCACCCACCCGACCTTCCCCTGATGACCCCACAAAATTACCTGGACCTCGGCCTGATACTCTTTCTATTAATTTCTGCAACATTCGCGGACTTTCCTCTAATTTTCACTCTGTTGAACACCATCTCTCCTCCTACAACCCTGATCTTCTTTTCCTCACCGAAACTCAGGTGTCTGATGCAACATCCAGCAGCCCCTTCTCTGTATCCTCCTACAGTACTTTCTCTATCCTAGTTTCAAAGCCAAAGGCGGATGTTGTGCATATGTGCACAACAAACTCACTTGCTCTCGTGTTCCCGATTTAGACTCCTCTGAATTCTCAACTTTATGGCTCAAACTTTCCTGTCATTCTCTTACTAAATATTTCTGTGCTGTCTATCTTTCCCCTAACTCTACCAACTTTTCCAAATTCTTTGACTATCTAAACTCTACAGTGGAACACATTCTATCCATTTCTCCTTTCTCAGAAATCTCCATCTTAGGATATTTCAACGTTCACCACCGCCAATGGCTCTCCTCTCACACTACTGACCCACCTGGTGAACAAACCTACGTCTTTTCTATCCTAAATGACCTAGAGCAGTTAGTTCAGCAACCCACCCGTATCCCAGATCGCCTCGGAGATCGGCCCAACATTCTTGACTTGTTTCTAACTTCTAACCCTTCTTCTTATACTGTCGATCTTTTCTTTCCTTTGGGATCCTCCGACCATAAACTTATCTCTGTCACCTGTCCTATCTCTCCAGTACGGCCACCCGATCCTCCTAGCCGGCGGCGCTTGTGACACTTTGGCGCTGCCGACTGGGAGGCTCTCCGGCAGTACTTCTTTGATTTCCCATGGAATGATTTCTGCTTCCGTGGCCAGGGACCCTCGAAGAGTGCTGAACGCATTACCGAGGTAATCCTATCGGGCATGGAAGCATACATTCCATTCTCTTTCTCTCAGACTAATGCTAAAAAATCTTGGTTTACTCACACCTGTTCTACTGCTGTCCGCAATAAGGAGGAAGCATATTCAAACGGTACTGATGCCTTAAAACTCAAGACTCTCATTCTTCCTATGTTTCTGCCCGGAATCAAGCCAAATCTGTTCTTCGACTTGCCAAACACTCTTTCATCAATATAATAAATGCACTGAACTATCCAACTCTAGCTCTTCCCAAGCTTTCTGGCATCTAGCCAAAAACCTCTCCAATAATTTCTCTCCCTCGTCTTTCCCTCCCCTTTCCCACTCTGATGGCACAACCATCACTTCTTCCTCTGACAAAGCTAAACTCTTCGCTCAAACTTTTGCTAGAAACTCCACCTTGGATGATTCCGGTGCTATACTGTACCTCCCTCTCCACCCTCCTCTCTCTTACTTATGCCTAATATCCTAATCTCTTCTAAAGATGTACTTTCTACCCTCTCTGGGCTTAATACTAATAAGGCGTACGGTCCGGACGGTGTTCCTCCTGTTGTACTCAAAAACTGTGCTTCCGTGCTGACTCCCTGCCTAGGCAAACTCTTTCGTCTCTGTCTATCCTCTAACGTCTTCCCTTCATGCTGGAAGTTTGCTCTCATTCAACCTGTCTCAAAGAAGGGTGACCGCTCTCAACCCTCCAACTATCGTCCAATTGCTCTCATCTCTTGTGTTTCTAAAATTTTTGAAACTATTCTTGCTTCCAAATTTCTTAAGCATATTTCTTCTCATAATCTGCTCTCAAATCACCAGTATGGCTTCCTTAAGGGTCGCTCTACTGGTGATCTTCTTTCATATCTTACTAACTCTTGGTCATCCTCCTTTCGGGACTTCGGTGAGACTTTTTCTATTGCACTAGAAAGCCTTCGATAGAGTCTGGCACAAATCTTTAATTTCTAAACTACCCTCCTTCGGTTTCTATCCCTCCATCTGTGCCTTTGTCTCTAAATTCCTCTCCGGCCGTTCCATAGCTGCGGTTGTGGATGGCCATCGCGCACTTCCTTACCCTATAAACTCCGGTGTTCCTCAGGGCTCTGTCCTATCTCCTATTCTCTTTCTAATTTTTATAAATGACCTTCTCAACTGTACCTCAACTCCCATCCATTCATACGCAGATGACTCAACCTTACACTACTCCATTAGTTTTTCAGAACGCCCCAGCCAGCAATTCCTCAACGACAAACGGAATGAAGCCATAGAACACTTAAATTCTGATCTAACTACTATCTCCAATTGAGGCAGAGAAAACCTAGTGCTTCCAAAACCCAATTTCTCCATCTATCTACCCGTAAAGAACTTCCTGCGGATTATCCCTTATTCTTCAACAATACAAAAATCAATCCTTCATCTTCTCTCAATATTCTTGGTGTCTCTTTTTCTTCTGCTCTCAGTTAGAAGGACCATATTACCAGTCTTGCTAAGGCAGCCTCCCAGAAACTGGGTGTGCTCAACAGCCTTAGGGGGTTCTTTACCCCTGCACAGCTTCTTGCTCTGTACAGGGGCATAGTGCGTCCTTGTATTGAGTATTGTTCACATGTGTGGGGAGGTTTCTCTCACACCGCTCTCCTAGACAAAATTGAAAGGAAGTCCTTTCGTATCATTAACTCCCATCTACTCACCAACTCTCTGCAATCTCTCTCTCTTCGCCGTAATGTTGCATCTCTCTCGCTATTCTATCGCTACTATAATAATCAGTGTTCCTCAGAGATTTCCCAGTGTATACCACCTCCTTTACGTAGGGCACGTGGTACCCGACTTGCAACACAATCCCACCCCTACTCTGTGCAACTCTCCAACCCAGGAGTGAAACGTTACTCTCAGTCTTTCTTCTATTCAACAGCTGAGCTCTGGAACTCTCTCCCAGATCACTCTTTCAACTTTGGGGGTGGCACTCGCTATAGGCAGTTCTGCCTTTTGCCTCCCTCACTCACATAGAAAAAAAAATGCGTGTTTGTGTGTAAAGTTAGTGTGAAGAATGGAGTTACCTGAAGATGGGCGTGTGTGTGCCCTCCCGCAGCCACATGACCATTTGTAGGGAGTCTCCGGCCAGGGTTGAGGTCAGGTCACAGGGCAGCAGTGTCAGGTCACCCTTCAGAGCCCACACCTCCCTCGTCGATACTGTTAAGCAGATGGTGAAGGGGTTTTAAGATTCTATGTTGTTAGTCGGTAGCCAATCCTAAAATTCATGTAAGGAAGATGGTGAAGGGGTTTTAAAGTTTCTATATGGTTAGTTAGTCGGTAGCCAATCCTAAAGAACTTATAACATTAAGGAAATAGTTGTTTTGTAGACGGTTTGTAAATTAGTAGCCAATTCACAGGTTTGTAAAAACTCATTCGCATTCTCTCTCTCTCACACACACACACACACACACACACACACACACACACACACACACACACACAGCCCGTAGCCTAGTAGGTAGAGCTCTCGTCTCACACACGAGGGGTCGGGGGTTCAATCCCCGGCCGGGCGGAGACAAATTGGGCTTGCCTCCTTTCATGTGTTAGCCTCAGTTCACCTATCTGTAAATAGGTACCTGGAATAAGTGGACGACGTTGTGACGTCCCATCTGGGGTTGGCAAAAATGGTACAAGGCGAGATGGGTATCATATGGTTCACCTAAGCTGATGGCTACCTAAGCCTTCGTGCGAGACGGTACCGTCTATAGTGAGAATGGTACCATACAGATCCACCCTAAGCCTTCGTTTCCAATGTCGCCAATTGGCTAAAATACAGACTACACACACATCCACAGCCATTCCAACAGTACATAAAACACTTAACATATATTTCACGCAATACATTCCCAGTTAAGGAGGCGCGATAATAATGAGCTTAGCTCGCATTGCGTGGATTCCCCTTGACGAACAAGTAACTGAGTAACTGAGTAACTGAGTAACACACACACACACACCACTGTCAAGGAGATATCAAGGAAGGTTAAAGGTGTAGTAGAAGTCCTTGTTGAGTGTTGTCCACAAAAGACTAATATTGGACAAGCACCACAGAACTCCAGAGCCTCAAGGAGGCGATTAGTCAGGTTAAAGGGTGGTTTTTTTTTTCTGGGTCCTCTTCTCACTCATGTTTAGCCCCATTGATTTTATGATTTTAAGACGTGTGCAACATTAGTTTGGCGATTTTATGAACTTTCGCCCTATTTCTTTGTCCATTTATTTACCTTGCGTAATATTTATGTAATTATTTTCCTGGCGAGCGATAGCGAACCTATAATTTAGGAGGAATTGGCTTTCAGTCGGAATATTTTCACCGAAAAATGTACAAATTTATCTAGTGGGTGTATAATAATAGATTACTACCTTTAAGCGAAAAAGCGTCCTCGAAGACTGACAGGGTTAACTGTGTAGAAACAAAAAAGGGCCACTAGGGAGGGCTAAAATAAAATAATAATAATGATAACAATAGTAATAATAACAATAATGGTAGCATTGAAGGAGACTACAGCAGGACTTACCTCTGACCAGGTATAGGCTATCCTAGTGTTTACTATACCGGGTATACCCCTTTGAAAGGACATTAGCCTAACCTAACAACCTTACCTAACCTATCCTAGTGTTATGGGTAGGGGCTGCCGCCCCCACACTCCCGCTGTTTGACATCTTTGACTTAAATTTTTGGTGTATTTGTCTGTGAAGTGGGTATTTTTTCAATTTGTAGATAACGAAAATCCTCCATGCGGACTATATGGAGAAAAATATGGCGAATCTATTGGTGCCTATTTTCCCTAATAAATTGTTTCTCATAACGCTGCAGTAGTGTCGTTTAAAATAACCTAATAATCATAATAATAATAATTCAAATAATCGTATTATTAATAATTATAATAATATAACTCCCGTTAAGCGAAAAAAGCGTCCTAGAAGACTGACTGGGTTAATTGAGCTGGGGAAAAAAAAAATATATATATATATATTATATATATATATATATATATATATATATATATATATATATATATATTCTGACATACGGAGACGTGTATGTTAATTTAAGAGTTAGAATTAGAGTTGAAGGAGTGCCAAACTACCCAAGCGGCGAAGCAGACCAGCGAGCGAACTAGCGAGTGGGAAACCAGCTCGCCCGCATACCAGCAAACAAGCCTTCACACCTGCGTGCGTCATAGGGGACCCTGCAAACTACTTCGATGACCCGACGCTATGACGTATGATCGACGCCAGGAGACTCCATTGGACCACGCAACTCGAGGAGCTGTGATTGGAGCAGGCACTACCTCCCGCCTTGTGATTCGTTCCTACACCATCATTGTTTAGTATATAAGACCCGAGTAGTGGGCATTCAAATCAGTCTCATTTGGAGTTGGGGAAGGTGAACTTGCAGCTGGAGGAAGACGGGGTGAAGTATTATAATGGGATTGTGACTGTCAGTCAGATTATATAAGTGTGTGTTAAGTGTGTTCGGTGTAAACACTTACGTTATGTTGGTTAGTGAGATATGTGATTGGGAATTAACGTTAATGCTACTATTATGTACTTAACTATTTTAGTTGACTAACTTGTGGACTAAAGCAACTCTTTAAGTAGTTGGGTTATGATGAAAGTAATACTATTGTTTTATATTAATACTTAAGAGTTCTTTCATTTTCTTTTAATTAAGCTTACATTGCTTAACGGTGCTTAGTACGGTGGTACTATTGTCTCATATTAGTAATATCGCCTTAGACTAACATGGCTGTGTTAATATTACTTCTAGTGATTTCCTAAGCTGAAGAAAATTCTTTTAGCTTCAAAATATTATTTTGCTTTTCATATTATTTGAGTGAGACCTGAATCGAATCTATGAAGCGATCCTGTAACTTAATTTACTCCTAATCAAACCTCAATGTTACGTGGTTAAGAAATACATTTAACTAATTATTAAATATATATCTAACTTTTTATGTGACTTTGATATAAATCCTGATGATAATAATAATATAATACTGTTAACGTAAGACAAGAACCAAGAATAATTACATTAAATATAAATATAAGGACATAAGAAAACTATCTATTCATTTCAAAAAGGGTAAGAGACAGAAATATTCTTACTTTAATATTTATCTTTCAAGACTTTTTATAGAATTAATAGTCCTTCTTTAGATATAACTTCTTCGGTTCATAACCATAGCCTACTAAGCTTCGGTTAAATAATAATTCTTTATAAATACTACATGACTTTAATTAGTTTCAGTATTTTTCATAATTAAAGAGTATCAGTCAATAAAGGATACTAAGTCCTAAGATCCAAAAGGAAAGGAAGCAACAACAGGAAATAATTTTATTAGATTTTACTCTTGTTTTGCCTTCAGCTGACTGATACCTTAATATATATCTCTGTGCTATCTAGATTCATCAAGTTAACCACTTGAGGATCAAGATACGTAACAGAAGAGTGGCGACCTCGCCAGGATTAGTTTCATACAGTTTCACTCAGTTTCATTACTGTTTCACTACTTAAAAATCAAATATTAATCATGCCTCATCTAATTAATGACTAAGATGCTCGAGTATTCATAGAATCAGAACCCACAGCCCCTGATATTGACTGTCTGTCAAACTCCGAACTGGAAGTGCTTGCCTCACATCTCCAATTAACTGTCTCAAACATGTCCAAAGTAGAGGTGGCTCAGACCATAAAAACTCACCTCTTCCCTGTAGAAGGCGGGGAGGGTGACGGAGCAGTTGGTGGATTCCCGAGTAAACCTAGCCAACTTGATGAACAATTGCCACCTGGTTTGACCGGTGATCAAATATTCGAACTAGAACAAGCCAAACTAAAAATAGAACTAGCCAGAATAAATACCGAAGAAGCCAGAATAAAGACCGAACATTATGAATATCAATATCGTACGGCTTAACTATATGTCAATACAAATGATCCCTTAATTGCTCCCCCTCTGGGATTGACTATGACTAGTGTCATTCCACCTTTCACTGAGGATAATGTGCAGGATTTCTTTGTTTTATTTGAGGAAGTTGCTGGAGGTATGAAGTGGACAAGAGATCAATGGCCTTTTATGTTACAAACCGTTTTGACAGGGCAGGCTCGAGCCACGTATTTGTCAGAAGTAGCAGAAGTTAGGCAGGATTATGACAATCTCAAAGAAGATATCCTAAAAACCTATCAATTGCAGCCTGAGGCTTACAGGCAATCTTTCCGTAAAAACCAGAAGAAAGTAGAAGAAACCCATAAGGTATTTGCCAGGACCATGACTAAAAGTTTCAATCATTGGGTCAAGAGTAAGAAAGTCACAAGCTACAACGATCTGAAGGAGTTGGTCCTGTTAGAAAATGTCCTATGGAAAATTGATTCTTCTGTATCCTATCATTTAAAGGGGAAAAAGGTAGATTGTCTTGCCGACGCCGCTGACATGGCTGACACATACGTGCTCAACAACAAATTTCATGGAAAGAAGCCCTATGATAATTCTAGTTCTAATTTTAAGTATCCCAGTCACAAATCTGACAGACCCAGTCACAAGCCTATAACGTCTTCCCCAGCTAGCCAAAATAGAATTGTTCCCCCAACTAAAAATGCGACTCAGGGCAATGGTAACAGAGGTGGGCCCCAAAGTAATAGTAATGCTCAAAGAGGGAACGTTCCCGTATCTCCTAAAGTATGTACTTTTTGTGGCATGAGAGGCCACCTAGCTTATCAGTACTGGGCCAAGGAGAAAACCGAGAGATCGGGGCAGACAGTTGCCGCCGTATCTCAAATTCCATATGTGCCTTTAATGCAGGACTCCCGACAGAAGGAGTACCTAGCACCAAAAGTTCCTTTAATGCAGGACTCCCGACAGAAGGAGTACCTAGCACCAAAAGTTCCTTTAATACAGGACTCCCGACAGAAGGAGTACCTAGCAGCTAACGTAAACCATCTAGGCAGGGGTGTAGTAGCATGTGTGGTGCAACCCACTAGGGTTAAGCCAATAATAATTTCGCCATCAGTGCAGGACAGTTACCGTCCCTTTATTTCATCTGGCAACGTGAGATTAAATGGTTGTATGCATGAGGTAAAAATTCTGAGAGACACAGGTTCTACTAGCACCCTCATGGTGAATCCTTACACTGAGTGCCCACCTGGCGAACCAGTTGTATTGAGAGGTGCTGGAGGCCAATTTTATGCACACTTGGTAAAAGGCGAAATTGAATGTGAGTTACTACAGGGTGAGGCCACCATAGCTTTGTGTAGGTCCCAAGATATCCCTGTGCCTGGGGTAACACTCCTTTTGGGGAATGATGTAGCAGGTGAGAAGGTCCGACCAGACCCCATTTTGTCACTTTCCCCTGTTAACGAGCCACTAACCGGTGAGCTCGAAAAGGAGATGCCAACAGTTTTCCCTGTGTGTGCTGTCACACATTCAATGTCTCAAGTAGCAGTTCCCTCAGACAGAAATGTACCGAATGTAAGAGTTGATGAAAGGGATGATGAGAGTGTGAATGACGCTCCAACTGTGCCTGATGATGTGACTGAGGTGGATTTATCTGACACCTTTATGGCTCATCTTGACCCTAACGATGACCATGAAACCCCTCCAAATTGTCCTAGTGGCCTGGTAGAGCTACAGAGAGATGATAGTGAATGCAAGGAGTTAGCTGCCAGGTCCGTGAGTGAAGAGGAATGTGAGAAGGAGGGTGGTGAATGTTTCTACCTCAAAGGAGGAGTATTGTGGCATAGATGGAGACCGCCACACAGACCAATCGATGACGGGGCCTGGGACGTCCATCAAGTAGTAGTCCCCAAATCTTGTCGTACAGATATCTTGGAAATGGCACATTGTATACCATTGGCAGGACACCTAGGTGTGAAAAAACCTCTAGACAGAATCAGAGCCCACTTTCACTGGCCAGGAATGCGTGCAGATGTAGTGGAGTTTTGTAGAGTGTGTCACACTTGCCAGATGACAGGAAAACCCAATCAGAAGGTGCCTGTACATCCTCTGGTGCCCTTGCCCGTCTTCGAGAATCCTTTTACTCGGGTGGTAGTGGACATTGTAGGCCCATTGCCTAAGACTTCCCAAGGTAACATTTATTTATTAACTATCATGGACATGGCAACTCGCTACCCAGAGGCTATACCCTTAAGGACTACCTCTGCTCCAACTGTCATCAAGGAACTGCTCAAATTCTTCACCAGAATGGGTTTCCCCCATGAGGTGCAAAGTGATCAAGGAACTAATTTTACCTCTAACATTTTTCAGCAGTCCCTGAAGGAGTTGGGTATCGAGCATGTTAAGTCTAGCACCTACCACCCAGAGAGTCAAGGGGTTCTCGGACGATATCATCAGACATTAAAGGGAATGTTACGTAAGTATTGTACAGAGACCGGAGTTGAGTGGGATAAGGGGGTACCTTTTCTTTTATTTGCTACTCGTGAGGTTCCAACTGAATCCCTGGGTTTTTCCCCTAATGAGCTAGTTTTCGGTCACCAGGTAAGAGGTCCTTTGCAACTTTTGCAGGATAGCCTAGTTGGCCAGGAGGGGAACCAAAACCTCCTCAAGTATGTTTCAGATTTCAAAACCCGGCTGAGATCCTCATGCGAGTTTGCCACTCAAAACTTGACAGTGGCTAAAAGCTCCATGAAGAAATGGTATGACAGAAAAGCCCGTGAGAGGGAGTTTCAGCCCGGTGATGAGGTTTTGGTCCTGCTCCCCCTTTTTGGCCAACCTTTATCTGCCAAGTTCAGGGGCCCATATAAGATCATTCAGAGGGTGAGCATTACTGATTATCTAGTAACTACCCCAGACAGGAGAAAGCCCACGCAAGTATTCCATATAAATATGTTGAAACCCTACCATAGGTCCCCTGATTCCTCTCTTCCAGATTCTCCCACTGTGGCAGTGAATGTCAGGACCTGTGGGCAGCCTGGTGCGGACAAAGTCTTCAGTTCTCTTACTGACCCGCAACAGACTGTTCCAGAGCCTGAAGGTATCCATGCAGACTTTGACTTGTCATGTAGCCTATCCAACTTTCAGTATAACTCAGTAGCTTGGGGGGATTTACCATCTAAACTATGTCATCTTCCCTCTGATCAAGCGAACCAACTAATCTCTGTTTTATCTCAGTCTCCCAGTGTGTTCCGTGATACTCCAGGGCTCACTTCTTTGGCCGTGCACGACATCGACGTAGGGGATGCAACTCCCATTAAACTATCCCCCTACCGTGTCTCACCACAACGCAGGAGTATACTGCAGGTCGAGCTTGACTTCATGTTTTCAAACCAGCTGATCACAAGGGCCTTAAGCCAGTGGAGTAGTCCGGTCATACTTGTGCCAAAGCCAGACAGGAGCCATAGGTTATGTATGGACTATAGGCAAGTTAATGCTGTCGCAAAGAACGATACCTACCCACTGCCACGGATCAAAGATTACATTTACCGGGTTGGCCTCCTACAGCAGTAAGATAAACTTAATGAGAGGATTTTGGCAATTAGCTCTCCCTTGTAGCGAGGTAAATATCATGTTTTTGTAGTGCGCTTTTAAGCCTTCAGCTGTGAGATGCCTTGCAGTTCGAATAACGCTCCAGCTACGTTCCGGCTATGTTCTGATGTGGTACCTGGGGACGTTGCCTACTTTGGGTGATATCCTTATTATATCCTCATTATAATCTTGCTGTTGCCAATCTGGTGGTGAATCTATTTATGTATTATGTTTACTATTATGTACTATACTCCTTAAACTCTTTTCTAGGGGGGAGGTCTGACATACGGAGCCCTGTATGTTAATTTAAGAGTTAGAATTAGAGTTGAAGGAGTGCCAAACTACCCAAGGGGCGAAGCAGACCAGCGAGCGAACTAGCGAGTGGGAAACCAGCTCGCCCGCATACCAGCAAACAAGCCTTCACACCTGCGTGCGTCATAGGGGACCCTGCAAACTACTTCGATGACCTGACGCTATGACGTATGATCGATGCCAGGAGACTCCATTGGACCACGCAACTCGAGGAGCTGTGATTGGAGCAGGCACTACCTCCCGCCTTGTGATTCGTTCCTACACCATCATTGTTTAGTATATAAGACCCGAGTAGTGGGCATTCAAATCAGTCTCATTTGGAGTTGGGGAAGGTGAACTTGCAGCTGGAGGAAGACGGGGTGAAGTATTATAATGGGATTGTGACTGTCAGTCAGATTATATAAGTGTGTGTTAAGTGTGTTTGGTGTAAACACTTACGTTATGTTGGTTAGTGAGATATGTGATTGGGAATTAACGTTAATGCTACTATTATGTACTTAACTATTTTAGTTGACTAAGTTGTGGACTAAAGCAACTCTTTAAGTAGTTGGGTTATGGTTAAAGTAATACTATTGTTTTATATTAATACTTAAGAGTTCTTTAATTTTCTTTTAATTAAGCTTACATTGCTTAACGGTGCTTAGTACGGTGGTACTATTGTCTCATATTAGTAATATCGCCTTAGACTAACATGGCTGTGTTAATATTACTTCTAGTGATTTCCTAAGCTGAAGAAAATTCTTTTAGCTTCAAAATATTATTTTTGCTTTTCATATTATTTGAGTGAGACCTGAATCGAATCTATGAAGCGATCCTGTAACTTAATTTACTCCTAATCAAACCTCAATGATACGTGGTTAAGAAATACATTTAACTAATTATTAAATATATATCTAACTTTTTATGTGACTTTGATATTAATCCTGATGATAATAATAATATAATACTGTTAACGTAAGACAAGAACCAAGAATAATTACATTAAATATAAATAAAAGGACATATAAGAAAACTATCTATTCATTTCAAAAAGGGTAAGAGACAGAAATATTCTTACTTTAATATTTATCTTTCAAGACTTTTTATAGAATTAATAGTCCATCTTTAGATATAACTTATTCGGTTCATAACCATAGCCTACTAAGCTTCGGTTAAATAATAATTCTTTATAAATACTACATGACTTTAATTAGTTTCAGTATTTTTCATAATTAAAGAGTATCAGTCAATAAAGGATACTAATTCCTAAGATCCAAAAGGAAAGGAAGCAACAACAGGAAATAATGTTATTAGATTTTACTCTTGTTTTGCCTTCAGCTGACTGATACCTTAATATATATCTCTGTGCTATCTAGATTCATCAAGTTAACCACTTGAGGATCAAGATACGTAACAATATATATATATATATATATATATATACATATATAAAAACAAGGAAAAATCTGTACTGTAATTCCCGCCGTTATCAGAATTCCAGAACACCTTTATATTTCCGAATTCTCGCCTGGGACTATACTACTATTTCCTGCCAATAAACGCTCAGGGTCTAACTTTACAGACGATACAGTTTTTGACGCATTTTTACCCCTGCCAGCGAAGGTGGATGGAGGCTATGTTTTCGCCTCCGCTTGTTTGTCTGTGTTAACAATATATTCCACAAAGTTATGAACTGATTTTCACGAAATTTGGTGGGCAGATAGTACATGCGCCAAGGAAGAAGTGAATTAATTTAGAAGGCGATCCGTAAGTTATGAACCGATTTTCACGAACTTTGGTGGTCAGATAAGATATGCGCTAAGGCAGTGATTCAATATAGGCGATGATCCGGATCATTTGTCACACTGATGGCATTGTTGTGCATTTAAGGGGGGATGGTTCACTTTTTGGGCGATTTTTGCATGTATGCATTATTTTTCTAGTTTCCTCCCTAGACCTCCATCAAATTAAAAAAAAAAAAACTCCATTAGATCCCCCTTCTAGATTAATTTTTACATTTTCGGTCGAAAAATGTTTCGGCCGAAGGCCGAAACTATCGGTCACTATCGTTCGCCAGGGAAAAAATAGACACCTAAATAGCACGAAAGGTCTAAATATTGACTAAGAAATGGGGGAAAGGTCTTAAAATTGACTAACTAATGGGGCAAACATCTTAACATCTGAAAACTAATGGGGCTAAACATGAGGGAGAAAGTGGTCCCGAAAACCAGCCCATCCCCCCTTAAGATTATTTTGTGACAAAGCCAGCGATGGCGGAGGTATGAGCTCTACCGAGTGCCTTTCTAGTTACCTTTGATGCTGGCTAAAACTAGAGGCCGTTATGTCTTAACTCGTTATCACACGCGAGCTTTTATAGTCAACATTCGATGATCAACATTTGTTCTCGTAATAGGAGCCAACGATTTGTTGGAAATATTTTGCCAAATGGATATCGGAAACCTAGATTGATGGTAGATGAACTTAGATAAACCGAAATATTTTTAAATGTTGACCTCAGCAAGCTGCCTCAGTATCAAATGGTTGGCGGACCCCTAAATGTTGAGGGAAAAAGTGCTCGTGCGATACCGCCTTTAGAGGGTTTAGAGTTTATGGAGATCGCGTTTAACCCTTTGAATCCTAAGAGGAAATCGTGTAATGGTAACCAACAAAGACTGAACGAGTTAATCCTTTAAGGGGGGATCACCGTTTTTTGTTTTTATCTTTCTCTCCTGTTCTCTCTTTCCCTGTCTTGTACCCATTCGGCCGAATGTTTTAAGACATGTATCCCCATCCAGGTGTCGATTTCTTCCTGGCGAGCGATAGCAAGCTAGCATTGTATGGAGAAATCCGGCTTCGCCAGAGACATTTTTCTATTGAAAAATGTACAAATTTAGCTTGCTGTCAAAGCAAATATATATATATATACTGGCTCGCTACAGCTCGCCAGGAAAATATTGACACCTGGATGGGGGTAAAAGTCTTAAAACAGTTGGATGAATGGGGCCGAATGGATACAAGCCAAAGAGAGAAGAGAAAGAG